>CM060932.1:602605845-603230845 GCA_030765085.1 Allium cepa | reverse complement strand
TATATAGAAATGATTTTAAAAATTGAGAATTTTACAATTTAAAATCCTTTTGTTTTCAAAAAATTATTTTCAAAGCCTTCAAAATTAATGTTAGTATTATTTGAAAGTGTTCTGACTAGAAATATAATTTAAGAAGATTTTTAAATAAATAAAGGCATTAAACTCGCTTGGTCGTTGTGAAATAATTCTGGAGATGACTGCAGCATCGCCAGCATTCATTTTCGAGTTTTTGAGTGAGAATTGCTACCGAAAGAAACTTATTTTCGATTAAAATAAGTTTTGGTTTTTGAAAATATATATTCTAAGTCAGATTTAATAAATATATGAAAATAATTTTTGAACTTATAATTGAAAATAGTATACATGTAATGAGTTTATAACTTATAAATTTAAAATAGTATGGAAAGAAAATAAGTTATAACTTATAAGTTTGAATAGAAAGAAGAATAAAAACAAATTTTAAATGGTTAATTTTTTGGTTAAAAATAAATAAATTTGAGATACGAAATAAAATAAATTGGTTTAGCATTTTTAATTAAATGGAGTTAGAGAAATTAAGTAAATAAAATGAAGTCTAACTCAAGAAGCTTTAATAAAATAAAATGTATTTGAAATAAATTAGATAAAATAAAATTTTGAATGAATAAATTGTACTACTTATAGATTTGAAAATTTGCAAGCTAAAAACAAATTTAAATTTCTTAAATGTGAAACATGAGAAATTTAACTTGAATAAGATTAAATAAATGAGAAATAGATTAAAAGTAAAAGTGAAGTTTAACTTAATGTTAAATAAATTGAATTAGAGATTAATTGAAACTAGATAAATTAGTAAAGCGAAGTAATTCCACTTAGGCTATAAATGAATTGATAGAATGAATACAACTTGAATTATAAAATAAAATGCAATTTTGAATTGTAAAAGAAATTGATAAAAATAGATGAGTGTAATAAAAATTAATATGTTAATTGAATTAAATTCAGATTGGATATAAATAAATAAATTGCAAGTGGAGTAGTTAAATAAAAATTGAATGTTAACTAATATAATATGGAATAAGTTATTGGAACAAATTATAAATTAAAGTTAACTTAAGAGGGGTCAAATGAATTAATCGTGGAAGAAAAATATAAAATTATTAATGTAAATTGAGATATAAAAATAAAATTTACTTTGGTAATTAATAATATGAAGTTGAATAAATGAACTAAATCGATGAATTAATATATGAAGTACAAATAATAAAAGTGAGTTGTGTTGTATAAAATACTTATAATAAACTTAGATAATTTTTAAATGATGTTAACATACATAAAAAAAGAGGATATACTAAGTGGAAATAAAAAAATTAACTTAATAAAAGTTAAGTGGAATAAATTTGTAAATGATTCAACAATGAATTTATATGAAATAGGTTTAAAAAAAAGTGAAACGACCGGAATTTCACAAATTAAATTGAATAAAAATTGAGTATAATGAATTTGCAACGAATGTTAATAAATTTAAAGAAATCAATGGAATGTAAATTAAATTTAAATGTGGATGAAATAAATGTAAATAATTGGAACAAATCGACTGAATGTAAGTATATTGAATTGAAATAAATCAAATATGAATGCAATAAATATTGATTGAAAGAAAAATTGATTGAAATCAAATTAGTTGAATGTAAATCAATTAAAAGCGAATAAATTGAATATAAATCCATTATATGATTAACGAAATGAATATTAGTAAGTGAATTTGAATCAAGTTAAAATATATGGGATGTTGCATGGAATTAATTAATTTAAGTATAATTAATTATAGGAATTATTGAATTGAAATAATAGATGAAGAAAAATGAATATAACTATAAACGAGTGTAAATTAATAGAATGTAAATTTATTAATGTTGATAAGTGCATGAAAATCAATTGGAAGTAAATAAATTGAATGAAAATCAATTGAACGTGAATTTAATTGAATAAAAGTTTGTTGAATGCAAATAAATTGAATTGAATCAATTAAATGTTAGTGAAATGAATGCAAATAAGAAATAAGGGGTATAAATTAAAAATCGACATTTGATAATGTAAATTCACATGGTTATGAATTAATTGGATGAATGTTGATGATTGGATTGTTCTTTTGTTGCAAACCATTGTTACTACTGTTTTGATTGCATATGATTATTGCACATTGCGTATTTATGTTTGTAATTGTTGTTTGAATTCAAAATCCATGTTATATGGTTATATTAGACTTATAAATGCTTTTATATCACTGTATGTTAACCAATATTGTAAATTTGAGTTGAGATAGGCACATACAAAGACCGTTTGGAGGCGTATATGTGGATTTATATGCTTTTGCTTGCTTAATACGAGTGAACTCGCTCGTATTATTAATAATAAGGTACGTATCTTGGATTACATACTGCAATTTTATATTTTTGCCCTTCGGGATGCCTCATCATTTAGATGAGATGTATATTTGATATCTTTTTGGTATATTTGTGATATATATTGATATTGTAAATTTTTCTGATCGAGCCGCGCAAAGGAGACTCTGCCGAAGTTTTCCGTAAATCTGAAATTTTTAAAAATTTTAAAGTTTAAAAAAAATCAAAACTTATTTTGATAACTAACTTGTCAATTCCATATACCGATCGGAGTGGCATAGTTGAAACGTAGTAATAGTTTTGTAAATAAGATTTTAAAGTTTTATAAGTTAATAGTTTTGAATTAAATACATCGAGTGTTAAATTCCGTACTTAGTCCCTTTCCGAGGATGAAAAGTTTTGAGTGGGGGAATATGTAACGGCTCGTACTCTTGATTACTGTAAGTTACTAAAACTTAATGTAATTATTGGATAAATAAGGTAGAACTAAAAATTTAAGGATTTAGTAATATTGATTTATTAGATAATTAAATTGTTTAAATTTAATATTGAATTTTTTTTGAATAATTAATTTTGGGATTTAACGAGAATGGAAATGGCATCGAAAATTGGTTTAAATTTTATTTAAATATGAATGAAGATGTTTAACATTTAAAATTAAATGTGAATAATTAGAAATTGAAAATTTTATATTATAATTAACGAGTAAAAATAGGCATTTTGGCCACTGACTAGGATTTCGACGAAACCAATTTCATTGGATCTATAATGGTAAATTTTTGTAGGATTTCAAGTTCTGTAGCATTTGGACTTGTCTTTTGACCACGCGAGCTTGAAACGCGTAGAAATTAATTTACGAATTTAATTAAACTAATTCAATTTGAAAAGCTATCTTTCAAATACGATCGAATTGGCTTTCGAAACTAGTTCCATTGTGTTTAGAACGGGGTAAAATAATATAAACGTCGGGCGGGCACGCTTCGTTTGGAGTTCATGATTTCGCAGACCAAACGAATCAGATATTTTCTTATTATATGAATATAAAATTAATAAATATCTCAATAATTCATACGTTTCAGCTGTATCCACCCAACTATCCCTCTTAACTTTTCAACTGCAGATCGAACGAGTTAAAATCAAAATAAAAAAAACGACAACAACCGATTGACATAAAAATAACAAATCGATCGAGCGCGATTGCTGGAGGCTGTGGCGGCGACTATACCTAGTGAGTTCGCCTGCAAGCTTGATTGACGTTAGGGTTTTTTGTGCGTGCGCGATTAGGGAGGTAGGCTGGCGGTGCGATGGATCTTGGAGTCACGGCTATCGTCGCTGGTGATCTCGAGGTTTCGGTCATTCAAGGCGGCATCGATTTTTGAGCAAGGAGGCCGAGGCGATTTATGGTCTAGGGAGGAACGCGTGTGCGCTGGAACATTGAGCAGGGATATCTGGGTGCTTAGGCAAATTAATTGAAGGTAATTAACTAAGCGGTTATTTAATGTAAGTTAATTAAGTTTAAATAAAACGATATCTAATTTAATGTATAATTTATTCGTTCGAGGTCGGATTCTGGTGCCGTTTTCAGCTCGGGTTCGTAGCGAAGCCGTATTCGCTATGGAGTTGATTTCGTCGTTGTTTGGTTAATATGAAATTTCGTATTCAAACGAAGGCGAGTGTTTATACGCTCACAATTGACTGAAATATTTTTATGTTAGTTAAATTTATATCGTGAAGGAATTGACAATTTATTAATTGTTGTTTGATAAGTTTAATTGACATCTGAATAAATTGATGAATTTCAAATTGACATTTAAAATTGAATTAGAACATAACTGCTAGTAAAATTCCTGAATTATAGATAATTGGTTGATCGTCGTAATTATTGACTATTTGGATGATTGGTTGTGATGGATGTTATTGGTTCTTATTTGGATGTTTATTTATGTTTAATATATCCAGTTATCATCTTGTATGTTATTTACAGTGTGTAAAATTGCAAATTGAATTATTTTGAATAAATTAGGAAATATGTTGAAATGATATATACCTATGACATTTATTTTGGATTGAAATAACATATATCCATCCCAGGAATTATAATTGAAATAATTGATTCACTTGGCCATAGGATTGACAATTATATAAGAATACCGGATTGGTTAAATTAAATGATTTTAAAATTTTCATTTTGAAATTATTTAAATGATTTTTTTTAAAGGAATCGGAATCGAATTTATGGAAATCAAATTATTTTTCGTACTTGAGCTCGAAATGATGAATTTAAATTTGGTAAACGAAATTTTTAAAAAATCGAATTGAGATTTTAAGTTATGATAAAAAATGATTTGAATTTCAGAAATTGATTTGTTTTAAAAAAACGGACTTTTTATTCGAACTTGGAATGTTGCTAAGAAAAGACGATATAAAACGATATGTTGAAATTTAGCTCGGATTTGAATCATATTTAAAAATTTGGATTTTAAATTGGATATTGAAGGAGAATTTGATTTAAGTATTTTGGATCAATATTTGGAAATTGACTCAGACTTGATATAAGTCAAAATGGTTTAAAATTTGGGATTGGAGTTGAAATTAATTTGATATTGGAATTTAAATTAATTTGAAATTGGAATTTGAATTAATTTGAAATTGGAACTGAAATTATAACCAAAATTGTAATTCGAATCAAGTTTCGAAGTAAATCGGTATATCGGATTGAATTAACATTTGAAGTATTTTGAAGCGAATATGATGATTTTAAAATGAATATGGTGTATTTTAAGTAGATACGATGATTTCGAAATGAATTTGATTTTGAAGTGAATATGATATTTTGATATCAAGTACGAATTGTTTTTGAAATGTAAAAGAACCAACCGGTGTGTGTAAAATGACATTTGGTTGTTAAAGAGACCGGAGCCTCTTATTGGTATACTCTCTACCAATATGGGAACCACTTTGACAACTGTGTACGTGGTGGACGATATCCAGAATATAGTGGTTGAATTGGCGACGTTTACTGGAATGAAGTAAGAGAACGATGATGGATAGCCTCGACCCTCATGTCATAATTAAGATGACTAGAACATGAGCCTATGTCTAGCCAATGAGGTTTGCTATCTCTAGCGACATTGATTCCTCGTATTACTATTGTGATTTCGTAATTGATGGGTGCACCATTTTGTTGTTTGGATTGATTGTCGCGGTCGGCCACGGATGGGTTGCGACCAGCCAGAAAGGGTAAACTTGTAGAATCTTGCCTTGGGCATTACCTCACGTGCCTTGTCATATTTACCCCTATATGAGCCCATTACGACTTTGGTTTAAACTTTAAAATATGTTAAGATGGATCAATGTAAAGCCTTAATGCTATTTTGATATTTATTTTACTGATAGACATTATATATAATAGCGTATACTATTACATATAAATAGTTTAACGGATACTTAGAAGATGAAAAATCTTGTAACATCTCTTAAGTTCTTGCACTCATATTTGTGATATTGATTTGAATTACATAAAAGTATTTTAGTCCTGACTCGAATGTTTTATCTTTTCATTACGCTCGGGTCAGTCCTGAGTTTTTCAGCATATTGAAGATTATTCTCTGGAGGAAGAAGACAGAGTTTTGGTATATTAGTATTATTATTATCCCCTACATCATGCTATTCTGCTGTATTCATTATTTATCCTCGATGTATATATATAACTATGATAGATGTGTATAGATTAAAATCAAATGTATAGTAAACAGCTTCATGATTTGTTTACTTGATTATTATATTTTATCATTTCCGCCATGAGATTCCATGTTCTATTTTGTTCTTATCTTCTTATTTTTCTTATTTAACCTCGTTGCTACGTTCTGGATTGTTTACGTCGTACATGTGTGGATTATTGTCAATTATATGATATGTTTGAATAATCTGTGATAGATTATTGTGTGATTTGAATTTATTGGATGTTGTGGTAGCACCGGCCTATATTTTGGCATCTTAAAATACCATATATATATATATATATATATTGAATTTGAAAAGAAATTGAAAAGGGATTTTGGAAGTGAAATAATTTATATTGAATTTGGATTAATTAAAGAAATTTATTGGATAAAATAAATGGTTTGATTTTAAATTTGTACTTAACTATTTTGTGATATTAGAAATGGAGATTTTGGAATAATTTAAATAAAGGATTTTAAATATAGTTCTTAAGTGATACTTGTTTCATAATAAAAGGTTTTAAAAATTGAGTTTTTTAACAGTATGGGAGAACAGAAGGGAATTTGTAAATAAATATAAAATTGGTTATACTAGATCTTCGATAAGATTTCTAAATTATGGAATAGAATTAAAATCGAGATTTGTTTGGTTTGGAATATAATTTTGGGTTATTTAAGAAATTGATTTAGAAATGGAATTTAATTTAGAAGTATAATGGATTTAACTATTGTGAAACCATTGTAAGATGGAAATGAGAGTATGGGATTTATAAATAAAGTGAAATGATTATCAGTTGATAAATTGAAGATATAAATTCACGGTAAAAATTTATAATGAGATGCGTAAATCGGTTTAAAAAGATATGATGGATTTTACTTTTGGAAATGTGAAAAAGGAATTTATGAAATTGGGGATGTAAATCGATTGGTGATAAAATGAGAGAGATTTACAAATATTAGATTGGTTATATTGGAATTGAGAAATATATTTTTATCTAGAAGTTGAGTTGTTTAAAAAGAGGAGTTTAAATTATTAAACTAGGTAATTTAAAAATGTTTTAGCATAAAAATATTTTCAAAAATTTAGTTATTTAAATATTTTTTAAATTGTCAAAATGAATTTTAAGGTTTATAAACAAGTCTTTTAAATCGATTAGAACTTTATTAATAGATAAGAATTAATTATTGTTTCAATGTTATGTAATTCTTTTAATTGTTTTAGTATATTTAATTATTAAATAGAGTTTTCGAGAAGTAATGGTAAGCTTTCTTTGCATAAATCGGAGACATAGATTGCTTGTGGTTAAGTTTGGATTTGTTTGGGATAGCGACGTAATCATCGAGCTGCGAATCCATGGTTGATACCGGATGGTGCTTTCCATATTTATCTTAAAAAGTTTTCAAATATTTTTAAAGGGAAGGGTTTGTGAATATACATATTTCAGTGAGATAAGTATATACTTTTGAATAAAGAGATTTAATTAACGAACCCCGGAACTTATAAAATTCGTTATAAACGAGTTAAGGAATTTACAATATAAATTGTGAAGGGTTTTGAGAAAAAAGAAATAAATGGAACTTTCCTAAGTGTTGGGAAGTAAGCAGTCTAGAAAAATATATTTTTAGATATTTTCTAAGTGTTGAAATAAGAGATGGTTTGAAATATCCTGATATGGATATAAGTATTTGAGTTGTCTCAAATATTGAAAATTTGGAAGGGATTTGAATATATCTTATAAAGATATTTTGAAAATAAATTTTGGAAAATTATAATATGGGCCTACTGACTGCTTATGGATGTTATATTGATAGTTAAATAACCAACTATCAAGTATTGGTCAATTTCGTAGATCGTTTTGAAGAGATCAGGGTCAGATTTAATTGTTCGAAGACCACTTCGATTCGATTTAAACATTAGGAATGGATATCATGAGATGGTGAAGACGGTGATTTGGTTTGTCCAGACCCAGGACAACTTGTATGGACGAATGCTATCATAACATCATCACTGGAGGATGATGAGCATTTTAAGTGAAATTGTTCTTGAAAAGGTAATCGTAGCCTCAAGCTTCATCAACCGGAATGACTGAAAATCAGGAGATATGCAGCAAGACTTAGTGGGTCGCACCCAATTAGGGTATGTTATCACCTTTCTAGATACCCTCGAATATATTATAAATTATGGATACGCTGGTGCATGGAAAAGAGCTCTCGATAAGGGTGGGAACACCCAGGGTGAAAACATATTCGGTTCTATCCAGGTTAGGGGTAGGGTCGGCCTTGTGTTGTAGGGTATTCCGGCGAGGTCCTTAGTACATTTTTCTAGATGTGTACCGTCATAGGTGGTACCCCAATGCGTAGTCATTGTATTGAAATCCATTCTCCAATACGTGTCTTTATGGTTTTGATTGTAGAGCCTAGTATGCTGGAATTAATAATGTAATAATTTTGGCTATTTCAATAAGTACTTGTACTCAGACACTATAGGATCATAGGATTTTGATATAAAATGTTTTGGTTATCGTAAGGTAAAAATCCATCATGTTTATGTGTGGCATGGTCTTACGAGATATCTTTGTTTTTCTAAGGATTTTAATAACTTTAATAAGTTCAAACTGAGTGTGTTCTCTCGCTGTTTTTCCAGAGTGACTCGGGTGTTATCTTATTATAATGCTCGGGTCAGACCGCATATTACAGGTCCAGATTAGGATGCTATGAAGCTCAGGAGATGAGTAGAATGACGAAGACGTATTATACGTACTTTATTATATTCCGCTGTGTATTGTAGGCTGTATATTCAGCATTTGTGGGGACAAGTTATTATAACTGTCTGGTATTGAGTTGTTGATTTGTTGTACGCTGATGATGATATGTATAAATAATAGTTATATTTATTTTTTATAAAGACATGTTATGATCCATTATATATTGTTCCGCTGCGATTGTAGATTCTGTGTTGTTGTTTCTCTTTTCTTCTACCTCTTCTTTTTCTTTCCCCTAACTATCGGGTTTTCCAGCATTCGATTGCTTGGCATATAATACGGTGGACGTATTAGTGTTGATTTTCAAGGGACGAAAATCCCGTTTGTTACACTTGGTATCAGAGTTGAAGGTTAAGAGAGAACCTTGGCTTTGATGGGGTAACTCATTAAAGGTAGGGTCAGTAGTACCCTAGAATGAGTTTGAGTGTATTAATATATATGAGCGCGTATTTGTTAGTGAATATAAAATTGTTTTATATTGTGTTGGTTGATCGATTGAGTGGCTTATGGATTCTGTTCAATACGAGCAATTAACGTTATTGATAGGAATCTATAAACTCTTGAAAAGAGAAATTAAACATATTATTGGTTTGAAATTGGGTAAATGAAATAATTTTACCATGATTACAGTTTTGTATAAAAAGGAATAATTTTTCAGAAATTATTGGTTTATGGTGCGCTTGGATGTTAGGGAATGATAATTTTTTGTTATCATTTATTGCAATGTTCTAATAAAGGTTGATATTATAATGAAAATAAGATTAAAAGTTAAGGGATAATTTCGTATGACAAAATGGAATTATGTAAATATGATTTTTAAATGTGATTTATAATTTGAAATGAAATGAAATTCCATAATTATATTTAAATATGATTTGTTAAAAGGGTTTGAAGGCTGGGAATTTGAGAATTTAATTCTCGTTGGTTTTGAAATGTTTTTCAAAGTCTTGGGAAATAATAGTGATATTATTTGGGGAATATTTTTGTATTGGAAATATTTAAAAGAAATTTTAAAGGAAATAAAAGCGTTGAACTCACTTCAGTCGCTGGAAAATAATTTCGGTGATGACTGCAGCATTAACGACGTCCATTTTCAAGTTTCCAAGAGACAAATGGCTATAATTGGAGTTTGTTTTGGAAAACTGGTTTTGGCTTTGAAATTCAAAGAATAATTTGACATACCAAGGGGTTGTGTGTGTGTATTTGATATCAAAAATGATTTGAAATAATTTGGGAATAAGGAGTTTAAACTCTGGGATTTTCATTTAAAAAGTTATTTGGAAAATATGATAAAATAGGTTTGATAACTTATAAAGTTGGAAATTAACACGACAAAGCAATGTTTAAATTGTTGAATAAGAATGCAAGAAAACTAAAAATTTGGAATTGAATTTTGGAATGGGATTTAACTTGAATTAAGTTGAATAAAGTGAATTTTGAAAATATAGCCTAAATAGGCTAAATGAAATAATTATTGGAAATGGAATCTATTGAAATTTGGGATAAATGAATAAATGATCTAATCAAATCGATTAGTTATTTGGATATGGTTTGGAATGTTGATTGGTAAACAAATCAAATGTGAAATTGGAAAATTGAAATTGAATTTGATTAAGTTGGGTAAGGAATTGAGTGGTGAAGTGGAAAGAAACATAAGTTTGTATAAAATGTTTATAATAGACTTAAGAAAATTGATGGTGAAATTCTTAAATGAAATTGGTACCAAAGAAATATACTAAGTAAATATTTGATGCAGATTAAATAAGGGATGTGAATAGTGATTTGAGAATGATTTATGGTAAATGGAATGAATGTGAATAAGATAAATTAGGATAGCTGAGAATTAATCGAAATAAAGACGTAAGTTGTATGTATATTATTTCATTCGTATGATGGTTTGATCCAGATTTGAGTACAGAATTTCGAGATAATTTATGTTTATCCAAATTAGGATTTTTCACTGGTTTGCAATGGCGAACCCTAGATATGGATTTTTGATTGATTCTGGAATTCTCTATCATAGTATGTGGCTATGTGAGGAGAATGACAGTTTCTGATCAAGAAACCAGATCTGAGTCCGCACTAGAGAGTCGTGGAAGGATACTAGTTCAGAAGTGAAATTGTGTGATCGAGTGAGCGATCAGATTTCATATTGCGTTTGGATGATATATGTACATCGTATGGGCTTAAGTAAAGAAAATTTTGAAATTTTTTAAGAAAAAGAATAAATAGTATGATTGAATATCATTGGTAAAAAAGATGTAGGAATTTGAAATCAAGAAAAAAAAATTGGATTGCCTGACAGAAAGGTACATGTTTAAACTGTTGTTTGGATTTGATGGTTTTATAATTGAGCCACTTGGCTTTTGTTTTCTTTATTGATTTGGGCCCATAGTCGCGATTTGTAGTTGTTAGGATCTAGCCATGCAAAGGAGACGCTGGCAGAATTTTCGAAAATTTAAGGAGTTACAAAAATTTTGGAGAAATTTTTAATAACTAAAATTTGATTTTGGATTATAACTTGAAATGGTTAAGTCAATAATATTATTTGAATCTATGGATGAGTTTGGAAATTAGAAAAAGCTATAATGTGTTTTCAATAAATTGATTTCAAGAAGTTGTTTCTGTTGAATATGCGCTTATATGATTTTTGTTTGATGATAATAAACATATATACATTCGTTTAAATGTATTTGATAATATACTATTTTATTTTTCACAGATTAAATAAATATTTGCAAAATAAAATAAATAACACGGAATTTGAATTCAAATGAATATTTTATTCAAACAAATATTTATTACAATTTTGATAGTACAAATTCAAGCTCTCACTATACATATACATTTTTGATTACATCACAATTACATCACAATTCAGTTTACATTAATAACCTCACTACATATCACTCACACTCGTATTTATCTTCAACTTCATTCCAGTTTGAATCCAGCATCTGAGCAATCTGCAAAAATATAAACTAACGCAGTAAAATTGAAAAAGAAATATTTTTGCAATTCAAAAATAGAAGATAATTTTTGAATATATGATTTGCCTCAGTTATTTGGGTTGTTCGTCATAATTTAAATTTGAATTCATCATACACGAACAACTTGTGACATACACAGTGTATTACTATATATGCCACAAGGTCGTGCACGCCGATATATACACTTGATAATGCTACAGGGACAGGTGAGCACAAGGTCAAACCCAAATATACGGACAGGCTCAACTCAGGTGCAATAAAACAATGTCATTCAGCACAAGGTCAAATCCAAGCCGGATTCAACTCAGGTGAAAATTAGAAAAATAAACAAAATGCAAAGGTCAAGTCACCACTCAACTCAGCACATCAACTAAGTTAAGGCGACGTGAAGTCAGCAAACTGCAAGTACAATGCTCAATGCACAGTAATGCAATGCCACAGCAAACAATGGTTCAAAACACTATATCAAACAGCGGCAAAAGTATGTACATTGATGCACACATCCATCAACACACTCAAGTGACTCAACAATGCACAAGTGACAGCGAACATGACAGCAAGCTACAGTGCATAATGGTCAACACAGCTACAATGAAGCAGCAGTAATTTGAAGCAACTAATCGACCCAAATCAAACTACAATAACCAGTGCAACAGGCCATAATAAAGACAATATCACTGACTCAAATGAATCAAATACCACCAAATAGACCATGGAATATCACTGACTCAAATGAATCAAATACCACCAAATAGACCATGGAATAGCAGGTGATCAAACATGAACACAACTCACCAAGTAAGTGACAGCCAAACCACAGATGCAACCTAAGTTAAAAACTGTGCATGTGAAGTATACTAAGAGAGAAGCCAAAGCAAATGAACCAACTGCAAGTGCAAATGACCAGAAAACAATGCAACAGTATCGAGTACAATATGCACAAGCGAAGAAACAAATGACAGTAAGCAATGAAGCAACAAGGTCAGAGAACCAAGCAACAATGTGCACAGGTGAATCAAGTGACCAACCAGAATCTACTGAAAGCAACCATCAAGTATAAACAGTGACAATGCAGCCAACAAATACACTATGAATCTGAGATTACAAACTCGAGTGTGCAAGTGAACATGACAAGAAACAGTTCAATATGAACTGATGAACTTGCAGTCAAACTCAGTGACAACATACTACAATAAATCATCAAAGATTGCAACAGATGGAGCTACAGGAAAGTACAGCAAGCTACAGCATCAAGTTGACCAAGATTCATATGCAATGAAATGAACATCAATGCAATACACAGTATGAATGAATACAACAACTCCAGATACAAGCTAGTTCCAGTGCTAACATATCCAACTCGAAGTGCAACTACAAGTACAGAGAGCAACAACTCAAATGCAAGTATGCAAATGCAAACTCAAACACACTGATCAAATGAAGATATGAAGAACACAAGGGTCGAACTAATAAGTCCATCAGAAATTCACAAGCTAATATCAGTTGTGATCAAGTCAACAAAAGTCTGGTTTAAATCAAAGCATACTGAAGCAAAGCCAGCAGTAAATATTTCACGAAATCAACATGGTCAAAGAAAATCAACGCAATTCAAGTGAGTATGAAAAATTGACCAAGTCACAAATCAACACCGTGATGAGCACGGCAATTCAAAGCCGTGGGGATCGAGCATCAGTTATACGAATTTGAATAAGTCACAGCATTAGATCATAATCATACGGCAGAGGTAAAGTAAATTGACAAATTCAAACACGAATATACGAACGCAAAAATAAGATTTCAAATCCTATAAATAACCACAAATCATCATCGGCAATTTATCGAGTTCGAACAAGCCAAAATCAGAAAAGCAAAAGGATAAAATACATACCGAAATCACGAAACGAACTCGATCCAAATTGAAGAGCCATGGGCAAAACAAACAGCATCGAAGCATACAATCAAACTGTATCAAGCGGCGAACATCTTTTTGCACAACCCTAGTTTAAATCGCAAGGAGCAAAAGCAAATTACCAGAAGCCCTAATTCGTAAAGAGGAACGAAAGAGGATCGGCCATACTTTCACAAAGCAAAAGGAACGGGTTGAAGAAGTGAATAAGGGGCCGGCCTGTGTTTATTAATTTGGGCTTATTTTTTATTTTAAGGGTTTAAATTTAAATAAGGGTTATTGTGTTTTAAATTGTTTTTAAATTGTATTTTTCTTTTAAACCGTTTTTAATTTTCTAGTCGTGTGACTAGGGGACAAACTACGGTGTGTAGTTTGGGAATTCGCAACTCGGTGGTTGAGTTGTGGTCAGGGTTTTGAGCGTAGAGTTAGATTAGTCAATAGCGGGTATAGCGAGTTTACGTGTGTAAGCGAGGGACTATCTAATTTCTAGTAGAAACCTTGGGGGCAGCACGTAGGCAGGGTTTTGCCGAAGCTGGGTAAATTCTGTGTTGTTCTGTTTTATTCTGTTATTTATATTCTGCGATATCTGTGCTGCTATTCTATGATCTGAATTGAAATTAATTAATAAGCTTCCGCGATTAATTTTTATAATTTACACTATCACCCTATTCACCCCCCTCCCTTTAGGGTGAAATCGATCCTACAAGTGGTATCGGAGCTAGGAACAAAAGCCATTTTTGTTTTTAAAATTTTGATTTTACAAAAATCAATTTTTGTTTCAAAAATCAATTTTTGTTTTAAAAATTAGTGTTTCAAAAAAATCGGTTTTTGTTTTAAAAATTTGAATTTTTAAAATGGCTTCTTTTAATAATGCTTTTGCAGAAGGTCAATCCATAGTTAGACCACAATGTTCAATGGTGAATATGCTTATTGGAAAAATAGAATGCAAATTTTTCTGAAAACCATTGACGCTTGGAATATTGTTGAGACAGGTTATAGAATACCAACTATAACTGTAGATAATCAGGAAATAGAGAAACCAAAGGAACAATGGACAGAACTAGAAAATAAATTACAAAATACTAATGCCAAAGCTATGAATTCTATTATCTGTTCATTGGATCAATTTGAATTTAATCGTGTCTCATATTGTCTAACTGCGCAGGAAATATGGCACATACTAGAAGTGACTCACGAAGGAACATCTCAAGTCAAAGAATCTCGCCTTGCAATGCTAAGCAGCGAATACGAGAACTTCAAAATGGCGACGGAAGAAAATGTCAAAGAGATGTACGGACGACTCTCCAATATCGTATACAAATCAAAAGCTCTTGGAAAAACATACACCGAATTAGAAATAGTCCGGAAAATCCTCAGAGTCCTTCCACGAAGCTTTGAAGCAAAAGTAACTGCCATACAAGAATCGAAAGATTTAAAACAACTTAAAGTTGAGGAACTCATCGGAAATCTCACCACTTATGAGCTAGAAATGAAATTCAAAGAAGAGCGTGAAGGAGGTGACACTCAAAAGAAATCAATAGCTCTCAAAGGAACAACCGAAAGTGATGATGATAACGATGAAGTTGATGGAGCAGCAGAATTGGAGCTGTTAATAAGGAAATTCATAAAATGGAATCAAAAACATGGAAATTCATCTCGAAATCAAAAAGCAAAAAGCAGAATAGCCAAAGCACTAGACTACTCAGAAGAACAAAAGTTTATTTGTTATAATTGCAACAAACCCAGTCATATCAAGCCTGATTGTCCACAAATTAAATCCAGCCATGGAAAGAAACAGAAAAAGAAAAGTTTTGCAGCCACTTGGGATGAAATAGACGAGAATGATCAAAGCACTGGCAGTGAAAGCGAAAAGGCAGAATTGTGTCTACGAGGTGATACAACTGACAGTGACGATGACGAGCCAAGTGAGGTATCAAAACTTACCCATTCTGAGTTGCTTATATAAACGGTTGTTTTGAACGACTTAGGGAAAAATACGCCAAACTTGAATCTCAAAAAGATACTTTGATAGAATGTAATAAACAACTTGATCAATTAGTTAAAACCTATCAAAGTAGGATCCCTAAGTGTGATAAGTGTCCAACATTTGATGAAGAAATTAAAAAATCAGAAATTAAAATAAAATCGCTTGAAAATGAAATTATGATTTTAAAGGAGAATGAAAATACTAGGAGAGAGAATTCTATTAAAAAGTGCACACAGTTGTTAAACGAAAATGAATCTCTCAAATCACAAGTCCAACAATTGTCAACGACTTTAGATAAATTTTCAAAAAGTGAAAAATCGTTGAATATGCTATTAGGAAAGCAAACTGTTAATACGGTTAGACAAGTACTTGGATATAATAATTCAAAAATTGTTGCAAGCAATATTAATCAAGTTAATTCTATGTGCACAATTTGTAGAAAATTTGGACACGATCACAATAATTGTTGGTATAGACTCAAACATGTGAAAACTATACCGATTTGGGTTCCAAAAGGCACGAATATAAAATCTCTCAAAGTTAAACAAATTTGGGTGCCGAAGGGAACAATTATAAATAGTTTTGGGTCTCCACAAAATTATCGTTCTAAATATTTTGCCACTAACAATCATGGACCTATAAAAACAAATAGGTCACATAAATCTTTTCTCGTGTAGGTGTGGTGGCAGGCTAAGGAACAACAATAGTGTTCTCTGGATTTTGGCTGTTCCAGAAACGCAACGGGCGACAAAACAAAGTTCCTTAGCCTAGTATAAAGGTGAAAGAATCACAATGGACAACGACGAAAAATATCGTAAAGGTAAAACAGGTAATGATATGTTTCAAACGATATATTAAATGTGATAATCTGCACCATATTCTGAATTAAAATTCAGCCAATATTGAGATTGATGAAAAGATGATGATTTTGTTTCAGACTTATTCAAAATTGTTGGCCAATTATATTCTTATGCCAAAAACACTATAAAAATCTCTAGATTCTTTGAATTACTTCATATATATCAGTTTGGATTAAAAATAGTGTTTTGTTGGATATTACAATTGGTTATAATATGGCTAACTCTTTATTCACGGTTTTCTGATTATTTACACGGCTTCATTTCAAATTCAAAAGAATGTCATTTAAATTGTTGTTAAAATTGAATTTGAAATTTTTGGTGCACACTTCATGGTTTGGTCAATCAAATTCAATTAATGATGATTTTGAGTGAAAGAGAAAATCAGATGCAGATTACACTGGTAATCTAGTTGATAGAAAAATTACTAGTTGAACGTGATTTTTGAGACATTTAGTAACTGCATCGTTTTTTTCTTCAAATAAAATATCTGCATATTCTTCATTTCAAATAATTTTCAAATAGCAGAAAATTTTCTTTTAAAACCCTCTCGAGAAAATCATTTTTGACCTAGTTTTCAGATTGGTCGTTTTTAGAAAAATTGATTTATAATTATCTTTGAATTTCATGTTTGACCATAGTTTCAGGTTAGTCATTTTTGAAAAATTAATTTCATAATTATTTTTGAATTTGATTTTAAATGACTATTTTGACTAATCTGACCCCCTAATGATTATCGAAAAGATGAATAGTGATTGAAAAAGTGATGAGTGTTGATATTTATTATATATTATGACTCGAGACGGTATAATTAGTAAATTTCTTTAGAAATTTAAACAAGAGTTATAAAACTTTTTGTTGGTAAAAATTCCATGACCATCTCTATGTCTATCATGTTTTCTATCAACCATCACTCATCAAAATTCTATATAGTTTGTCAATATGTGGTACTTTAAACAGGAATCGTTCGTTTTTCATTTTTACATTTTTTTAAAATAAAAAAAAAATAAATAAATAAATACCAAAGTATTCACTCTCATTTAAAAGTCCTCACGGTTATGCATGGGTGAATTACTTGGAATTTGTTATGTGCTTCCATGCTCATTTAAAAGTCCTCGCGGTTATGCATGTATGGAACGCATATCGAAAGTTGATTTGTAAAATAAACAAGTTGATTCTAATCCCATTTAAAAGTCCTCACGGTTATGCGTGGTTAGAAGATACTTGAATTCATTTTTTTTAAAATAAAATTGGAATACTACTAATCTCATTTAAAAGTCCTAACGGTTATGCATGGTTAGTAGATATTCAAATTCCTGATATAAATATACCACAAATAGACACAACTGTATGGTTTTATATGATGACATCATTTCCATCATTCTAAAAGTGGAATATGCGCCTAACAAAATATTTATGATTTTTGTTTGATTTTTTATTGAAATTTAATATTTATATTCAATTGAGTTTTAATGTTGGATTGATATCATTTACTTTATCTCTATTTTCTCTAACACTATTATTCTTTTGCTGATAACAAAAGAGGGAGAGAAAAGTTAAGATTTTGTCAAATAAAATCAAGCAAAGGTCAAATAATTTTCTATTTGCATCTAGGATCATTTGCATATTTTTATTTGTATGCATATATGTAGGGGGAGCATCGTATAGAGAGGAAGCATTTAAATAGGGGGAGCAATTAGAATATATCAATGATCAAATACATTTAACATATTAAAAATCTTAAATATATGTTTGTTATCATCAAAAGGGGGAGATTGTTGAATATGCGCTTATATGATTTTTGTTTGATGATAATAAACATATATACATTCGTTTAAATGTATTTGATAATATACTATTTTATTTTTCACAGATTAAATAAATATTTGCAGAATAAAATAAATAACACGGAATTTGAATTCAAACGAATATTTTATTCAAACAAATATTTATTACAATTTTGATAGTACAAATTCAAGCTCTCACTATACATATACATTTTTGATTACATCACAATTACATCACAATTCAGTTTACATTAATAACCTCACTACATATCACTCACACTCGTATTTATCTTCAACTTCATTCCAGTTTGAATCCAACATCTGAGCAATCTGCAAAAATATAAACTAACGCAGTAAAATTGAAAAAGAAATATTTTTGCAATTCAAAAATAGAAGATAATTTTTGAATATATGATTTGCCTCAGTTATTTGGGTTGTTCGTCATAATTTAAATTTGAATTCATCATACACGAACAACTTGTGACATACACAGTGTATTACTGTATATGCCACAAGGTCGTGCACGCCGATATATACACTTGATAATGCTACAGGGACAGGTGAGCACAAGGTCAAACCCAAATATACGGACAGGCTCAGCTCAGGTGCAATAAAACAATGTCATTCAGCACAAGGTCAAATCCAAGACGGATTCAACTCAGGTGAAAATTAGAAAAATAAACAAAATGCAAAGGTCAAGTCACCACTCAACTCAGCGCATCAACTAAGTTAAGGCGACGTGAAGTCAGCAAACTGCAAGTACAATGCTCAAGCAATGCCACAGCAAACAATGGTTCAAAACACTATATCAAACAGCGGCAAAAGTATGTACATTGATGCACACATCCATCAACACACTCAAGTGACTCAACAATGCACAAGTGACAGCGAATATGACAACAAGCTACAGTGCATAATGGTCAACACAGCTACAATGAAGCAGCAGTAATTTGAAGCAACTAATCGACCCAAATCAAACTACAATAACCAGTGCAACAGGCCATAATAAAGACAATATCACTGACTCAAATGAATCAAATACCACCAAATAGACCATGGAATATCACTGACTCAAATGAATCAAATACCACCAAATAGACCATGGAATAGCAGGTGATCAAACATGAACACAACTCACCAAGTAAGTGACAGCCAAACCACAGATGCAACCTAAGTTAAAAACTGTGCATGTGAAGTATACTAAGAGAGAAGCCAAAGCAAATGAACCAACTGCAAGTGCAAATGACCAGAAAACAATGCAACAGTATCGAGTACAATATGCACAAGCGAAGAAACAAATGACAGTAAGCAATGAAGCAACAAGGTCAGAGAACCAAGCAACAATGTGCACAGGTGAATCAAGTGACCAACCAGAAGCTACTGAAAGCAACCATCAAGTATAAACAGTGACAATGCAGCCAACAAATACACTATGAATCTGAGATTACAAACTCGAGTGTGCAAGTGAACATGACAAGAAACAGTTCAATATGAACTGATGAACTTGCAGTCAAACTCAGTGACAACATACTACAATAAATCATCAAAGATTGCAACAGATGGAGCTACAGGAAAGTACAGCAAGCTACAGCATCAAGTTGACCAAGATTTATATGCAATGAAATGAACATCAATGCAATACACAGTATGAATGAATACAACAACTCCATATACAAGCTAGTTCCAGTGCTAACATATCCAACTCGAAGTGCAACTACAAGTACAGAGAGCAACAACTCAAATGCAAGTATGCAAATGCAGACTCAAACACACTGATCAAATGAAGATATGAAGAACACAAGGGTCGAACTAATAAGTCCATCAGAAATTCACAAGCTAATATCAGTTGTGATCAAGTCAACAAAAGTCTGGTTTAAATCAAAGCATACTGAAGCAAAGCCAGCAGTAAATATTTCACGAAATCAACATGGTCAAAGAAAATCAACGCAATTCAAGTGAGTAT
Organism: Allium cepa; assembly: GCA_030765085.1. NCBI lineage: Eukaryota > Viridiplantae > Streptophyta > Magnoliopsida > Asparagales > Amaryllidaceae > Allium > Allium cepa. The sequence goes on along the minus strand of CM060932.1, from coordinate 603,210,487 downwards.
GAAAAATTGACCAAGTCACAAATCAACAACGTGATGAGCACGGCAATTCAAAGCCGTGGGGATCGAGCATCAGTTATACGAATTTGAATAAGTCACAGCATTAGATCATAATCATACGGCAGAGGTAAAGTAAATTGACAAATTCAAACACGAGTATACGAACGCAAAAATAGGATTTCAAATCCTATAAATAACCACAAATCATCATCAGCAATTTATCGAGTTCGAACAAGCCAAAATCAGAAAAGCAAAAGGATAAAATACATACTGAAATCACGAAACGAACTCGATCCAAATTGAAGAGCCGTGGGCAAAACAAACAGCATCGAAGCATACAATCAAACTGTATCAAGCGGCGAACATCTTTTTGCACAACCCTAGTTTAAATCGCAAGGAGCAAAAGCAAATTACCAGAAGCCCTAATTCGTAAAGAGGAACGAAAGAGGATCGGCCATACTTTCACAAAGCAAAAGGAACGGGTTGAAGAAGTGAATAAGGGGCCGGCCTGTGTTTATTAATTTGGGCTTATTTTTTATTTTAAGGGTTTAAATTTAAATAAGGGTTATTGTGTTTTAAATTGTTTTTAAATTGTATTTTTCTTTTAAACCGTTTTTAATTTTCTAGTCGTGTGACTAGGGGACAAACTACGGTGTGTAGTTTGGGAATTCGCAACTCGGTGGTTGAGTTGTGGTCAGGGTTTTGAGCGTAGAGTTAGATTAGTCAATAGCGGGTATAGCGAGTTTACGTGTGTAAGCGAGGGACTATCTAATTTCTAGTAGAAACCTTGGGGGCAGCACGTAGGCAGGGTTTTGCCGAAGCTGGGTAAATTCTGTGTTGTTCTGTTTTATTCTGTTATTTATATTCTGCGATATCTGTGCTGCTATTCTGTGATCTGAATTGAAATTAATTAATAAGCTTCCGCGATTAATTTTTATAATTTACACTATCACCCTATTCACCCCCCCCCCCCCCCTCTAGGGTGAAATCGATCCTACAGTTTCAAAGGAATGGTTTTGGTAAAGTTGATAGGTTTTGGACCATTCTTCTTACCTTGGTAATTTCGGGGGCGAAATTCTTTTAGGGGGGGATGTAACGGGAACCAGAATTTTGGTTATTTGAAATTGAAATATTTAATTGATTTTCACTATTTAAAAAAAGTTAACTTGAACTTTAAATATAATGATTTGTTGGGAAATTTAATAATTGGAATTTACTTAAATAATTGGATCTTGAGTGTTAAGCTTGATAAAAATAATTTAAAGGTTTATAAAATTTATATTAATAAGAAGGAAGACAATACAATTTTGAATTTTGAATTTAAAAAGTGATTTGATCAATTTTAAACATAATTTGTATAAATCGACAAATAAAAATAGCTTTCCTGCGCACAGTCTCGGATTTTGATGAAACCAATTCGATTGGATCCGTAATAGTGAATTATTATTGAGTTTCAAGTTTCATAGCGTTTAAAGTTATCGTTTGATCGTACGAGATATAAACGTGTTGAATTTAATATTGAAAATTCAATATAATAATTGGATCCAAAAAGCTATCTTCTTCATACGATTGAATTAGGATCCGAAAACTTTTCCATTGCATTCAGAATAGACATATAACACTCTAAATGCCTAGTGGCATGCCTCGTTAAAAATCAAAAATTTATTCCTCATAATATACTTGATAAAAAAATTTAAAACCTCTTTTAAAAATCTAGTTTGCTTAAGGCTTTGATCTGAGGCATCGTTTGTGGGTGGCGACGGCCTCAAGCCGTGCTCATTCGTGTAGGCGTGAGTTAGGGTTAGGTAAATCGAGTGTTTAGCGATCGATTCAAAATTTGGGTATTGGATTTGAACTCCGCGAAGCAAGAAGCAGCTACGTGCAAATTTTGGAGGCACGCGATGCTTTCTTGTCAAATGCGTTTCTATAGTATTCTGGTGGAGGTTGGCACAGTCACATTTTGACTAGTGGAGCATGCATGACGTGGTAGGGTGGAATCGATCGAGCTCGACGCGAGAAGATCGATGGCAAAGTCGGATTTTGATTTCGGCCAGTAGTGCTTCATATCAGTGTTATACGTGTACGCGTTTGTGGGTTGTTGTTTCTCATTCGTGCACAGATGGTTCATTAGGGAAGAAGAGCTTAGGCGGGTCGGCTTTAGAAATTGGGTATGGGTTTTAAAAGTTATATTAGTTAGTATTTTAAATTAATTATATAATTATCGATAAATTTAAAAAAATTATAACTCCTGCATGCGAGATGGAAATTGGATGAATTTTTTTGCATTGCGATCATGGTGACGAGAGCTTCACAATGAAATTGATTTGGATGGATTTGGAGACAGTCTAAATTTGGGCTAAAATTGGGCGTCGTTCGGTTTTAGTTCCAAACCGGAACGTCTCGGCAACAATAGAAAATAAATGTGAGTAAATCTCGCTCATCTTGGATAATTGATTGAATTTTTAAATAACTAAAATTAATTATTGGATGATTTGTTGAATTGATAAATTATTATCGGCTGAATGTGATATTATATATAGTAGTTGGATTAATTACTCCCGCCAATGGAGCAGATGAGACCTATGCACCCCGCATAATAGTAGATGACCTTATATTACTGTGATATCCCGCCTCGAAGCAGGATTAGTATTTTTATGCTATTTTAACATATGTGGTTGCTGGGAAACAAGTTGGAGGGATTCAACTGGATTCCTCAAAAATGTTGACTTTTATTTCATATATAGTGATATATGATATGTTTGAATAATCTGTGATAGATTATTGTGTAATATGAATTTATTGGATGCTGTGGTAGCATTGGCCTAGATTTTGGTATCTTAAAATACCATATATATATATATATATATATATATATATATATATATATATATATATATATATTGAATTTGAAAAGAAATTAAAAAGGGATTTTGGAAGTGAAATAATATATATTGAATTTTGGATTAATTAAAGAAATTTATTTGAATAAAATAAATGGTTTGATTTTAAATATATATTTAACTATTTTGTGAAAATGGAGATTTTCGAATAATGTAAATAAAGGATTTTAAATATAATTCTTAAGTGGTACTTATTTAAAAATAAAAGGTTTTAAAAATTAAGATTTTTAATAGTTTGGAAGTATAGAAGGGAATTTGGAAATAAATATATAATTGGCTATACTGGATCTTAGATAAGATTTCTAAATTATGGAATAGAATTAAAATCGAGATTTGGTTGGTTTGGAATATAGTTTTAGGTTATTTAAGAAGTTGATTTATAAATGGAATTTAATTTAGAAGTATAATGGATTTAAGTGATGTGAAACCATTATAAGCTTGAAATGAGACTAGGGGATTCATAAATAAGGTTTACAAATAAAGTGAAATGATTATCGGTTGATAAATAGAAGATGTAAATTCACGATAAGAATTTATGATGAGATGGGTAAATTGGTTTAAAAAGATATAATATATTTTATTTTTGGAAATGTGAAAAATGGATTTATGAAATTAGGGATGTAAATCGATTGGTGATAAATTGAGAGAGATTTACAAATATTAAATGAGTTATATTGGAATTGAGAAATATATTTTTATCGAGAAGTTAAGTTGTTTTAAAAGGAGGAGATTTAATTATTGAACTAGATAATTTAAAAATGTTTTAGCATAAAAATATTTTTAGAAAGTTAGTTATTTAAACATTTTTAAATTGTCAAAATGAATTTTATGTTTTATAAACAAGTCTTGTAAATCGATTAGAATTCTATTATGGATAAGAATTAATTATTGTTTCAAAGTTATGTAATTATTTTAATTGTTTTAAAATTATATTTAATTATTAAGTAAAGTTTTCGAAAAGTAATGGTAAGCTTTCATGGTGTAAATCGAAGACAAAGATTGCCTGCAGTCAATTTTAGATTTCTTTGGGATAGAGACGTAATCACTGAGCTGCGAATCCATGGTTGATACCGCATGGTGCTTTCCATATTTATTTTAAAAAGTTTTCAAATATTTTTGAAAGGAAGGGTTTGTGAATATAATTATTTTGGTGGGATAAGTATATAGTTTTGAATAAAGTGATTAAATTAAGGAACCTCAGAACCTATAAAATTCGTTATAAACGAGTTAAGGAATTTACAATATAAATTGTTAAGGGTTTTGAGAAAAGAGAAATAAATGAAACTTTCCTAAGTGTTGGGAAGTAAGGGGTTTACAAAAGTATATTTTCAAATATATTTTTAAAATATTTTTCTAAGTGTTGAAATAAGAAATGGTTTGAAATATCCTGATATGGATATAAGTATTTAAGTTGTCTCAAATATTGAAAATTTGGAAGGGATTTGAATATATATCTTATAAAGATATTTTGAAAATAAATTTTGGAAAATTGTAATATGGGTGTAGTGACTGTTATGGATGTTATATTGATAGTTCAATAACCAACTATCAAGTATTGGCCAATTTCGTTGATCATTTCGAAGAGACTGGGATCAAATTTAAATATCCAAAACCACTTCGATCTGATTTGAGCGTTAAGAATAGATATCGTGGAGACGGTGAAGACGGTGATTCGGTTTGTCCAGAGCCAGGACAACTTTTATGGATGAATGCTATCAGAACATCGTCATTGGAGGATGATGTTCTAAGTGAAATTGTTCTTGAAAAGTTAATCGTAGCCTTAAGCGTCATCAATCGGAATGACTGAAAATCAAGGGAGACGCAGCAAGGCTAAGTGGGTCACACCCAATTAGGGTATGCTATCACCTTTCTAGATACCCTTAATGTGATAACCCGGGTTTTTGAGACATTTGTTAATTGGTAATTAACTGGATCAATTTATTAAAAATACTGATTTTTACTATTTAGATACTGGTTTTATTTAGTTGAGCAAATAAAATCTAATGATTAAAATATCTGGATATAAATATTAATTTGATAATCTTCTAATATAATTATTTAAATTTTCAAAACTTATCATTTCAAAGCAAAATAAAATATGATGGCTATTTTACTATTTTTCATATGTATATGGATTTGTGAATGGAAGCTATAATTTGAAATTCAAAGTAATCTCTGAATAATAATTTCAAGTTTTGCATTTTAAATCATTTGAGATGTGTGTATATATACATAATTAGTAATTAAAATATTAATGACTTAAGTTTGAAATAAAATAAAAAAAGTTATAATATTAAGAGAACATTGCTAATAAAAATATAAATAAAAAGAATAAATAAGGGTTTTATCTTCTTATGTAAACATAAAATAAAATGTATAAATAAAAATATAAATATAAGTAAATATAAAATACATGCATAAAGACATGTGTAAATTGGGAAGTATAATGCAAATACAAATGTCAAGTTTATTTGTTTTCATCATTAAGAAAAGAAAATTTAGAAACCAGGTACATAGTTGGAGGCAGTAATATATATATCTCTCAACCCTTTTAACTTTCATTTTATCAAAACTAAAAACAACTACACCAAGTTTTCAAACTGAAGCAAAAACATAAGATTCAAATTCAAAGTTCAACTAAGAAGAACAAATCAAGTTTCCAGTTTCAAAGATCAAGTTGCAGCCCCCAGTTTTCAAATTTCAAACATCCGGTTTCCTCTGTTCAACATTCAGTAAGCAAACTTCTCCCTTTTTAAGCTAAAATTCCTTTATACCACTGTGCATGTAAGTTTGTTTGTAGAAATTGTTAGAATGTGACTAGTGTGTATGAAGAAATATATTTTTGCTAGAATAAATTGAATAATTGCGTGCATGTCTGAGTATATGTATATACATGACTCTGTTCTTGACTTACAGACTAGTAATCACACAAGACTCAAAATCTCTTCACTCAATCAATTATAGGTCATAATGTCTAAAGGGAATGTGTTTGTATTGATGAAATCCTATTTTTAAAAATAATCTCAAGTAAAATTATTAAGTTATTATCTGGAAAAAAATAAATTCATAGTGGAAAAGGAAATATTTGCAGAAATCGATTTCTTTAATCCCTGATTTCACCTATATAACTAGACTCGATTTGGGAAAACATGATTTTCGGTAGCCTTATTGTGATTTTTAGTTGGGAAATTGTTCAAGAAAAGAGGGATGTTCGGAAATGGGCCGTCGGGGGTTTTCTAGTCATCGCGAGGGCTTTTGGCTTCGGGGTCTTGGTCAAAGGAGGCTGGGGAAAAGGCGGTTATAGGAAAAATGGTAGTTGGATTTCTCATAGGCCGTGGTGGCTGGAAGCTGGTGATGTAGGGTTTTCAGGTCACGTTTGGTCGAAGGTAGTTCACGGCAGTTTGAGGCAACACTGTGGCGTCGAGTTAGCTCGTAGGTGGGGGAAAAGGGAGAGGGGGCTCAAGTGTGGCTCCAGGCATAGCGGCGTGATCCCCAATGGTTAGAGGAGATGACACGTGGTGGAGTTGGATGAGGGTTTGTCCTATCAGGAGATGGTATTTGCTCATTTTTATTTTCGGGGGGGAGGGGGGTTCAAGGAGTTCTGGGTAGCCGAGAGTGACGTGGGTAGCAAGGGTGGTTTGGGAAAGGTGCCGGCGGTGATGGTCGAGCCTCTGGTCGTGTGTGCACGTGCACACTGCTCGTGTGCACTGGATTTGCTTGGTAGGTAGAAAGAACTGGTTGTAAAAGAATAGGAAAGCAAAAGAAAGAGTGGAGGAAGAGAAGTTAAAGAGAGTGGGCCGAAGGAAATAGAATTGGGCCAGAGAAAAAGAAAAGGAGTAGGGTGGAGGATGGGCCGGAAGTTTGGGCCAGGGGAATTAGGAAAGAATTAAGGTAAAATTTAAGCAAAGTAAAAGAAGAAAGTAAAAATAGAAAGAGAAAATAAAGAAAAGTGGAAAGGGAAAAGGTAAAATAAAGGAAGATTTTTTTAACAAGTTTTAAAGTAAAAGCATAAAAGGAAAATGGAAATGTATTAACAAGGTTATTTTGTAAATGGTCTTATAAATAGATTATTTTAACTCAAATTTATTTAACTTAGAATAACTATATTATAGGACATTATTTAATTTAATTCCTAAGTGTTTACAAATAAAATTAAATAATGTAATTAAACTAATGGTTAAGGAAATAAATGTTTTTAAACCATTAATAAATTTAAAGATCTTAGTTATTTTTACATGATTAGTTCCAAAGGTTAATTTAAATAGAATATAAATGGCTTATAAATAAGTTACTGATAACTAAGCAGGATTTATAAGTAATTAAACTATTTTGTGTCAATTAAATTAATTAGAAATAGTGTGACCAGCTTATCTAGCTTTTAAATGTTTAATTTGAATTGAATGCTTTGGATTTTCTAAACATCTCTAGTATATTCAATTTTGATATTCTGTGATATGAAATGCTTTGGATTGAACCGTTAACAAATGTGAGACATTTAACTGAATAGTTATCTGGTTAAATCTCTGTGTAAATATAACATTCTGAAGTTACTTAATTTGTATTGGTTTAAAATATGTCATTTGGATTCAAAGAGATCGGGGTCAGATATTAGCGATATCCGGAACCGCTTCGATTAGCAACTGCTATAATTCTTTATAGATTTAATTTTAAAAATAAAATGGGCTGGAATGGAATAAATTAAGTAACTTGGCCATTTCAAACTAAGTAATGGTACTTACATATTACTTTGTGAAATAAGTGTTTGACTATTACAAGAGAAAGCTCGTAGTGATAAATGAGTTACCCTGGTTTTCAAATAAGTTTTATAACTTAGTATTTCAAGTTATATGGGTTTACTCACGCTGGTTTCCAATCTGACTCGGGTGTTACTTTAATGTCATGCTCGGGTCAGACCGAGTATTACCGATTTTCAGGTTAGGATGTTCTGGAGCTCAAGAGACGAGCTGGATGGCAGGAACGTATGGAATATATTCCGCTGTGTATTTGAGATTTTATTGTTTGTAGTCTGGGACAAGTTGTTACAACTGTCTAGTCTATTTGTGAATAATTGTACTATGATATATTGAATGTAAATTGACAATTGTAGCTTTTCATTGTAAATGCTATTATTTGATATTATATTTTAAACCGCTATGAATGTGAGGTTCTATGCTATGGTTTGCTTGTTTCTTTCTTTACGTATTTTCTTCTTTACCCTAACAATTTGGAATTTCCGGCATTCGATTGCTTGGCACTTCTATAGTGAATGTATTAGTGTCGAATTTTCGAGGTCGAAAATTCCGAGTCATTACAGTTGGTATCAGAGCTGAAGGTTAAGCGAGAACCTTGGCTCTGGTGGGGTTACTCGTTAAGGATAGGGTCAGTAGTACCCTAAAATGAGTTGAGTGTAATATATATGGGGGCGTATTTGTTATTTTCTTATATAAAGATTCTAAAACGGTTTTAAGTTTAGTTTTATACAAACTTATATTTTGATATATAAAGCAATAGTTTTTCTAATTATCATAATATATTAAGGTAGTCGGTTGTTGAATTATTGGAATTAAAAGTAATAATAAGAATTAAGTGGTAATAGAAATACAACCAAATAGAAATTAGATAATATGAACTATACAAATAAGATAAGCTAGAAATGGATTCAAACCAGAAATTAAAAACCTGAAATTTGTAGAAGTATTTTTAGAATGTTGAATCAAGTTGCCCTGATTTTATTTTCTGATAAATTATGAAATAATATATAATGAATTGGTTTCCAAATATGATAATCTTGGTCATTATCATCAAATGGTTGTTAATGGGATGTTTGTTTTCTAATAATAATTAATGATAAAGCAAAATGGAATATTTTAAGGAAGTAACAATTTAGATAAGTATGACTTATAAATTTAAAAGAATTTAAATTGTGAAGTTTAAAATCGAAGTCCAGAAAATTTAAATTGTTCAAAGTATTTAAAAAATAACGAATAATATTTTTAAATATAGGAATCTTATTTTAAAACAAGAGTTGTTTTATAATTTTAATAGGAATTTGTTTTAAAATTAAAAACCAAGAATGGTTTAAAATTTAAAATATGACTTGGTGCAAATATGTATATATATATATATAAGTAGATATACATAATATCAAAGATGATTTGAAATAAACTCTAAGTGTTGAGTTTTTAAATTTTTCCCCTAAAATGTGATGTAAACCCAAAGTGAAATAATTTTTTGAACTTATAAGTAAGAAAGGATATTGATAGGAAGTTTAAAATTTGAAATAAAGGATTCAAATTGAGTAAGGTTGATTGGATTAAGTGAATTGAATTTAACGTGGGAGAAGTTAAATAAGTTTAGAACGAACAACCTGAATTGGAAATTTCAAGATGAAATTGAGATTTAAACTTAGGGAAGTTAAATGGTTGGTTTGAATGAGAGTTATATGTGATCTCAAAACAAGTTTGAGTTTTGGAAATTGGTAATGGATGATGTTGATGGATGTTTTAGATAATTTGGATGTTTATTTATCTTGACTTATCTTGATATCATCCTATTGTCATTAACCATCTATGAAACTGTGAATTGAATTATTTTCAATGAATTAAGAAGTAGACTGAGATAATATATATATCCATTATTGAAATTAAATGGAAATAAAACTTGAAGTGAAATTATTTAATAGATTTCGATTTTTAGAGATAAAGGCTGAACTTATGAAATGGAGTCACTTTGGCCTTAAGATTTAGGCGTTAAAAATGAACTTGCAAACTAAAATTGTTAAGAATTGATTTCAAAGTTAAAATTTGGTAATAAATTGAATTTCAAAGATTAAATTGTTTAAAAAAAAAGTTTTGAACTCTTACTTGAATCTTGAAATAAGTTAAGTAAAAGTAATTTTAATGAATGTTAAAAATTTGGACTCAGAATTAAATTGTTCAAAGACTTAAGTTGTGAGTAAAATGTTAGGGATTAATTTAATTTAATTTAATTTAAATCAAAATTTTGAAAATTTAACTTGAATTTATATAATTCGAGATGGTTTAAAGTTGAAGATTGGAATCGAAATTAGTTCAAACTGAATTTGATTTGAATAATTTGGAAGTGAGCTTGAAGTTGAATAAGTTTAAATTAAAATGGAAATTGATTTGAATTTGGGAAATAAATTGAAGTTAATTCAAATTAAATTGAAATTGAATCCATTTAAATGGAAGTGGAAATTGGAAATTGATTGGAAATGGAGATTGGGAAATTGAACAGTATGGCTCTGAACTATTTTCAAATAAATTGTTTTAACATAAACTTTATTAAATCTATTTTTCCAAGCTATTTACTATACAATCTTTCTTTTTAAAACCCAAACTATCTTATACTTATTTTACAACTATTTTTGGAATTATTTGACAATTTTACAACAATTTTACAACTGTTTTATAAACTAATTACTATTTTACAACTACTTTATAACTAATTACTATTTTACAACTATTTTGCAATTATCTAACTATTCTACATCTATTTGACTATTTTACAACTATTTTATAACTACTTAACTATTTACAACTATTTTACAACTAATAACTATTTTGCAACTACTTATCTATTTTAAACTTTTCAAGCTATTTTCTAAATTCATGTTGGTCAGAGTGCAAACTGTTTATAATTAAAGTGATAACCCAAATGGAAATTGAAGCAATTGTGGATAAGTGAATAGAATCAAGTGAAGGTGAATAAAAAGGAGATTGATTTAGCTAATAATCAATGGAGATAAATACGTAGGATGTACGTATATTATTCTATTCGTATTATGATTTGATCCAGATTCGAACACAGAATTTTGAGATAGTATATCGATCCGAGCCGGGATTTTTCACTCGATTTTCGACAGCGAACCCTTGATATGGAATTTTGATTGTTTCTGGAAATTCTCTATCATAGTTATGGCTATGCAAGGAGAATGACGGTTTCTGATCAAGAAACTAGATCTGAGTCCGCACTAGGAAGTCGGGTGAACGATACTAGTTCGAAAGTGAAATTGTGTGATCGAGTGAGCGATCGAATTTGATATTGCGTACGGATGATATATGCACATCGTACACGCTTGAATGAAATTGAAAATTTTGTAAAGAAGTGTTAAAAATATAAATTTTGAAATAGAAAAATATATTTTGAAATATATAATGAATAAGAGTAGAAATTGGATATCACTATAACTGAAATTCATTTTATAAAAAGATAGAAATATGGCAAGTAACTTTATAAAAGAAATCAAACTTGAATATTTGATTTGGCAAAATAAAAATTATATATATGCGATAAAATACCCTTGTGAATTTATAACCAGAAGATGTGGTCTTTGAAATTATTTGAAGTATAAAAGGAATTTACATAAGTATGAAATGATCCCAAGATTTTTCAAGATTATATATATATATATATATGTATGTATGTATGTATGCATACGTATATGTTTTATAAGAATGATTTTGGGAAAAAGTCTTTTGGAACCCATGGATTTTGAAAGGCTTTTGATTTTTGGGAAAAATCAATTTTGGAAATTTGGAAAGCCAAGTTGAGGATTATCGATTTTGAGATATCGATTTTGTGAAAAGGAGATTTATATGTGATACATATAAAGAGTATGATTTGAAAGATACTATATATATATATATATATAGTATAAAATGTTTTGAGATTGGCTCTGAGGAAAAAGGCGCTCCCATTTAAATGGACTTCATAGGAGATCCATGGGGTGGTTCTGCCTTGAGCCCTAAGGGGAGGCTCTAAATTTAATCATGGAGGAAATGCAGACAAACTGAAGTTCTTGAGGATTGTGTGTGGGTAGCGAAAGTCGAGGGCACTGATGCCTATAGAGACATTTGGGTTATGCTATGACAGTGGTGTAACTCGATGTCAATGCGATCTATTACAGACCATAGCGGAAGTCATGTGGCAGTGAGTGCCAACGGTCTACGTTTGATTTCGCCGTGAGGGAGATATAACATCGGTAGACTGCGATCGATGAAGACATAGCGAAAGTCGTGAGGCAGTGAGTGACTAAAGGCTACATTGGGACTCGACTGATGTAGTCTGCGATCTATGTGGGAGTGGTAAAGTTTCATTTGGCAGCGAAATTCGAAGGCGCTGATGCCTATAGTTACATGGGTTTTTGCCATGATGGCGACATAAAACCTGGGTGTAGCTGCGATCTTTAGCGGGTTTCATGGTGTAATCGAGGGGCGTGAAGGCATACAGTTTTCTATGGTTTTGTCGGGATGGCGACGTAATCATCAGGTTAACTGCGACCATGGAGGGGGTGATGATTTCCAGAGCATTCTCACCAAAAATGTTTCTATATTTTCAAAAATGTTTTCTAGGTATTTTCGCTAGGTGTTGAAAACGATCTGCTAAGTACTTATAGATTTTCAGTCCTACGCCTGATCAACATATGACCGAATTTCTGTGAGCACAAGGATGGACTTGTTGAGACATCGAGTTATAAAAAATATTTTTATAAAGCTATTTTGGCAATATTATGTAGGTTTTAAAGGTGTTTTAAAATTTTAAATAAAGGGAGTTAAGAGTTCAAAATGTTTAAAAGCGTTATTTAACTGATAATAAGCATTTTAATAAATTTTGGCTTCGTTCCTTTTAAAGGACGAAAAGTTTTAAAGGGGGGAGGAATGTGATAACCCAAATTTTTGGGACATCTGTTAATTGGTAATTAACTCACTACAAGAAATTTGATTTTTAGTGGCGCTCAAAAAACGCTACAAAAAGTTTTGGTGGCGTTTTGATAAACGCCGCTAAAAAAAATGCGACTAAAAATCCATGATTTTTTGTTGCATTTATTTTAACGCCACTATAAATGAATTTTTGGCAGCGTTTTTTAAACGTTACTAAAGATCTTTTTTTACAGCGTTTAAGAAACGCCACCGAAAAGGTGCCATTTACTATCTTATTTTTTTGTTGCACTTATTATTATTTTTTGCAGCGTTTTTTGAACGCCACGGAGATTATCTGAGTTACTATAATTGCTGATTCTGTAGCGCTTTTTAAACGCTACAAAAAATATTTTTGGTGGCGTTTTTTCTCCGCCACCGTATGTTTCGATTTTATTGCCTGTTGTTCCACGACTACATCTAATTTCGCCTCCAATTCAAGTACTTCAAAACTTATACAATAACGTAATATATAAACACACACACATTCAAAAATAACACATTCAATGAACCACAATAACACAAACAAAAGCAATTACATAATCACCACTATATCATAACATTAGTGTCAAGACCAAAGGTTAACCATACGTTTACACAACCAAACTACCGTAAACAGTTTCATAATAGTACATGCAGCTAAAGTAGTGCTGCTACCATACATACTAGTTTCATAATAGTTTCATAACAGTTTTCCATACATAACTTCTTTCAACATATTTTTTACTGGTGCAAATATCCCACCACTGCAAAATAGAACAGTATGTATAGATGGGTTTGTAAGTTACATCACTGAAAATAATAACTAAAGTGCTGAGTTTTCAGCATACTTCTTCTATGGAAATATTTTTGGGCAATTGTCAAGGTAGAATTCATTGATATCTTTGGCTTCAAAAAGTGGTCTTTTATTCGCACCTGGAGATGTAAGCATTGCAGTCACTAAACCAGCTGTACTTGTTCCTGATATGACATCGAAGTAGTCTGCAATTTTTGCTTCTGGTCCATCAAGCTCCTATATTATTAGCATGTTTATTTTTTAGAGAACTTGTATGATTAGTACAAATCAATGGAGTAGGGACATAAAATATATTCATTTACTTGAAGTTTTAGTCAAGTAGAGTCTTAGTCATAGCAGGCACTGCAGGTGGTCTGTAGTCCTCGTTTCGGTTCATTGCACGCAACAGTGGTTCTGGGATATTAACCGGCCCTAGAACTCATAACTAAACATAAATATTACATTAAATTGTTAATAAGATCATGCAGTCTGATATTACACTCTAAAAAATTACCTGCACTTTTCCCAAATTTGTCCCAACTCCCAAATATGTTCCTTCTTGTGCCCATCCATTTTGGTTGTACATGAATCATCTACACAAAAACTAGAAGAAATACCAAAACAAAACCCATAAAAGATAGATTCAAACAAAAGCTATGACACTCTTCATAAGCAATGTGGTACATAAGCTTAATAAATTAACGAGAGCCAATTTTAGTTTACTATTTATGATACCATCATGTACATAAACAGCAAAATGGAGAAGTGTTATATGCAAGTGATAGAATAGGATACTCTTCACAAGCAAAAAAAAAGCTCTTGCCCAATGCTTTTTGCTGAAGCCATCTCTCAATGAGTATACTATATATTACAGCATATGGATATAATCTCCGACATGTATAGAACAAGCATCACAACAGAGGTGAGATGGTAAAATCACATGCTTTATCTATGAATCAGCATTGTATCTAGTTTTAGGATTATTCTCAAATAGCTTATGTGCTAGCATTATATTAGACTTTAACTCGAAGAATAAAAATACCTTCGAGTAGTCGTATTAATCGTCAATGCTTTTAACTCAATTCCTCAGCAAACCGCTAATAGCATTATAATAACCTCCAGCATACTTCCTCGGCAAACCAGAAATCACCACCCATTGCCTGAAACCATCATCCAAAACCAGCACCATTATTCACATCCAGAAATCACCATAACCTCACATCCACTACTATTTGCATCACCCGAACAACCTGCAACCAAAACAAGCAACACGGTTATTTTTGTAATGTTGAAACAATTATGAATGGTTGCGAGTATGGTTGTATGTTGATAAGATGATATGTTTCATTGATACGCCCATTATGTACAACATCCAATAAATTGATGTTCACATGCCCTAGATTTTATTATAATGATAGAGTGGAAATTCAATAAAACAAAAGTGGAAATTATACCTCATAAGAATCAACATTAACATGCAAAAATTAAAGACTACATGCATGTTTCTTTTTATAATACATTGATAATTCACAGACCTTGGGAAAACAATTGAAGCCTTTTCTTTTGCTTATCACTTGAATGAGAATCTTTTCATTTATAGGAGGTTCTTCCAACATAAACTGAAACTTCTCGTTCCACATTGGAATTCAAGAGTTCTTAATTACATGGTATCGTAAAACTTTAATGTAAAGAAAGTGAAAAAAAATAAAACTAAACTGATGAACATGCCAAATAGATTTATGTTATTTTCCAACTGTAACAAGCCAAGACTTCCATATGGTTTTATAACTTATAGCAACCATCCCATGAATTCCCTTGATCCCCTCGGATTTTGAGTATAATTGTAAACCCCAGCACCCTTCTCTCCCCTACTTTGTCTTTTTAGTTTAAAATGTTTATATACAGGGTGGAATTTTTAAAACTAACACGTCATTGTGGAAATCAATCGCAAGTTTTTATGTGTGTGTATGTGTATGCATATTTATCTATATGAGCATTTAATAACACACCAAATGCCTGCTGATTTTCACACATTTAGATTTAAATAATAGCGGTAGTGGGAAGAAAGAGAACACTGTTACTTAAAATCGAAACTTGTGATGAAAATCGAAAGATTTTGGAATACTATTGACCACTCCTTTTATATCTATGTGTGTGTGCTCTATTTGAACATAAAATGAAATAAAATATAGTTGGAAAACTAAAGAAATAAAATATTTTTGTTAATTGCTTAGCTACTTGAAAAGCAAACAATAGACAAATCTGAAAAGCAGGAAACTGCTGAATATAGAAGAGTAATTTTTATAAGTCATATTCTAAAAGCAAACATACATCACATTTGATATATTATCTCTTTTCAGGAGCTACAAAATATAGATAAGCACTCATATTTTCAGCCAATCCCTTTTAAACACTATTTTGATAAACAGAAGCACCGAATAACAAAAGGTGTACGGTTAATAAAATAACCAGAACGCTAATAATCACACATATGTTAGGGGCATTATGCTGTCATGCGTATGATTATAAACTTAAAGACAAAGGAACTTCCATTAACTGATGCTCCACATAGAAAATATATATGAACATGACTAATGTGATTAACAAATCGAAAGGACAAATTCTGAACTGTGCATTGTTCCCTAATCGACTAAATGTCAAATCATGACAGATAGTTATCATAATCACATACATAAACAATACACAGAAAGTAAACTTTTATATATCTTTTGTTTTATTTTCTAAACTTGCACTAGTATTACCAACAGATCGACCATTGCCAAGAAAAAAAATTGCATAGCTTTTTATCAGCGATAGATCTAGACTATTGGTTGGCCCATCTGGGATCAACAAACAATTTCATCCGGCTGTCTACGATAATTTCATCCGGCTGGCAGCCCTTTTTTACTCTTGTGAAGTTGACGTCAGGTGACGTGGAACTTAGTTAAATTATATACATACTAATATCATGTTTTATTGAACAATGACACTAGTTTCAAAGACATGTCAATGGGAATGCATTTAAGCAAACAATCACCATCATATGTTATATTTTTGCATCTTCAGAATAAAAATAAATCAACATGGCTCAAGGGAAAGGTTAAGAATCAAGTAGTAAAAAATACTTACTAAAAACATAATTTTTAGTATACATGTTATCTACCATTTTGTAGTTCATTTTCATCTTGATGAATGTCCTAGGTTGCCACAATTAATACAAACCAAAATGTTGATGATTCGAACATGTTCTATTTGGACCATGTTAATATGTAATCATATAATTAGTGTTTTATATACAAACCTGAGAGAAAATATTGCCGCCAATCAAACTTGACTTGCTCTCAAGGGAAATTACCATAACTCCCGACATACCGCTGTGGTTTCCCAACATTGAGAAGACGGTTGATTATCAAAGAAAAATTACATTACTACAATAAAATAAATGAATTGATCGTCTAAAATAAATTAAATGATCATTTGTGTTCGTTGTTCCAACTATAGTCAAAATAATATAAATGTTCTTTTAAGCTTCATTATACACACGCCTGAGGTAATCTGTGGGATGTAAATATTATAAATACTTAAAAACAGTGGCTTTTCTTTATCAAAATAGAAGATTATATGTATACATACATTGCGACATGTAACTAGATGTCGACACTCTTAATAATACTTTTAAACAGGGAGAACTAGTGTGGGAGAACTATAACCAAGGATAATGGCAATCGTCATGAGGCTATGATCATGCCGAACAGCCTCCAATGCCGAACGGCCTGATCTTGTCGAACGAGATTGCTGAGTCCTTAGTTGCCTGGTCAAACCCCCAGGTAACAATTCAATTTCAAATATAAACTATTTTATAATTTGCCTAAGCGATTTTGCTTTGGAAGTTAAGTTACAATACAATGTAGATCGGTATAATTTATTTGTTTCAAATTCTAACTGTGTAGATCTTTCCACAAGGTTTTTGACAGTGCAAATGAAACGTCATAATGTCATATTGATTGACCCACTTGAAATAATGAGGAACGACTCTGGAAGAATAATCATGAGAGTTTATATCCAGTTCAATTACGTAAGCGCCTTTCTTCAACTCATTGATCTCTTCCGTATTACCTTTCAAAAATTTGTAATCAGGTCCAGCCACTCTTTATTTCTTCAAATACAATTAATTCCTTATCTTATTTCAGCTTTGGGATTCTATAGGCATAAGACTTATATATTTGGCATCATGTTCATCTATCTTTAATCAAGTAGGTTAAGTTTTGTAAGTACGTATACATCAAACAGTGAGTATACTATAAATGTTATTGAAAGGCAAGGGAAACCAAATCTTAACAACAACTTTAAATGTTTAATTTATTGAGTATGGTCGAACCAGAATTCTAGTACTTCTGGGCCATTTCTATTAATTAAAAGGATCCAGTTGTTTTGTCATTACAGAATTTAAAGTAGAGGGTTAAAAATGTTCACAACAATTCTATCATCACACTTATCAACGAGTAGCATGCAACAACCAAAAAATTTAGGATTCAACATCAACACGACAATCAATAATACTAAGCAAAGAAGCTAGTACTTGGTGAATAATTGTACTTCATTTACATGTGTTAAAGTCAGAAGCACTGGTCACACAAACTACCATTCCATTAGAACCCATGACTGCTTTTCTCTTTAGGCTGCTCTCACTTTTGCGGCTTTTGTCTTTTTATATGTGCTGTAGTTATGGTCAAGGTTGTCGTCTATGATTAATGGGTTAGGATTTTTATATTATGGAAAACAAGGAAAGAGTGGTTGGTGTAGTGGCATTATAGTAGTTTATCTCCAAATACACGTTGACAATTTGCATACTTGAGCAGTTGAATACAGTGAGGATCATTTGGTTGCTATGTTTTGACACATACGTTATTTATCATCTCTTTTCTTAACATATATTTCAAGTAAGTTGCAAGAATACATTACCTTAATAATAAGCTAGACCAGCAATGATTCAAGATGGCAAAAATGATCATTTGGCCAATCATTTTTAAATCGTTCTCTTCTCTCTTATGTTCTCCTATATCTCAGTCCCTTTTATAGCTTAACGATCTGCTCCAATAAGATACAGATCGCGCTTCTGTTCACTGTAAAGCTCAGTAGCATAGTGACCATATGTCAACCAGAGCTACATTTACAGCTTTTGCACAATTGAATCCGCAGTTGAATCCTGAATGATATCCTCTTGTAAATGTGATAGCAAATTCTTTTGATTTTCGATTGCTCTATAAACTGGAATGCCTTCGGATTCCAAAACTGTCGGTTATAGTTATGTCACCTGATTATCAATTCAAAAGTGATATTTAGTAAGAATGATGCATTGTTATGATAATGTGATGTATTTTTTTTAAAAACATACATGTAATATAAACAATAAGGAAAGAATTGGTAAAAATGTTGTACCGAATAATGTTGTAAACCAGGCCGCTCTTCAAAAAGATCAGGTAGGTGCTTTTTCATGGCGTCCTCAAATTTTAGCAGCAGCATATGATGGAACTCCATACCATACTTTTGGATCACCAAAATGCATGTGACTTAATGAATATATACATGATGATCCTTCATGTGCTGCTAAACATGCATTGAAGAACAACGCAAGACACAGAGCTGAAAAGTGAACAACATTGTGAAGAGCAAATTAAATGATAGTTACTTACCCAGCAAAATAAGGAAAAACACAGAGAACAGAATATTTTCTATTATTTATAAACTTGAAACACTTTTGGTTGGATCCATTATATAAATAAATAACATTTTCTATTATTGGGTTTATACAAACCAACAAAGACAATACACGATTTTATTTTTGATTTTATTTTTTCACATTATAGGTCAGATAAAACGAGAAAGCAGCAGTACAGAAAGTTATAAATAGTGTACCAGGTTTGCAAGCAGTACTTTTATATAATACACAAAAATGTGCAAATGTTAAAACATAGAGAACAAAATATTTAGGATGATAATTGACCTTTTCAGCAAAATGGAAATTCCCTATGCCATAATTAGACAAGAAGTCTTGGATATCAACACGTCCACCGCAACCAAAATTTAGTGATCAAACATTGCAAAGCTTAATAGAATATGTTGCATCGCTTAATAGTGCTTAAGCACCACATGATTAATTTTAAATGTCTAATAGTTTTGCTCGAACATTTTCCATCAGAAGAAAACATCGGCATAGTCATTATCATATTCATGTATCAGAGCTGGAAACTTACTCGTTTTCACCAAAGTGCTTGTTAACCCTGCTACAGCACAGAAGAGCTGGAAACTTATCAAAAGTTGGATGTGTTTATCTGAATTTTACACGTAATGAGTTCAAAAATAGATTATTCATGACTGATTAAAATCCAAATTCATGGTACGTTTTCTAATACACGCAATGAATTCAATAACGAATTCAACAATACAGATCATTCGGGTAGAGATAGAAGTAAATAAAGAAGAAGGAAGCTTGAGTAGAGATTACTATGGTAAATACGGATCATTGGAGATTCTTTCGAATGGGAATCGGAGGCAGCCTTGTTGCTTCTAGAAGTCGGCTTCTTATCAAGGATTAGAACAACTGAGCATTACAAATTTGGATTGGAAAATGAATTTGATCTAGGGTTGCTTATTTTGGGGGAAAGAATTGATTTTTTCTAAGGAGCATGGGAATGACAAGGGGTAATCTTTTGGTTACGTTTATTTAGGCAAACGCGATTTTTTTTTATAAAGGCGGGAAGTGAAATATTTTTTGTTGCATTTACATAATAAGGGGAAATATTATTAGTTGCATTTACATTTAAACGCCACAAATTTTTGCAACCAAAAGCTGATTTTCTTGTAGTGACTGGATTAATTTATTAAAAATACTGATTTTTACTATTGAGATGTTGGTTTTATTTAGTTGAGCAAATAAAATCTAATAATTAAAATATCTGGATATAAATATTAATTTGATAATCTTCTAATATAATTATTTAAATTTGCAAAACTTGTCATTTAAAAGCAAAATAAAATATGATAGCTATTTTACTATTTTTCATATGTATATGGATTTGTGAGTGGAAGCTATAATTTGAAATTAAAAGTAATCTCTGAATAATAATTTCAAGTTTTGCATTTTAAATCATTTGAGATGTGTGTGTATGTATAATTGGTAATTAAAATATTAATGACTTAAGTTTGAAATAAAGTAAAAAAAGTTATAATATTAAGAGAACGTTGTTAATATAAATAAAAAGAATAAATAAGGGTTTTATCTTATTATGTAAACATAAAATAAAATGTATAAATAAAAGTATAAAACATAAGTAAATATAAATATATGCATAAAGACATATGTAAGTTAGGAAGTATAATGCAAATACAAATGTCAAGTTTATTTGTTTTCATCATTAAGAAAAGAAAATTTAGAAACCAGGTATATAGTTTGAGGCAGTAATATATATATATATATATATATATATATATATATATATATATATATATATCAACCCTTTTCATCTTTCATTTTATCAAAACTAAAATAAAAAAACTAAACCAAAAACAACTCCACCAAGTTTTCAAAGTGAAGCAAAACAAAAGATTCAAATTCAAAGTTCAACTAAGAAGAAGAAATCAAGTTTCCAGTTTCAAAGATCAAGTTACAGCTCCCAGTTTTTAAATTTCAAACATCTGGTTTCCTCTGTTCAACATTTAGTGAGTAAACTTCACCCTTTTTAAGCTAAAATTCCTTTATGCCACTGTGCATGTAAGTTTGTGTGTAGAAATTATCAGAATATGACTAACGTGTATGAAGAAATATATTTTTGCTGGAATAAATTGAATAATTGTGTGCATGTCTGAGTATATGTATATACATGACTCTGTTCTTGACTTACATACCAAATAATCACACAAAACTCAAAATCTCTTCACTCAATCAATTATAGATTATAATGTCTAAAGGGAATGTGTTTGTATTGATGAAATCCTATTTTTAAAAATAATCTCAAGTAAAATTATTAAGTTATTATCTGGAAAAAAATTCACAGTGGAAAAGGAAATATTTGCAGAAATGATTTCTTTAATCGTTGATTTCACCTATATAACTAGACTCGACTTGGGAAAACATGATTTTTGGTAGCCTTATTGTGATTTTTAGTTGGGAAATTGTTGAGGAAAAGAGGGATGATCGGAAATGGGCCGCGGGGGGTTTTCTGGTGATCGCGAGGGCTTTTGGCTTCGGGTCTTGGTCAAAGGAGGATAGGGGAAAGGTGGTTATGGGAAAATGGTAATTGGATTTATCATCGGCCGTGGTGGCTGGAAGGTGGTGAAGTAGGGTTTTCAGGTCACGTTTTGTCGAAGGTAGTTCATGACAATTTGAGGCAGCACGGTGGTGTCGAGTTGGCTCTAGGTGGGGGAAAAGGGAGAGGGGACTCGGGTATGGCTCCAGGCATGACGGCGTGATCCCCGGTGGTCAGAGGCAATGACACATAGTGGAATTAGATGAGGGTTTTCCTATCAAGAGATGGTGTTTACCCGTTTTTGTTTTCGAGGGTTTCGAGGAGTTCTGGGTAGCCAAGAGTGACGTGGGTGGCAAGGGTGGTTTGGGAAAGGTGCCGGCGGTGATCGTCGAGCCTCCGGTCACTTGTGCACATGCATGGTGCTCGTATGCACTGGATTTGCTTGGTAGATAGGAAGAACTGGTTGTAAAAGAATAGGAAAGCAAAAGAAAGAGTGGAGGAAGAGAAGTAAAAGAGAGTGGGCCGAAGGAAATAGAATTGGGCCAGAGAAAAGAAAAGAAGGAGCAGGGTGGAGGATGGGCCGAAAGTTTGTGCCAGGGGAATTAGGAAAGAATCAAGGTAAAATTTAAGCAAAGTAAAAGAAGAAAGTAAAAATAGAAGGAAGAAAATAAAGAAAAGTGGAAAGGGAAAAGGTAAAATAAAGGAAGATTTTTTTTAACAAGTTTTAAAGTAAAAGCATAAAAGGAAAATGGAAATGTATTAACAAGGTTATTTTGTAAAAGGTCTTATAAATAGATTATTTTAACTCGGATTTATTTAGCTTAGAATAACTCTATTATAGGACATTATTTAACTTAATTCCTAAGTGTTTACAAATAAAATTAAATAATGTAATTAAATTGATGGTTAAGGAAATAAATGTTTTTAAACCATTAATAAATTTAAAGATCTTAGTTATTTTTACATGATTAGTTCCAAATGTTAATTTAAATAAAATATAAATGTTTTGATAATTAAGCAGGATTTATAAGTAATTAAATTATTTTGTGTTAATTAAATTAATTAGAAATAATGTGACCAACTTATGTAGCTTTTAAATGTTTAATTTGAATTAAATGCGTTGGATTTTCTAACTATCTCTAGTATGTTCAATTTGTATATTCTGTGATATGAAATGCTTTGGATTGAACCATTCATAAATGTGAGACATTTAATTGAATATCTAGTTAAATCTCTATGTAAATATAACATTCTGAAGATAATTAATTTGTATTGGTTTAAAAATGGCATTTGGATTCGAAGAGATCGGGGTCGGATATCAATGATATCCAGAACCGCTTCGATTAGCAACTATTATAATTCTTTATAGATTTAATTTTAAAAATCAAATGGGTTGGAATGGAATAAATTAAGTAACTTGGCCATTTTAAACTAAGTAACGGTACTTAGATATTACTTTGTGAAATAAATGTTTGACTATAACAAGAGAAAATTCGTAGTGATAAACGAGTTACCCTTGTTTTCAAATAAATTTTATAACTTAGTATTTCAAGTTATATGGTTTACTCACAATGGTTTTCAGCCTGACTCAGGTGTTACTTTAATGTAATGGTTGGGTCAGACCGAGTATTACCGATTTTCAGGTTAGGACGTTCTGGAGCTCAGGTGGCGAGCTGGATGGCAGGAACGTATGGAGTATATTTCGCTGTTAATTTGAGATTTTATTGTTTGTAGTCTTGGACAAGTTGTTACAATTATCTAGTCTATTTGTGAATGATTGTACTCTGATATATTGAATGTAAACTGACAATTGCAGCTTTTCATTGTAAATGTTATTATTTGATATTATATTTTAGTCCGTTGCGAATGTGAGGTTATGTGCTGTGGTTTTTCTTGTTTCTTTCTTTACCTCTTTTCTTCTTTACCCTAAGAATCTGGGATTTCCAGCATTCGATTGCTCGGCACTTTTAAAGTGAACGTATTAGTTTCGGATTTTCGAGGTCGAAAATTCCAGGTTGTTACACTCGAATATATTATAAATTATGGATACGATGGTGCATGGAAAAAAGCTCTCGATAAGGGTGGGAACACTTGGGGTGATAACATATTCGGTTCTATCCAGGTTAGGGGTAGGGCCAGTCTTGTGTTCTAGTGATCCCGGCAAGGTCCTCGGTACATTTTTCTAGACGTGTACTGTGATAGGTGGTACCCCAGTTGTTAGAAACTGAGTTGATGATGTTTGATGACAACAACCTTATATAGTTATTATACTTTACTTTATAAAATATATACTAACATTTCCATATAGATATATATATATGTATGTATGTATGTATATAGGAAGTATATGCAGGTATCATCGAAGACTGATCAGTATAAAGACTCAAGCATCAAGATGAAGATTAGAGATTCAAGATTCAAGACTCTAGAGAATGAAGATTTCAAGATCTCAAGATAAGTGTCTAGTACTTTGTTAAAACTTCATAATAGCACTCTCATCTTTCTTCCAATTTTCTTTTGGGATGGAACCCAATTTCTATCGAAACCTGTGGCTTACAAACCCATGAAAAGTAGCTTACAAACCTACGACAAGTGGCTTACAAACCCACGAAAATCAAAATCATTTAAACTACTTTGTACAAGTTCTCGAGTCCTATGGAGGAGCTCTGTAGGAAGGTTCTTGCAACTTCAGTTTGAATAGATTTTTCAAAATGTTTTTAAATCTGTTTTCAAAATGTTTTAGCTTTCAAAATCATGTTTTCAAAAATATTTTCAAACTTTGTTTTAGCCTTGAAATATTCCTCTATTCTGATTTTAAAAACTTCTATTTTTAAAACATCAAAAGTTATTCTGATTTTAAATATTACTTATATAATTGACGGTCTATATCAATTATATATATATATTTAAAATAATGTTTTATATTCATTCTCTATCTCAAAATATTGTTTAAATGCTTTACTTTGCTTCAGAGAAGTATCAACTTGTTTTAAATTCAATTGTCTTTACAAAACAACATCTCTATAATTTTGAACTAAGGGATGTCGACATAAGGGGATACCCCATGTTGACATGATGACAGTTGGATTCAAAATTCAATTTTCAAAAGAAGTGTCCATTCGTTCGAAAACCTTTCGCCAATGGTTATGACTGTTGTGCATCTATATAATGGCTTCCAAAATGAATTTTTTTTAACAACTACTTTCTTATTTTCTTCGCTCTTTCTTCTCCACCATTCCATATCCATAAAACTTCATATTTTCAAGATCGTGCCATCATTCTGCCAAATTCTCAATAGGAAATCATTTAGATACTCTCTTTATTTGATTCTCCATCATTCTACTAAAGATCAAAGTGCTATTTAGAGTTATAGGTTTAATTTGTATTCAAAAAGTCCATAGAGTCTATCCATTCAAAAGGATTGTTATTAAGAAGTATTAGGGTGATCTTGTGTCCCGTAAATCAAGAGAGTTTACCCTAGACTCGGAGATAGGAGGGTTCCTCAAGGCCTTAGAAATTGAGGGTTATAATTTGGATATTGGCTTATAAAAATCTGTACAAGGATATTGCCTTGGTGCAGGACTGGATGTAGGAGGATTCCAAACCAGTATAAAATCCGGTGTGTTCTTTCCTTTTACTTGCTTTACTTTACAATTTGCATTTGTTATATGTTCTGTGATCATTCTGTCTTAGAATTCTGTTTAGATTTGTGTTGAAAGTTTTAATTTAGTCATATAGTTCATATATTCTTTAAAACACTATTCACCCCCCCCCCCTCTAGTGTTATTTCTGCCTTAAGATTCTTAATCTGCATCCCTAACACCAATGCCTAGTAATTGTATGGAAATACATTCTCCAATACGTGCCTTTACGGTTTTGGTGTAGAGCCTAGTATGCTGGAATTTAATAATGTAACAATTTCGGCTAATATCAAAGGATTTTGATATAAAATGTTTTGATTATCGCATGGTAAAAACCCATCGTGTTTATGTGTGGTGTGGTCTTACGAGATACCTTTGTGTTTCAAAGGATTTTAATAACTTTAATAAGTTCAAATTAAGTGTGTTTTCTCATGCTGGTTTTTCAGACCGACTCAGGTGTTATTTTATTATAATGTTGGGGTCAGACCGAGTATTAGAGGTCCAGATTAGGATGCTATGGTGCTTAGGAGATGAGCCGGATGACGAAGACGTATTACACATACTTGATTATATTCTGTTGTATATTGTAGGCTGTATATTCAGCATTTGTGGGGACACGTTATTATAACTGTCCGGTATTGAGTTATTGATTTGTTGTACTCTGATGATGATGTGTATAAATAACATTTATAGCTCTTTTTATATAAAGACATGATATTATCCATTATATATTGTTCTATTTCAATTGTGAGATTATGTGTTTTTGTTTCTCTTTTCTTCTACCTCTTCTTTTTCTTTCCCCTCACTGTTGGGTTTTGGGCATTCGATTGCTCGGCATGTAATACAGTGGACTTATTAGTGTCGATTTTTGAGGGTCAAAAATCCCGTTCATTACATCGATCTTCTTAATTTTTTTGTTTTTCGTACCTTCCCTATTCCACTTGTTCGAACTCTTTGAAGATGATGAACTACCCTTTACAGTAAGTACAACCCCTTAATCCTTAGATTGTGACTCGGCCGACCTCAACATATTGAAAAGCCCTACATGATTCACATTTAATTGTTCATGTTATATTTTAGCATGAAAAGTTTATATTAAGGAGTAAGGGAACCAAGGATCGGATCTACTTATAATTCATTGCTTATTTGTACGTCCAATTGTGAAAGCCTATCATTGTAGCCCTTCATCATTAGCACGTAATCGTTCACTTCTTGTCCTTGGTCATCTTGGTATTGGATAGCTTTTTTGTAAGCTCGTACCTTGTGGAGCACGACTGTTTACCAAAAAGAGCCTTGAGACTATCAAATATCTCATAGACTGACATCTTTTCATGCTGCCTTTGCAACGGCTTGTCTAACGTAGACCATACGAAAACTTGGGAAATCCCTAGTTCTGACACCCATTTTTCATAAGCGAAGTTCGAGATTTGCACCATTAGCGGGTTTTTCGTTGAGTTCGCATGTAATAGTTGACCATAGTTGCTCGTAAATTAACGCAATTTTAATTGCTCTTAGCCAATTGGTATAGTTTAATCAAGTAAGCTTATCGTTTTCAGAAACAATTTTGGAGTTATCATTTTTTGCAAATTTAAGTGGTAGATTATTAGGACAAATCATAGTAGGTGTACTTATAATATTAGTAATGTTAAACTTTATGTTTCATTTTACTAATAAGCTCCCACCGGTCTTTTATGTTTCACCAAATGCAAAGTCAAAATATAAAAGTTTTTTGACTTCACTAATATGTGTTAGGACTCGTCCATCTTAGAATTTTGACCTTTAGTATGCTCAACAAATTATATCTCCATGGACGATGGATAACTTCTTATCGGTTGAATCATATACAACTCCTAACTTTTGGTACCTTATCCTAGTTTCACTTCAACCTTGAGTTTGCCCAACAAATCGAAACGAACTTATTCACTCGTACCTACTATATCACGACGACCTAAGTATAGATATGTACCTTGAGTTTGCTCAACCAATTCATATAGTTATCTTACATCGTCTATTCGGTATATTAATAATACTACATATAACACCTCTAGCTTGAGTTAGCTCAACAACTATGGAGTTTGTAAGTAATTTATTAATACCAGTACGTTAGGCACGTCCGTTGGACGTGTGCAAAGGAAATTGAAAGTAAAGTTATTTTGTTTTGAAATAATGGTCATATGCATAGATATTACTTGACATAAATAAATATGTGAGCTATCTGCTTTCTATTATGGAATAATACAAATGAAAGCACACAAAATTTAAAAGTACAGTAGTGTTCCTTAATAGCGATATTTATTTTAGGATAATCTGAAGTATTTGCTTCATTTACAAAGCAACCAACTTTATCAGTTGTAACTAACAAATGTTCAAGATCATTATTTGCTGGCAGGACATCAATTTAATTATCACCAAATTCATCTTCCTTCTTTACATTAAATTCATTTTAAATGCCATTTTCTTTGCTTCCAATGCACCATTACCGATCTCTGCCTTAACTCTACTATTAAATTTCTCTAAAGTGAAAATTGATTTAAGTACATATACTATAATAAGTACAATAACAAAAAATTGTTACAATAAATTAATAGAGTTTACATGGAAAGGTTAATCCATTACATATTAGAATTTTAAAAAAATGTTAACTTAAGTATTGTAGTCTAAGTTTAACTATTGATCAATAATTATTATAGGAATGTCTTGGTAAACTATGAAGTATGAAACAAAATGTACTATAGTTTACAGGTGATCGTTGTATGTTTAGCGATTCATTATCTTTAAGGACAAAAAAATTGTATTTTCAATGACCGGATTAGGATTACTTGATTTTAAGACCACTTAAATAGTTGTGAAGGACGTTCAGTGATCCCTATATATTCAATGAATCATTGACAAAAAAAATGTACTACAACAAAATATAAGTATATTAAAGCACCACTTGATTTTATATCCATGGTAAATTTAGAATTTTAGTAGAAGGTTTCAACGTTGAAGTGATTGTTTTATTATGGAAGAATACATATTATATGGAATTAAGTCCTACGTACATGCTTGATTTCAAATTAGAGAAACAAATGGAAGCTTACAGTTTCCTTATCTACCCAAAGAAATCATAAATATGTAGTTAAAGACTCTTCAACTATGAAGCTAAATCTTTTCTTTCTAGGCATCAAAATTCAAACCATGATTTTTATTGCTACTTCCTTGTGGAAGGAACAATTTTACAATAGCACTCAAAAATTGTCTATAGTATGAGCATGAAGTTGAATTAAAATATGAATATAGCATGTGAAGTTGAAAATCAATGCAGTGCAAGAAAAAAGAGCAAACAAAATATGCATGCATCATCAAGACATTGGAAAAACCTAATTTTTGTTCATAAAAGAAGGATTCCGCCTATAAACATTCACTTATCTCTTCCAAATGGTTTGAAGTTCTAGAAAGTCATTTTACATCGTTTATGTAAGCTAGCAAGTAAATTACGAATCATGTGCAGAGAGTGATGGGTTATCAAATTTACATTAACTTATGATTTTACCTTCTCCTAAAAATGACCTGAAACACAACATGTGCTAGTTTATTCCTGAATTTGTCTGAAGCTTTGCCTAAGTGGCGATAGACTGTAAATAGTGTGAAGTTTTCTTAGATGTTTTGCAGCTTCTAATAAAGATGAATGTTATCGCCAAGATACATTCTTCCTATAACTCACGGAGCTTCGTTGGTGTTCGCCTTCTTTGCCTAGTTGTGCCTGATTTGCTGGATTGTTATCTATTGATGAACCGCTTGTGTTGCTTACAACTCGATTGATGCAAGTTTGATTTTTTGATCTAAAAGAGTGAACGTTGAAACAAAAAAATGAAAAATAAAAAAATTATGGTGGTGGAAAATGAGGAAGATGGTAAATCATAATTGCGGTTGGAATTGTGCGAGAGACTTGGAGTACATGACATGGATAAAGCAATGGAGAAATTGCTCATATCACACAGTGTAAATTTAAAAGGTATTTTGTACATTTCAAAAGATTCAAAATGTGCACATGTGCACACAAAAATTGTGCAAATTTATGATTCTGTATATAACAAATTAATTGTGCAATACATAATCCATGATATATTAGAGAACAAAAACAAAGATAGCTTAATTATGAGTTAAAATTATTTGCTCGATATCTACAAAACCATGTATAATATATTTCAAATACATAAAAAAATCTATCTACATATTCTTCCAATGAAAACCCTAATTTTTTGCCTACAATAAAAGCACCTTTAGCCACATTCGACGCCGCTAATATTCAGCATCCATTGATTTACTTTTGAAATGTGTAAATACTTTTAATTAAATACCATTAAATCAGTTAAACTTTTATTATAGGCAAATTAGAAAACTAATTATCCTAAACAAACTTTTATTTCCGTATTGGATACCATATGGATAAAAGAAAAGTAAACCACAACGTAGGAAATCAAGGTTTTCATTGGAAGAATAATTAGAAGGAGGCTTTCAAATGATATTACAATGAGATTTTAATGAGGCAAAATACTGAAAGGATGAGAATCATGATTAATTTGACTTATTTGAGGGAGAAAGGTGCATGGGTTAGTAGAGGGAAATGAAAGTGTTTTTACAAGAAGGGAATAACTTGATATGTTCTCCGCGGGTGCGGCGCAGTGGAAAGGAGACTTGGGTTCTAGTAAAAAGACCCAGGCTCGATTCCTACCATGCGCTTTCCCATCCTATATAAGTTTACCCGAGGGTATGGGGGCTTGGATTAACGGACGGCTTTACTATACCCTCCTCAGGAGTTTACCGGTCGGCCGGGCTCTCCTGGGTTTTCCAAAATATATATATATATATATATATATATATATATATATATATATATATATATATATAACTTGATATGTTTGAAGAAAGAAAAAAATCATGGGGCAAGAAAAGTAGCATTACATATTTCATTTAAGATGTACAAAAAAAGATGGAAAAGGCCAAGAACCATATAAATTATCAAGCAGACTAATGCGACCATTAAAAGAAACCAATATTAAAACAATATTGGTGTCAGCTTGTTCAGTCTAAAGAAACAATTTCTCATTCCTAATTAGCACTTACGTACTCATCTATCTTTAGCTAGATGTGTGTAATTCATAAGTTGCTTATGGGACCATGCATGCATAAACACAAAAAATAGAAACGGTTCCCTTTGAATTTTACTTGCAAAACACTGGTAAACATAAGCTTGGTAATGGTTGATATAAGCATTTTGGTGGGGAATATATAATAGAAAAGAAACAATATTCATGTAACCATGTAACATATTTCATATGGTTGATAGTCATTTTATCAATCATTAAGAGTGCAAGAACCAATCAGCTCAATTAAAATGAAACCAACCAAGTAGTTCATGAAAATAAGAGAAAGAAAATCTAGAATATTTTTGAGAATCCACGAAAATCAAAACCTGTTTCTTACTAGTGTTTGTACAAACCCATTTGCTCCATAACGTGAACACGCATAACTAAGCTAGTCAATTAGAATCATGAATAGTTGATGATTTTAATCTTGAGTTTTGGTGATTTTATTTGTTTGACTCAAAATCATAGCAAATCAACAAATTTGATCTCAAGAATAAATTCATGAAACTTTCTTAAATTATGCAAATTCAGTCCAAAGTAACGCAAAAACTAAAATCAGTAAAAAGCCAAAGTGCAAATTGCAATGTAAAAAGGTAACATCAACTCATAACTAATGGTCAAAGAAATTCATACAATGATAACCCCAGTTAACTACAATTTTTTAATATTTGGCTCTATCCATAGCATCACAGAAGTAGTCTTAATGGCCAAAATTAGATGCTGGAAAAGATCTATTCAAGCCCAAGCATTTCCTATAGAATTAAAAAAAAGACATATAGGTAGGAAAAAACGAAAGCGAAAATTCTAGAAATTGAAATAATGATTTAATGTCATTGAGAATTGTGATTTTCCTTATGAATTTGGCGTCTTTATTATGTTTTATGAATAAAGAAAGAGGCATCCTAGGAGATGTGAGATTGAAGAAAGAGAAGAAACTGAAGCGTGAGAAGTTTTGAAAACGTGGGGCAAATCCTGTTATTGTTTTGATTCACTTCAACCTATTATAATGGTATTTAGGGTATTTCAAAAGCTTCAAATCTAAGTAATCCCATTATATCTAGATATGTATGGTAGAGGACAACATTACATTGAAGATTAATAATCTTCAACATATTATATTGAGATATCGATTTATGGAACAATGCAATTCTTATGAATCGTCCTCGTGATTCAAGTGTTTGACATATCAGAAATCACAGTATATGTACATTTATGTATGCATTTATTCCTTGAGTCCATTTAGGGTTTCTTAACATTCCACAATTAATTTATACATTTACATATACAAGTTCTATTATTATATAACTTTTATATTTTAATATTACTTATATAATAGTCTTGTGTATTATATTATGTTAATTAAATTGTATTTAATCAATTATAGTTAATTTTGTATTTTATTAATATAAAATTTATATTTAACATTAATTATATACTTTAACCTTTATAGTATAACACATATATCATATACATATATGTTATTTGATTAATTAACCTTTTAATTAATTAATTTAACTATATTAATTTCAAAATTCATTTCATATACATACATGTATACTTATGTTATTTTAAACATTTTAAAACAACATAACATGATCAAAATATATAATACATGTATACATTTATTAATTAATTAATTAACTTGTTTAATTAATTTATTTATTAACCTTAATAGTAAATTTTAATGAAAATAAACATATATACGTGTGTGCGTGTGTTTTCAAACATTTTTAAAATTTTATTATATTATAACTTTTATAATATGTTTATATCTTATTTTTAAGTTTCAAACAATTTTGAAAAATAGCCCAAGGCCAAATTCAAATTGGGGATTTTCTATTAGGGACAACCTTTGGACTCGCATATTTGTTCGGACCGGATGGTAGCTAGGTAAGGTAGAGTACTTAATTACCCAAGCTCAATCCTAGACACCACCATTCTAGAAACTCTACTATTTGAGTTGCGAGCTTAATAGTTAACCCTAACATGACTAATTTCAACGTCATATGCTACTAGGCTCTGATACTATTGTTGGAAATGGGCCAGCATGCACCAGAAGTTATGGGTGAATTTCAATTTTTTACCATATTGGATCTTTATTGGGCCTATAAACATTTCTAAATTTGTTTTAAATAAAATCTTTATTTTATTTAAATTTATAAATAATATAGCATTATTTAATTTATGTTGTATTATATACATACGTGTATCACATACACATATATATGTGTGTGCACATGTAACATACCAATCCCTGCAAGAAATAACATGTCTATGTATAGATAATGGAATTTACATCACAAAGGGCAAGTTAACTTATCTAATATACGAATATATTGTCCAAATGTATGTTTATATACTTTTACTTATATATATATAATGTAAATATGTGTGTATATATGTATATATTATAGTTTTTTAAATAATTTTTTGTTTGTGTATATATATATATATAAACATAAGTATGTGACATTAACAATATATATTTATAACTATATAAATATGTTTAAATCATTAATAAAATATATTAAATATGATTTTTTTTACTGTAAAGTCAAAAGCATTACTTGTATAAATATAATTTTTTTACGTATACAAATGTATACATTAAATACTTATATATATATATATATATATATATATTATAATAAATATATGTGAATGCAAATAAAATACAATATAATTTATATAAAATATATGACAGCCTAGTCATGCGCATGGCTCAATTTTTTTAAATTTTAAATTTTGAATACATATATATATAATAAAATCATACGAAAATTATTAGAAATTAATAAAAAATATTTTTTGAATCTAATTTTGAATTTGGAATTTCCACTAAATTTTAGATGATAATTTTGTAATTTGGAAAATTATTATATAATTTAATAATTTAAAACAATTTAAAATCTATTTTTAATTTTCGGTTTATATTCGAATATTTTTAAAAGTATAAAAAATGTTTTTTAATTTTTTGATGAGAGTATGACATGCGTTGATCTAATTATATAAAATATAAAACACAATTTATAATACATATATGTATTTATATAATTAATTATATTAAATATTATACAAAATAATATATAAATATATAAAAATATTTTGTTACTGTCGAAAATATTATACTTATTAAACCTTGTGTATAAAATTATATTACGTAGTATAAAGTAGTATTTAAATTATAAACTATATATTTATATATAAATATTATGTATTAGATTATTTAAAATAATGAAAGTTGTTTTTTAAAGGTAGAGCCATGCTGCATATAGGTGTATTTACATAAAAAAATTATTAATATAAAACATATATGTACATACAATCAATTAAAATTGTGGCAATATATTTATATGTGTGAATCATCACCTAACTTACAATATAATATATGTAATAGACTAATATATATATATATATATATATATATATATATAAACATGTTAAGAACATGCCTTATAACCAAAGCATGTAAGTACGCCTTGAAATGATGAGATCCGATTCTTAAACGATTTCAATCAAGAAGAGTGCTAGTTCACGAATCATTGACCGCCAGCTATCGAATATCACTTGATTTGATTTGCACTTGGAAAATTTAAGGGATGGAGGGGAATAGTTCATCCAGAAAAGAAGGTACGTGGAGGCTTAAAAAGTCCTCTAAAGGTTGAGGGTGGAGATTCTTATACAAAGGAGAATTAAGAGATATTTCAGGATCAAGATACTACATCATCTCTTACTAATTCTCTTCCATTTTAGCCCTCTATCTCAAGACCCCTCTAACACAATCATATGGCCACTTATATCCCCTACTATGGCTAGAAAATCAGCCCCTCTTATGGGCTTTAAACCCTCTTATCGCCCGAACAAATATTTTTATTTAAATCCAATTCAAACACTTATCGATATTGTATATTGATTAATATATTTATAACCATTATAGATATATTTAATAATATTTGTGTTAGAACCCTGATCATATGATTATTTTAATTATGGACCTATACATATACATTTCTTGTAGCATCTTTTATACAGGACTTTGAAGGTATCGACGACGCAAAGATACAAGAAGCATAAAAAAGAAGAATTAATTGTCTATAAGTCAAAATGTATGTTCTTTTATTCTTAGAAATAATGTGTAAAATCTCATAGATGATTTATATGCATATACATACATCACCGGTGCACAAAATTTTCTAACAAAGACTAAAAATGATTGCATTTGAATTTTTACAAAGTTTTTAACAAAAAAAAACAAAAATATGAAGTTTTTGTCGACTAAATTCAAATTCTATTGACTGAGGGTGTCAACTAAATTCAGATCCAGTCAACTGAATTCAAATCCAGTCAACTGAATTCAAATCCAATCGACTGATTTATACATTTAGTCTTTTGTTTTTTATTTGCTTCTCAAGAATGTTTTCTACAAACACTCAATCGACTTGTTATCATTTGCAGTCGACTAAATGAACAGTAACTACTATGTTGACCAATTTTTTTGAAACAAAACCTTAAACATATATGACTCTTCAATGGTTCTTCCTCAAAAGGAGTGTAACTTTCTAAACTTATGACTATATAAGTAAGCCTAAACAAGAAGTTTTGAGTAGAACTTGCTATCTTGATTTCTAAACCTTCTTGTGACTATTTATCTCTAAAAGTTAATATTGTTCGTTTACTCAAAAACCACTACTTGCAATTTCTTGACCACACTGCAGGCGCCATTAAATTTTCAAAGGAGATTACATGAAGATTGTAATAGAAGTCAAAATCTATATTGATAGAACACATCATTGTCAAGTTAGCAAACTCCTGTAATGTGTATTCCTCCAGGCTAAGTAAGGGTGTTTGATTAGTGGAAATTCGAATAGGAGCTTCGGACTGGACATAGGACAAGATACACATTTAAAATAGTAAGCCATATTAGAGATCCTTTTCACATTCATTTGGTATCAGAGCCTATTGTTCTACTGATCGTAACAACATCCTAGAACAATGACCAGAAGAAGTTCTAGTTGAAACACTACAAGTAATAAAAACCGTCATGCATTTTACAATACTACAAACATGACTGCAGGCGAGACCGAGCCAGAATTCACCACCGCTCCAGACATCAACTAGGTACTAACTACTTGTAATCAACTATATGAGTTTTGTGATGATTTATTTAAAAAGTTTAAAAATCTTAAAAGGAAACATAAAGAAAGTTTAGGTAAAGTAAACAAATATAAACTAGAAATTAATACGTTGAAAAATGAAAAACATGTTTTAAAAAAATGAAAATAGTACCTTAAAATTTTCTTTGGAAAATTTCGTTTCTAGGTTAAATCATTTTGAAAAATTAAATAATTCCTCATAAATGGAAAATTAAAATTTCTCAAAGAAATTCGAGAATTTGAAAAGTAACTAAGAATTTTCCTTAAATAATTCAAATTCTCAAATATCGACTTGAAAAATGGAACCGTGTTTTAAAGAATGAGAATTTGAAATTAACTAAAGAAGCTAATACTCTGAAAAATTAAAACGAAAATTATGAAAAAGAGATTGGTGATCATACGGTAAAAATTGACAAAGTTAATGAAAAAGTCAAAAAATTTAATTAAGGTCAAAATGATTTAAATACGATCTGTTTTTGGAAATAATAAAATTAATTGTAGAAGTAGTTCTAGATATGCTTTCATGTATAGTAAAAAAAAAATTTGAAAACCCAAGAGAACCCAACAGGGCGGTAAACTCCTGAGGAGGGACAGTAAAGCCGTCCGTTGATCCAAGCCCCCACACCCCCGGGTAAATTGAACCTAAGTCTCCTTTCCACTACGCTGCACCAGCGGACATGTATAGTAAAAATGTTAATGCTCGTACCGGATTTCAAGTAAAATAAAAATTCAATTTTTATAGAAATTTAAGTACTTCTATGACCAATAATATTTCTAACATCTCTAGAAGTACAAAACCATTGGTAGGAAACATAAATAAAAATTATCTAAGTATTTGGGTTTTCGTTAATTGGAAAAATAGAGAAAAATACATCGATGATTATTTTAATACAGTAATTAATAATGAAAATTTTATTTACAAAAGTTCCACTAAAGCCTCTTGGTATTGTTACCTTCAATCTAACCGCTGGATTATAACGTACGAAGTGAGTACCAAAATATATAAATTATTTTTTGCAGGTAACCAAAAAAGATGAAAGGATGAGATGGATTTCGAATAGCAAATGTTCCGTGTATATGATGGAGAACGAGCATGTATTGATAATGGAATTATGACAAATTCATTATATCTATCTCATTTTTTAGTTTTATAAATAGTTTGGGGTGAACATTTTTTTATTTTAGAGTATCATGAAGTAGTTGTATTCAAAAAATATATTAGACGCTCTTTTTATATAAGATGTTTCTATTTAACTTATTCCTATTTTGTATATTTGAGCTCTTACTCTTGTGATTGCATTTTATATTTTTCCATGAGCCTTTGTTCTTACCTATACATCTATTTTTTGTAGATAGTCTTATATGAGTATATTCATTCTAGTATGCATATATATTTTATTTTCATTGTACTTTTACTCCTTTTTTTATGACCGAGGGGGAGAAAGTATGGTGAAAGAAGGAGCACTCATTAAGTGGGAGATTATACACAATCATACATATAGTTATTACCATCAAAAAAGGGGATAATGTTAGAATCCTGATTATATGATTACTTTAATGAAGACAACTATATATATATGTTTCTCTTATAGCATCGTTTATATAGGACGTTGAAGGTATCAATGACTCGAAGAGATGAGAAGACGAAGAAAGAAGAATTAGTCGTCAATAAGTCAAAAAGTATGTTCCTTTTTTCTTAGAAATAATTTGTAAAATACCCTAGATGATTCATATGTACTTACACATACCACTAATACAAAAGATTTTCAAAACAAAGACCAAATGTGATTACATTTAAATTTTTACAAAGTTTTTAGTAGAAAAACAAAAATATGAAGTTTTAGTCCACTGAATTCAAATCCAATCGACCAAGGGTGTCAATTGAATTCAAATCTAGTCAACTAAATTCAAATCCCATCAACCGAATTTGTCATTTACTCTTCATTTTTCGATTTGCTTCTTGAGAATGTTTTCTACAAACACTCAGTGGGCTTTTCATCATTTTCAGTCAACTGAATGAATAGTAATTGTTGAATATGCGCTTATATGATTTTTGTTTGATGATAATAAACATATATATATATATATTCATTTAAATGTATTTGGTAATGTACTATTTTTTTCCATAGATTAAATAAATATTTGTTGAATAAAATAAATTACACAACAATTGAATTCAAACAGAAATTTTATTCAAACAAATATTTATTACAATCTTGAATAGTACAAATTCAAGCTCTCACTATACGTATACAATTTTGATTTTACAATACATCACAATTCAGTTTACATAAATTCCTCACTACATATCACTCACACTCGTAGTTTATCTTCGACTTCATTCCAGTTAAAATCCAGCATCTGAGAAATCTGCAAAAATATTCACTAACGTAGTAAAATTGAAAAAGAAATATTTTTGCAATTTAAAATGAAATATGATTTTTGAAAATATGATTTGCCTCAGTTATTTGGGTTGTTCGTCATCATTCACATTTGAATTCATCACGAACAATGTGACATGCACAGTGTGTCACTGTACATGCCACAAGGCCGTGCACATCGATATACACTTGATAATGCTACAGGGACAGGTGAGCCCAGGTCAAACCCAAATGAAAAACCGGGTTCAACTCACGTGCAATATATTTAAAATCATGACACGAGCACAAGGTCAAACCCGAGTTTTTGAAACTGGATTCAACTCAAGTGAAATTTCAAAAATCAACATGAATGGATGCAAAAGACCAGTGATGCAAGCAAATACCACAACATCAAAGAATCAAGTCTCAATCAAGATCAGTTACTCAATGCATGCAACATGGTGAGAAACACAAGTGCAACAGGAAGGGATGTAAATACAACCAAACAGCAATACATGCAAGTGCAGACCAAATGAAGACCACAAGTAGATGAGACAGCAGTGATGCAGCCAACAACTACTCAAGGCAACAGTGCAGTGCAACTACACAACTACAAGCCTGTAGAAGCAAATGCTGTCAAGACTCAGTACAACAATGCTAACTAACTCGAAGAACTCCACTAACAAACCGACTCAAAGGACAGAAATGACCGGACATTAGATATAACAGATGAGCAACAAAAGATCAGAGACAAAGTATGTACACAGGTATACAGCTACAGGTCTCAATGTCAAAGAAATAACTCAGCATTGAGTTGAATACATGAAGACAAGACCAACTACACAACTATAAGTACAGGGAACAAGACTCAAATAATCAATATACTGCAAGTGCAACAGGTTATGACAGTGACATATGATCAGTGGTACAATTGCAAGCTTGAGCACAAAATATGGAAACTGCACCAATGCAAATCAAAACAGAGAGTATAACTCACATGTACACCATGATATCAAGTATCAGTGAAACAGAGATATGCCACCATAATGATAAAAATGTCATGCTCAATGCAAAATAATGGAAAATGTATACAAGTGATGCAGAATAGAACATATATACAAAACAACAAAGGCTACAGCCAAGTAGCAGTATTGCAGAAATAGGTATGCAAACATAGGACTGCAACAACCAAATGAAAATGCAAGACCAAACTACACAAGTAGTGATACATCAATGACAATTAGAGCAACAGTTCATTTATGCAACAGTGACCAATGACACAGCAATACCAGAGATTACAAATAAAGCAAGTACAAATACAAGTTGTACAAGTATGTATACAGAGAGTATACAACACAACAATGAAGACTACAGGTACAAGGCCAGAACAACAACAAAAATGCAGACCAACCAGAATGAAGAACCAGAAGTGCAAGTGGAGTTTAAATGGCCGGGCAAGTGCACAACTAAACCAACAGGAATGCAACACAGCGAAGATGCACAATGAAACTCAATGCATATGAAAACCAAAGTCAACAGCAAATACAACTTGTACAATAGCCAGTGCCAACGGACTTGATAGACAAACAAAAGTGCAATCTGAATCCTGACTCAAGCAACATGTCCAGTTACAACAAAGACCAGAACAATCATGCCAAAAGTATGGTTACAGCATCAAGGCGGTCAAGGCTAAAAACAAAGATGGCCAGAGCCAAAGTTCACATTGAAGCCAAGAAACAATGTACTAAAGATCAGATAACAAGTTCGAAGTCAAAGCAGAAGTAATCGAGTGTGTGCAATTTTTGAATAAGTCAAAGCAAACTAAAAGAGGAAAGTCTTTGCCGTATTAATCAAGGAAAATCAAACGCCTCAAAGTAAAAACCGTGAGAATCAAGTAAGTCGCAAATATCAAGCAACCGAAAATTTGGAAAGTATCGAATTGATACGAACAAACTCAAGTGTCTCGGTATTCATATAAATACCGGCACCCAATTATCATCATAGGCATCGAGTCAAGCAAGCATTAAACCAGTAACGAAAGAGAATACATACCATAATCCAGTGAACTCGATCAAATAGGAGCGGCCGACATCATCTCAAGAGACGATCAACAAATAAAGCAAGAGAACCAGAGAATCAATCATCAGAGAAGCCGCGAGCAAGAGAAACACAAACCAGAGAATCATACTTGAAGAAAGCCCCAATTTGGATCGAAGAACGAAGCCCTAATTTAGTGGCAAAGAGGATCGGCCGACACTTTCTTCACAAGACAAAAGGAGGAACGGGTTAAAGAAATAGAAATGGGTCGGCCTTGTTGTTTTTAAAAGGCTATGTTGTATAAAGAGGGTTTTACTTTAGTTTATTTGGCAAATAGGGTTTTAGTTTTTAAACTGTTTTTAAGTTTGTTTTTACATTTTCTTTTTCGAATCAAGTCTTGGTAAATCACCACCTAGGTTGTAGGTAGTGTCAGATTGTCTAGTTAGAATTAGTTCAGTGAGCAAGGTGTGCGAGTTTGCAAAACTCTATAGGCGGGAGCGAGTTTGCGAGTTTGCAAAACTCTATAGGCGGGAGCAGGGGTTGCGAGTCTATTAGAGTGTTTGTAAGCAGGAGCAGGGTTTGCGAGTCTGTTAGAGTGTTTGTAAGCGGGAGACTATTTAATTCTAATAGAAATCTGGGAATGCAGCAGTAGGCAGGGGTTGCCGAAGCTGGGTAAATTTTGTGTGTGATTTACTTTTCAGCATATTTATTTCTGCAGTTTGTTTCTGTGTTTAAATCGAGAAAATTTGCTATAACCCTATTCACCCCCCCTCCCTCTAGGGTTAATCTAGATCCTACAAGTGGTATCAGAGCCCAGTATTTTTCTTTAACTCTAGAGTCATGAATCTACCAAATAATGCTTTTTCTGAGGGGCAATCTATTGCTAGGCCACCCATGTTTGATGGGAATGATTATGCTTATTTGAAAGTTAGGATGGGCATTTACCTTAGTTATGTTGATTATGATGTTTGGGATATTATTGAAACTGGCTATAAATCTCCCACTATAACTGTTGGTGATACTGATATTCCTGAACCTAAGGATAGGTGGGATGCTAACGATAAGAATTTAAAAGCTGCAAATGATAAAGCCATGAATGCTCTGATCTGTGCTCTTGATAAGACTGAATTTAATAGAATTTCTCATTGTAAAAATGCACAGGAAATCTGGAATACTTTCGATGCAATATATGGTGCAAAAGTCAACAGCAATGAGAAATCCTCCACAACCAACTCAGTTGAAGAAATATGCTTAACAGGATTTGTAAAAGCAGTTGTGATGAGGATGATGATGATGGAGCAGCTGAGCTGGCGTTAATAAAGAAATTCAAACGGTGGAACCACAAATATGGAAATCCAGCTCTAAATCAAAAATTAAAAAGCAGAATAATCAAAGCACTAGACAACTCG
This sequence comes from Allium cepa, assembly GCA_030765085.1. Lineage (NCBI taxonomy): Eukaryota > Viridiplantae > Streptophyta > Magnoliopsida > Asparagales > Amaryllidaceae > Allium > Allium cepa. Next base: position 603,169,118 of record CM060932.1, on the reverse strand, counting down.
GAAGAACACGGGACCATTTGCAATAAACCCGGTGATATCAAGCCCAATTATCCCCGATTTCAACACGATTTTGAAAAGAAATCAAAAAGGGGAAATACTACAGTCACGTGGAATACAAGTGATGAAGATAATCAAAGTTCTAGCAGTAAGAGTGAGAAAGCAGATATGTGCCTTCATGGAAATATAACTGATAGCAACGATGACGAGGCAAGTAAGGTATTAAAACTTACTCACTCTGAATTACTTATTTATTTCCACGAAGTAAATGGCTGTTTTAAACGACTTAGGGAGAAGTATGCCAAACTTGAATCACAAAAAGACACTTTGATAGAATTAAATGAACAACTTGACCAATTAGTTAAAACCTATCAAAGTAGGATCCCTAAGTGTGACAAGTGTCCAACATTCGAAGAAGAAATTAAAAAATCAGAAATTAATATAAAATCACTTGAAAATGAAATTCTGATTTTGAAAGAGAACGAAAATACTAGGAGAGAAAATTCTATCAAAAAGTGCACACAATTATTAAACGAAAATGAATCTCTCTAAATACAAGTCCAACAATTGTCAATAACCTTAGATAAATTTTCAAAAAGTGAGAAATCGTTGAATCTGCTATTAGGGAAGCAAACTGTTAATACAGCTAGACAAGGACTTGGATATAATCAATCTAAAAATGTTGAAAGTGATATTATTCAAGAAAATTCCACGTGCACAATTTGTAGAAAATATGGACACGATCACAATAATTGTTGGTATAGACCCAAACATGTGAAAACCATACCAATTTGGGTTTCAAAAGGCACAAATATAAAATCTCTCAAAGTTAAACAAATTTGGGTGCCAAAAGGAACATATATAAACAGTTTTAGGTCTCCACAAAATTATTTTTCTAAATCTTCTGCCACTAACAATCATGGACCTATAAAAACAAATAGGTCACATAAATCTTTTCCCGTGTAGGTATGGTGGCAGGCTAAGGAACAACAACAGTGTTCTCTGGATTTTGGCTGTTCCAGAAACACAACGGGCAACAAAGCAAAGTTCCTTAGCCTAGTACAAAGGTAACAGAATCACAATGGGCAACCACAAAAAATTATCGTAAAGGTAAAACAAGTGAAGGTATATTTTATCGATATATTAAATGTGATAATCTGCACCATATTCTGAATGAAATCAGCCAATATTGAGATGTTGTAAAGATGATGTTTTTTGATTCTGACTTGTTCAACATAGTTGGCCAATTACATTTATGCCAAAAACACTAATCTTTGAATTACTTCATACATATCTGTTTGGATTAAACATTGCGTTTTGTTGGATGATAATGCATTTGGTTATAATTTGGCTAACTCTATATTCACAGTTTTTGATTATTTACACGGCTTCAATTCAAATTCAAAGAATGTCATTTAAATTGTTGTTGAAATTGAGTTTGAAATTTTTTATGCACACTTTATGGTCTGGTCTATCAAATTTAATTGGTGATGTTTTTGAGTGAAAAAGAATTTCAGATGCAGATTACACTGGTAATCTAGCTGATAGAAAAATTACTAGTTGAACGTGATTTTTGAGACATTTAGTAACTGCATCGTTTTTTTAAAGAAAATATCTGCATATTTTCCATTAAAAATAATTTTCAAATAGCAGAAATTTTTCTCATATAACCCCTTCAAGAAAATCATTTTTTTGACCATATTTTCAGATTAGTCATTTTTATTTGATTTTAAATGACAAATTTTTGACTAATCTGATCCCCTACTAATTATCAAAAAGATAAATAGTGATTGAAAAGGTGATAAGTGTTGATATTTAACATGCATTACTCAAGAGAGCATATTTGGAAAATTTCTTTAGGAATTCAAACAAGAGTTATAAAACTTTTTGTTGGTTAAAGATTCCATGACCATTTCTATATCTATCATATTTCTATCGACCATTGTTTATCAAAACTTAAATATAGTTGGTCGATATGTGGTACTATAATCAGGGATCATTTGTTTTTCATTTCATTTTTTTGTAAAAATAAATAAATATCCGAAGTATTCAGTCTCATTTAAAAGTCCTCACGGTTATGCATGGGTGAATTACTTGGATTTTTGATTATGTGCTTCCATGCTCATTTAAAAGTCCTTACGGTTATGCATGTATGGAACGCATATCAAAATTAATTGATTAAATAGACAAGTTGATTCTATCCCATTTAAAAGTCCTCACGGTCATGCGTGGTTAGAAGATACTTGATTTCATTTTTAAAAATTAAATTGGAATACTACTAATCTCATTTAAAAGTCCCAACGGTTATGCATGATTAGTAGATATTCAAATTCCTGATATAACTGTACCACAAGTTGATACAATTGTATGATTTTATATTAGAACATCATTTCCATTCTTTCTAAAAGTGGAATATGCGCCTAATAAGGGTAGTTATGATTTTTGTTTGATTTTTATTGAAGTCTAATATTTATATTCAATTTGAGTTTAATGTTGGATTAATATTGATCACTTTATCTCTATTTTTCTCTAACACTATTATTCTTTTGCTGATAACAAAAGGGGGAGAGAAAAGTTAAGATTTTGTCAAATAGAATCTAGCAAAGGTCAAATAATTTTCCATTTGCATCTAGGCTTATTTATATATTTCTATTTGTATGCGTATATGTAGGGGGAGCATCATGTAGAGAGGAAGCATTTAAATAGGGGGAGCAATTAGAATATATCATTGATCAAATACATTTAACTCGGTCAAAATCTTAAATATATGTTTGTTATCATCAAAAGGGGGAGATTGTTGAATATGCGCTTATATGATTTTTGTTTAATGATAATAAACATATATATATATATATATTCATTTAAATGTATTTGGTAATGTACTATTTTGTTTTTCATAGATTAAATAAATATTTTTTGAATAAAATAAATTACACAGCATTTGAATTCAAACAAAAATTTTATTCAAACAAATATTTATTACAATCTTGAATAGTACAAATTCAAGCTCTCACTATACGTATACAATTTTGATTTTACAATACATCACAATTTAGTTTACATAAATTCCTCACTACATATCACTCACACTCGTAGTTTATCTTCGACTTCATTCCAGTTAAAATCCAGCATCTGAGAAATCTGCAAAAATATTCACTAACGCAGAAAATTGAAAAAGAAATATTTTGGCAATTTAAAATGAAATGTGATTTTTGAAAATATGATTTGCCTCGGTTATTTGGGTTGTTCGTCATCATTCACATTTGAGTTCATCACACACGAACAATGTGACATGCATAGTGTGTCACTGTACATGCCACAAGGCCGTGCACATCGATATACACTTGATATTGCTACAGGGACAGGTGAGCACAGGTCAAACCCAAATGAAAAACCGGGTTCAACTCACGTGCAATATATTTAAAATCACGACACGAGCACAAGGTCAAACCCGAGTTTTTGAAACTGGATTCAACTCAAGTGAAATTTCAAAAATCAACATGAAAGGATGCAAAAGACCAGTGATGCAAGCAAATACCACAACATCAAAGAATCAAGTCTCGATCAAGATCAGTTACTCAATGCATGCAACATGGTGAGAAACACAAGTGCAACAGGAAGGGATGTAAATATAACCAAACAACAATGCATGCAAGTGCAGATCAAATGAAGCCCACAAGTAAATGAGACAGCAGTGATGTAGCCAACAACTACTCAAGGCAACAGTGCAGTGCAACTACACAACTACAAGCGTGTAGAAGCAAATGCTGTCAAGACTCAGTACAACAATGCAAACTGACTCGAAGAACTCCACTAACAAACTGACTCAAAGGACAGAAATGACCGGACAATATACATAACAGATGAGCAACAAAAGATCAGAGACAAAGTATGTACACAAGTATAAAACTACAGGTCTCAATGTCAAAGAAATAACTCAGCATTGAGTTGAATACATGGAGACAAGACCAACTACACAACTATAAGTACAGGGAACAAGACTCAAATAATCAATATACTGCAAGTGCAACAGGTTATGACAGTGACATATGATCAGTGGTACAAATGCAAGCTCGAGCACAAAATATGGAAACTGCACCAATGCAAATCAAAACAGAGAGTATAACTCACATGTACACCATGATATCAAGTATCAGTGAAACAGAGATATGCTACAAGATGGTCAGCCACCATAATGATAAAAATGTCATGCTCAATGCAAAACAGTGGCAAATGTATACAAGTGATGCAGAATAGAACATATATACAAAACAACAAAGGCTACAGCCAAGTAGCAGTATTGCAGAAATGGGTATGCAAACATAGGACTGCAACAACCAAATGAAAATGCAAGACCAAACTACACAAGTAGTGATACATCAATGACAATTGGAGCAACAGTTCATTTATGCAACAGTGACCAATGACACAGCAGTACCAGAGATTACAAATAAAGCAAGTACAAATACAAGTTGTACAAGTATGTATACAGGGAGTATACAACACAACAATGAAGACTACAGGTACATGGCCAGAACAACAACAAAAATGCATACCAACCAGAATGAAGAACCAGAAGTACAAGTGGAGTTTAAATGGCGGGGCAAGTGCACAACTAAACCAACATGAATGCAACACAGCGAAGATGCACAATGATACTCAATGCATATGAAAACCAAAGTCAACAACAAATACAACTTGTACAATAGCCAGTGCCAACGGACTTGATAGACAAACAAAAGTGCAATCTGAATCCTGACTCAAGCAACATGTCCAGTTACAACAAAGACCAGAACAATCATGCCAAAAGTATGGTTACAGCATCAAGGCGGTCAAGGCTAAAAACAAAGATGGCCAGAGCCAAAGTTCACATTGAAGCCGAGAAACAATGTACTAAAGATCAGATAACAAGTTCGAAGTCAAAACAGAAGTAATCGAGTGTGTGCAATTTTTGAATAAGTCAAAGCAAACTAAAAGAGGAAAGTCTCTGCCGTATTAATCAAGGAAAATCAAACGCCTCAAAGTAAAAACCGTGAGAATCAAGTAAGTCGCAAATATCAAGCAACCAAAAATTTGGAAAGTATCGAATTGATACGAACAAACTCAAGTGTCTCAGTATTCATATATATACCAGCACCCAATTATCATCATAGGCATCGAGTCAAGCAAGCATTAAACCAGCAACGAAAGAGAATACATACCATAATCCAGTGAACTCGATCAAATAGGAGCGGCCGACATCATCTCAAGAGACGATCAACAAATAAAGCAAGAGAACCAGAGAATCAATCATCAGAGAAGCCGCGAGCAAGAGCAACACAAACCAGAGAATCATATTTGAAAAAAGCCCCAATTTGGATCGAAGAACGAAGCCCTAATTTAGTGGCAAAGAGGATCGGCCGACACTTTCTTCACAAGACAAAAGGAGGAACGGGTTAAAGAAATAGAAATGGGCCGGCCTTGTTGTTTTTAAAAGGCTTTGTTTTATAAAGGGGTTTTTACTTTAGTTTATTTGGCAAATAGGGTTTTAGTTTTTAAACTGTTTTTAAGTTTGTTTTTAAATTTTCTTTTTCGAATCAAGTCTTGGTAAATCACCACCTAGGTTGTAGGTAGTGTCAGATTGTCTAGTTAGAATTAGTTCAGTGAGCAGGGTGTGCGAGTTTGCAAAACTTTATAGGCAGGAGCAAGGGTTTGCGAGTTTGCAAAACTCTATAGGCGGGAGCAGGGGTTGCGAGTCTATTAGAGTGTTTGTAAGCGGGAGCAGGGTTTGCGAGTCTGTTAGAGTGTTTGTAAGCGGGAGACTGTTTAATTCTAATAGAAATCTAGGAATGCAGCAGTAGGCAGGGGTTGCCGAAGCTGAGTAAATTTTGTGTGTGATTTACTTTTCAGCATATTTATTTCTGCAGTTTGTTTCTGTGTTTAAATCAAGAAAATTTGCTATAACCCTATTCACCCCCCTCTAGGGTTAATCTAGATCCTACAGTAATGACTATGTCAACTGAATTTTCTAAAACAAAACCTTGAAGACATATGGCTCTTCAATGGTTCTTCTTCAAAGAGATGTGACTTTCTGAACATAAATAACTTTTCAGAATACCTATTGAAACTGCAAATAAGTCCAAACAAGAAGTTTTGCGTAGAACTTGCTAATGAACATTATTGTGACCACTTGCTCTCTAAAAAGTTAATACCGTTTATTCACTCAAAAATCACTCTTTGCACTATCTTGATCACATTGCACCCATCGTTGAATCACCAAAGGAGATTATAGAAAGATTGCAATAAAAGCCAAAATCCATGTTGATAGAACACATGATTGTTAAGTCGGCAAACTCTTGCAATACCTATTTCTCCGGGCTAAGTGAGGATGTTTGATTAGTAGATTCCAAAGAAGAGCTTCGAGACCGGACGTAGGATGAAAGGTCCGAACCAATATAAAAACATTGATATGATTGCTTTTATTTCATTCTTCTTTATTATAATCTAGCTTAATTATACATGCATTTACATTAGTAAGCCATATTATGGATCCTTTGCACTTTCAATCTGTTGATAAAATCAAAATAATATTTTTAACTAATATTTCACATATATTAATTAATTTATAATCATGACAAATTAATTAAATTGTCTGGTCAAAGGATAGTACATTGTTTCGGTTGCATGACTCGTAAGTGTAAATTTGGTCAGCGATTAATATCGAACTATTTGAATACGAACATCCGCACGTCACTTAGAAGGTGGTGTGACATTTTGACAAAATTTATCACTTACTTGGTTTCGGTGAAATCCAATTTTACTTTGTTAAGCGTTACCCGGTTATAACTTTATTTACACCAATTTTCTTCATCAAAACTATCACTTTAGACTTGTAGAATTTGGTAATGGTCAAAATTCCAATATTGTCCATATTCAGCTCCATAGTCCAAACACAAATTCTTTGGTTCAATGCTCCATAGTCCAAACACAAAGTCTTTGGGTGAATAATAACAATGATTATTAACCGAACTACTCTAGCCAGAGATCTTGACTTTGAGTTGACTGTGATATTAACCCCATATAACTGAGGAGACGAATCCTTTTGGAATAGCGTTTCACTTCCAATACTTTCACTCGATCCAACTATAGTCACTCGATGAATGTCGTACCATGATTTGACTATAATCAAAGCTTCGCTTTCATATTGAAAATCGACAGTATTCTCAAATCGAGAGAACTGCGTAAATCATCCACATCGTTATTTTCGTTTGACCTAAATTGTATTAATCAACATAAAACTATCACATGAGGCATTCCATAGTTATCCAATAACCATCACCATGTAACCCTAGGTGCACCCATCAGACATGAGTAATATACTATCCAACATTTGAAGAGCGTTACACACTCTAGTATCAAGGGATACATCGAGACTGGAAGGGATACATCGACATCCAGTCTCGATGTATCTTGACTAGGGACATTTGAAATAATGTGTTTCATAATATTGTAATACAATACTCAGGATTATAACCATTTGCAATTACTATCATAGACAAATCATTTATGGGTTTTTTGTTAAATATATTTTAATAATATATCTAATTATTTATAATACATTGTAACCAATATATAACAAGAAGAAAAAAACCTTTGCTATGAACAAGAATTGCTTATAGAGTTAATCAATTTACAATAAAGTATGAAATCAACCCTAGGCATACCCCTAACTTTATAAGAAACGTTGTTCATAATTATTTTCAAAAGAGACGAAATATCTACCGGTAGACTGTCATATGCCATTCATCCAAATGATTTGATCAAACTAGTCTACACCAATTAATCAATGCGAAGATTCTTTAGAAATGTTAGAGTAGCGACACATGTCAACTCCAAGTTTACTCAACACCAGTGTCATTGATCCATGTCAGCTTGAAGCCTTGAACTACCAAACCCAAAGGGCTATCCCACCATGAAATGAGACTTCACTCGGTTTCTTTACTTTGTAGCTCATTTAGTGCTTAAAATTCTCTTAGAGAGCTTGAAGGAGTACTATAACGATAAATTAGGAGGAAAGTCATTTGTGACCTTGCAACCCGGAATATCACCATATTAATTTCTAAATATTTAATTAATTTTAAATATTAAAATAGTAGGTTTTATAATTAAAATAAAAACACTTTTAAGTAATAAATATTTAAGATAAAATAGTTTTCAAATTTAGTTTACAAAAATATTTGGTTCGATAAAAAAACAGAAAATGTGACCGGAAACCGTTTTTTGAATTTTCAACATTTCATCATATAAAAGTTGTTTGAAATGTTGTAAACCTTGTTTGTATTTGAAACAACATATAAATAATTAAGAATTTAAATTTATTTAGTATATGTGTATATATATATGTCCATACTTAAATATATAAGATTTAAAATAAAAAGTTTAATGAAAAAGAAAATGTCACATTAAATGAAACATGTTTAGACATGATTTGACATTTTTGCAACTTAGTTAAGCTATGACATGAAAGGGGGGAGGCTTAAGGTGGCATGTGGTACATAAAGGGGAGGAGACATGGTGAGGTGGCATTCAAGGAGTGGATGACAAATTACTAAGGGTAGATTAGTAATTGTTCTTTTTTATCTTATATAAAACCTTTTCTACATTTTCTCTTTTCCATTTTATCATTTCACATCTTTCAAAACTTCCTCATTCATGTTCCAAAGCTTCATAAGCTATATAACGGCTTCCTAACTATTTTCTAAGTATAAAACTATAGCTTTCTACTTTTACATCACTTTCAAAAACTTGTTTTGGATATCTCCTTCTTTCATTCCAATACTCCACTTCCTTCATTTTTCTCACATTTCATTCGGTAGTAACATCCATCATACTAAAACAAATCAAGATTTCTTTTTTTTAAACCGTGTCAAATTCCAATAACTACAACTTTTATATTGACCATTTCTACAAATTTCGAGAATTGTTGTATCAAAATATCAAATGTTTACACAGTGTTTTTGGACCCAGAATTCCAAGTCCGAAAATGGTCATTCTTGTTTGACCATATCTTCTTCAAAATAAATCATAATTGAGTGTTTTATTTTTTAAATTGTAGAGGAAAGAATTTCCTAAAACTTTCCTTTTAACCACTTTACCAAATTTCGAGTCAACATGTCTAAAACCCAAGGAGAAGATGACCTTTTTCAAGTTGATTTTTGGTGGTTTCCAAGCTTTATAAATTTGAAGTTTATTAAAATTTTCTAAAAAGATTTGGTGACTAAACACTTAATTTTTTTGCGAAATATTTTACTTTAGTTACATTGTGATATATATTATTTGCTTGGTATGGATATGATGTTAAGTTGTTCATGTTTGGTTTGGAAATGTATATGTGTGATGGATGCAAACATGTTAAGTAAATGTTAGTTAGCAAACTAGTTAGTAAGTAAAATTTTACCCTAAAAAACCAAAGCTTTAAAACTATATTCATGTTCATATTTATTTCATATGAATGCTTGTTGTATGTATGCTTATACCATTGCTAAGTGATGTTTGGTTGGGTTGACAATATTATAAACTTGTTTGTCGAACCGCATGTATAGTGATAGTCACGGTATCGGCACTTTCGGAAAACCACTTCTTATCAAACCATTGGGTTTCAACTTCATGCTTGGAATTGTTTTACAGGTTAAGCAAGATTTTGATTAATGATATTTTCAAAAATAATTAATTATTTTAACAATGATTATTTAATTAATTATTTAATTAATTATTTAATTAATTATTTAATTAATTATTTAATTAATAAGCATTAAGGTTAACTAATAAACTTATCGATGACGTGTTTTAAATTTAACTAATTACTTAGTTAATGATGTTTTAAATTTAATTAATCATTTTATTTAATGATGTTTAAGGATAATTAATCTTTTTAAAATTATGGATTAAAGTTATTTGATCAATTAATTAAGATGTTTTGAAAATTAATTAATGACTTTTAAAAGGAAATCAATTTGTTTTAACTTAAATTAATCTTTCCTTAATGATGATTTAAATTGATTAATTATTTTAAAACAATGGTATTTAATTATTAATTAACTAATTTAATGAATTATATTTAAACATTATTAATTAATTACATTAATGATAATTTAAAGGCGATTTACCATTTTTAATTAAAGGTTATTGGAGTTAATTAATCAACTTAATTTATGAAGTTTCAAAGTGAAGTTATCAAAGCAACAAGAATGTTTGACTTTGTTATTCATTTAAATAATGGTAATTAATTATTCATTAATTTAGTTATATTTTACTAATAATTGGATTAATAAGGTTTAAAGTGGTTTACCATTTTTATTATTTAAAGTCATTTGAAGTTCAAAAATAAAATTGTGTGATGAAGTCTAAAGTTAATTAATGTTATAAAAAAAAATTATGTTATTAAATCCTTTTTAAATTGATGTTTTCAAGTTAGTGTACATTTTTAATAGAGTGTTTTAAGGCTAATATTTGTAATGTGAGGCCAAACATGAATTCGGGTTTTTAAAAGAAAAAGTTTGATTCGTTTATGGAAATGAATTGATTTCCATAAAGCCATTCACTTATATGGGAACGATTTATTTGTATAATTAGCACTAAACGTCGAAGAAGTGAATTTGTCGCTATTTTGAAAGTTAAGAATAATACCGAGACATGACTTTGAGGTAACGCTACCTTGACTTGTCTGATATTATTGTTAACCAAGAAATAGTACAGGTTGGAATTCGATGAGTGGTGATAAGTATACAAGGCTTAATTTGCATATAATGATCATTTTATATCCTCGATAGTTGGTTTCTCAGTTATCTTTTATTTCAGCTTCTTTATTATCATCATTCTAAGACGATGTGTAGCTCTATTGAGCTTTGATATCCTTTGTCGAAGATGACTAAGACCAAAGAGCGAGTGGGTGCCAAGCTATGTGGGGTTGCTCCCATTAGGATATTTTCACATCGACTCTAGATTGGATTCGGTGTTGTGCATTGAGATGCGAAGTATTCGAATTCTCGGTACCAGATGGTGGGGTCCGGCTTGGAGGTTTTCGAGAGCCATCAGAGTTCTCAAGTATATTTCTAGAGGTATACTTTCGGTGAGGGGGCGCACCCTCTTAGTCTTTGTTGGAAAAATTACTTTTCTTATTTGATTCGAACATTTGAATCTGTTTTCTTTAATTACAACGGTAAGAGTCAACCACTCTTCGCGGTGTTTAACCATTGATTTTTTTCCATTCTATCGAGTTTGGACAGTTATCTTGTTTAGTCCATTCTATCGAGTTTGAACTGTTGTCTTGTTTTATCCATTCTATCTAGTTTGGATTTTTATTCAGAGTATTTCCATTCTTTCAAGTCTGAATGTTATACTAATTGTACCCATCATCTATGTTTGGATTTGTTCCCTATTGTTCATTTTCATTTTTGTTATGTTTGGTTGTTGTTTATGTGGGAGAAAGCTCGTTCCGCATTAGCGGCGTGGCCCCACATATTATTGTTTAAGTGCACTCTGTTTGTTTCATAGTTTTACTTATACCAGACATTTTATCTGACCCGAGTTATTTATTTTCCCTAAACTCTCGAGCACTCGATTATATTTGGATAGTCCGAGAATATTAGGGTTTCTTTGGAGCTCTTTGAAGATGGTGATCGAGTAGACGACTCCTTAGTTATGTAGTTATTTATTTCCGCTGTATGATTATGTATGTGTATTTTGTATCTTAAAAATATAAAGTCAGAATGTATAGCTGCAAATTTGTTAGATGTAGTACTTCTTTTATAACTCTAATAACTCCTTATAAGGAGTAACTTTTGTACTATATCATTTTATATTATATGTAACCACCCGGACGTGATGTTTATCTATTCTGTCTTGCTCCGTTCTTTATTTTACCTTAAGACAACTTATCTTTCGGAAGCTTGGACAACGACACATAAATACCGACTATGTATTAAGTGTCGTTCTCAAGGATTAGAAAGGTGGGTTGTCACATAAAGTATGTAATAATGAAATTTGCATGGTGGATGTATGATTATTCATCGTCCGAGCCACATTAATATCTTCTTGTGCATCTTTTACTATCATTCTTTATTCATTTTCCCGTTTTCTTTATGTCTAGCCCACTTTTGTCTAGTTTTCATTCGTCTTACGATGTTTAAACAAAATTTAGCCCAAACACGCCTTGTTTGACACACATGACCTTACGTTGAATGTAAGAAAAATCTAACGATGTAAACTTTTCAATTTGAATTTTTGAGCATCTTGCATTGAATAATAACTTGATATCAGATGTACTTGGACATACACTATGTTTGAAAAAAACATTGAGTCTACTGGTTCGTTGTCTAAACACAACTTCTATGACCAAGAAAAACATCGAATCCAACTTTATACAATATGACAAATATGATATTGAAAATCAATCCAACCTCACCAAGTTTAAATCGGGTCATTCCAATCATGTTTTAACCAATCCAACCCTATATGCATTAAATAATTATGCGTGTTGATTTATTTATTTTATTCTTCAGATTAGTTAAGTTCCTCTCACTAGTCATTAAGACTAAAAATGATAGGACATATGATTGACCAAAATCATTTGGGGACAATTTATGAAATTTTTGATGTATTTTGACATGGAATTCCAATCAAGTTTGTGGAACGACCTGAATTTTCAAATTAAATATTTTAATAATATATCCCCTTTTTCTAAATCATAGTTTAATTTGTAAATCGGATTTACTTAATTCAAACTACAACTGAAGTTTTACGCACCCGTGGTTTTATACAGCATTTCAAAGGTTGCAATATTGCTTTAAGTTGAAAACAGTCAAACATGAATGTACCAATAGCCCAGCCCACATATTTATTCCAGTTTTTTTTTTCCAAACCCGTTACTGACCCTTATCCTTCCATATAAATTACATATTCCCACTCTTAAAACCAGCTGCCCTATTCGTACTCTCGAAACCCTAAATCAGCCGCCACATCACTCGCGCTCAGAAACCTAGTCTAACGTAAAAAGATGGCGACTGCTCCGACAAATTCCGTCCAGTGCTTCGGCCGGAAAAAGAACGCGGTGGCCGTCACCCACTGCAAAGCCGGCCGCGGGCTGATCAAGGTTAACGGAGCTCCAATCGAGCTTATCAAACCTGAAATCCTTCGATACAAAGCATTCGAACCCATCCTTCTCCTGGGTCGAAACCGCTTCGCCGGCGTCGACATGCGTGTCCGTGTCAAGGGTGGTGGTCATACAAGTCAAATCTATGCCATCAGACAGAGCATTGCTAAGGCGCTCGTAGCATACTACCAGAAGTTTGTAGATGAACAGCAGAAGAAAGAGATCAAGGATATCCTTATTCGTTACGATCGTACCTTGCTTGTTGCGGATCCAAGACGATGTGAGCCCAAGAAGTTTGGTGGTCGCGGTGCTCGTGCGAGATTCCAGAAGTCCTACCGTTAAGGATTGTTACTTTGGTTGGAGAATTTATCAGGTTTTGTTTTTTGGAAGTCCATATCTGTTTGAGTTGGATCATGCTTTAAGTAGTTTCTTTGGTCTTAATCACATGAGTTGCTTTTGCTGTTTAATGTTTCGTTTGTGGGTTTATTAGTACCTGTTTTGTTTGGGATATTTATGACTTGCTGAACTATTTATTACCTATGGCATTTTATTTATTGTTTTTCGTGTACTGTACTATATGAATAAGCTAGCAAATGTGGTTTTCATGCTAAAGGAATAAGTGAATTTACTTGGAAAATGAAAATGTATGTTATGTTGTAAAATTTTGAAATTGTAAACAAAAATGGATGGTTTAAGTAAGTGCGATTGCATCCGCTAGAAGTTGAATGGTAATTGGATTCCGACTTACCTTTTTTTAACACTCAACAAATTGAAGCTTTTATGCATCTACACAATCAATATAATATCTTGAACAACAGCCTTTAGTTTATTCTGTGTTATTTAGTCGAATCTGAAGGCATGAATGGGTTTCAAGGGGTAGTATCTGGATGCATGCAGAGAACTGTTAACCCCTTGTGTGCTTCATCCGAACAAATAGACAATAAACCTTCTATGTAATTTTGGCAATGGCAATACCAGTCATGGATGATAGGAAGAGATCAATGAAAAGTAAGTTACATTTTGTCTAGTTTAAAGCAATGGATTACTTTGCGTGTTTCATTTATCTAAAATTCTGTACTGGGAGAAGTGGATCATTGGAGCAAGCATTCACTTATAGATCTGCATATTTGGGTCACTAGATCTTTAATTCTGTGGTTTAGATTAATTAGTGCATTTTAACCAATGACTTAAATTTTAAACAAATGTCCAACATCGGCAAAGTTTGAGATTGAGAAATGGCCCCTTTGTGTTTGTCCGATTCTCATTTGGACCCTAGTCAGGTAATTAATGTATGTACAAATAATACGTCCCTTCAAAATTGTTTGATGTTTTTCTGTTGTCCATACAATGTTTGTGATATGGCCTCATTCAGTCTGTGTCCGTGTCTTTCAACTATTTTATGTAACAGTACACGAACGCAAATGTTTTATGTAACAGTACATGAACACGAACATGTTCGGTCTGTATCGTTCGTACTCCTAATTTTAGCAATATTAAAGCTTATGAATATTTTTAAAAGAAGAATTAAATTGGATAAGAGCATAGTTATGAAAGGCGTGCTATAGTGCGACACGACGTTTGCTCCTTTCTTCTGTATGGCGTAGCACGCATGAAAAGACGCGACGAATGACGTAAATGGCACTGACGATGCAAACGGCGTGCTTTGCAAAAACGGCGTGCTTTTTGTAATATTATTGGTTTGTACTTTTTTTTTATTTTTCAGAATCCAAACTAATCTTCAACCAATTTTTTTTGAATTATTTATATTATTGCCACGTCGGCTATGATGTGCAATTAGAACCAAGATCCACAATTTCGAACCACGCTGATCCGAGCCTGATTTCTATCCATGGGTCCCGGATCAGGTTTAGTTGATGAAAAATAACATGAAGATCTGATTCGACTTGAAAAATTAGACAAAAAGCAAGAAAGTATACACATTTATAATGTTATTACCTAATTAGAGCCGACCCGATCCGAATCAAACCTTGGGCCATGTTTAAGTTTTGAAACATACAAGTTGACTCAACAAAACTCAATTCGACTAGAATCGAGACAAGCGGAGTCGGGGTCCAAATACTACTCGATGGGTCTAATTACCATTGTTACACCGAACAAATAATCTCGTCGCATTCTCCAAATTAATCTCGAACGAACTTCGAACTATTTGTTCTACTTACCATGCACCAAACAAATAGTCTTGAATGAATGTTTTTTTAGTCTCCAATGAATTTTAAACTGTCTGGTCGCACCAAATAAATTGTCAATCGATATGAGACCGACGGGGGATCTTATGAATTTGATTATGCAGATATTGACTTTGAAAATTTGATAGTTGAATGAAATTTTGATTTCTAGCTTATCAGGAATATTTACTATTATCTTGGGTTTTAATTTTAAAGACTATTATATTTGAAAATTTATGCTTATGACATTATATTTGGTGATGCTTTTGCAAATTGTCAAAAGAAATCTTTATTACATATGTTAAATATGAATTATATTGAATTTTTATTTTATATATATATATGTATGTATGTATATATATATTAAATTTAAAAAAAAAATTCTAAACATGTGCCTTAAATTAAAAAGGCGCATGTCTTTTGCCGCGTGTCAAGGCTCCAAGGAGGCTTTGTGCCATTAATAACTATGGATAAGAGGAATAAATTTTAGGGGAGTTTTTTTTTAAAACTCAATTTTTATAACTAGTGAAATTATGGAAGTTCATATTCTTTACTTAATATTTTTTTTTTAAATTCCTTTTCAAAATTATTTGTTCTTATTTTGTTCCCTCTCTTTCTTACCTCTGACAATATTATTTTCCCCCTCTTCTAAACCTGTTGTTCTACTCTTTTCCTTGACAGTATTGTTTTCTCCCGCTTATAAACCCGTTGTTCTACTCTTTTCCTGGATGCAACTGCATTCATCTCCCTAGTTTCTTCATTTTTCCACTGTTCAACCCTTTAAATATTTTTTCCCCATCTTTGTTGCTAATATTTTAATGAAGATTGTGAATGGTTCAACAATCTTCATGTTCTTATTTTAGAATTGTGAGTTTCTTCGTTTTCAAAGATCAAGTTACTGCCACACCTTCTTCTGTATACCATGTTATGAATGCAGTAGAGCATGAAAGTTTGCTTTGTTTGCAACCAAATTCTTAGGGTGCACTTTGCGATGAAAAGAAACTGGGTATGTGAGCAGTGGTATTCGAGCGGAGAAGATTGGTGAACATGGAATGCGTTTGCGGCTACGAAGCGGTATTTAATTTGTGATTTTAAATTTAATTTATTTATAATTAATTAATCATTTGTTTTGTTGTGTGATATACGTTAAATAATTGCATATTATAACAATTAAGTTATTCGATTTTCCATTAAACCACACCAGTACATTTAAATCCAAGTACAATAAGCTAATAAAACAAACTAGAAAAATTTAAAACAATAAACTATGAAATTTAACAAAACACACTAATGACTAAGGAACGGACTTAACTGGTCGATATAAATCCAAGTATCTCATCATCAGACAATGTTTTCAAATGATCCAAATTTGCGGGATCTTGGTGAAAAATCATACCAATATCTGATTGCTCCACCTGTGTAACAACATTCAATATTGAGTAACAACATTCAATATTGAGTAACAACGCTGCACGGCGTTGGTGAAACAGCCACTCTAAACAAATTACTGTGCAGAAACATGCCTGCTCGAGCTGCTATGTTCGGTCTGTCTGCTATGTCTGGACTGACCGAGTGTGCTGTCTTCGATCACCCAAGTGTTGTGCAAAGCTGTATCGACAGCAGCGAAAGACCTTTCTGGTGGCGTTGGAGATATTTGATACTTGCAGGTGCCCTTTTCTATGCAACTTTCAAATAGCTGATCTAGTTTTCTGAATTTGTTCGGGCATTTCTTCTATATTTTTTGTATCTGCGCGCAGCACCGTTCCATCACTCCTCGGAACCGTCCAGCCGATGGTTCTCTATGTTCCAGACCCCACCTTCTATTTGTAGAAGTTCGTTCCAAACGCCCCTAGAAACGCTTCAGGTTGTCCCATTGTTTTTCCTCTGTGTTTGAGACCAGTCGAGATTAAGCCGTGCGTTGAATTCCGGCGTTACGGACGCATAAAATCCACCGACTAAATTTCTTTTGCCTGACAGGAAATCTACGCACGGATCAACGAACAACTCATCCCTTTCGTATTGAAAAATGAAAATTTCAAAACATCAAAAAAAAAATTAAAAAATATATACTGTAGATACAGAAAAATAAACATAGTAGCGAAGAAAAGAACATGATAACAAGCTTGAACAGACCAGGGAAAATTCGGAAATGGGGGATTTGGCTGTCTTGGTTGGTGTGGAGTGGAGGAGGGGTGGTGGATATATGTAGGGGTGAAGGGGAATGGTATGAATATTACCGTTTGTGGGAAACGGCACGACGGGTCAGACGGCAGCATACCAATTTCCTTCAACAAGCTGAACGGTCCATTTTTGGAGATTGAATCGTTGCTGCGTCCGAATCGTCGGATGCGTCGGACGCGTTAAAAACGCAAGTGTGCCAAAATTTGGCTGCGAACGGCACCTAAGTGTTCTGTGCAAACTGTATGGAGTTGTAGAAACTTTATCCATTTCCAAGGTCAAGTTACTGCCACACTCTCTGCCGTTTTTCTTGATAGAAATTGAAGCAATTTGATTCCAACTATTCAACCGACTTTGAATGAGTTAAGTGTTTTCTTGTTCTTCTACTAGCTTCTCATTTTCTATTTTTGATAACCAGCCATACTCTTTTTCACTGTCAATACCTGGCAGCCTTTATTTCAGCCCTTCACCATACCACGCTCCATTAGTTCTAAACCATTTGTAGTATTTTCAATGCTGATGCACCGTACCGTACTAATTGATCTCAACCACTAGATATATATTCTGATAAATAAGTGAATTTGTTCTGTTTCAAGTCTTTTTGACCCCCCCTCTAAACTGCTAGATAAAAAAAAAGTAGGTATGAACTTTTGCATGTTTACAGATGCACAAATGATATTTAATTACTGCTTTTCTATAAGCCAGTCTTGTCAGTGTATTGCATTATTCCCATTGGATTATAGCAAGTGCCCGTTTACATTTTTAAGTATCAGTTGCTGCTAAGTGGTTTCCTAGTGTTTATATTGGATTTATTTTGTAAATTGTCCGATGCAGACTAATCTCAACAAAACTTAAAAACAAAATAGGGCCTAAATTATTATGTGCGACTAATTTGGTTACGATTGATGTTATTAATGATTTTTCGAGGAAAAATACCCGGTGGTAACTCAGTCTGCATCTAAATGAATGAACGATGAAACCTTTACTTTTCAAGTTTCTCAATTTAGCTCTTCCTACATATAATGCCTCTCTTGGTATTAGTGTATTTCATACAGTGAACTTTGTTCTTAGATGATTGTTTCTTCATTGTTTAGCATACTCAATTCCTATGTTCTCAATCCCATGAATTTTCTTGCTTCGCACAATCTTCACCAGTCATATTTTATTTAATTAATCAAACCGGTTAATTAATTTAGTGAATGATAGTGATTGTTTGGGAAAAGAGGCATATGAAATTTGGTGACAGAGAATTTGGACAGGACGATGATATTGGATTTAGTGATACAAATCATATTGAGTTGAAAGAGGTAACCCGAGATCAATTGATTTGAAGGCTACCAAGATTAAAAGCAAATGCAATCAAATTTGACATGTTTACCTTCCCACGCTCAGAGAGAAGTGCAAATACCGAAGAGGAAGGAAACTGGTGTCTGCTACTGTATTTAGATTACAGTGCATGTTGTGCATTTTCAGATTTAGACATCAAACCATGTTCATGTGTGCTCCTGTACCGTAAATTTGAAATCCTCCAATTAGTGGTACTTCTCTCTGTGCTTAGTCTCCTGGATATATATCCAAGGCATTTGTGTGGATCTGAATTTAGAGGGGGGATGTCATCATTTTTCCCTTACATTGACGCAGATGGAGCCGGGAAAAATTGCCTCAAATATATTTTGAATATATCTGGGAAATGTAGCACAGATCCTCAACTTTCTTACGTCTCTTGTGTAGATCTGTTCTTCTTTTGCATTTCGAGCTGTCAAAATTTGACCCAACCTATTAATTCAATCCATTTACCCTATTTATAAATGGTTTGGGTCAACCCATTTATTAATATTATAAATGAGTTATGGGTTGAGTTGATCCATTTTTAAAAGGGTTATAAATGGGTAATCCATTTATCCATTTATTTAAAATAATAAATTTTAATATAAATTTGAAAAATAAGAATTTTGAACATACATTATAATTTTTCATGTAGACTGACAGTTGTACTTAGAAAATAACAGGCCACCGCATCTCTATATTCGAATTCCGCCTAGTGCAAAAGCTGTTTTTTTTTTGTTCAGACTGCAATAACTTTTTCTTTCTAACTTGAAGTCAGGCGAGACTTTGACCGATCAACTCCAACTTAAATTACGGACAATATGGAACACTCGAATACTACATCGTGTGAACGCACACTGTAGTTCTCCAAAGGGACTGACAGTTGTACTTAGAAAATAACAGACTATCACATCTCCATATTTGAACTCCGTCTACTGCAGAAGCCGCTATTTTTTTCGTTCGGAGTGTAATAACTCTTTCGTTCTAACTCGAAATTAAGCGGGAATTCGACCAATTAACTCCACTTAAATTACGGACAGTATGAAACACTCGGATATTTCATCTTGTGAACGCACACTGTAGTTTTCCAAGGGGACTGACAGTTGTACTTAGAAAATTACAGGCTACCACATCTTCATATTTGAACTCCGTCTAGTACAGAAGCCGCTATGTTTTTTGTTCGGACTGCAATAACTCTTTCGTTCTGACTCGGAATTAAGCGAGACTTCGACCGATTAACTTTCACGTAAATTATGGACAGTATGAAACATTCGAATACTTCATCGTGTGAACGCACACTGTAGTTCTCCATGAGGACTGACAGTTGTACTTGAAAAATAAGAGGATACCACATCCCCGTATTTCAACTCCGCCTAGTGCAGAAGCCGCTATTTTTTTTGTTCGGACTGCAATAACTTTTTCGTTCTAACTCGGAATTAAGCGAAACTTCGACCGATTAACTTCCTTCTAAATTACGGACAGTATGAAGCATTCGAATACTTCATCGTGTGAACGCACACTGTAGCTCTTCAAGGAGACTGACAGTTGTACTTAGAAAATAGCAGACTACTATATCTGCATATTGAGCTCCACCTAGTGCATAAGCTGCTATTTTTTTATTCAGACTGCAATAAATCATTTGTTCTAACTCGGAATCATGCGGGACTTTGACCGATCAACTCCCACCTAAATTACGGACAGTATGGTTATCATGTGAACGCACACTATAATTCTCCAAGAGGACTGATAGTTGTACTTGGAAAATAACATGCTACCACATCCATGTATACGAACTCCTAGTGCAGAAGCCGCTATTTTTTTTGTTCAGACTGTAATAACTCCTTCGTTCTAACTCAGAATCAAGCGGGACTTCGACCGATTAACTAGCACCTAAATTACAGATAGTATGGAACACTCGAATTCTTTATCGTGTGAACGCACATTGTAATTCTCCAAGGGGACTGAAAGTTGTACTTAGAAAATAATAAGCTATCTCATTCCCATATTGGAATTTTGATGAAAATTAGAATTAAAATTTTAAATTTTTGTCGAATCTCGAAACATAAAAATTAGAATTAGAATTATTTTATATTTATTTATTTTTTATTAGTCAAATTAAATTTAAATCTTTAAATGAGTTACATGGGTAACCCACTTATTAAGTGGGTTGGGTCATAAATGGATAAAAGAGAATGAGTCATAAATGAGTTGGATCAAACTTGATCCAACTCATTTTGATCCAACCCGACCCGTTTGACAGACCTATTTGTATTAATGTCTGAGTCCATCTGTAGCAGTGGCGATATGAACAACAATTGAATTATTCCAACTTACTTTTGGCTTTCTTACCTTCTACCAATATCGTCTTGGGCGTGGTAACAATAATGGAAGTTGAAATGGTTCCAACTGTTTTCTTTTGACCGTGGAGCGGGTATTAGAATATCTTCTTTACTAATAGTTGTAATAATTTTGTTGTACGCTTTTTAGGTATTAACGTGAACCATCAAAAATGTTTCTCTACAAATATTATTAATTATTAATATCATGGATCTAGCGTATAGGATTCTTTTACCAATTCAAATGTCTTCTTTGTTTATTATCGAAACCTTAATATCAGTTAAAAATAGAATTTAAAAAATTATTATTTTTCAAAGTCGATTTTTATCAATTAATAACAGAAATAAAAATTCAAACTAATAAAAAATTAAATCCGTTTTTTATTAATTAATAATAGAAATAAAAGTTCAAACTAACGAAAAATTAGATGCTTGCAATTTAGAACTGCATATCATTTTAACGTAAAAATATGGTTAAATATCTGTGCAAACAATATTTTCTCGAATTTTTTTAATAGTTGTAATAACGTTGGTGCCAACACTTTTTTGGTATCAACGTGAACTTTCAAAAATGTCTGTTTACAAATATCATTAAATATTGATATAACTCATAGGATCTAACATATATGTTTCATTTACCAATTCAAAACGCCCCTCTATATTTATTATCAAAATTTTAATATCACATGAAAATAGGATTTAAAAAATTATTATTTTTTCAAAGTCTTTTTTTATTAATTAATAATAGAAATAAAAATTCAAACTAATGAAAAATTAAATCCATTATTTATTAATTAATAATAGAAATAAAAAATCAAACTAACTAAAATTAGATGTTGTAATTTAGAAAGTAAAATTAAAACTAAGTGCATATCATTTCAATGCAAAAATATGGTTAAATTTTTGTGCAAATCATATTTTTTTTCGAACGAGTTACACATATACAATTTGTAAAACAACAATTTACAAATTGTATAATGCGTGTTATCATTTCGCGCGAAGCGCGTGCCATACCGCTCGTATTTTAAAAACCATTTAGCAATTAATAAATAATACAGGTTAGAACATTTTTAGAAATTCATTTAGTTTCTAAATGGCTTATTGGTAAACTGGTTGGCCCTAAAACAATTTAGCAATGTCTGCTTTTAGAAAGTCCTCATTTGTAGTTGGCGTAGTTTGATTCTTCCAACTTTTAGCTGTCTTCCTCCAGGATGCTCTTTGTTCACCACTCAATCTCTCAGCATTGAATTGCTAAGTAACATATCAACAATGCAATGCTCATTTTGCGCTAGATGTTAGCATGCTTTTACCTAAAAATGGATTATACCATGGACATCAATACTACTTAAAATTGCGAACCTAATCAGTGTATGGGCTCATTAGCAGCTAGGTCTTTAGGTTGGTCTTTAAGAAGAAGATTCTGACCTACAAGACTTATTTATACATATGAACTAATAAATAAGCTCTTCCTTTGTCTAGCTGTGCACTTATATTTGATTGTAACATATTGCCAAGATGGCTAGTTCTTATACTTTATGTATTTATATTTTTTAATCACTATTTGATGTATATTACAATTGATGCTCAACAGTTCTACAGTGGTTATGTTACTTTTGTTCTGTAGGTGGATCATTTATTTCTGTTTTTGAACCAATAACATGATGTCACTAAAAGAAATGTAAGTTAAACTTGTTTTTGAGATGAGTTTATCGGGTATTAATTTTAAAAATCAGGGACGGATCCTCATTTTTACATTTTTTCTGTTTCCTTATTTTTATCGAAAAGAAATAAATTTATATATAATTATGAAATGTGAAATGTAAATTGAAACTTTATACGGCCTTGAATTTTTAGTGAAATTTTGGTTCAAAAAATATACTTCTTAATAAACCACAATCTGATGCTTGATGCATTAACATGTAATGTTTCCAGTGTCCCCCCTCTTTTTTTTTTTTTGTTTTTTTTTTTTTTTTTTTTGTAAAATGCATTTTTTGAGTTATAAAATACGCAGCCGTTCTCTTCAAAAAACATGTTATAAAGAAACCCAGTTTTTAAGTTTCAGACTATTCCTAGGAAACTCAAAACATTTGCAAAAGATTCACTAAATATTTGTAGAATTCTCTACGAATATTTGTCGGGTATAAAAAAGATTCAAAAAAAAAAAATTATTTTCAACATAGAAATATACGAGTGTTATATGGATTTAATTCTCTATGAAAAACGAATGTCATTTTACTTTTAAATAAAAACAGAAATGTAATTTAAAATAGGTTTTTGAGAGGGATTTTCCATCTATGAAAATACAAGAAACTATTGTTAAGGACAAAATTTCTCAGCATTTTAGGCTCAAGGACAGACCTTCAGAATTTTAGCTTGAAGGACAACTTTTTTTATGTATCAGTTTTTAGTTATTGATAGCAATTTTTAGGTATCAGTTTGTAGTTATCGCTGACAGTTTTTAGTTTGGTAGCAGTTTTGAAAGATTGTTTGTTCTTATGAATAATTTTAGAAGAATGTTTATCGTTGTGGTTAAAATATTGAGGTCGTGTCATTGATGCTAAAAATATACAAATTTAAAATAATGGCCAAAATCAAACTTTCATTACATTATTAACTAACTTTAATGTTGTAGTATGCTTTTATTGTCTTTTTTCCAAATCTGTTAGTATCTTCATCTTCCGGCCTTTCAAAAGTTGCTTAACACCCTCCCCAGTTCAGCGCATTGCTTGTCAACTAATTTGCCGATTTCCTGTCCTTTTCGTGGGCATATGAAAATTACATAATCTTAATTTCAGTTGAAAACCTGGTTTGAACAATCAGTTACATGGTTAACGGATACTTCCAACGTGGATGGTAACAAATCCACATTTTGAAACCATTATCAATTTTCGGATGCCATATCTGCACTTTACTCATAATTGATAAATCATGAAAATTAAATATGAAATTTTTTGGTTCAATATAAATCATTCTTGACAATAATGCTAATGTACATAAAAAACTAAAAAGTATGATGATAAAAATCAGTTTTGATCAAAAAAAAATATTTAATATGAATTATTATCTTGGCAAACAGCGAATGATATGCATAATCTCAATATTTATTTTGTTAATGTTGGATACTATCATATCCGTGTCGTTCTTGGAGTTTCGTATATGTTTCTGTCTTTTTGATACAAATACTGATGAACTTTGAATTTTTCATGCATTAGCCACAGAAAATTTTCTTCTGTTTCAATAGATATCATTTTGGACATTTGGGTAGTCTTATTGTTAGGTGCTGTTTGCGCCACCTGCTGCCCCGTTTGTGTTGCGATGGCTCGGACGCATCCTGTCCACAAAATGGCATGTTGGGCTGAACAATCAAATTTGGTCCGTTTGCAATCTAATAGGATGTTTTAACGTTTTAATAATTGTAATTAATTGTTAAATTTTTAGAAACTTCTAAAATTAATGACTTGTGCAAATGAAGTTCGTTTGAGACGTTGTATTTTGCGTTTCGATTGTTTCAAAGTGCTCTAAGTTATGTAGTTGGTTTGAAAACAATTTATAATTGTTCAATTTATTTATTTTTGCAAATTGTTGACATATAATGTTTATTAAAAACAAATAATAAATTAATAAATTATAAACCAATTAAATTAACAGGAAATTATTGTCAAGGACAAAATTTCGCAACTTTTTAGTCTCAAGGACAGACCTTCAATATTTTATCCTGAAGGACAACTTTCTGTAGGTATCAGTTTTTAGTTATTGATAGCAGTTTTTAGGTATCAGTTTGTAGTTATCGGTAGCAGTTTTTAGGTATCAGTTTTAGCTCGGTAGCAGTTTTGTTGTCCTTATGAATAATTTTGAAAAATGTTTGTCCTCATGAATAACTTTTAGAAGAATGTTTGTCCTTATGGTAAAAATATTGAGGTTGTGTCCTTAAGTAAAAAAATATACAAATCTTTGTCCTTTAAATTAATTTCCCCTTAAATTAAAAGCATTTCATTTGTAACCGCAAACACATTTACTCGTTCATTCATTTTTTACGCTTAAATAATCCGTTTTCATTAGTCGCAAAATAAACCGTCAAAGAGCAATGGATGCTCACAAATCAACTGATATTAAGAAATGTGACATTTTATTTTTTATGTACTGCGTCTTGTATCAGGTAAGAGAATGACAGAAAGCAGAATGATAATTTGGAAAACGGAATGATATTTTAAAATGTGACATTTTAATATTTGTGTGTGACGTCTTACATTGGTAAGAAAATTTCTGATAGGATAACACATTTTACTGTATGATACGTAGTAAGCATCTATAGAGATTCAAAATTGATGGAGGCTAAATTAATTAATCAGAGGAGGGGAGCATGCATTCTCAAGTACATCTTTTGAATCAAAAACGAACGTTTATACTAGATGATGTGAACCGTGTGTTGCAAGTGTTTACGTGTGCGTATATTCGCGTGTGTAGAGGCAAAGATCAACTAGATGTAATTTTGTTACATCACTATTTTCCTTTTTTATTTCAACTCCATATTCCAATTTAAACGACACAATGAGACGAGAAAGTATGCTACTTATCAAATGGTCAAGAAATTTTAAATAATATAATGATGGTGACCTAATATTGGTTTTTATCTATGTCGCGGCTATAATGATTTTGTATCTGTCTTGCGTAAAAAAGCTCGTGCCAAACAACAAGAAGAAAAATGAGGAAATCATGATTAATATAAACATATTTTTTGATCTTCAGGATCCAAAAGGCATCATAGCGATGACTTTGCATGTTCATGTTTGGTGATGTAACTTGCATATATCTATTGATGTGATGTTCTGTTAAACGAAACGGTGGTATGAAAGAGTCACAAAAGGAGAATACTTTGTTTATCGAAAGAAGCATGAAATTAATTTTATTATTACCGCATATATTGTTAACATCTATGTACGATTTTAACACAAATGTATTTTGAGAACGTAACTTAACGTGAAAATTTGATAATTCAACTACAATAATTTACAACCACAGTTACACTAGCATAACAATTTCGAATTACATATACAATAACGATACGGTTGCAATTATAAAATACAAATTGCTAGTGTTATGCAAACTGTTTCTAACATAGTTGTACAACTAGTTCATTTCGTAAATTATCTCAAACAATTGCCATGGAATTTGTTGCATTTTCTTTTAATTGAGTTACGATTGTTATTTCGAGATGTTCAAATACTATAGTACGTTTCTAGAATTTCTTTCGAAACTAGATCAGAATTATCTTCTTATGCCATAAATTCTAGATCTTCTCATTGTATCTTCGTATGAAATTGTGTATAGTCATCATCGCAGTAACAAACTTTACTTGAATTTTATCCTTACGTGCCGGCATATTATGTAGGAGTGCAAAAATTTTCTTTCAAATTACAATGGATTTTCCGATTTACATACGTAAACTAGAATGTAGCAGTTGAAATTTTCATTTTTGGTCGATCGTGCAAAACAATATAGAATATGGACTCTAACATTGCGGTAAGGAACAAGTATCCATCCATTTGTTATACCAGTTAAATAAATAGTATTATCCCATTGGTGGATGTGAAAATTCAACTTTTCATCGTTTAAAACTAAACGAAAAAACTCTAGCGTCGTGTTTCGTTCCTTCTCATCCTACCTTTACAAACATAAATGTTAAATTAAATGCGCATACAACCATAATATTCTACGTAACAAAACTTTTATATTTATCATATCGTTGCATATTAGTAGTAAATACATGTACAACTATATATGTACCATAAATAGTCTCGATGTAATTTTTAAAGAACGAGTAATATCGGTGAAATGTCCTAATTTGTTTTGAGACCATAAAATTAAGGTCTAGTGGTCTAATAATATCATTGTATATTAATTTAACAATTATTAAAACTTCGTGAAAATAAACACAAACCGTGCTATTCGATTATTGAAAATTTTCAGCAATGTACCATGTAAGAAGAGCCAAAACATTTGTATACATAAAGACAACCGCCATTTCCTTAGTGCAAATGTCATATGTTGACTTCAAACCGTAGTCCTACAACCGCTCACACAATGTCAAAAAATAAAGACTTTTAATTTAGAAGTTTCGTTGACAACGTTCTACCCAGTATATCGTTAATTAAATGAATTCTTTTATACAGTGAATTGTGAATTCAATTCATTGGAACTTTCTATAGCACTATCAGTCTCATAATAGCTCATATATATGCCAAATCTTTTGAATCTAAATGATTATCTTCATCGTAATATTCAGCCATTGTTATTTTTTGTCTGAAATTAAGCCAAGTGGAGACAGAGAGAAGCTGAAGAAGATGATGGAGTGGAGATGGGAAATGGAGTGGAGGAAAGTGGTTTATAGGGTAATTGGAAGTAATTAGCCATTGACATCAGCCACGTTGGATGCGTTTGACATCGATCCATTGAATTTTAAAGGTACTCCTAGAAGAATCATTTAATATGGGTACATGGCTACCCTGCCGCTTCACATTTTTTTTTAAATCTTCCTATATGTTGATGAGCCAACGATTATATTTTGGTTTGTTCAGTGTAAAATGGTTTTCTCATATAATTTATTTTCGTCTGTTCTCTTAATTGTTTTACATATGAGAGGGTAGAGCAAACGAATGTGTTGTATACATTGCAATAACACATTCATTTTGTTAACGTTGAAAATATTTTTCTCTGGAAGCGCTTTCGAAGACTAATAGCAATAGTACTAAATTATATACTACAAAGTGAGAACTAAGTTTGGGTCATAATGGAATTAAATATTTTCTCACTTAAGATTAAATTAAGATTTGCATGAAATTTAGGATTTCCACTCAGCCAACCTAAATCCTTATAAAAATCTCTAACACTTTTTCTCCAGTCAGACCATTGATGTAGTTTATGCATCTCACATCAGTCATCGAGGAGGGGGGGTCATCATAGAAGATAATGGATTCCAGTTAGTTTAGCCAAAGTTATGAAAGAAAAAGCAGGTCAAGAAAACTCAGAAGTTGTTATAAGCTCCCATTAAAAGCAACGTGAAGGGAAAATAGACTCCAAGGACCAATTTCCACAACCATATAGAGACAGATCAGAAATAGGGACAAGGAAGCCGACTACCTTGTCATTGAATAAAGATCAAGGATATAAAACATGGACATATATTGTTGTCATAGAACCAGAGGAACCAACGGAGGAGGAGTGCAACTTGGAATCATTGCACTAATAAAGATCGGTAAAAGAAGTTTGGTTTGGTTAAAGAAGCAGTATGCAAAAGAGCAATCGAATGTTAGAGTAATTCGATCCTCACTTTTATTATTGGTACCAACCATACTATTTGTATTTGAAATTACATTCAACAAGTATGGAAATCATTGGGTAAGTTTGAAATGTACACAAGTGAAAATGGTTTCTTTCTCGTTGAATTCAATGATTCAAAAGATTGCGACTCAGTGTTAAAAAATGGTCCGCTTTTCTATCATGACAAGCTCATCGTTATGAGAATGTGGTCTGATTTTCTAAAACTGAACAGAGATTTATTAACGACCATGCCAATATGGGTAAGATTACCCAGTGTAAGTCTGGAGCTATGAGATCATGAGACGTTTAGTGTCATGACTAGCACCATAGGAAAACCCATTAAAATGGACACAGCCACTACAATGAAGACGAGTTTAAATTATGCTCGCCTTCTTATTGAAGAATCTACAGAAGACGAACTTCGTGAAAAAATCTGACTTTATATAGAAAATATCATTAAAGGGTGGAATATGAATGGATTTCACCAAAATGCAATGTGTGCAAATGCTTTGGGCATACTAGAGAGCAATGTAGTCCAAGAAGGGCTTGAATGTCTTAAGCATGTAACTAAGAAGCTCAAGGAAATGTCTGAAATAGTCAAGAGAATAATGCTAAAATGCTCAGTAAAATCCTAAAGGAAATAAAGAAAAGGTAAATTTTTTAAAATATATTGAAATAAATGACTAGATCAACCAAGAAGGCATCATTTCTGATCAAGAAAATTGCAAAAATCAGCTTGCCGATCAAAATCAGATCCTAGCAGAGGAAGTTCATCTTTATGATGTTCAAAAAGTAAGTAATATGAAAGAAAGCATAAAGAGCACATCAAAAGAGGGTCAAAAGAGTACAATGGTCTTAGAATCCGAAATGCCTCATGTTTCAGGCTCTTGTTTAATTACAGATGATAATAGTACTATTATGGAAGAAGACCAACCAACTCTTTAATTATCTTCACGTTGAGCTGTGATCCGACTTTCAAGGCCCGTGCAGGATTATCTTGACTGACCGGGATGTTGATTTTCAACTAGGCAGGTGCATGTCTTCCATCCTCCAGCTCATTTCGCAGATCCATATCCTTATGGAACTGACTATGCTGCTTGAGCTAGGGCTCAGGCTGTGGTTGCTTGCATCTAGAGCCGTGACGTAGAGAGTCCTCTATATACATTTTCCTTTCTCCTTTCGTCTCGCTTCTTTTAGCTCGGCGACGTAACATTCGTGGCCAATTTTCTGATTTTTCTTAAAAAATTCCATACCATTCTCGATTGGAAACTTCATCATTAAGCACCATGGAACGATGGCCACTCTAATTCAACAGGGGTCTATCGGCCCAAAAAAGCATTATAAGCAGAGTAAATTTCCAACACAACAAAGAGCATGACCCGCACTCTCTCACGGTTGGCATCTCTAAGTACCACCAGCAGATTTACACATCCCACGAGCTTAGTAGCAGTCCCACTATATCCCTAGATCCGAGATTTAAGCGGCTTTAAGTTCTTGCCCTCCAGAAGCATATGGTCGTAGGCTTTCTTGAACCAAATATCGACCAAGCTCCCACAGTCAACCAACACTTTCGTCACAACAGAAGAGCCAATCATGGACGATATCACAAGCGGACTAATCGTCGGGCCCTCTACCTTATCAACATCTCTGTTTTGGAACGCGATATCATCTGTCATTGTTTTGAGTTGCTCTATCGGAACATCGTCCTCGATGACAAAATAACTCTTATTCACTGTGTGTTTCAATGCTCCCACATACCATTCCATCTCGTTCCAGCTCTTCTCATCTAGATGTGCTCCTTCGATAATAGTATTAATTACTAAATGATTCTTAAGGCGCCTGGGCTCATCAACACCAAGATCGGCTTGCCTCGGCTAGGGGTCTGATGTTCCTTGTCCACTATTCTATGGGGCTTGCACAAACTGCTATAATTTCTTCTTACTAATCAATTCTTTAATTACATCGCGCAAATGCTTGTATTCGTTGGTGTTGTGACCATGCGTCTTGTGACATCTGCAAAAATTACCATATTTCTTTTCCTTCTCGATTGGCTTCTTAGGAGCCGGCTTTCTGTATTGCTATTTACCCTGGGTAGCCAAATACATATATACATACATACATACATACATACATACATATATTCTCAATTGAGTTGTTAATGGGTATAACCGTCAAATTCTGGGATTCCCGAACGTCTACTTGAATCCGACTTCTTGTCTTTAGCCCTATTATTGTTTTTGCTCTGTCCACCACTTTGATTCTCCGTATTGACATCAACATTGCCAGAATTTCCTTCGGACTGTTTCACAGCAACTTTACTTTGTATTATCTCTACCAACTGTCTAGCATTGGTTTTTCCAGCATTAGTACTTGCCTCCAAGCGTAAGAATTGATTTTCCTTTCTATTAAAAAGTCCATCGTTGATGGAGGTTTCATCTTCAACCACCTCTCGAAATTAGTCTTGGGATGAACATCCCTAATCAGTTCCATCAATACGATATCCTCTTGAGCGTTGCTCACTTTAGTCATTGTGGTGTTAAACTTGTGCAAGAAATCCATTAAAGACTCTCTAGATCCGTGGAAGAGGTTGGAAAGTGACATAATGTCCTTTGAACGAGTTGTGTGCATATGGAATTACTTAATGAATTTCTGCGCCAATTGCTCAAAAGACGATATGGCTCTTGAAGGAAGCCAGGTAAACCACATCATTGTCACTCCTACCAAAAAATCGAAAAACAACGACATCGTACAAGATCGGTAGTCCTGACAGAATCCATATGCCAGTCGTACTTTATCATTGTTGCTTCGGATCCGTATTCCCGTTATATGATGGCACCATTGGCACCACAAATCTCCTTGGGTATTACTCATGTTGGATATCTTCAGCGAACAGATTCTAGTTCAGGGAGGAACCCCACTCATCATTAGTCCGATGTGCTCACTTTTAAGTCTCCCGACCATTTCAATCAAATTCGGCTCAAGCGGATCTATTGAATGACGGTAATCATGATCCGCCCTAAATGTTTGGCTCGACAAACGCTTTCGGTTTGTTTCACGATACCTAGGCTCCCCTAACTCTAGGAGAATCGTTCGTTCAACAATTTGATGACTTCTTCGAGGTGGATCCACAGCAGCCACTTGATTTCCAGCATTCTGGCCATCTGCAGCATGACTAGAAGCCAAGTCAACATCATCAGTCAAAATCAAGTACTAGAACCATAATTGGATGGTTCGATGTTGATCCCTCTCGATGGATCGATACCGATCCATACCCCTTTTCCCCGGTTTTGTCTGGGCCTTTGCTTCGATGCTCCAATCTCCTTTTAAACCATCTTTTATTTCATGTTCCGTTGCGTTTGCTCCGACGACGAGGAACCGCCAGACTCTGAACTGGAAGGTGTTCTATTCCTAATTCTTTTCCTCCAACTGAATGTTAATTGATTAAACAAATCCAAGCTCTGCTTCATTTGCTGATTCAGTTCATTGCGGCTTTCCTAAAGTCTGTCTTCCATTTACTTCATCATATGGTCCATCTTAACCCTACTATTTACATCTATTAGGTTCTGATCTTCGTTAGCAGTTTTCTATGTAACCTCCTAAACATGTTGGGAACCGACATTTTAAACATTTTCAGCAGCACATGAAATGTGGTGGATCGATCTTCTCTAAGAGCCATGGTAGAAAGCACTTGTGTAGATTTTCTAAAAATCCTAATAGTTAAAAATTCCAAAAATGAAGAAAATTGGATCTATCTTTTAGATTTAGGCAGTCCAATAGTAGATGGTTGATCCAAACAGACTAAGAATCAGTTCTTAGTTAAAGCACCAAAATGTTCAAATGTGGTGTAAGCACTCAAGAATTTAAGTATAGAATGAAATTGAAGAAAAGTAAATGAAAATGAGTAATAAACAAGACAATGATTATTTATAGTGGTTCGGCTAAGTCGTTGCCTATATCTGCTTAAGATTTTTATTGATTATCTTGCCGTTTACAAGTACCGTTCTTATGACTCGGTACCACTACAGGAAATCACAGGAAAATATGTTAAAATTGCAAGGAAGTGAAAAGATCCTCGAAAATGAACTCCTGGCCTCCTATTTATAGTTGTAGGTTGTCGAAAAATGCTTTGTCACGCTCTCTCCCATGATCTCCACGTTCATGCCTAGCTAGCAAAGAGTCGGGGCCAAGTTAGCAAGATTAATGGATCGATACTAATCCATATCCATGGATTGGTACGGATCCATAAGATTATCGAATGGATCTTTCACGACCTGATTTTTTGACGCCCGAAAAATTGACATCAATACGTCCACTGTATCAAATGCAGAACAATCGAATGCCGAAAAACCAAACCATAAGGGAAAGAAGAAAGAGGTAGAAGAAGAGAAAACAAAACAACATCAGAATCTCACCATCGCAACAAAATAATATATAATAGAGAACAACATATTTTATACAAAAGAATCTGTAATTGAATAATACATTACATCATCAGAGTACATACAAACAACAGCCAAATACAGGACAGTGGTAACAACTTGTCCTCACCAAAAAGCAGACTATACAACTTATACTGCATAGCGGAAAATACATCAATTACGTGTGATACGTCTCGCCATCCAGCTCGTCTTCTGAGCTCCACGACATCCTACCGTATTTTGTAATACTCGGTCTGACCCGAGCATTATAGTGAAACGACACCCAAGTTAGTCTGGAAAACCAGCATAAGAAAACACACTCAATTGGATTATTAAAGTTTTCAAAATCCTTTGAAATCAAAGTTATCTCATAAGACCACGCCACAAATAAACATGCCGGGTTTTTACCTTACGATAACCAAAATATTTTTATCAAATTCATCTGATATTATAATAGTGTTTATAGAAAGTAAAATAGAATCTAGCTGAAATGCTTGCATCTCACGTTCCAGCAATAGCTGGGCACAATGAAAACCATACAGGCGCTTATTGGAGATTGGATTCCATACAATGGCAGGGCTACTGGGGCACCGCCCATCACGTTACCTGGTCTAGATCAGCGTACCGAGGATCCCTCCTGATCCCTTGCAACACAAGACCAGAGCTACCCCTTACTGGATAGTCCGAATAAGATAATCCCGCAGTTGGGATCAGCAACCCCACACACTACCAAAAAAGAGACATCTAGACAGGGATGACCTTACCCTAATTGGTTGCTAGCCACTTAGCCTTGCCGCACCTCTCCTGTTTTAGCCATTCCCGGTTGATGAGGCTCGAGGTTAAGCGTTACCTTTTTAGCGCACATATATTTAGAATACTCATCGTCCCCTCGACGATGTTCTGATGGGATTCGTAAATACAAGTCCATTCTCGGTCCGAACGGAACCGAAGGCACTACTCCTACCACATCCATTTTGAAATCACCCTCAAGATTAGTAGCGATTAGCCCTTGCACTTCACAGCTCCATCTTCGACTCCAAGCTCTTGTCTTCCTCACAAAAACATTCAAACCGGATCGAAGTGATTTTCGGAAAACTAATCTCGATCCTGGTCTCTTTGAAACGATCAGTGCATTGGCCAATGTTGATAGTTAGTTATTTGACTATCATATAACATCCACAAACAATCATCAGGCCTTAATAATTTCCCAATTTATTCCAAAATACCTTCGCAATATTTTTCTACACATCAACCCTTTGAAAGTAGTTTAATCACTTTATTCTTGCGGAATAAATTTCCACCCAATTGTTTTATTTCCACTTAAAATCACCAAGTCTTACTACTTAGGCTTTTAAATAATTTAAATCGCTTTATCCAAAAATATATACCTTCAAATACTTAAAATAAAACTACTTAAACATTATTTAAAATACCAGTTATGAAATTTTATAATAATTCTCATGTAAAATTTAAGCCAAAACTAAATTTAAAATAAAAGTTATTCTATAAAGTATAAATATTAAATAATTATCTTTTAAATCATAATACTAGATAAACCTTTAAAACAATTTACTTATATAATTACCTTAATAAATATTTACTTTTAAAAATTTTAAACCACTAAATAATTAATTCTTTTTAAAACATTCTTTTAAAACCACTTTAAAACCTCTAATTTATGCTTGGAAATCTTTCTTTAAAAATATACTTGGCTTTTCAGGGAAATACACTTTCCATTTAAATATAACCATCCAATCATTTATAAATCCTGCTTGATTTATTCCGGTTTAATTTAGGTCCCCATCCCATAAATTTTCCTTTCCGCACTTTTTAAAAATAAAACCACCTTTTATTTTGAAACCAAATTACCATCTTTTAATAAATTCCCACCGTGAATTTATACTTCCAAATTATCGAATGAAAAATATTCACTTTATTTATAAACCTATTTTATAATTTCCATACCTCATTCTCTTTTAATTACTGTTTCAAAACACTTAATCGATTTTCTAAATTTAATTCCCCAAAGAATTATTTCTCGATTTATTCAAGTTTATTCAAAATCCATTAATTCCAGATTTACTTCTTAATTATGATTTAAAATCTTATTTAAAACTGAAAATATCAGTTTCATACTATATTTTAAAATTCTACTTTTATTTCTTCCCAAACCATTTAAATCTTGAATTTAAAAATAAATTCTTTAATTTTCGAACCGCACCGCTTAAATTCTTAAGATTCATTTTTTTTCATTTATTCAAAAATCTCTTTTTCCACACTCGGAATTTATTTATTTGAATTTAAAAACCAACTTTTATTCCTTCCTAATTTCATTCTTAAATCTATCCAAATTAGCTGAATTATTTTACTTAAAACTTCGCTTTTTAATTCCTTCGGGAATCCATTCTTTATATTTTTGATATCTCAATATACCCAAAATATATTCAGTCAAATCATAGCATTCAATATTTTCAATTTCCAATATAATCAATGTAATCAATCACAGATTATCACATGAATCACAATACTGAATATAAAATAAATTCAACATTTTGAGGAATCCAATTGGATCCCTCCAACCTGTTTTCCTGCATCCACCGATGTTAGCACAATATAAAATACCAATCCCACTTCGAGGTGGAATATCACGGTATATGGGGTCATCCGCTATTATGCGGGACGCATAGGTCTCATCCGCTATATAATGCGGGAATCAATCACTCTAATATATATATATATTTGTATATATATATATATATAATATCAGATCCAGTCAATTCAATCATTCAACCAATAATTTAAATTCAAATGGTAATCCATATGAGTGAGATTAGCTCACCTTTAACTTTGTTTTGCAGTCCGATCCATCTCGACTATTTCCTTCACGATTTTAGACCTTGCATAAACATTTACAGCTTATTATCATTTGACTAATCAATTACCATACAATAAAATTAATTAACCAATAATTTAATTTAACTAATAATTTTCCCTTAAAAACCCTTTTTAGTCAACTAAAATAATTAAATTAGTTTATTAAACAAATCAATCATTATAATACATTATTTAAGATAAACTAGTAGATTTTATAATGTGTATATGTATTTTTAATTTATTTTTGAAACTTTATATATACTTATAAGAAATAAACATAGGTTTCAAAAAATCTACTTTTATATAAACTTCCAAATATTTTAAAATTCCTATTTTCTTTCCAAATATTATCTATATAAAATTTTCCATTTATCTAAGTGTATTAAACATGTAAGTGTATTTATATATTAATAAATACTTGTATTTCTTTTCTGTAAACAGTAAAAATGAGATTTACTTTACTGTACAAATTTCTTTCTTTAATATATATATAAAAAAATCTAATTTTTAAAACCTTTTCTCACCGTAAATTATTTTTCTGACCGATATATACATATCTATTACAGAAATAGTTTATATCTTTACTGTAATTATATTTTTTCTTCTGCACATATACAGAGATATATAAATTAAATAAAAGAAAATAACTCTGCATTACCTCGCTGCTAGATCCTAAATCGGCCACCATCCCATCGAAGACCGCGACCGTCTCTAAATTTTTGCGTGCGAGACCCACCCGAACCTTGCTATTCGTCGAGGTCATCTCCTCCCCGACCATGAATCAAGACGCCGACGCCCATCGTGCACGTGCACCCATGTGCTGCTACCTTTCCTCTTCGTCCAAGTGCGGCAGCGAATAAGGTTTCGCCGAACCCAACAGCGAGGCGCCATCGCGCTCAAAGCTTCCCCTAACTCGAACACGATGTGCTTGGGGCGCAGTTGCGATTCAAGACAGCTCACGATTTCCCTCGGCCTCTCTTCATTTTTTTAAGATGATTCTGTTCTGCCATTTAATTCGTGAATGAATTTGATTCAGAGATGATTTCATTTTCGAGTAGAAAAGGGGGACGGCGAATTGATTTTGTGAAGATAAAGAAAAGGGGAAGGAAGAATAAAGAGGGGCCGCAATTTTTTTAGAATATTTAAGTTCGGCCATTATTATTATTATCTCCTCTGCACAGATCTGTTACGTGTTTATCAAAAGCAGAATGGGGAAGACAAGT
The DNA here is from genome assembly GCA_030765085.1 of Allium cepa. NCBI lineage: Eukaryota > Viridiplantae > Streptophyta > Magnoliopsida > Asparagales > Amaryllidaceae > Allium > Allium cepa. Next base: position 603,132,134 of record CM060932.1, on the reverse strand, counting down.
GAAGATGTTGGCATGAAGAAATGGTTTTGCTACAATGCAAAATGAAAAAGTATTGATGTGAAATTAATTGACTGGTCAAAATATGTAATATGTATATAAAATATTATTTAAAATTTAAAGTTTAAATCGTCTCGATATCACAGCTAAAAATCTCGATCTCCTATCGAGGCATGCCAACATGCTTTTATAACGTTATATCCCTATTACGAACGCAATGGAGACGGTTTTGAGTTCTAATTCGATTGTAAGGAAAAGATAGCTTTTTGGACCCAGTAATTATTGAATTTGATATATATTTCAGCGCATTTATCTACCGTACGATCACACGACGACACCAACCACCATGAAATTTGAAATCTGAGAATAATACACTATTACGGATCCAATGGAACTGGTTTCATCGAAATCCGATAATGTGCCTCGGAAGCTGTGCAGTTAATGCGCTCGGTAGATTCGAAGCGATGGAGGTGCAAAAAGTCATAGCGGGGATACAGCGAGGATATAGCAGGATATAGCGGATGGCTCTAAAATAGCATATAAAACTCATACTTAATGTTTTTACAAATATATAAATGGTAATTAAATGAAAAATTATCATTCAATTGAATTATAAATAATATATAAATAATTTTGAATAAAAACATGTGCGAATATACTTTAAATAAACGAAAAACTGTTATATAACATAATTGAATTTGGTAGAATATTAGAGTATTTTCATTTCTGAAAATATATTAAAAATTAAATCAAATAAATTAGTTTCATAATTTTATGATGTATAAACGCAATTTTTCAATTCATTTTATTAAAAAAGATATAGAGGGAATAGCGGAAATAACGAGATATAACGGAAATAGCGGGGATTAAAGCGGAAAGACTATATTCTGGGGCTATATGGAAAAATCGTAGTCGTAGAAATCCGCTATAAGATATAGCGGGGTTGTAGCGGGGTAATAGCGGGGCATTAACTACACAGCTCGGAAGGCTATTTTAAATATCAATTTAAACGATATATTTTTAAAACTGAACAAAACACTTTCAAATTCAAATTTAAAACTTCTATTATCTCCAGTATTATAAATATAAATTTTTCAAGCCTTTAAAATATTTTTAACCAGCTTAAAAACCAAGATTCACTATCTTAACCAATTTTCAATTATTAAATTCAATAATTTAATTGCCAAATAAACAGTGATATTTGAAATTCAAGTTAAACTAACTTTTAAATATTTAAAATCAATTAAATATTTCAATTTTAAATATCCAAAAATCCCGGGTCTTTCACATTCCTCCCCCTTAAAAGAATTTCATCCCCGAAATTACTAGTTAAGAGGAATGTTTCACAACCATGTTAATTTTTCTTCCCAAAATCAAACAGTTTAAACAACTTTCCAAAACAACCTTTTTATTAAAGACACACTAGCCCTCTTTCTAACTTTCCAAACCCATCCATAGGTTTCAAACAATATTTCTTACTAAACCATCCAAATTATAATTTAAAATCAAATTTCAAATTATCAAAAAAAATTCAAAATTTTTCTAACTCCCTAAATTTTCGAAAATTTCGGCAGCGTCTCCTTTAAGCGGCTAGATCGATACAGCAACAAAACGCCTCTACGGGATCCTAAATTTCAAAAGAAAACAAAATGCCAAGTGGTTAGAGCAGAAAATCATCAAATTTTATACGACAATTTAAATACATACCTTTTGTTGGCTATCAAATTTATCTTCTGAAATCTAAAACACTAATTTCCTTTGCTTTTAAAACACCTTTATATCCTACTTAGCAACAGTATCCTATCACAAAATCCAAAATCATTTTATGCATTTCTTTTCAAAATTTTCAACATTTGCTTTACTTAAGCCCGTACGATGCATATATATCATCCATACGCAATACCAAATCTGATCGCTCACTCGATCACACATCTTCACTTTTGAACTAATATCATCCACCCGACTTCTTAGTGCGGACTCAGATCTGGTTTCTTGATAAAAAACCTTCATTCTCCTTGCATAGCTGTAAACTATGATAGAAAATTCTAGAATCAACCAAAAATCCATATTTTGGGTTCGCCGTCGAAAACCAAGTGAAAAATTGCAACTTGGATCGATATGACTATCTAGAAATTCGATGCTCGAAACTGGATCAAATCGCTATGCGAATAAAGTAATATACGTACATCCTACGTACTTATCTCAATTGATCATTACTATATCAATTCCCTTTTATTCACATTTATTTTCCATTTACTTATCCCATTCCACACTTTACTTAACCTTCTTCCATTATTAACTTAGAATATTTTCCCACTGCCAAATTTTACTTAAGAATTTCCCCATCCACTTTTACATTTTAATTTAAATTTTCAATTCCATTTTGAATTAAATTTACTGCCCAATTTTAGAATGCTGAATTCTATTCACCTTATCAGACCATAGTTAATTAACCATTTCTTTAATTAGTTCCACTTACTAATTTATTTCTAATCAAGTTCAATTTCAAATCTATTTAACTTACTAATTCAATTTATACCTTCATTTTCAATTTTTAATTTCAAATTTCAAATTTGTTTTCCATTTACAGCTTTATTCATATCTCAAATACTTTTTATTTCCATACCTTCATTATTTTTAGTCCACTTCGAACTAATTCTACAACTTCACTTTACTTTACACAATTTAAATTAAATATCATCCAATATTCAATTTCCATTCACTTGCTTACCATTAAATCAATTAGTTTGCTTACCAGTTTTAATTTTTACTTTGTTTTATTTAGTCCAACTTGACTAATTTTCCCATTTCACACAATTCAAATTAAATTCCGATATTCAGTTTCAATCCCCATTTACTTCGAATGTAAATTCATTTGTCCATTCCCAATATATTTCCTGTTGGCCTACTTAGGCTTATCTCTCAAGTTCACTTTCCTTACTCAATTCAAGTTGTTTTTTTACTTTAATTCCAAACTTATAAGTTATCAACCCATTTTTACTTCCCAAACATTTTTAAATATGATTCCAGAGTTTAAACAATTGATTTAGTATTTCAAAATCATTTTTAAATTAATTACATCCAAAATCTTTTGGTATAACAAATTATTCCTTTGAATTTCAAAATTAAGCCTACTTTTGCAAATAACTCCAATTTAAAACATTTTACAACATTTAGGTAGCAATTCCTCTCTTGAAAACTCGAAAATGAACATCGATGATGCTGCAATCATCACTGAAATTATTTTCCAGCAACCTGAAAGAGTTCAATGATTTTACTCTTTTTCAAAACATTTCAAATATTTTTTTTAAATTCCAAACTTCACCAGATTTAATATCAATTCAAAAATATTTCTGAAATAATACCACTATTATTTCTCTATAACTTTTGAAAACCATTTCCAAACCTAATGGAATTTAAACTTTTCCCAAAATTTCAAATTTCAAATTCTTTTAATCTATATTCAAACACTAATCTTGAATTTAATCTCATTTCAATTATAAATCACATTTATAATGCAAATTTACAAATTCCATTCTGTTCTATAAATTTATTCCTTAACCTTTGGTAATAATTTCATTTCCTTATTTCAATTTCCACTTAACAATGATAATAATTTGATATTATCATTTTCCAACAACCAAGCAACCATATACCACAATAATTTATGGAAAATTATTTTTTTTATATAAAAATAATTTGGGCAAAATTATTTCATTCACCTTATTTAAACCAATAAAGTGTCAAATTATTCTGTACAAGTGTTACAGATCCCTATCGATAACGTTAATTACTCGTATTGACCAGAATACATAAGCCACTCAACAAACCAATCAACACAATATAAACAATTTTATATCCAGTAACAAATGCGCGCTCATATCTATCAATACACTCAAACTCATTCTAGAGTACCACTGACTCTATTTCTAATGAGTAATCCCTACCAGAGCTAAGGTTCTCGTTTAACCTTCAGCTCTGATACCAAAATGTCACGACCCGATTTTTCGACGCCCGAAAAAAAGACATCAATTCGTCCACTGTATCAAATACCGAACAATCGAATGCCGGAAAACCAAAATGTAAGGGAAAGAAGAAGGAGGTAGAAGAAGAGAAAATAGAACAACATCAGAATCTCACCAGCGCAGCGGAATAATATATCATAGATAACAACATATTTTATATAAAAGAATCTGTAACTGAATAATACATTACATCATCAGAGTACATACAAACAACAGCCAAATACTGGACAGTGATGAAAACTTGTCCTCACCCAAAAGCAGATTATACAACTTATACTGCACAGCGGAATATACATCAAGTATGTGTGATAGGTCTCGTCATCCAGCTCGTCTCCTGAGCTCCACAGCATCTTACCCTATATTTTATAATACTCGGTCTGACCCGAGGATTGTAGTAAAATAACACCCGAGTCAGTATGGAAAACCAACGTGAGAAAACACACTTAATTGGATTATTAAAGTTTTCAAAATCCTTTGAAATCAAAGGTATCTCGTAAGACCACTTCACAAATAAACATGCCGGGTTTTTACCTTACGATAATAAAAACATTTGTATCAAATTTGTCTGATATTATAACAGTGTCTATAGAAAGTAAAATAGAATCTAGCTGAAATGCTTGCATCTCACATTCCAGCAATAGTTGGGTACAATCAAAATCGTACAGGCGTTTATTAGAGATTGGATTCCATACAATGGTAGGGCTGGTGGGGTACCGCCCGTCACAGTACCTGGTCTAGATCAGTGTACCGAGGATCCCCCATGATCCCCTACAGCACAAGACCGGAGTTACCCCTTACTGGATAGTCCGAATAAGATCACCCTGCGATTGGGATCAGCAACCGCCCACACAGCCGAAAAAAGGGACATCTAGATAGAGATGGGCTTACCTTAATTGGTTGTTGGCCACTTAGCCTTGCTGCACCTCCCCTGTTTTAGCCATTCTAGATTGATGAGGCTCGAGGTTAGGCGTTACCTATTTAGCACACATGCACTAGAATGCTCATCGTCCCTCTGACGATGTTCCGATAGCATTCCTCCATACAAGTTCGTTCCCTGTCCGAACGGTACCAAAGACACTACTCCAACTACATCCATTTTAGAATCACCCTCAGAATTAATAGCGATTAGCCATTGCACTTCACTGCTCCATCTTCGACTCCAAGCTTTTATCTTCCTCACAAAAACGTTCAAACTGGATCGAAGTGGTTTTCGAAAAATTAATCCCGATCCTGGTCTCTTCGAAACGATCAGCGCATTGGCCAATATTGTAGTCGGTTATTTAACTATCATATAACATCCACAAACAATCACCAGGCCTTAATAATTTTCCAAATTATTTATTCCAAAATATCTTCGCAAGATATTTTCTACACATCAACCCTTTGAAAATAGTTTTCAAACCACTTTTTTCTCACGGAATAAATTTCCGCCCAATGTTTTATTTCCACTGAAAATCATCAAGTCTTACTACTTAGGCTTTTAAATAATTTAAATCACTTTATCTAAAAAATATATACCTTAAAATACTTAAAATAAAAACTACCGAAACACTTATTTAAAACACTAATTATGAAATTTTATAATAATTCTCATGTAAAACTTAAGCCAAAACTAAATTTAAAATAAAAGTTATTCTATAAGGTATAAATATTAAATAATTATCTTTTAAATCATAATACTAGTTAAACCTTTAAAATAATTTACTTATATAATGACCTTAATAAATATTTACTTTTAAAAATTAAAAACCATTAAATAAAAATTTCTTTTTAAAACATTCTTTTAAGACCACTTTAAAACCTCTAACTTATATTTGGAAATCTTTATTTAAAAATATACTTGGCTTTTCGGGGAAATACAATTTCCATTTAAATATTGCTATCTAATCATTTATAAATCCTGCTTGATTTATTCCGTTTTAATTTATGTCCCCATCCCGTAAGTTTCCCTTTACGCACTTTTAAAAATAAAACCACCATTTATTTTAAAACCAAATTATCATCTCTTAATAAATTCCCACCGTAAATTTATACTTCCAACCTGATAAATATTCACTTTATTTATAAACCCAGTTTATAATTTTCATACCTCATTCTCTTTTAGTTACTGTTTCAAAACACTTAATCGATTTAAAAATCGATTTTCTAAATTTAGTTCCACATAGAACTATTTCTCGATTTGTTCAAGTTTATTCAAAATCCATTAATTCCATATTTACTTCTTAATTAAGACTTAAAATCTTATTTACAACTGAAAATATCAATTTCATACTATATTTAAAAATTCTCCTTTTATTTCTTCCCAAACCATTTAAATCCTGAATTTAAAAATAAATTCTTTAATTTTTGAACAATACCACTTAAATTCTTAAATTCATTTATTTCCATTTATTCAAAAATCCCTTTTCCCATACTCGGAATTTATTTATTAGAATTTAAAAACCAACTTTTATTCCTTCCAATTTCATTCTTAAATTTTATCCAAATTAGCTGAATTATTTTACATAAAAGTTCTCTTTTTAATTCCTTCAAGAATCCATTCTTTATATTTTTGATATCTCAATGTACCCAAAATATATTCAGTCAAATCATTGCATTCAATATTTTCAATTCCCAATATAATCAATATAATCCATCACAGATTCTCACATGAATCACACTACTGGATATAAAATAAATTCAACATTTTGAGGAATCTAGCCGGACCCCTCCAACCCGATTTCCTGCATCCACAGATGTTAGCACAATATAAAATACCAATCCCACTTCGAGAGGGAATGTCACGGTATATGGGGTCATCCGCTATTATACGGGACACATAGAGTCTCATCCGCTATATAATGCGGGAATCAATCACTCCAATATATATATATATACCATTATATATAATATCACATCCAGTCAATTCAATCATTCAACCAATAATTTAAATTTAACTATTTAAATTTAAATGATAATCCAAACGAGTGAGGTTAACTCACCTTTAACTTTATTTTGCAATCCGATCCATCTCAACTATTTCCTTCATGATTTTAGACCTTGCATAAACATTTACAGCTTATTATCATTTGAACTAATCAATTACCATTTAATAAATTTAATTAACCAATAATTTAATTTAACTAATAATTTTTCCTTGAACACTTTTTAGTCAACTAAAATAATTAAATTAGTTTACTAAACAAGTTAATCATTATAATACATTATTTAAGATAAAATAGTAGATTTTAAAATGTGCATATGTATTTTTAATTTATTTTTGAAACTTTATATATAATTACAAGAAATAAACCATAGGTTTCAAAAAAACAACTTTTATATAAACTTCCAATTATTTTAAAATTCCTATTTTCTTTCCAAAATCTTATCTACATCAAATTTTCCATTTATCTAAGTATATTAAACACATAAATGTATTTATATATTTATTCATACTTGTATTTCTTTCCTGTAAACAGTAAAAATGATATTTAATTTACTGTACAAATTTCTTTCTTTAATATATATATAAAAAAAATTGATTTTTAAAAACTTTCCTCACTGCAAATTATTTTCTAACCTATATATACATATCTATTACAAAAATACTTTATATCTTTACTGTAATCATATTTTTTTCTTTTGCATATATACATAGATATATAAATTAAATAAAAGAAAATAACTCTGTATTACCTCGCTACTAGATCCTAAACCGACCGCCATCCCATCGAAGACCGTGACCGTCTCTAAATTCTTGCGTGCAAGACCCACCCGAACCTCGCTATGCGCCGAGGTCACCTTCTCCCCGACCACGAATCGAGACGCCGATGCCCCATCGTGCATGTGCACCCATGTGCTGCTACCTTTCCTCTTCGTCCATGTGTGACAGCGAATAAGGGTTCACCCAAAGCTTTCCCCAACTCGATCGCGATGTGCTTAGGGCTCAGTTGCGATCCAAGACAAGTGGAGATTTGATTTTGTAAAGGTAAAGAAAAGGGGAAGGAAGAATAAAGAAGGGCTGCGAATTTTTTTTTAAGAATATTTAAGTTCGGCCATTATTATTATTATCTCCACTACACAGATCTACTACGTGTTTATCAAAAGTAGAATGGGGATGACAAGTGGAGATGTTAGTGTGATGGAATAGTTTTGCTACAGTGCAAAGTGAAAAAGTATTGATGTGAAATTAATTGACTAGTCAAAATATTTAATATGTATATAAGATATTATTTAAATTTTAAATCGTCTCGATATCGCAACTAAAAATTTCGATCTTCTGTCGAGGCGTGCTGCCAGACGTTTATAATGTTATATCCTTATTACGTATGCAATGGAGAAGGTTCCAAGTCTTAATTCGATCGTAAGGAAAAGATAGTTTTTTGGACCCAGTAATTATTGAATTTGATATAGATTTCAGTGCGTTTATCTACATAAGATCACATGACTACCCCAGCCACTACGAAATTTGAAATTCGAGAATAATACACTATTATGGATGCAATATAACTGGTTTCGTCGAAATCCGAGACTGTGACTCGGAAGGCTATTTTAAATATCAATTTAAACAATATATTTTTAAAACCGAACAAAACACTTTCTAATTCAAATTTAAAACCTCTATTATCTCCAATATTATGAATATAAATTTTTCAAGGCTTTGAAATATTTTTAACCAGCTTAAAAACCAAGATTCACTATTTTAACTAATTTCTAATTATTAAATTCAATAATTTAATTGCCAAATAAACAGTGATATTTGAAATTCAAGTTAAACTAACTTTCAAATATTTCAAATCAATTAAATATTCCAATTTCCAAAAATTCTGAATCGTCACAGGATTGTTCTAGATTCTTTAAGATGAAGCGACTTTTTGTTAGCTTCATGATTTCCAGCTTGTTTGCCTAGTTATGAGCTTGTTTTTGAGTTGATGTAATGGATAAGTGGAGAGATGAAATTGCATATTTCAAGTTCTTGGGATGTTCGATGGCAAATAACATGCGATCGATCAGTGGAGTTGGGAATTAGCTTCTGGCATCAAGACTTGGTGGTAGTAGGAAGTTGGAGCTCTTTTGGGGAAGTATAATGGATCGGTGCCAATAAATAGGCATTGATCAGTACCGAACCATCACTTTGATAGATTGTATCTTGAAGTTTCTGGGGTGATTTTATTTTTATCCTATGTTCTTGATTGTACTTGCCTTTTGGATTTTACTGCTATTTCTCCGGACTTCCCGCCTTAATCACTTTCAAATTCGATTCGTCGGGTCCATACAGATATTGCCCGGTCAAAAGGCTGGATAACAAATATTAAATAAAATTATTTATTTTATTTTGAATTTTGTGATTTGTATTCTTAAACATAAAACAAAATTATGACTTATTTATTAACATATATATAAATTAAATAAGGGATATTTAGGTTTTATTAATTATATATACTTATCAATTTTGAAATTAATTCTAAAATGTAATATATATTTATATGTCATTATTGATTATAGTTAGACCATTGTTTATTATTCATACTGTTTAGTGATTAACAATTGGAATGTTAAGGGTCTTAGTCTTGTCGTTTTGAATTTGATGTATGAATAATTAAATTATTTATCTTTGATATATGTATATATGCATACGTTAGTTGCAAATCCTTGCAATTATATGTATATAACTTTCATATGCTTCAGATTTGTTGTTATATCATTATGTTGTTATATATATGCATACCATAGTTGTTATTTTATCATGTCATGTGTATTAATGTGACTTCTCACATACCTAAAATAATGAATCATAAAGCACCTTATATTTAAGAAACACAAACATGTTAAATTAGATGAACATATTATTATGACTAGCAATTGTAGAATAAAATTCACATATGGAATATGACAGATTTAATTTTATGTACATATAACATAAACACACTTAAATTGAAACAAAATATTAACTTAAAATGTAGATGGATCTGAAAGTTAATTAGCTATTAATATAACATGCAATACGATCCACTTAGGGAAAAAGATTTGAAATTTGCTTCATTTCATTCGCCACTAAGTGGACATGTCCTAATAATGGTATCAGAGACAAACAAATTTATAAGAATATACTAGTGAGCATTTAGGCCAATCGTAGGGCTTTATTGTCTAACAAGTGTCTAGGATAGACACTACAAGACACACAGTGTATTCCAACGGAGCCTTCCAATGGCCTCCAATGTCGTTGACCAACGTCTTCCAACGTCCAGTGTTTTCTCGTATATTTTATTAGTTAAAAACTGTAGGACGTTGGTAGACGTTGGAATCTGGACGTTGGCGGCCGTTGAATGACGTTGGAAATCCGCGAGAAAAACAGAAACCCAGCTTCTTCTTCCCCATTCAGCTGAAACCTATTTCCCCCATATTCCCAACTTTGCTCCGATTCCGACCCCCCTGCTGCTCCGACGATCAACGGCTCCTCCGACGACTCCAAGCCTCCCTCTCGTCCTCTCTAACTCCCTAATCTCTGAAGAAAATGTATAAACCCTAATCCCTGTATTTAATTAAATTTGTTAAATTAGTGTATTAAATGTTTGTATTGCCTTATTGTATGTGTAATCTAGTTTATTGAGGCATAATTTATGTTATTAACTTATGTATTGCAAGATTATATATACTTAAGTTTGTGTTAACAATAGAATAATATGCATACAATTAGTTTTAGGTTTGTTTGGAAACGTTAGTTATTAGTGAGCATACAATTAGTTTATGTATTTTAGAAAATTTCAAAATGTTATTTTATATTCATGAAACCCTTAGAGTGTCTTTCGGCCCCGTCTGATAAATATTGTATATGATCGTTACGTGGATATTCATTTTTTAACAGAACAGACATCTATATTCATCGTATACAATATTTGTTGGATTTGTCCATGTATTGGACAAGTTACGAACACAATAACATAATTAAATCTCATAAAACATTTCATTTTAAATGGTTCATAGAATTTCGACAACGCTTCCTTTATGTTCCCTGTGTACACGCAAATGTGTACTGTTCAGGGAACTAAAGCGAGGTGCTGCCGAAATTTTGTTGAATCGTTTAAATTGAAATGATTTACGCGATTTAATTACGTCATTGTATTTGTAATGGGAGGTAGGATGACCCATCGACAAAGTGTCAATGAACTATTAATATAAAATTCACCAATAATATTATTTTAATAAAATGTCAATTTTTTAAATTTATATCGTACTTTTTAATTATAAATGTAGGTAAATGGACAATTATTTTATCGATCGAAGCTGGATGTACAAAAAAAGAAGGGTCGAAAATGGAGGCTCAATAAGTGAACAGTTTAATAACGGTATTCGCGTATTTATTGATTTCGCTTTAAGTAATAACAGAAACGACGAAGAAATCCGTTGTCCATGTATTAAATGCAAAATGTTAAAGCATTTGATACCAGAAATGGTTAGATTTCATTTGCGTCAATACGGTTTCATGCCGAACTATTTGGTTTGGGATCGTCATGGAGAACTGTTAGCATCTAATCATGTACAAGCGGAGGAGGTAGTGTGTACTGAAATTGATACGACGAATCTTGTAGAACAAATGGTTGAAGATGCTGCACGGGGAATGTTTCCTGTTCCTCAATAAATTGATGACGATGGTAACGCTGAAGAAGAACCAAATATTGGGGCAAAAAATATATATGATTTATTAGATACCGCAAAGAAACCCCTTTGGAAAGGCTGCACAAGCGGAACTCAATTATCAGTAACTGCTGAATACATTGCGATGAAAACTAAATACAACTTCACAGAAGCTGGAATTACAGCTGTTGTACAAGCTACGAAACGGCATATGCCTCACAATAATTTAATGTGCGAAAATCATTATGAAGTAAAAAAAATGATGTCAGCTTCTGGTTTACCGTATCATAAAATAGATACATGTCTAAACGGTTGCATGCTGTTTTGGAAAGAAGATATCAATCTTCGAAATTGTAAAATATGTAATCAGGAAAGGTACAAATCAAGAAAGAAAAAAGGAAAGGAAGTCCCATATAAGCGTATGCATTATTTACCAATTACTCCTAGACTTCAAAGGTTATATGCATCTTCTGTAACCGCGTAACATATGAGATGGCATATTATTAGAACACGGGAAGAAGGTACGTTAACACACCCAGCTGATGGGGAAGCGTGGAAGCATTTTGACCACAAAATCCTGATTTTGCATCCGAGAGTCGTAATGTTCGACTTGGTTTATGTACGGATGGATTTTCACCATTTTCTCAGTTTGGTTCTAAATATTCGTCATGGCCTATAATTTCCACACCTTATAATTTACCTCCATGGATGTGTATGAAAACTCCATTTATGTTTGTCACAGTTGTCGTCCCTGGTCCTAAAGATCCGACACTAGGAATCGATGTTTATTTATAACCTTTGATTGAAGAATTAAAAACACTGTGGTACGAAGGAGTAGAAATATACGATATTTCCAAAAAAAAACTTTCGCATGTATGCTTCTTTGATGTGGACAATCAGCGATTTTCCTGCTTATGCAATGCTTTCAGGTTGGAGTACGGTTGGTCGTCTAGCTTGTCCCTACTGCATGGAAGATACATGAGCATTTTCTTTACCTCATGGAAAGAAAATTTTATGGTTTGACTGTCATCGATGTTTTTTTCATATTAATCATCATTTTAGAAGAGATAATAATTTTTTTATAGCTAATAGACATGAAACTTTGAGACTACCTACGGTTTGGCCAAGCGAAGATATTTATGAACTTGTAAAGGATTATCCAAAAATACATGAAACCGGAGAATAAATTGAAATTCAAGGCAAATCATCGATTCATAACTGGTGCAAACAAAACATATTTTGGGAGTTGCCTTATTGGAAAAATCTTCTGATTCGTCATAATATTGACGTGATGTATAATGAGAAAAATGTGTTTGATAATATTTTTAATACAATTTTGAATGTCAAGGGGAAGACGAAAGATAATTTAAAATTAAGACGTGATATCGAAGTAATATGTAATCGTCTTGAGCTTCATAAAAAGCCAAATGACACAAAAAAGCCAAAAGCTTGTTATGAGCTAGACAATAATCAAGTTAAATTACTTTTAAAATGGGTGGAAGGACTAAGATTCCCGGATGGTATATCTTCTGATATTCGTAGATGTGTCGACTATAAGAACAATAAACTTAGCGGGATGAAAAGTCATGATTGTCATGTTATGATGGAAAATTTATTACCCGTCGCTTTTAAAGAACTTGCCGGTAAAAGTTTGGACTGTTGTAACAGAACTTAGTCTTTTTTATAAAGAGATTTGTTCTACTACATTAAAGGTTGATCGTCTACGTAAACTTGAGGAAGAAATCCCGATATTGCTCTGCAAAATGGAGAAAGTATTTCCTTCAGGTTTTTTCAATGTTATGGAACATTTACCTATTCATCTTACATTAGAAGCACGTCTTCGAGGGCCTGTGCAATATGGATGGATGTATCTGTAACGGCCCGCAAATCCGTACCCCTTGAGTTAACACTATTCTACAACGACCAACTCAAGTTGTACAGAAACACGAACCATTTGGGTATAAGAAGAAGAGGTAGAAGAAGAGAAAACAAAATCAACATCAGAATGCAACCATCGCAGCGGAATAAAATATAATAGATAATAAATAATCTTTACTCAATCAAATATATCTCTGTTATATATTACATCAATCAGAGTACATCAATCACAACTCAACATCAATATCATACAAATGGGTACACAACAACAACTCAACACAGCGGAATATGTATATATATACAAGTACGGGAGTACGTATCGCCATTCTGCTCGTCTCCTGAGCTCCACAGCATCATATCCTGTATTCTATAATACTCGGTCTGACCCGAGCATTACAGTTAAATAATACCCGAGTCAGTCTGGAATACCAGCGTGAGAAAATCACACCCAATTGATTATTGAAGTTTCAAAACCCTTTGAAAACAAAAGCATCTCGTAAGACCACGCCACAAATAAACATGTCGGGTTTTTACCTTACGATAGCTAAAACAATTTTTATAGAAATCCTCTGATATTATAATAGAGTCTATATGCAAGTACTTATAAAATAGCCGAAATTGTTACATTCATTAAATTCCAGCTACTGGCCACAGAGTGGGTAATACAAACAAAACTCGTACAAGGCTCGTAGAGAAAATGCCAATGACTAGGCACTGGGGTACCACCTGTCACAGTACGGGGCCTAGATCACCGTACCGAGGAGTACGCCCGCTCCCCTACAACACAAGACCGGGACTACCCCTTACTGGATAATCCCGAGTGGGATCACCCCGCGGTTGGGATCAGCAACCGCCTACTAAGCCGAAATAGAAAGGGACATCTAGACTGGAATGACCTCACCCTGCTTGGGTGCTACCCACCTAGCCTTGCTGCATAACCCCTGATTTTCAGTCATTCCCATTTGATGAGGCTTGAAGCTAAGCGTTATCTTTTTAGAATATATCCCTCAGAATGCCCATCGTCCACCTGACGATGTTTCGCAAGCATTCATCCATACAAGTCCGTCACGAGTTCGAACGGAACCAAAGGCACTATTCCTACTACATCCATTTTGGAAATATTCTCAGGATTAGTAGCGATTAGCCCTTGCACTTCACTGCTCCATCTTCGAATCAAAAATCGTTTTCACGAAACGTACAAACCGGATCGAAGTGGTTTTCGAGAAATTAATCTCGATCCCGGACTCTTCGAAACGATCAACGCATTTTTGTCCAATATTGATAGTCGGTGATTTAACTATCAATTAATATCCACAAACATCCATCAAACAATAAATAATTTTCCAAATTATTTATTAACCTCAAAATATTTTCACAAGATATATTTCTATTTTCAATCCTTAGGAAACAGTTTCAAAACCATCCTTCTTTTCAGAATAGACTTTCCCAAATATTTTCTATCTCCTCTGAAATCACCAAGCACAAAATTAGATTTCTAAAATAATTTAAAACACTTTACTTTGAAATATACTTTAAAACATTTAAGTTAAAACTACAACAATAATTTATTAAAAATACCATACTATAGGAATATTTGAAATTAAGGATTACTTCATAAATATAAAACTAGATTTATACTTTTGAAAACATAATATTAAGTCATTCTTTAAATAATTACTAATAAAATAAATTAGGAGAAAATACTTACTTTAGACTTTAAAATTTTTACAAACCATACTTTTTAAACAACTTCAAAACCTTTTAACTTATATTAAAAAAAAATTACTTTGAAACGCACTTGGTTATCCAGGGAGAATTTCAAATCTCAATCACTTAAATCAATTTCCCCAAATTGATTTCCAATTCATTTTATTTGAAATAGGTTTCTTTAATTTCTCAATTCATTTCAAAATTCATTAGTTATGGACTTATTATTATTGTTGTTATTTTCCGTTTGATTTTAAATCCTTTAACTGAAATATACAGATTCTAGACTTTTCCCTGATTCTTCTTTATTCCTTCAATAATTTAAATATTAAATATTTAATAAATATTTTGTTCTATTAAATGATATCATTGTAGTTTCAAACTTCATTAACTTTCTGTTTATTCAAAAATTCCCTTCCATATACGGAATTTTATTAATTAGCATTAAACACTGTAAAGTTTAATTTATTTGTAACCACTTTAAAAAGGGGTTATTTACAAATACTTATATAGGCTGAGATAAATTTGAATTTCTTATCCAATTTATTCTTAATTTATTCAAAATTTGTATAATTATTTCACTTACAAATTCTCTTCATTTTATTTCCAAATTCAAATTCTATATATCTTGGTAACTTAGTGCACCGAAAATATTCAGGTAAACCATATCATCCAATATTCCAATTATCAACAATATTCATCACAGAATATAAAATCATCACAACATGGGGTATTAAATAATTTAAATGTTGAGGGATCCAGTTGGATCCCTCCAATCTATTTTCTCTGCATCCACAGATATTAGCACAATATAAAATGTCAATTCCAAATATATATATCACACTATAGCACATCAATCAAACTGATCATTCATACAATTATCTAAATTCAATCATTTAAATTCAATCATTTAAATCTAAATTTAACTGAGTGAGATTAACTAACCTTTGCTTATTATTATTTTTTGCAATCCGATCCAATCCGGCTTGTATCCATTAGATTTTGACCTTGTATAACAATTATACGATTTATTATCAATTTGAAATAACTTGAACCATTTATTTCCATTTTATAAATTTAATTGACCAATGACTTACCATTAAATTGGCCAACAATTAAATTTTAAACTAAACATTTGGTTTTAAACTAATAAATCGATTTTAACTAAATTCCATTTGCTGAATTTAATTTAACTAACAAATAATTTTATTTAACCAAATTTCTATCTAATAGATTAGTTTTAGAAACTAAAATAAATGAATTATGCTAATAGTACAAATTATCCACCTTAATAAATTTATTTTAAAATAGACCAGTAAATTTAAAATGCGAGCATGTCTACATATGTTATTATTACATATTTTCCTTCAGCTTCCTGTATATACATATAAATTAAAATTTACATTCATATATAAAAATAATATTGTCTGTATTCAAGATAAAAACATAATTGCTTAATATTTTACTGTAACCAATCTGCATATTTTTATTTTCATTTTTAACATCTTCCAGCATGAATTTAAATTAGGCTTAACTGGAAAATAAATTAAAATAACTACCTCGCTGCTAACACCATGCCGACACACGCGCTCCTCCCTAAGCCCACGCGCCGCGCAGCAACCCTAATCCACCCTCCATCTCGAGCGACGCCACCCTACACAACGCCTGCCACTTCCAGAATCGATCAACCCTAGCCACCCCAGCCCTACTTCGAGTCGCGACTACCCTAAATCTCGAGTCGCCTAGCGCGAAACCCTTATTCACCCATCACCCATCGCGACGTCGAGCTCGTTATTGAAGTCGCCATTGATTGACTCGTCTAGAGTTTGATTAAATTACGAACGATTGAAGGAAGGCACCATTCGATTCACTTGATTTTGAAAAGAAAAGGGCTCCGGCCGATAATAATTTTTTTTCTTTGATTTGTTTTTTTTAATTTGAAGGAAGGGAATACGGTTCTTATTAATTTGAGATATTCTCAGCTGAAAAAAAATGGCTTTGAGATTTGAAAGGAAGGAGTAAGGCGTGCGCAAGAAGCTTGACTACAGTGAATTGAAAATGAGAACAAAAAGTCCTGATGTGTACAGAATTTTAGCTGACGTAAAAATGTTGAGCAAAATATATTTTAAATTAAATTTTCGATATAAAATTCAGCGCGCTTACACATCGTACGCTCACTCAACAACTCCAAACACTACGAGATTTGAAACCCGATAATAATACAATATTACGGATCCAATGGAACTGTTTTCGTCGAATTTCGAGACTGTGCCTCGGAAGACTATTTTTAAATTCAATTTAAACGATATAAAATTTTAAAACTGAACAAACCGTTGTTAAATTCAATTTTACATCTTCTATTATCCTCTGTACTATCAATATAAATTTACAAGCCTTCAAATTATTTATAACAGGCTTAAAATTTCAGGTTTCATATTTCATCCAATTCAAATTATTTAATTCAACAATTTAATTGTCCAATAAATTATGATATTCGAATTTAAGTTGATAATTAACCTTTAAATAATTAAATATCCCGATTTTAAATGCTTGAAAATTCCGAGTCGTCACAGTATCCATTTGAAAGGTATTTAAATCATCCAATAAAAAGTGAGACAAGAAGCTCGAGTTGAAGGTTCGATTTGCAAATCATACATCGAAAAAGAAGCTTCATTTTTCTCTCATTATTTTAGTGACCATGTGAACATATCATTTGAAAGTGCTACGCATAATGATGAAGGCATTGATCAAGATGATTGTCAAACGACCTTATCAATTTTTAAAAAACAAGGTCGGCCTGCTGGTGCTTGTGTGGAAGTATGGTTGGATGATAGAGATTATCATGTTGCACACACATATGTTCTTCTCAACTGTACCGAAGTTGCACCGTTTGTTAGGTAATTTACTTATATATATATATCATCAACATGTGTGTATACACAAATATATGCACACATGTGTATCTTAATCGTAATGCAACATTTGTTATATAATTGCAGTATTTACGAATCACAACATCCTAACGGTGATATCGGCAAAGAATTCGCTTCTTGGTTTTCTAAGTACATTTTTGATACAACAAATTGTGTTGTAGACGAAGGATTGAAACATTTAGCTATGGGACCAAAAAGGAAAGTGAAGACATATCCAATATTCTTCGTCAATGGATATAAATTTAATACCAAAAATACGGTGCCGAAAAATTAACTAACAATACTGGTGTATTTGTTAAAGGTAGTGATGATCCAAATGATCATATACATGATTTTTGTGGCGTACTAACCCAGGTTTTGCAATTGACGTATTTCACACGACCCGCGGAAGAAATATTTTTGTTTAAATGCAACTGGTTCAGCAACGTTCCAGGTTCTGGAATCAACATGCGCCCAAAATATAATCTTATAGAAATAAAACATACTTCGCGTTATTATAAATACGATCCTTTTGTACTTGCCAAACAAGCTCTTCAAGTTTATTATGCTTCTTACCCATCTCTAAGAAGAGATAAAATAGATTGGTCGGCTGTTTTTAAAACAAAGGCAAGGTTTACATTTGATGGACGGCCCGAAGAACAAGCTTACCAAGAAGATATCGAGGAAAATAGAGGAATAATAATAACCAACGATCAAACAGATTTTGGACCTCTAAATGATGAATCAAATGCATTAAATGAAGCATTTGAGAGTACAGAGAAACAAAATATAGAGTGCGAAACAGAGTCTGAATCCGAAAATGACGAGGACTGATCAACTATCTACATTTTGAGAAGGTAAATTTATATTTTTTTAAACATTATCCTGTTTTCATTAAAAATGAAATGGTATGCTAATATATGATATGTATCACATTTCGTTTTTATGTTACGCCATACTGTATGATTTACATATAGTCATTTTATTTTCTGTTATAATGTTTGTTTGTAACATGTATTATAGAGGTATGTCGTCATGTAGACATTCTGGGTCTCCCTCTTTCTCATAGAGAGGGCATGCTCATCCGGACGGTGGTGATGGCGGTGGTCCATCACAGGAGCTACGGCGTCCTGTGGTGTGGCTAAAGCCAAAAGCAGATCAAACGTGACTAAAGCCAAAAGCAGATCAAACGTAAGTATTAAATTTCAAAATTAAATTTCATTTTCGTACAATCTATTCTGAAAATATATAGTAGTCATGAAATATTAAATGTTTTTCTCTGTTTAAACACGGTGGTTTCTCTTTGGAGCCGACTCAAGTAGTTCTATCTATATCTCGACAGGCGTGCATGGGTCGTATGACCGAATGTTGGCCTAAGTGGACATTGATTCTAGATGATGTTAAAGAGACTATTTGGCAGGATATTTTGGTATGTCACTTTATATATTAGGAACATGTTATATCAATTCATGTTCACATTATTTATAAAAGCTGTATAACTCTTATTTTGTCAAACGTGTAGGCGGAAGTGGACCTTCAAGACGTTGATATTTCAGTCGTATATCGCTACTGGTGCAGCAAAGTCGCAAAGAACTACCGGGAAACAGTAAACAGCTTAAAAACAGCGGAAAAGAAGCCGCAGTGGATGAGCGCAGCTGTGTGGGATGATTTTGTGAAATGGTGGGGAAACGAGGAGTTTCAGGTAAATTTATCACATGTTTAATTTAAATCATTCTACGCAAATACTAACTAGAAATATTAAACAATTTTTGTTTTTAAATTAAATTTACAAAGGAAGTCGGAGAGAAACTCAGCCAATAGGAGCAAGAACCCTGTCACACATCGTGGTGGTTCCAAGTCATTTCAGCATCACCGAGAGGAATTGGTATATTTATTAATTACGATAATAATTTAAAGATTTTAAGTTCTAAGTTGTAGATAGTGTAGCAATATATATATATATATATATATATATATAATATGTACATGGACATATTTCAGGAGAGACAGCGTGGTGGTGCTTCTGTGAGTTGTTGGGTTGTTTTCACGCATACTCATGCATGGAGCCAGGTCGACGAAGCAGGCACCGTTTCATACTCCTGGGATCACGATGCCAAAGCGCAGTCCGCATATGTAAGTAACATAATTACCTAACACTTATATAAGTTAATTAAAATAATGTTATATAAATTCAACTTATTTTGCATAACAGCAAAAGTTTCAGCAAGCACGGACTTCCATTCTCGAAGGCTCTGGGCGCGACGAGTTGACCGCCGATGAGGAGGACGCTTTTTTTGAGTCTGTCATGGATCCTTCGGCACATGGAAAACGCTATGGTTTTGGGAATCAATCGGTAATAACTCTAACTTAAATTTTAAAATAATTATTCTAAACCAACTGTTGCACATTGTGATGGATTATAGTAAACACGAATTACAATTATTAAACACTGATAACTTAAATTTTATTTATAGGCTAAGACGGCTCAGATTGAGTATCAGAGGGCTCAAGATAAGGAGGAGATTGCACAGCTCAGAGCCCAGTTCGCCGCGCTCGAGGAACGCAATATCCGCACCGAAGCCAAGACGGAGGAGCTGAACAAGCGTCTTACGGAGTTTATGGAGCAATACGGTCGGTTTCCGTCTTCTGGTGGTTCTGGAGGAGAGTGATTTCAGGTATGATTTAATTTGTTTTGCTATGGACATGTATATTTGAAGAGTGTGAGGATTTGATACATTTTGATGTTTTGGATGTTGGTTTGGATGTGATTTTTGAGATGTTGACACAGTAGTTTGGATATTGTTGGATTGGACGTTTTGTTGGACGTTGATGTTGGATGGTTTATGTTGTTTATATTAATTTGTATTGTGTATATTGATTAGTATATTTCTTATTACTTGAATTTACTATTATGATTGATTATATGTGAGATATGCTGTTGTATATGTGTTCGAAATTGAGCTTTTTATGAGATATACGATATCGGAGGTGGCTGGAAACATGCACTGTTGGTCTGTAAAAAAAAACACTCAGATTTCCAACGTCTTCCAACGTCCACCAACGGCTTATTGGCACATTTATTCCAACGTCTTACAACGTCTTCCATCGGATCTTCCAACGTCTTCCAACGTCTTTCCAACGTCTATTTGGTCAACATCTTCTTCCACGTGGACAATTTGAACGTTGGAAGACGTTGGTATATGCGCGTTGGTTCCGTTGGTTGACGTTGGACGCCGTGGAAATGTATATCAACGGCGTTTCCAACGTCCATCAACGGCTTTCCAACGGCCACCAACGTCTGGTCACCGTTGGAATGTACTGTGTGTCTTGTAGTGAGAGTATTTAAGGCTTGCGATTGGAGCAACCAGTGCCCTTCCCTCCTTGGCTTCAAACATGGCTAATAGATAGTGAAAGTTTTCAAGGTTGGTCCAAGTGTAAGGCCTAAAATTGTTTTTGGCCTTGGGGTAATTCAAATAAGCGTATTTGAATATTATAAATTATTTCGAATTTGAAAATTAAAATTAAAATATGAATCTTCCTAAATATAAATGGTTTTAATTTAAGTTTTAAACATGTGAGTTTCAAAATTTACAATTTACATATGTAGTATATGTATGTATAACATTTAAAATTGTTCAAATTTTAAACGTATGTTGTAATTGTTATAAATATACATTTCCAAAATTGTTTTGGGAATATTGAATTTGAACTTGAATTTAAAAAAAGAGTTTAATTAAATTGGTTAATTAAAATAAATAAGTAATTAAATTATCAATTAATGAAAAGATATATGTATATACATATAACTGTAAATGTAATAATTTTATGATATTTCTTAAGTGTGTTTAAGAAAATAATTTGAAATGTTCAAGTTTAAAATAAAATTTAATTGATTTATTAATTAAAATAATAATCAAGGATTAATTGAAATTGTTATAATCAACAAGTTACATATATCATGTAACTTAATTACATTGTTGAAGGTTATAAATAAATAGGACTTTATATGAATATATCTATAATAAGATCATAGTTGTTGGGATTAAAGGTATATATAGATTATAAATACTGCTATATATATATGTGTGTGTGTATATGTGATTATAATTGAATATATTGATTCAAAATTGCTTTGAATTAATATTTCTTGAAATCTTGAATTAATTGATTAATTAAAAGTTTAATTTAGTAAATAAAATACATATAAATTAATGTATATAATATAAGTATTAATTGAAATCATAAAAGTTATGCATTTCTGACCTAAGAATATCTAAATGAAAACGTTGACATATTCAAATGCAGATCAATCAAGTCAAACCACACTAACGGAACACATTTGACAATCAAATCACGTTACATGTTAAAACATAATCAAAGTTACAACAAATTCATAGACCAAACAATTAATAGGTATATATAATATTTCATAGGGAATGCATTAAACATGCATGTTACACCATAAAAGCAGTGAGGAAGTTTCACTGCATACTTGGCAAGATATCGGCTTGTTGCCGACTTGCTTGAGCCAACTTTTTTATCCAGACCTTCAATTGCATCAAGAATCACCTGTACTATGTTTTAAGTTGGAACAATTGGATGTTGGCAAGGATAGTGATTAGGATCTAGAAGAAAAGAAAGAATGATGTGGGCTATTTTCTAAATCTTTATAATAAAAACCGATAATGATAAATGTACACGAATAACCCTGAATATGTAAGCTAAACAAAATTTGTTTGGGTTCAAGTTTTCAAGAAGTAATTCCATCAGGTTGTCACTAAGATGAAATTTGGCTACTGCAGACATAAAAGACATTAGGACAACTCCAATAAAAAACCATGAATATTAAATAGCCTTGAACATCAACGATAATTGCCAACAGTCAAAGATTTATTTAATGAATTTCTGACTATCAGGTTTCCATTAAATAAACGTATCAGAATTGATCCTTATTTAATATAAAGAATCAGACGTTCATTTAATATACATTTGAGAATTAGACGTTTATTTAGTAGGCGTCGGATTTCAGACGCCTATTAAACAAGCAATGGATCAAATATTAAATTGAACGTTATTATTCTTTTTCTTGGCTCGTGCTTCTTTCTTTGGGCTGAATACAAAGCTTGAATAAGGGACTCTTGGAGATGCTATTATAATATTTGTCTTTAATAAGGATAAGAAGGTTCAGATTACAGTCTTAAGGTGTAAATTATGCTCAGTGGTTCAAAATATACATTTTGAAAGATTAAATCAAATTAAGTAATTCTCTCTGCTCTAGTTGAAAATTACCAAAGCTGTATGCAGACAATCAAGCTTTTATGTGATTCGTCTGAGGTAGAATTTTAACCTAAAGGTAACTTATTGGATATAGATGAAGTTTAAAGGTAACAAATGTTGAATACAAAAACATGTAAAAAAATAAAATAAAAAATAAAAATAAAAATAGAGAATAAGTCGCAGAAAAGTATATTCCACGTTTCAGCTAAACACTGCTGGAAAACTTGAAATAATTCAAGCTTATCCGTGAATCGGCTGCAAAGAAAGCATAATACAGACCTAAAGAACCACCTACTCCGGAATACGAAGGGAGATCCGAAGTTTTGGTAGGGTCAATTTTTGCCATGATGGAAAACAGAATGGACAACTTGAGAATTAATTTGGAACGGAGGCACTAGGTAAAAAATTTTATCTCGAAGAACAATAAATTTCATTTTTGGATTGAAAGACAACGTTTGTGAAAAGATTAAAATGAAGGACAATGTTAGTTATAACTAGCATAATATTTAGCGTTTACACTATACAATGCTAATTATATTCAATTTTACATTTTACAAAATGTTAACTATAACTAGTTGTCCATCAGTCTAATTTTTTTCAAAGTTTGTGCTTCAATCTAAAAATGAATTTGTTGTTTCCTAGCCTAATTTTTCATCTTCAAAGTTTTTCATTGTGCCTACCCACTGCCTAAAACTAGAGTTTGTTTGAATTAAGGGAAAATAATAAACATTAAGGAATTGAAATGATGAGACTGGATGGATTTGAACAGCATGTTTAAATGATTTTACAGGAATGTCTCTGGATTTAAAATTTGAACTCATGAAGCAGCAGCAACCCTAAGGTCAATCAAAGCATGTCATGCCAATTGCTACAGAACTTACTTAATCAATTTCTATAAAATTTGGATAAGCTACAACTTAACGTTTACAAAGCTTAGTTAAATCTTATACATTTCATTATTTTATAAACTTAATTATTTTTACAACCTAATTTGGTTTTTATAAAACTTAATTCATTCTATAAATCTAGTTAATTTTAAGCCCAGTCTACTTTGTTAAATTTTTATAAAACTTAGTTATATTTTTTCTAGAAGGAATTAAGTTAAAAGACAAACTTTGAAATTTTTTTATATTGTAGGACATCAAGTTCCATTTTTAGGCTGAATGATAAATGATAATTATAATTAACATTATGTTTAACTTTTAGACTATATAAAATGCTAGTTATATCTATCATTATATTCAGTTTTACACTATACAGAATGCTAGTTATAACCAGTATTGTCCTTCAGTCTAAAAAACAAACTTGTTATTTTTCAGTCTAAAAAACAAACTTGTTACCTTTTAGTCTAATTTGTTTTTCAAGTTTGTACTTTCGCCTATTTCTCTGTATTTTATAAATATATTTAGTTTTTATAAAACTTACTTAATTTGACCAGCATTATTGTTTCAGTGGGTAAGGCTTTGACTTTTGACACAAGAGATCATAGTTTCGAAACTTACATTATTTGCTTGAGTTATATTTTTATCCTCTATTATTATACATAAACCGCTACTTCTTCAATATATATTTACGCAATCTAAAGAAGATCAGATTCATATGAATCGTATGTCACATTGCATTGGACAAACTCTTAATTATTGATGCTGCGCACACTGTTTCTGTTCCATTTGCACTTTATTGCTGAATTTTAATAATTTTTTTGCCTCACGCGTGAGATTTTGGGACATTAACGGATGCTCGTTTGAGTAGCACGAAATAAGCACTAAAATAGTAGATGGAAATAGTAGTTGTACTTAGGGCTGTTATGGTAATGGTCACCATTACCATTTTATAAATACCGGTACCGTTTTTACTGGTAAACTAAAATTGTTTACCGTTACCGATTGACTGGTATACCGATGAGTGATATACCGATAAACTGATAACCGTTACACTGATAATGGTAAATTACCGTTCGTCTACAAAATAATAATTTGATATATTTTTACATAGAATGATGCTTCATTGTAATCTCATTAGGTCACTTTATAAAGGATATAGAAAAAAAAATGTATTTACCATCATTTGAGTTGAATTACCGAAATAAATTAAACTGTTTTCTTACTTCTAAATGCCCGTAATACAACATCTTACATAAATATCAATGTATTATGAATGGACTGGTAAATTACCGTTACCGTTGGTTTTGAAAAAATATTACCGATGTTTTACCCTAAAAAATGGTAAATTTGCCGTTACTGTACCGATTATGCTGGTATACCGACTTTACTTTAAAACGGTAATCGATTGACTGGTAATGGTATGATAATGGTAAATTTACCGTTACCATAACAACCCCGGTTGTCCTATCAAATCGTTGTTAACAATTGAAGTCCAAATATGCTCCCCTCATATTTCAAAAGGACACAGATCTTTATATTGACAACTCACTTATGCATACAAAATTTAAAAAATTTATTCCCTCACCTTTTTGTATATAAGTAATGTGCTGGCAGAAAATTAGTATGCTTGTGCATAAACTTACAGAAACTTATGGACAGTTTGATAACTTAGCATAAGATACTCTTCACAATATGTAGAAACACCCAACACACAACAGTTACAGTACGCCAAATTCATTTAGAACCGGTTCAAATTGTTTTCAAGGCCTTTCTTTAAAGTAGCAAGCCTATAAGTAATACGATCTATTGAATAGACAGATAAGAATAACATCGGATAAGGAAGAATATCAGTTTTAGAAAAATCATTTCCGATATATTCTACACTGTATCTGTAACAAAATATTTACGATGTACAACCCATAGATGCAAACAAAGCAATATAAATACTTAAGTATCCGGAATTGGGCAATAGTTGAAGAAACAAATTACCAACCTCATCAAGCCGAAATAAATGGGAAAATCACATTGATTTTAAAATTGCATGCCCTGCACCTGGATATCTTTCAAACAACTTATACTTTAGTGGTTAAAAAATCATAGAACATGCATGTGTTTGCATAAATCACAAAATCAAATTATGTTAAGTGCATAGTTCCAAAAACATCAAACTGAAAATATTTTTTTTACTATTACTTCTATTATATAATGGATATAAAGATGGACATAGGTGCACATCCACTCATACATGAAACTGAAATTATTGATAAATCTCTGGTTAATCAAAAAGTCAACCCTATAATGAATGCACGAAAACATAGTGTAATACATGTTATTAATATGAATATAATTAATGAACTTAAAGAAACCACAGGATGTGCAAAGTGTGCATCACCTCCTGACTACCACTATGAGTTCTGATTTAAATAATGGTGGTAGTGGAAAGGAAGAGAATGGACTATTACATAAATCAGAACTTGTGTTGTAAATCAAAGACAATTTGGGATACCACTGAATGCTCTATATGTGTGTGTATATATGTGTCCCTATGTATGTCCACATATATGTGTGTGTATACATATTTATTTATGTATACATATACATACATACATACATACATACATACATACATACATACATACATACATACATACATACATACATACATACATATATATATATATATATATATATATATATATATGCGCGATTCAAATAAGGTCATCTTATGGCAGCAAATCTTAATCATTATGCAATATTTATCATCATCGCCAAGCTTTAAAAATTAGACTGTTAATTTGAAATAATTTGAAAAATTAGCCAATATAGCAACTGCTGGACTTAATACAAACTCGATTATCCTGTATCTGTGTAATATTCTATAAAACTTGGAAAAACATCAGTACATATATTTATGTGGTTGATGTCATCAAAATCAATATATATGGTATTAACAATCTTCTCTTTTTATGATGACAACCATGTAAATATTTTTATTAAAATATATAATGTAACTCACCCTAAATTGGTTAACTCCTCTTATTTTGAATAATTCTCCTTTAGTAAATGCATATATTATATTTTATATTTAAAAGGAAAAAGGGCGAGTCTACTCTAAACTCAAATCAAGTTAGTACGCTTGTTGTCTGTTTAAATCAAATAGGTGGTCTTGTTGTCCGGTTAAATCAAGAGAGTGTATCCTAAGCTCGGTAAGTTAAGTGAGTGTATTTTGTTGCCTTTAAATCAATATTGTATTCTGGTTTGCTTGTTACCTGATTAAAGTAGGAATTTGAAAGGAAATCTGTATAGGTACTATATATGACTGGATGTAGGATTGGTCAATCTGAACCAGCATAAAACTTCTGGTGCCACCTCTCTTACTTTTACTTTATTTTTACCATATATATATATATATAACTTATATATATATATATGTAATTATAATATATGTGTGTGTATGTCTGTGTTAATTATCTGCGTTTTGGTTTAAATCTTAAAACTATTTAGAAAAGTTACATCTAAGTTATAAAACACTATTCACCCCGTCCACTGTTAAAGTAGCCTTAAGATCTGTTCATACTAGTATAATTTATGCTACACCTTTTTCCGCAATGTCGACATATCCTCCTATTTTGGGAAAAACAACAACACTTTTGAAGTGTTACAAAACTCTAGTATTTTGTAAAATCATTTAAAAAAATTGATTTTAAATACTTTAGTATATAAAATTTTATAAAATATTTATAGAAAATATTATAAAAAATAAATATTTTGGTGAGAGAGCATTCAAAAAAAAGTTGCTATTCAAGAACATTAACAAACTTATCTAATGTATATTAACTATTATCTTTATTCTAAAACTCTTTATGTTTTTGTCTTTAAACTCATGAGTCTTCAATTTTCTTGATCATCTCTGAATCTTGATCTCAAGTCTTTTTACTGATCAGTTTTCAAACTCGATTATCTTGTAACTATGTAATATTGTGCAAAATATCTATATAACTTGTAAAAAATATTAGTATCTATATTTATATGGTTGTTGTTGTCTTTATCTTTAAATTCATGAGTCTATATAGATATTGGTCAATCTGCACCAGACGAAACTTTTGGTGTCATCTCTGTTACATTTACTTTATTTTTACTGTATTTATATATATTAATGACCTCTAGGTCATATATATATATTTTGATTCAAATCTTGAAACTATTTAGAAAAGTTATATATAAGTCATAAAACATTATTCACCTGCCTCTAGTGTTAAAGGAGCCTTAAAATCTCTTCACACTAGTAAAATTTATACTACACCATTTGCCACAATGTCGACATACTTATGTGGGCCATGTCGACATATCCTTTTGTTGTTGGGAAAAACAAAACACTTCCAGGTGTTACAAAATTCTGGTATTTCGTAAAATCCGTTTAAAAAATAGATTTTAAATACTTTAATATATAAAACTTTTATCAAATATTTATAGAATTATATTCTGAAAATATAATAAATATTTTGGTGATGGAGTATTCAAAAAAAAGTTGCTATTCCAGGATTTTAACAAATTTATCTAATTTCCATTAACTATTATCTATAGTCTTAAACTCTTCATGTCTTTGTCTTTAAACTCATGAGTCTTCAGTTGTCTTAATCATCTCTAAATCTCGATCTCTAGTCTTTTTACTGATCAGCCTTCAAACTCGATTATGTAGTACCTGTGTAATATTCTGCAAAATATTCTATACAACTTGGAAAAACATTAGTACCTATATTTATATGGTTGTTGTCATCAAAATTAGTATATGTGGTATTAACATTCACCCCCTTTTTGATGACGTCAACCAAGCAAATATTTTTATTAAAAAAGTATAATGTAACTCCCCTTAAATTGGTTTACTCCCCCGGCATATGCATATATTATGTTTTATATTTTTCTTATAACCCCCGATATTTTACGGAAAATATAATTAAAAAAAAATTAAAAGCGCATTTGGCGCAGTGTTAAAGGCGCATGTTGACTTCCTTAGTGACTGGGGACCAAGTCCCGTTGTCACCCAAAATCTGAAGCGATGTTTTTTTTAGCTGGTTCGTTTCCAGTAATTTTTCTACGTATTTCAGCGTTGTTTCTGACATGTGGAGGCTTCCCATTCGCTCTACTGATGTAATAGGATGAGACGGCTAAATTTTAGTGTTGAGTGATGTGTATGGCTAGAATGGATAACCATTAAGTGTATGAAAAAACCAGATTTAATCTAAAATAATTTAATTGATTATATTCACTAATCTATAAATAAGCCATCTAGCCTAAACCTAATGTCTTATTCAACCGTCGGCATAATTCTACAGTAAAATTAGTATGTATTATTCTTCATCCTTTTCTCTATTAAATAAACAAATCTCTACTAAATTAAATTATCTATATATATACAAGCAATTTGAGGAGTTTAGAAGAATCAAAGGGAGAAAGATTAAAGAAAAGCTTTTTCAAATTTATACAAGCTCAAGTGCCAGGTGAGTGGGAATTAATATGAAGTAGAAAAATAAAGTAGTTCAATTTCAGTTCTTTTCTGGCACGTTAATATGAACTAATTTATGTTATTAATTGAGATTAGATGTGAATTATTGCAACTTCTTCTTTATCTTTCACTTCTCAAATCTAATTCATGTTTGGTTTAAAATATGGGACATATAAATTGTCTATTCACATTTTATAGCATAAATAAGATTGAAATTTATGTAAATTATCGTATCTTTTCCTTCTACCACTTCTCAATTCTAATTCATGTTTGGGTTAAAATTTGAAACAAACAAATTGTTATTCACGTTTCATGGCATAAATAAGATTGGTTTAATTAAATTGAATTAGAATTGTTATTCAATTACTAATGGTAGAACATGTCAGTTGAATAAATTCAGAATATGTTACTTGAATAAAATTGTGGTTTTGATTGATATAATTACATAATATTGAATATGGTTTTGAATCAAAATTGGAAAGTCTAATTAGCATAATTGTTTGTTTCATATGTGGCCTAAAAATGTAAAAGTGGAATTTTATATAATTAAATGGTTTATGACTATTGGATACAAATTTTGTACAGATTAAATCTCTAAAAGGAGAACGTGTATTAGGGTAGAAAAAAATATAAATTAAATGGACAGTAAAGGTCAGTGTAAATCTGTAACAAAATGGTATAAAAATTACAGACAAATCATACAAACTGAATGGATGTGAAATTGAAACATCATTTATATAAGAAAAAGGAAAATTGTGAAATAACCAAATCGGATGTAAAGATGGCCTAAAGCAGATTAATGGAAATAAACAGTATGTAAAATGTAATGGTAAAATTAATTAATCTGAAATCGATTTGGTAGGAAGACTTGTAAAGGTCTGGATAGGTGTTTCATGTAGTTAAGACCAAAATATAGTTTTGGTTGTACGTACTAGAAGCGGGCAAGTAGGTTCACAAGAATGTTTGTTACATTTCATAGGATGCTAGTACGTAGAATAGATAACATCCACAATCGTAGGCTTCTTCAGGCAGATCGACGCGGACGGAACAAGACATGTATGCTCCGACGTAGGCTACTTTAGGTAGATCATTGGAGGATTTTGCGCAACCGACCCAGCTGCGGGCGCTCTTTCGGAGGACCAACATTTTGGATAGGGGTAAGTCCACGTTGGTGACCGAGGAGACAGGAGGATAAGAGTCCAGTTTGGCGGAGCCTGAGTACAACTTTGGGGTCCTGCGAGGTTGTTCGCCGGTTAGATGTAAGAGGCATTTAGTCATGGTGCACGGGTGAAAAGCATGATTTTCATGCTGTAGCAAGTGGATAGGAAGGATAGAAGGTCCGACAGGCCAATTGACGTTTAGTATTACTACATGGTTGACTTCCCTAGAGTGATCATGGACTTTGGCTTCTTAGGAAATGTATCTAAGAAGAATTCACCGCATTATATTATTCACCCTCTGCGATATCCAAGGAAGACATGGAATTAAACTGTTTTATTCTTTGACTTTATGTCTGATCCATTCCTCCTTTTCCTATTTTCCCCAAATCACAGGTGGGCGGGTCTAGGTTGCAGTTCTTTGCAGCTTGGAGGGACATTGGAGCAGTTGTTATCTTCAGCTTTTGTTTTTTTTGTTTCATGTACCTCGTTTCTCTTTTCCATACTTTACTCTATATAGGGGGACCGATTTTATGAACTTTGTTATGTTTTATATTTTGGTAGAGACTATTTGGTACTTTTAGTTTCTGATATAAATTTGGGATAATTTGTTTTTAATGAAGATGTTTTGCTATTAATTTATAATTACTGAAAGTTTTCTTCCGCTGTAATATTTTAATCATTTTATGATGTTAGCTTAGTCTCTGTGCTATGTTATGGATTTTTATTTCACCCGACCACCCGTGCCTCTTGTCATGTCCGATTTTCGAGGTGCCTAGCGGTGTTGGATGTCACAGTTGGTATTAGAGCTAAGGGTTCAGTAATCCTAGAAATATTTTAAAAATATAAAGGTTTTCAAATAATTTCTAAAGGGTATTCTAAATAATACTTTTAAAAGTATGTGTATATATTTTGGAAAGAAAAGAAATTTTAGAAATGGGTCCCTTATATCTTTTCCTTCCTATCTATTGAACTATTTATGGAGTACCTAATCCCATCTTTTTAATATCCTAGATAGAAATGTCTAAACCGCAAGATATCCCCAAAGTTCTAGGCCTTAATATGCCTACTTGGTTCAGACATTATTTGCAGGCTACTGCACGAGCAGAGCCACCAGCTAGGAATGCTGCTCCGGCAGATGGGGCTCCAGCTCATCCACTAGGCATTCCCAATTTTTCCAAGTTATGCAAGGACTACACCAACTTAGGAGGCAAGCAGTTTCTTGGCACCGAGTCATTCACTAAGGCGAGAGCTTGGATCCGTAGTTGTGAGCGGATATTTGGACTTATGGAATTGGAGGACTTGGCTTGGAGGCAGTTGGCTTCATGGCAGTTGCAGGGAGAGTCTCTTTGTTGGTGGGAGATTGTGGAGGCTAAGGATGATAATTTGACTTGCGTAGATTTTCGTACCAGGTTCGAGAGGATATTCTTATCGTAGGTTGAAGAGGGAGTGCAGCTAGAGAAATTTATAAAGCTCAAGCAAAGGAATATGATAGTTAAGGAATATATTAATCAATTCAATGAGCTTGCCAGATTTGGCTAGACCCGATCAATACTTCTTATATAAAGGCGCTGAAGTTCGCTAAGGGTTTGAGTCATCCGCTATAGAGTTTGACGGTGAGCCACATTTCGATGGGAGCCACTTTTGAGGTATTGGTGGAGATGGATTTACTTGCTGATACTGAGAAGAAAGGAGATGTGGTGTAGAAGAGTGATGGGAAGAAGTAGTGGAGAGGAAAGAGGAGAGGAGCAGGAGGGTCAGGTGGAAAAAGGAAAGTTCCAAGGAAGGACTGGAAATGCAATACTTGTGGAAAACCGGGTCATCTTGCTAGGATTATAGAGGGGAAGGAAAGCGACCGAGACTGAGGTGTTATCTTTGAGGTCAAGTGGAGCATATGAGAAAGGACTGTCCGTCGAAGCCCAAGGACAGTTCACAGACACCTTCACAGCCTGCTCAGGCTTATGCTTTAGAGGCATCTCCTTCCTCTAGTACTCATCCGGTTGTGGACAAGGGAAAGAAGGTGATCATAAAAGGTGTGTTATCTATCTTTGATTTTCTTGTTCGTACCTTATTTGATTCTGGAGCTTCGCACACTTTTATATCTAGTACTCTGGTAGAGTGTCTTGGTCTTGATGCTTGCTTAGTGACCGATCCGGTAGTAGTATCAAATCTCATAGGAGGATCGGCCTATTTGTCCATGTTATGTCGGGATTTGAAATGTTAATTTTAGGGGTTGAGTATGACAACAGTGTTTTTGTATTGGGCTTTTCCGAGTTTGGGTTGGTTCTTGGTATGGATTAGCTATCCATATATGGTGTTGTTCTTGATTGCGATAAGAGGGTAGTGAGGTTAAGCACTTTTAGTGGATGTACCTTGGAGGTATCTTGTGAACCTATAGGATCAGTCATGTTGAGCTACCTTTATTCTCTTGACTTATCGCCTGATAGTTTGAGTTCGGTACCCGTTGTTAGAGACATTCCAGATGTGTTCGAGGAGGTTGCTGGCCTTCCTCCTTGAAGAGAGATCGAGTTCAAGATTTATCTTGTTGATAATGCCAAACCGGTTGCTTTACCGGTAAGACATATGGCTCCTAAGGAACGTCGTGAGTTGAGCAAGAAGATTGGAGAGCTTTTGGAGAAGGGCTTCATTCGTTGGAGCATTTCTGAGTGGGGAACTCCCGTCATCTTTGCCACTAAGGTGATGGCTCTCTTAGACTTTGCATGGATTATAAGGAGCTTAAAAGCTGATGAAGAAGAATCAATATCCTCTTCCTCGTATATCGATCTCTTTGACCAGCTAGTAGGATCTAAGGTATTTTCGTGGCTCGATTTGGCCACGGGATTTCATCAATTGGGTGTGGCAGAGGATAGCATCGTGAAGACTGCATTTAGGACTCCAAATGGATTATTTGAGTGGTTAGGCATGCCATTTGGGCTAACCAATGCTCCGGCATATTTTGTGGACCTGATGAGTCGAGTATTTCGCAAATCGTTGAACAAGTTTGTGGTGGTGTTCGTCGACGACATTTTTTATTCTTGAAGTAAGGAGGAGCATACTATTCACTTGGAAGAAGTGCTAAGGACCATGCGAGCACATATGTTGAAGGCAAAGTTCTTTAAGTTCCACTTTTGGAGGGACGAGGTTCGCTTTTTGGGACACGTCGTTTCGAAGGATGGAACTGCAATAGATTAGATGAAAGTAGCAGCGGTACAGGATTGGTAGACCCCTAAGAATGCCATGGACATAAGGAGTTTCCTTGGTCTTACGGGCTACTATAGGAAGTTTATTAAGGACTTCGCTAGCATATCAGCTCCACTTACCCATCTTACCAAGAAGAACTCAGCTTTTATTTGGAATGCCGAATACGTGGATGCCTTTGGTCGATTGAAGGAAGCTTTGATTACCGCATCCATATTGGTATTATCAGATGGAACAAGCCCTTTTAAATTTATACAGATGCTTGTGGTACGGGGCTAGGGGCGGTACTGATGCAAGAGGGTAGGGTAGTGTGCTATGCGAGTAGACAGTTGAAATCGTATGAGAAGAACTACCCGACACATGATCTTGAGTTGGCAGCTATAGTTTTTGCTCTCAAGTCTTAGAAGCACTATCTCTTACGTGAAAGATTTGAGCTTTTCATGGATCATAAGTCTTTGAAGTATCTATTCTCTCAGAGGGACTTGAATTTGAGACAGTAAAAATGGATGGAGTTTGTAGCCTCTTATGACTTAGAGATTTCGTATACCCCTGGCAAGGGTAATGTAGCGGCAGATGCGTTGAGTAGACGCAAAGTGGTTTTAAGTCCTCTGTTTTTGGAATGGAAGCATTTAGAGTACATTGCTACCTTTGATTTTAGACCTCCATCGGATTTAGCTCTGGGATTGTTAGCAACCCTCGACGTCCAGCCTACTTCGATGGAGCAGATTGGAGCAAGGTATGGTAAGTACAAAGAGTTAAAGGATATTTTAGATAAGCTTGGTAGAGGAGAGTCATCCACCATATCTTAGGCGCTATGCCATGGACAATAAGAGATGGCTTAGAAGGGAAGGAAGACTTTGTGTTCCCCATAGTGAGGATTTAGTAGATGCAGTGTTGGCTGAGTTACATCATTCTAGGATGACAGTGCACCCCGTTGGTGATAAGATGTACCGGGATATGAGGAGGGTATTGTATTGGATCAGAATGAAGAAGAGGATGGCGGAGTATGTATCGAAGTGCAACACTTATCAAAGGGTAAAGGCGGAACATAAGAAGCCCAGAGGACTGTTGCAGCCATTGGATATTCTATTATGGAAATGGGAGAGAGTCTCTATGGAATTCATGGATGGATTACCAAGGTCATAGAGAGGAAACACGAGCATTGGGTCATTATGGATAGACTGACGAAGAGTGCTCATTTTATACCCATTAAGAGTAATAGGACGGCAGCTGCTTTGGCGACTCTTTATGTAAGGGAGATAGTTAGGCTTCATGGAGTTTCCGCCAGCATTGTGAGTGACAGAGATCATTATTCACTATCGAGTTTTGGAGGAGTCATCAACAAGCCTCGGGAACAGAATTGAATCTGAGCATGGCATATCACCCTCAGACAGATGGATAGACCGAGAAGGCAATAGGGTTTTGGAAGATTTTCTCAAATTATGCAACATTGACTTCAGAGGCTCTTGGGAAGACCACCTACCTTTGGTGGAGTTCGCGTATAATAATAGTTATGAAGCAAGCATTGGGATGACACCATTCGAGGCCCTTTATGGAAGATCATGTATGTCACCAGCCTGTTGGTGGGATACCACTGATAGGATCTTGCTTGGACCATACTTGGTGAGAGAAACTGTCAAGAAGGTGGATTTGATTCGCAAGAGGTTGAAGACTGCACAAGATAGACAAAAGTCATATGTCGAAAGAAGACATTCAGATTTGGAGTTTAAGGTTGGAGATATGGTTTTTGTCAAGGTTTCTCCTCTGAGAAACGTTACGAGATTTGGCTCAGTGGGTAAGTTGGCACCGAGATATGTAGGACCCTTCCCTATCACTACACGGATTAGAAAAGTGGTATACATAATTGATCTTCCAGATAAGTTGGCAGGAGTTCCTGATGTTTTCACGTTTTGCATATGAGGAAGTTTCTACATGAATTCACAGTAGTAGTTGAACCCGATCAGCTGAGGGAAGTGGAGGTAGAGCGCGAATCACTTGTGCGACATACACCCATCCGTATATTGGAACACGACGTCAAGAGATTACGCAACAAGGAAGTTCGTCTAGTGAAGGTTCAGTGCGGAGATGACCCCAAGGAGTGCACATGGTAATCTGAGGAGAAAATTCGAACTTATTATTCTTTTCTATTTGAAGGTACACTTCAAATATCCTATCTTTGATCTTTCCTTAGTTAGGGTCTTTTCGATAATCTTTAGGTGAAACCTATGGGGGCATGTTATGTTTGATGGATGAAAATGATTGCAAGTGGATGCTAATAATTTCAAATGGATGCATTGCATGCACTAGATAGATATTTATTAGGATAATCGGCCAACTAGGTACATACACCTGCATATGCATGCCTGTTATCTATTGCATTTGCACATGGTTGTATGTATATATATATATGTATATATGTGTATATATAAATAATTGTTGCATATGGATGGTGCATTTGGGTGAATTGAAACATAAATGTAGAATTATCAATTATACTAAGGTAATTGCATACATTTGGTTGCATGGCATAAGCATACTTGCATTACAAGAGGTCAACTGAGTCGGTAGACCGACTATCTTTTTGCATTAGGTAAGTTCATATTCATTTCATTTTGCATAAATCATAAATTGCATTAGTTAAAAATAAGAACAATGGTAGATAGATGATGGTTGAGTAGATGGATGTAGTTCTTGGATGCTGGTTGTTAATTACGTTCTTCCGTCTTTGGAGATTTCGAAGGCGGAATTCTTTAAGGGAGGGGGGAAGAATGTAACATCTCGATATTTTACGTGAAATATAATTAAAAAGAAATTAAAAGTGCATTTGGCGCAGTGGTAAAGGCGTGTGTTGACTTCCTTAGCGACCAGAGACCAAACCCCATTGCCGTCCAAAATTTAGAGCGATGTTTTTTAGCTGGTTTATTTCCAGTGATTTTCCTACATATTTCAGCATTGTTTCTGGCATGTGGTGGCTTCCCATTCGCTCCGGTGATGTAATATGATGAGACGGCTAAAATTTAGTGGTTGAATGATGTGTATGGGATAGAATGGACAACCATTAAGTGTATAAAAGAACCAGATTTAATTTAAAATAATCTAATTGATTATATTCACTCAAAAAATCTATAAATAAATCATCTAACCTAAACCTAATCTCTTATTCAGCCGTCACCATAATTCAATAGTAAAATTAGTGTGCATTATTCTTCCTTATTTTCTCTACTAAATAAACAAATCTCTACTAAATTAAATATCTATATATATTCAAGAAATTTGGGGATTTTAGAAGAATCAAAGGGAGGAAAATTAAAGCAAAGATTTTTCAAATTTATACAAGCTCAAGTATCAGGTGAGTGGGAATTAATATGAAGTAGAAAAATAAAGTAGTTCAATTTCTGTTCTTTTCTGTCACGTTAATATGAATTAACTTTTGTTATTAATTGAGAATAGATGTGAATTATTGCAACTTCTTCTTCTTCACTTCTCAAATCTAATTCATGTTTGTCTTAAAATATGGGACATATAAATTGTCTATTCACATTTTATGGCATAAATAAGATTGAAATTTATGTAAAATATTATATCTTCTCCTTCTACCACTTCTCAATTCTAATTCATGTTTGGGTTGAAATTTGGAACAAACAAATTGTTATTCACAATTTGGCATAAATAAGGTTGGTTTAATTAAATTGAATTAGAATTGTTATTCAATTTCTAATGGTAGAACATGTCAGCTGAATAAATTCAGAATATGTTACTTGAATAAAATTTTGGTTTTGAGTGATATAATTACATAATTTTGAATATGGTTTTGGAACAAAATTGGAATGTCTAATTGGCATAATTGTTTGTTTCATATGTGGCCTAAAAATGCAAAAGTGGAGTTTTGTATAATTAAATCGTTTGTGGCTATTGGATAAATTTTTATACAGATTAAATCTCTAAAAGGAGAACATAAATTGGATAGAAAAAAATGTAAATTAAATAGATCCTAAAGGCTAGTGTAAATCTATAAAAAAATGGTATAAAAATTACATACAAACCTTACGGACTAACCGAGGAGACAGGAGGGTAACAGTCTAGTTTGGCGGAGCCTGAGCGCAACTTTGGAGTTCTGCGAGGTTGTTTGAGTCGACGCCGGTCAGATGTAAGAGGTATTTAGTCACAGTGCACGGATGAAGAACATGATTTTCACAATGTAGCATGTGGATAGGAAGGACAACAGGTCCGACATGCCGATTGACGTTTAGTATTAATGCATGGTTGAGTTTCCTAGAGTGACCATGGACTTTGGCTTCTTAGGACTGTATCTAAGAAGAATTCACTGCATTATATTATTCACCCTCTGCAATATCTGGGGAAGACTTGGAATTAAACTGTTTTATTCTTTTTGCTTCATTTTATTTCTCATTCACCAGACTTTATGTTCGACCCATTCATCTTTTTCCTATTTTCCCTAAATCATAGGAGGGAGGGTCTAGATTGCAGTTCTTTGCAGCTTGGAGAGTCATTGGAGCAGCTGCTTGCTTCAGCTTTTATTTCATTTATTTCATGTACTTTGTTTCTCTTTTCCGTACTTTACTCTATATATGGGGACCTATATTGTGAACTTTGTTATGTTTTATGTTTTGGTGGAGACTACTTGGTACTTTTAGTTTCTGAAATAAATTTGGGATAAAGTTGTTTGTAATGAAGCTGTTTTGCTATTAATTTATAATTAGTGAAAGTGTTTTTCCGCTGTAATATTTTAATCATTTTATGCTGTTGCCTTAGTCTCTGTGCTATGTTATGGATTTTTATTTCACACGACCACCCGTGTTTCTAGTCATATCCGATTTTCTAGATGCCTAGAGGTGCAGGTGTCACATTTCTTCCCCTTTGTCATCAACGAAAATAGATAAAGAAAAATTAACTCCCTTTAAACGTGACATATTAAATATTATGAAATGTGAGAATGTTGTATATGGAATCAAAATCAATATTAGTTGTGATACAACATTTTGGAGAAATAACTTTATATTTGTGTATATACATATATACATTTATAATTACATTCATATATTCAAGACATATCATCCATATCAAAATAATTTATTCTTAACAAACCAAACCATGTCATTAAACCAAAGAAAATATACAAGTTTAAACAAACTACTCTTTTAATTTACATAAGACAAACCAAACAAGAACAAATACATACCCATAACACCTATTTCATAAATTAACGTTTTGTTTTAACTTCTAGTGATTTGTGGATGAAGCAATTTAGGTAATGAATTTTTTCCCTTTTTATCCCACTAAATTTCCATGAATATCATAATTGATTTCTCCTACACAAGTTACTCCATCCTCCTCCTCCTCATCATCATTATCTTCTTCTTCTTCATTTCTTCTTCATATAGGGTTATGAATTGCAAGATTGATTTAGGTATCTCCCTCTTCAATAATTATTGGATTTACGTGATTACCCAATAGATGTTTCTATAGATTCTTCAATATTCTCACTTGCTTTTCTTGTTTGTTTTTGAACCGAAGTTGCGTTGCGTTCAATCTCAGTAAGCATTATGAGAATATGCTTTAATTCCTTTTTGATATTGCCTAGTTTTGAAAATGTAGAGTCACAAAATAAGCTTGGTTTTTCTCTTGGATGCTTGGAGCTGGATGGAACGATTATTGATTAATTGATTTTGAGTTTTCAAAAGGAAGTAGATAAGAAATGAGTCTAGAGTCGAAGTAAGGTGGTTAAAATAATTAGCTTTTGAATTTTGAAAGAGGGAGGAAAAAACATTTTATTTGAAAACTGTCATGCTTGTCAACATACGCTTCCCTGGCATGTCGACATTAAAGGGTAATTTTATTTTTCATTTTTAATTTGTAAAAATAATTATTATTTCTAGATTTCTATAAATGACTATATTCCTAGTTCTCTTCTTAATTTGATAAAAGTAGTTTGTGCTAATGGTTTAGTTAAAATATTAGCTATTTGATTTTATTATATTTATAAATTTTAGTGTAATATTTTCTTTGTCTACGTTGTCTCTTAAGAAATGATGACCTACATCTATATGTTTTTTCCTAGCGTGATGTGTTGTATTTTTAGAAAGTTTATTGCTCTAGCGCCGGAACAATACATTGGTGATTGCGTTAAATTTATATTGAAATTCCTTAAAGTTTTTTGCACATAGATAACCAATACCATCGGTTTAACAGTCTGCACCCCAATAGGCCTGAATTTTCACTAAATCGAAAATCCAAGTTCACTAATGTATGGATCGTTGGTTTGGTTTCCTGCAAACAAATAAAAAATTTTCATTAGAACACTATCGATATATCTCACAGCGGAATAGTAAAGTATAACATAACATATAATTACTAACCAAGTTGACACTTCCAATGTCAACTGTGCTTGTCAGTGTCGAGCATGCTTAAGAAAAAGCATCCTTCCATTGTTCCTGCCTTGTACCAGTACGTTTACCTCTAAAGCTTAACTATGGGTTGTAATGAGGAGGGAGGTCAGAACAACATTCTGGTAAAAGTGAATTATACATTTTACACATAACACTAGTTTGTGCACATTGTCTTCCACTACACGTTGTCTTCTAATTTTACTTACTAGTCTCGACTCCACTTATGCGTACGATTCTCCCCATCTATCTAAAGCAGACCATAACTACATACATGTGTGTGTGTGTAACACTATATAAGTACCAAAGTCCCCCTTTGGACCAAGATAATATCCCCGCTAGTATCCATAATCTGGCACCACATCGGGCTCCATTATCAACGCAATACCACATCCTTATAGGACTACACCTCATATTATGACTACCTATACAACTAGGCATTGGGGAGGGGATCCTGAAATGTCGACTCCCCGATCTGTCTCATTGTCTTCATCCATGCACACCTCTTGATGGTAGTTTACCTCTCTTCGTGCATCTTGTGGTGCCTAATAATGGCATCCCAATAACTTATCCATAATTTGGTACCCGGAATGTCGTGTCAGGACCCTCGAATGTCGACAATAATACATCTACAGTATTTTTGTGCCGAACATCCATGCACCGGAAAGATAGTATGTTAGGGTAAAAGAAAATGAAAAAGAAAAAGAAGAAGAAAGAAGAATATAACATAAGAATCTCACATATGGAGCGATAATATCTAAAATCTCAAAAGATCTTTAACAAAAAGAAAACTTTAACACACACAACACACATATATATAATAGTAATACTAATCAGAGATAACTAACCTATCATCAGTCTAGATAGTTATAACAACCTATCCTCACAGATGCTGATAGATGCAATATAAGAAATGTAGTGGAAAAATAATGCATGAATAGATCTTGGAGGCATGCAGCTCTTACCTTGAAGCTCCAAAGCGTCCAAGTAAATATGGAAATATGCTCGGGGCCGACCCGAGAATTATATGAAATTAACACCCGAAGTAGTCTTGTAAACCACTGCGAGAAACTCAAACCATTTGGATTTTTATACTTCTAAAACCATTCAAAAATAAAGGTATCATATAAGACCGTGCCACAAATAAACACTGACGAGTTTTTACCTTATGATAACCAAATAATTTCTATTAGAAAATCTGATGATATTATAAAAATGTATAGGATGTTAAATATAAATAATCAAGTAGTTGTGATGCATGTGAGAGTACATCACAATAGTAATATGTATATAATCAAAATCACTAGGCACATCCGCTAATCATGTAGGATTCCATGAAGGAGCCCTTGGTACTTTGAGAATTGTCCTCCTACATAAGGATTAGAGATATCATTCCAAAGCAACAAAAATCCCTAGCTGACATGCTAAGGAAATACACAACTAGCCACAGCATGAGGCCGAGCGTACCACTCATGCATGCATAACTGTAGGGATCTTTAGGACAGAGTTCACCTGCACCCTTGCGTTAGCTAAACCCTTGGTCTATGAATCATATCTCTGGTTTTTGTCATATTTGTTGGTGAGGCTACGTCTGGCATTCCAGCACACGATTCACAAATCGAACAGAACAGGACACACATGTCCTCAATTCGAATAGACCATGGAACCACATATGGATTCCCATATCTCAACAGATCTCAAAATCACACATGGATTTCCATATCTCAGAAGTTCTTGAATCACACATGGATTCCCTTATCCTGAACAAAGATGAACAACTACATGTGTTCAAGCATCTCAAATAAATCTCGAATCTCCACACAGATTCTAGCATCTCAAACCAGTCACGAACCTCTTCCAAAGCATAGAACACGTATATCGTTGTGGAGTGGTTACGGTTTCGAGTCATCTCATATAAGTACACTTCCCTGCTTACCGGATGCTCCAAAATCCAATCGATAGATTTTCGGTAAACTCAATTTCGGTTCTTTTGAAAATAAAAAGATAATACATAAAAGTAGAGATCACCTCTTAACCAGACAGGGTTAGATTTTCTTATCATTTTTCCTAAAAGAGCAAAATGAGTTGATAAGTATAGTATTGCATCACCGAAGATAAATTTTATAGTTTAATTCCCATGTTTCTTCTTGATATTTCCAAAATTATATTTTGGCTAATTTCAAAAATAATGAGAATGATATATGGGAAACAAAGTCCCTTTCCATAAGCCAGTAACTCTCCAATCATGATTGATGCACACAAGCATGATCAAGTCATATAAATGACTTCTAATCCCTTTTTTATTCTATTAATCCTTTATTAATTAAAACATCTTTTATTAGTAAAACTCCTTTTTATCTAATAAAACGTCTTCCATTAATTAAAACTTCACTTATTAATTAAACTTCACCTTTTAATTAAAACCACACTATTCATTTCTAAACATTTCAATATTTTCAAAAGTATTCATATACTTATCTCATATATATAAGCGTATTTAAAA
The DNA here is from genome assembly GCA_030765085.1 of Allium cepa. Classification (NCBI taxonomy): domain Eukaryota; kingdom Viridiplantae; phylum Streptophyta; class Magnoliopsida; order Asparagales; family Amaryllidaceae; genus Allium; species Allium cepa. Next base: position 603,089,075 of record CM060932.1, on the reverse strand, counting down.
ATCAATAACAAGTTTTGCATACTTTAAACATAGTCAAAGGGTTTAAAAACAAATGTCACTCGAACATTGTTACTATAAATCCTTTCTCTCTTTAATATTTTAAAACCTATACTTTTCTATCTTTTTCCAAATTCCATACTTGTTATTATCTTTAAACTCACTTTTAAAGATTTTATTACTTTTGAAATATATAATTAAATGGGTTAAAAACAATTGTTGCTTAAACATCATTACTGTAAAGCCAAAATCATTTTCATATTCAAATTCCAAACTTCCTTTCAAAATACTTTAATACCATTAAAAACTCCTTTAAAATATTTTAGAAAAATATCTGAAGGGTCCAACCATTTTATACTTTATTAAAACGGCATTTTAGAAATGCATCTATTGCGACTTTTTTGCTATACAAACTTATGCAACATCGTTTCACAATTTCCATAAATTTCAAGACCAATTCCTTTAGGTCAAACACACCTAAACAGGTGTAACAAACAACCAAATATATATTTTCACAATATATTCACATTTAAACTAATTTAACAAGTGTTAAATACATGGGATTTCTAAGTGCGTGCATAACGATCATTTCACTTTAACGATTCACACATACTTTCCAACTCTATCAAACATGTAAACAAGTTCGGGCCATGATACATGTTTTAAAGAGTTAAAAGAGAGATTATACTATAACTAATGTTATCACATGCTTTCCAAAGCAAGAAGGGGTCCAAAAGTAATAACTTGCATTACTATATATTTTAGTTATATTTTCCACAACAAACATTACATCACAACAATATACTTCAACTGGTGAGTAAAATCACCAAACACAAATCAATCCAAGATGTAGAGTATCTCTCCAAGATTGCAACGGCGAAGACGTTGTCTCGCTTGGGCCTCGTAAGTAAATTTTATGGGCTTTATGGGAATTTGAGATTAAAATATTGATTATTTAACTTTAATTAATCGACAAATTTCCCTAGTTATTCATTTTACCTTATTCAAAACTCCCGTTCTAGTTATACCTATACACACACAACATACCTATACATGCACAACTTGCACGACCCATTACCGTGCATGGCTTCCCTCCTACCTTACTCTCTCTCTCTCTCTCGATGAAATCATTCGTCGATTCCTCCAACATGCCTCTCCTTGCAAGATTTTCCATTTGAACCCAAAATGATGGCGCTCAATCATCTCAGGAGAAATGCGACTGCTTCTCCTCATGTCACTATAGCATGAAGTTAAAATCTTCCATAGGCAGTCGCACCCTTCCACGTTACCATCCCCGACTCTCCTTCACACAAGCAACTCAAATCCACCATCGCCTTGACCAAACATTGCCTCTGTGACGACCTGGAAATTTTTAACATTTGAAATGGAATATTTAATTGATTTTAAATATTTGGAGGTTATTTTAACTTGAATTTCAAATATCGGAATGAATAGGGCAATTAAATTATTGAACGTAATTTATCGAAGATGGGTAAAATATTCGAATCCTCAGATTAAAAATATTTCAAAGGCTTGTAAAATTCATATTGATAATACTGAAAATAATGGAAGCTTCAGAATTGAATTTGGAAATGCTTTGTTCAGTTTTGAAAAAATATATCGTTTAAATTGATATTTAAAAAATAGCCATCCGAGGCATAGTCTCAAAATTCGACAAAACTAGTTCCATGGGATCCGTAATATTGAATTATTACCGGATTTCAAATTTCATAGCTTTCGGAGTTATCATGATCGTACGAGATAAAAACGCCTAGACAATAATTAATCGATTTAATTTAAATATCATATATTATTTCACCAGTCAAAATTCTTTCCCATCAGCCATATTATTTCTTTTCAGCTTCTCCAACACTCGATCCTATGTCCCTCTTTCCTGTTAAACCAAGTCTATCTTCCTTCTATCAGAAAACGAGAATGAAAATCGAAAAAAAATGGCCGAACAAATTTATCTCCTCATTTCAGTTCCACGATTTCAAATAAAAAAAACGGAAGGGGATTCATGGCTGCGATTTCAAATCGCGACCAACTTCGCAAATAAGGGGAAGCCGGCGCTCGCGCGCACAGGAACATCCATGGCAAGTCGTCATCGTCGAGAAGCTAGGGCGGCGTTCGCGATGGAATTCAATTGATGGCCTTGTTGCGCGCGGGTTTTAGCTCGCGAGCGCGTAGAGGGATTCGATGATCGACAAATGTCAATTTTCAAGAGGCGATTTGATCGTGATTTCTGGAGCACGGCAATGGCAGCCGAGTATCTGTGAAAGTGGGGTAGCTCGATTTCAAGCATCGTATGTTGGCTCGGCATCGTCGCGTGGTCGAGAAGGAGCATGGCTCGAGATGGCATGTCGATTTGGAGGGATAGCAGCAGTGAATCGACAGATTGCAGCAGGGATTTTCATTTAATTTATTTACGAATATACAGTAAGAAGAAAATAATGTGAATATAAGTATATACACACATAAATACACATGCATGCTTCAATATACTTAGTTAAACAGGAAAGAAATAAATAAAATTCATTAGTCAATTAAATAATTTAATAATAAATGATTGTTCGATTAATTCAAATATTAATAAAAATCATATAATTGTTTACAAGGTCTAGAACTATGAAGAAAACAATCTGGAATGAAAATGGTTGCATGCGAAAGCAAAGGTGAGATCTTCTCACTCAAAATAATAATTGAAAATTTCAGTTATTAATTGATGGTTGAATTGTGATAGTTAATTTTAATTGTTGATTGTGTGCTTGGATGATTAATTTATTATCAGTTATATTAGTTTAGACCTTATGCGTCGCATAATAGCGGAGGTTATTATATTAAACCCATATACCGCGATATTCCACCTTGAAGTGGAATTGGTATTATATATGTATATTGGAGTTGTTGATTTTCCGCGTTATATAGCGGATGAGACCCTATTGCACCGCGTAATAGCGGATGATATTTTATAAATCCCATATACCGCGATATTCCACCTCGAAGTGGAATTGGTATTTAATTGTTGTGCTAACGCCTATGGATGCAGGGAAACAGGTTGGAGGGATCCAACTGGATTCCTCAAATATCGAATTTGTTTCATATTTTGTGTGTTGATTATTTATAATCTGTGTGTGATTATTTGTAATTGAAACCCTTGAAGGCTTTAATTTAGCCGAATATATTTCTGATATCATAGGATATCAGGAATAAATAAAATTGGATTTTTGAAATTTAGTAGAAATTTATAGTAAATTAGTTTTAGAAAATTGAATAAATTTAAAAGAAGGAATTTATTTCAAAAGATAATAAATTTGGTGTTGAAATAAATTTAGAAAATAAATTTAGAAAATTGATTCGGTATTTGTAAATGAATTTGGAAATCAATTCAGAATTTAATTCGATGCTGAAAATGAATATTTGGAAATCGATTTGAAAATCGTATATCAATGGATATTTAGAAGTTTAAATTCACAATGAGAATTTTATAAAAGAAAAGGATTATTTTAAAGACTAAATTGGTATTTGATTTAGAAATTAGATATTTAAATAGTTATATCCTATCTACTAATTTTATTTTAAAATTAGTTTGGACTTGAATTTTATATGAGATTTTAATATAATATCTTCACAACTAATGTTTGGATAAAGTGTGTTAAAATTAGTTTTTATTATGAATATTCCAAGTATATAAGTTTGGATAAGTAATTTAAATTATTTTAAAACATTTGATCTCGGTAGATTTTCAGGGGAAATAAATAAATATCTGGAAATGTATTCCGCGTAAGGAGAAGCAATTTGAAATTGTTTTCAAAGTATTGAAATATGGAAAATAATTTGAAATTTGTTTTCAAATGGTTGAAGTGTGAAATATATCTTGCAAAGATATTTTGAAAATAAATAATTGGGAAAATTATTTGAATCTTGGTGCTTGTTGTGAATATTTATTGATAGTTAAATAACCGACTATCAATATTGGCCTTTAAACTACATTTGAATTTCGGTGCGACCGGGAGTCGAATTCCAAATGGATATTCGAAACCCACATCGAACCTGTGTGATTGTGATGGATCTTATATTTAAAAGATCAATGTGGAATTTGCTGTGATTTGTTTGAAATCTGAATGAACACTTATTTTTAAAAAAAAATAGGCGCACGTTATTCGGATTGGCCGGGAGAGGACCCTGTGTCATAAAACCCATTCCGAATAACGATACGACGAAATGTGGTTGCATTTGAAGACGGTATTGAAGACCAGGTATTCTTGTAAACGAAAGGATTACCTGTCGAATGTCTCTGCACCGGGTTGCTCCGGTATAGAGATTCTATCGCCCTTTGTGATGGGGATTCCGGACGTGATTAGTGAATATCCGGGTTTGCAAGGGCTTCTTTGAAGTGCCTTCGGTTTTGTTCGATCTCGGAACGGACTTGTATGGATGTGTGCTCGACATTACACTTTGAGATGTAAAACTGGTTTCTATCAAATACATTTCTGTTGGTCGCGGAGAATTTATTCTCTTAGCTTAACACCCTTTTCTGAGACGTACGAGCTCAGAGGTTATGTAGTTGATGGTTACTAGTGATACATTCCCAATTTGGTAACGTGGCACACGAAGTGCTGCTGATCATTTGTTGATCAAAGCATGACTTTGTGAAAAGTGTAGCTTTGTGGATGAGACTTCGTCGGACCTCACACCCCGGAAATGGTCAAAACAGGAAAGATGCGGCAAGGTTATGAGGGTCGCACCCTTTAGGGTATGTCATTTCCTTCTGGAAAAGGGTGGTGTCAGGTATGGAGCCCTGATATTTAACCTTTGTGGTTACTGCAAATACTTTTCTTTGTGGTTGTTGGTGTAGAGGATCCTCGGATAAAGGTCACAAAGGATCGGGGGATGGCATACTCGTGTAGTAGTTACCTAGTTACAGAGATAACCCGACCTTGTGTTGGCAGAGAGCTGGTTAAGTTCTCGGGACGTCCCGCCAGAGGCGTACCCATGTGGCAGTAGGAAGTTCCTTAGCCTGACCATTTGTTGGAAATACAAAGAAACAATACGCGCCCTGTACGGTTTTAGTTATAGAACCTGCCATTTAAAATGGTAGCTATAGTAGGCATAATATAATGGTACATATGCTGGCTAAGGTTAATATTAGACTTTCGAAATGTTTCTGCATTATGCACTAATAATAATATTAAAAAGAATTTTGAGTATTAAGCATGTTTAACTATCATAAGGAGAATCCCCCCCCCAAGTGTACGATTGCATTGTGTGTGTGCTGGGAGGCCTTATGGTAGTTTCATTTTCCAAAAGCATAGCGGATTTCTTTTTATTTTCTTTGTGAAAATAACTGTTTTTAAGATCTCACACCAGTCCCACGACTGACCTGGAGTTTATTGTTCCCTTTCTAAACTCTGGGTACCCACAATTTTCCACACGGGTAGCCTAGAGTCCGGTTATCATTATTTGGGAGCAAAGTCAAGAAGTTGCTGTGGAATCAGGAATTGGAGCTGGATGGCGAAGCGTATCACATATACATGTAATATTTCTTTCCGCTATTGTTGTTGTACACTCTGATAATGTAATGTGATGTAATGTAATAACTGATATAGTGATTCTGTTTAAAGATATTTATTTATCTATTATATTTGTTCCACTGCGATATGTGAGATTCTGTTATTGTTTTCTTTCCTTCTTCTTCTACCTCTTCTTCTTTAACCCTAACGATTCAGTTTTTGGGCATTCGACTGTGCGACATTTGATACAGTGGACGTATCGATGTCGACTTTCGGGCGTCGAGAAATTGGATCGTTACATTTTTGGTATCAGAGCATTTGGTTAAGCGACAACCTTGGCTCTGTTGGGTGTTACTCATTAGAGATAGAGTCTGTAGTACTCTAGAATGAGTTTGAGTGTAATAATAGATATGAGCGCGTATTTGTTAGTGAATATAATTTTTTTTATATTGTGTTGACTTATCGGTTGATTGTTTATAAATTCTGGTCGGTGCAGTTTGGCCAACTGTTTTGATAGGGGTTTCTAAACTTTTAAACAAGATAAAATGACACAATATTGTTTTAAAATAGGGTAAATGAAATAATTTTACCCAAAACTATTTTTGTTTATAAAAGAAATGATTTTCTGTGAATTTTTAAGGAATATGGTTGCTTGGTTGTTAGGAAGTGATAATATTAAACTATTATCATTGATTATTGAATAAGAATTGAAATCATAACAAAGAGTTAAGGAAATAAAATCCATATACAAATGAGAATTGTAAATGTAATTTATAATTTGAAATAGAACTCGAGAGAAATATTTGGAAATGTTCTTGAAAATATTTGAAATTTGGGAAGTTTGGAAATTAAATTCCTTTTGAAATTGGAAATAGTTTTCAAGGGTTTAGAAAAATGTTTTTGGAGGGATAAAAGCTCTAAACTCTTTTCAGTCACTGGAAAATAATTCCGGCGATGATCGCGACATCATCGGTGTTCATTTTCGAGTTCCAGGAGAGGAATTACTGCCTAATGATTTTAAATTGAAAATTGTTTGCCAAAGTTTGGTTTGTTTTGGAAATATAAAGGGTTTTGGATAAAAAATTACTTCAAAATGATTTAAGAAATTGTTTAAAACTCTGGATCCTATTTAAAATAGTTATGGAATAATAAGTTTGATAACTCATAAAAATATTTGAAGTTTGATTGGAATAAGATTCGAATTGAAAAGGGATAAATAAAAGTAAGTGTGGAATAAATTTGTGAATGAACAAATGAGTTAACATTTGTAAGTAAATGAATTGGATTGAAAAATGGGATGAGATTTGATTTGAATCAAGTTGAATAAAAATCCAAACTTTAGGAAAAATAAAAAAAATAAAATGAATTGAATTCAAGTAAACTAATATGATAACTAATTAATTCATGAAATAGGAAAGTTGAATTAGTTAAATTAAAACTTGAATTGTGAGTTAAATTTGCAGACAAATTTAAGTAAGTAGAAATAAATTGAAAATTTCCTTGTTATTGATAAAATAAATTCAAGATAAATTGAGAAAGGAAATTTGAAATTTAAAATGGATAAGTGAATAACACTAATTTAATTAAATTAGTAGATGGAATGGATTTGATTAATGAAAAATTCAAATCAAGGATTTAAAATTGGGAATTGTTAAGAAGGAAAATGAACTTGAGTTTTGAACTGAAATAACTTAAGTAAATATTGGATAAAAGCTCGACTTAAGTTAAATTGTGAAATGGTTGTTGTCAAGTTTTATGGAATGGTTGTGAATGAAACTTGTTTAATTAATGGAATGCAAAATGAATTGAACAGAATCAATTGGAAATGAAATAGAATGAAGAGTAAATTGAGTTTGTATTAATTTAAATTAGTTATAAACTAGATTGGATATTCTATTTAGTGAATATCGTCGAATTTGCATAGAAATGGTTGTCGTTTGACGCAAACGTGATTGCATAAAATTCTATTAGTTAAGGAAAGCCAATAAAATTGATTTTTGAATCAATTGAAGTGGATATGAGTTCGTTTCGTTTAAAAAATGAAATGAATTGAATGATAGAAGGTGAATTGTAAATCACTTGAATTGAATAGAAATGATATGGAATGTAGTTCTAAGCAATTAAATTTGTATTAAAACCTTATAAATTTCTTATGTGAATTATTTTGAGTGCATTGCTTATGAAAACTATGTGTTTATTATCAAAAATAAGTGAAATGTAAATGAATTTCCTATATATGCCACTTACGTGTTTAAATTGAGTAAGTACAGGTAAGGGGGGCGTTTAGCTGGATTTGGTCGCGCTATAATGCTAATAATAATCCGCTTTGCTTAAAATGCAAATAAGGTATGCCTACGCAATAAAATAGGAAATATGAACTGTTTTTGTTATTCCGACCGGGTGGGTCGATGTATATATATTTATATCTTTTGTCAAATTGCAAAAGCTCCTCCGTACAAGGGGGACTCTGCCAAAATTTTCCGAAAATTTTGGGAGTTAGAAAATTTTTGAAATTTTTTGTTAGGGACAAACGATTCAAATTGGAAATTGAAGTAAATTAGTGAATTAAACTAATTTAAAATAATAATATGAATCAGTATAATTGAAGATAAAATTCAATATTCAGAGTTGAATATAAATTGAATTCATATGGAAATGGAAAAACTAATTGAATAGAAGTAGATATGAAAACTTCTTTAAGAAAATTTATAAAATGATTTTAAAGGCTATGAATGGATATTATGGCTAGCAGGATATACAGGTGTATTAAAGGAATTGGAATTGGGATTTTGATTTCGAAGATAAATTTGAATTGCTCGACAAAAGGTATGTATTTTAATTTCAGTATGAAATTTGATTGGGTTTTTGATCTAGCCACTTGGCGTTTTCTTTTCTTTTGGAATTTGAGGGCCTGTGGTGCCATTTTATAGTCGTACCGAGCTAGCCGCGCAAAGGAGACGCTGGCGAAATTTTTTGAAAATTTCGAGAGTTAGAAAAATTTTGAGAAAATTTTGAAAGTTTAAAATTTGAATTTGAATTCAAATTTGAATTGTGAAGTAAATGAAGTTGTTTGGAAACTGTGAAGATTTTGGAAAGTTAGTTGAAATGAATCTTTAATAAAAAGATTTGGGTTGATAAATTGATGAAATTTTTTGGTTTTGGGAAAATATTTAACGGGTTGAGGATCATTCTTCTTAACTAGTAATTTCGGGACGAAATTCTTTTAAGGAGGGAAGGATGTGACGACCCGGAAATTTTTAACATTTGAAATGGAATATTTAATTGATTTTAAATATTTAGAGGTTATTTTAACTTGAATTTCAAATATCGGAATGAATAGGGCAATTAAATTATTGAACTTAATTTATCGAAGATGGGTAAAATATTCGAATCCTCAGTTTTAAGCTGATTAAAAATATTTCAAAGGCTAGTAAAATTCATATTAATAATACTGAAAATAATGGAAGCTTCAGAATTGAATTTGGAAATGCCTTGTTCAGTTTTGAAAAAATATATCGTTTAAATTGATATTTAAAAAATAGCCATCCGAGGCATAGTCTCGAAATTCGACGAAACCAGTTCCATGGGATCCGTAATATTGAATTATTACCGAATTTCAAATTTCGAAGCTTTCGGAGTTATCGTGCGATCGTACGAGATAAGAACGCCTAGATAATAATTAATCGATTTAATTTAAATATCATATATTATTTCACCAGTTAAAATTCTTTCCCATCAGTCGTATTATATCTTTTCAGCTTCTCCAACACGCGATCCTCTATCCCTCTTTCTTGTTAAATCACGTCTGTCTTCCTTCTATCAGAAAACGAGAATGAAAATCGAAAAAAAATGGTCGAACAAATTTATCTCCTCATTTCAGTTCCACATTTCAAATTAAAAAAAATGGAAGGGGATTCATGGTCGCAATTTCAAATCGCGACCAACTTCGCGAATAGGGGGAGCCGACGCTTGCGTGCACAGGAACATCCACGGCAAGTCATCATCGTTGAGAAGCTAGGGCGGCGTTCGCGATGGAATTCAATTGATGGCCTTATCGCGTGCGGGTTTTGGCTCGTGAGCACGTAGAGGGATTCGATGATCGACAAATGTCGATTTTCAAGAGGCGATTTGATCGCGAGTTCTAGAGCACGGCAATGGCAGCCGAGTATCGATGAAAGGGGGTAGCTCGATTTCGAGCATCGTATGTTGGCTCGGCATCGTCGCGTGGTCGAGAAGGAGCATGACTCGTGATGGCACGTCGATTTGGAGGGATAGCAGCAGTGTATCGACAGATTGCAGTAGGTATTTTCATTTAATTTATTTACGAATACACAGTAAGAAGAAAATAATTTGAATATAAGTATATATACACACATAAATACACATGCATGCTTCAATATACTTAGTCAAACAGGAAAGAAATAAATAAAATTCATTAGTCAATTAAATAATTTAATAATAAGTGATTGTTCGATTAATTCAAATATTAATAAAAATCATATAATTGTTTACAAGGTCTAGAACTATGAAGAAAACAATCTGGAATGTAAATGGTTGCATGCGAAAGCAAATGTGAGATCTTCTCACTCAAAATAATAATTGATTCAGTTATTAATTGATGGTTGAATTGTGATAGTTAAATTTAATTGTTGATTGTGTGCTTGGATGATTAATTTGTTATCAGTTATATTAGTTTAGACCTTATGCGCCGCATAATAGCGGAGGTTATTTTATTAAACCTATATACCGCGATATTCCTCCTCGAAGTGGAATTGGTATTATGTATGTATATTAGTTTCGACTTGAATTTTATATGAGATTTTAATGTAATATATTCGCAACTAATGTTTAGATAAATTGTTTAAAAAATAGTTTTTATTATGAATATTCCAAGTATATAAGTATGGATAAATAATTTAATTTATTTTAAGACATTTGATCTCGGCAGATTTTCAGGAGAAATAAATAAATATCTGGAAATGTATTCTGCATAAGGAAAAGTAATTTGAAATTGTTTTCAAAGTATTGAAATGTGAAAAATAATTTGAAATTTGTTTTCAAATGGTTGAAGTGTGAAATATATCTTAAAAGGATATTTTGAAAATAAATAATTGGGAAAATTATTTAAATCTTGGTGTTTGTTGCGAATATTTCTTGATAGTTAAATAACCGACTATCAATATTGGCCTTTAAACTACATTTGAATTTCGGTGCGACCGGGAGTCGAATTCCAAATAGATATTCGAAACCCACATCGAACCTTTGTGATTGTGATGGATCTTATATTTAAAAGATCAATGTGGAATTTACTGTGATTTGTTTGAAATCTGAACGAACACTTATTTTAAACGAAATAGGCGCTCGTTATTCGGATTAGCCGGGAGAGGACCTTGTGTCATAAAACCCATTCCGCATAACGATACGACGAAATGTGGTTGCATTTGAAGACGATGTTGAAGACTGGGTATTCTTGAAAATGAAAGGATTACCTGTCGAATGTCTCTGCACTGGGTTGCTCCGGTATAGAGATTCTATCACCCTTTGTGACAGGGATTCCAGACGTGATTAGTGAATATCCGGATTTGATAGGGCTTCTTTGAAGTGCCTTCGGTTCCGTTTGATCCTGGAACGGACTTGTATCGATGTGTGTACGACATTACACATTGAGATGTAAAGCTGGTTTCTATCAAATACATTTCTGTTGGTCACGGAGAATTTATTCTCTTAGCTTAACACCCTTCTCTGAGACGTACGAGCTCAGAGGTTATGTAGTTGATGGTTATTAGTGATACATTCCCAATTTGTTAATGTGGCACATGAAGTGCTGCTGATCATTTGTTGATCAAAGCATGACTTTGTGAAAAGTGTAGCTTTATGGACGAGACTTCGTCGGACCTCACACCCCGGAAATGGTCAAAACAGGAAAGATGCGGCAAGGTATGAGGGTCGCTCCCTTTAGGGTATGTCATTTCCTTCTGGAAAAGGGTGGTGTCAGGTATGGAGCCCTGATATTTAACCTTTGTGGTTACTGCAAATACTTTTCTTTGTGGTTGTTGGTGTTGAGGATCCTCGGATAAAGGTCCCAAAGGACCGGGGGATGACATACTCGTGTAGTAGTTACCTAGTTACAAAGATAACCCGGCCTTGTGTTGGCAGAGTGCTGGTTAAGTTCTCGGGACGTCCCGCCAGAGGCGTACCCATGTGGCAGTAGGAAGTTCCTTAGCCTGACCATTTGTTGGAAACCCAAAGAAACAATACGCGCCCTGTACGGCTTTAGTTGTAGAACCTGCCATTTAAAATGGTAGCTATCGCAGGCTTAATATAATGGTACCTATGCTGGCTAAGATTAATATTATTCTTTCAAAATGTTTCTGCACTATGCACTAATAATAATATTAAAAAGAATTTTGCATATTAAGAATGTTTGACTATCATAATGAGAAATCTCCCCCAAGTGTGCGATTGCATTGTGTGTGTGCCGGGAGGCCTTATGGTAGTTTCATTTTCCAAAAGCATATAGGATTTCCTTTTATTTTCTTTGTGAAAATAACTATTTTTAAGATCTCACACCAGTCTCACGACTGACCTGGAGTTTATTATTCCCTTTCTAAACTCTGGGTGCCCACAATTTTCCACACGGGCATCCTAGAGTCAGGTTATCATTATTCGGGAGCAAAGTCAAGAAGTTGCTGTGGAATCAGGAATTGGAGCTGGATGGCGAAGCGTATCACATATATATGTAATATTTCTTTCCGCAGTTGTTGTTGTACACTCTGATAATGTAATGTGATGTAATGTAATAACTGATATAGTGATTCTATTTAAAGATATTTATTTATCTATTATATTTGTTCCGCTGCGATATGTGAGATTATGTTGTTGTTTTCTTTCCTTCTTCTTCTTTCTCTTCTTCTTTAACACTAACGATTCGGTTTTTGGACATTCGACTGTGCGACATTTGATACAGTGGACGTATCGATGTCGACTTTCGGGCGCCGAGAAATTGGGTCGTTACAGCCTCAATCACCATCAAAACAAAAAGCTAAGCCATGGCCGCAGTAGATCGACTACCTCAAGTACAACCACACACCACCAAACCTTTATGGATTTGAAGCTCTCTCCTCTACGAACCCAACAGACCAAACGATGGCTTTTCATCTGGCTTCTAGATTCGAATTAAATTAATTTTGTTAAGATGTCGAGCTTTTTTGTTTGCAGAGAAAGGAAGATAAAAGGTGAAAGAGGAAAAGTGACGAAAAAGGTTAAGCGTTGGGGTGTTTATAGTTTAAATAAATAATATACTTAACTCTTTTAATTAAATTGTCAAACGTTCCTAGCTGGCACGATCGCACGGTGCGTCCGATCGCCGCGAAACACGACGACGCACATTAACTCATTATTTCGGATCCAGTTACACTAGTTTCGTCAAAATCCAAGACAATTCCCCAAAATGATATTTTCACGCGTTGATTAAAAAGAATTATTACTAAAACAAATTTAACCACTTTAATTATAAGTTAAAAGTTTACCATTATCATTTATTATTTAAAAAGAATTTAAATAAGATTGCAAAATCATCTTTATTTATGTTAAATCCATGATCTAAATGTCTAAATAGTTCTAATATTTAATTATAACGTGTTCGTGAATCTAATTTGTTAGATTCTCCCCCTTTAGAATATTTCATCCTCGAAATATCAATACAAGCAACAAAAGCAACAATCACACATGCATACCTAGTAGTATTTTAAGCATTAGCAACATAAAAAATCACATAACAATACTGCACAATACCGCATCACTAGCAACCACATCTTATGGTTCATTCAGGTTCAGAAACTTTCTCAACACATAAGGATGACAAACAATCCACCAAGCGTTACCTTACACTCAACAGTCTTAGGTTAATACTTAGCCAATTATTCATGCTACCTTAGAATAACTTGAACAGTCATTCCCCAATACTCTTGACAAGCAAACAAACATAGTATATAATTATACTAAAACCCATTTGATGCATATATGTCATCCATATGCTATATCGAATCTATTCACTAGCCCAATCGCATAAATTTCACTTTCGAACTAGTGTAGATCACTTGACCTCTCTAGTGCGAACTCATATCAGATTCCTTGACTAGAAACCTCCATTTTCCTTACATAGGCCATATACCATGATAGAAAACTTCAGTATCACACCAAGAATCTGTATCCAGTGTTCGATCGTTGAGAATCGAGTGAAAAATCCTAACTCAAACTGGTGTAAACCACCTCGAAATCCATGTACTTGAATCCTAGATCAAGAACTGGTATGCTAATATAATGATTTACATATAACTTATGTACTTTATTCTAATTGGTTTTTTAATTACACAAATTATTTTTCATTTTAATTCACGTTCATTTTCCATATAATGTTCCTCATTTAGTACTAAAATCATTTATGAATCACTTCATAAAACTTTACTTCAAATTGTTAAACATTCTATAACTTAAGTTCATACTCGTATAATACTCCACTACATCCTAAGAGTATATACAAAACCATCCAATTCATTTTACTTAACAAGTATGTATAATAATTTACAACTTTTTAAAATCCTTACCGTATTTTCTTTCAAGAGTTACAAAAACTCAACTTTTATATTTTTACAAAATCACTTAGTTTCAAAGTTCTATACCAACTCGGAAGTTTCCGGCAGTCCAAAATCGCTAAGAATTCCGTTTTACTTCAATAATTGGAAACTACTAAACAACATATCATAGCAAGATGCACAACCAAACAATCCTAACATATTGGATACATGCGTCCATAATATAACTTAAACAAAAACTTAAGAACTAAACACTGAGTTTCATTTCAAATCATTTTGAAATAATATATACTTATAACTTTTATATATCAAATCATACTTTCGGGATTCAAATCAAAATTTGTTTATCAAAAAAACTTTGTAGAAAATCTACTATTATAGCATCCCCCACTTTGAAACGCAAAAATGAATGTCGATGATGCTACAGTCATCATCAGAATTATTTTCCCATGACAGAAGGGTGTTCAGTACTTTCTATGCCCTTTAAAATCCTTTTGAAAACATTTCTATACATCAAAACTTTCAAATAATACTATTATTACTTTCTCTTCACAAACTTCGAAAAACAATTTCCACAAACACAAGGATTTAAGTTCATAAATTCTCAGTTTAAATCATTTTAATTTATAAACTATACTTCATAAATCATACTTATATAAAGTCACTTTCTTATCTAAATCATTTCATAAATGTATATCTTTATTTAGATTATAATAAAAAACTTTTATTAAAATAAATTTTAACCAACATTATCATCCAACACCTTATAGTCAAATTGTAAAACTTAATTCATAAGATGTTCATTTCAATATCCCTACATTGCAATCCAGCCAACCCATGTAGTGAAAAGGTAAAACCGCACTTAAACTGGCGGAGCATAACGATCATACAACAAATTACAATAATTGAATATTATCATTTCTTAACAAATAAACATATCATAAATAACTATATCAATTTTTGAAATTTATTCTTTTATATATAAAATATAATCTTAGGTAAAATTATTTTATTTACCAATTTCAGCATAATACTGTGTCGGTTTGTCTTGTTCAAGTGTTTAGAGATCCCTATCAATAACATTAGCAACATGTCTTGGCTAGAATCCATGAACCGATCAACAACCCTATCAACACAATACAATTTTTTTCATAATAATCACAAATACGAACTCTTGTATACATAATACACTCAACTTATAATAAGGCATTCCATTACCCTATCTCTTAATGAGTTTTACCCCCACCAAAGCTAGAGTTCTCACTTAGCCGTCAGCGCTGATACCAAAAGTAATGAAAGACATTTTCGACCCTTGAATATCAACACTAATACATCCATGGTATTCTCGTGTCAAACACCCAAATGCCAGAAAGAAAGAAAGTTAGAGTTAAAGAAAAGGAAAGAAAATAGAACACAAAAGAAGAACACAATTTCAGAATATCACATGCAGAGCGATAATATATAACATCTTAAAACATCTTTAACAAAAAGAAAATTTTTATATATATACAACAACCAAAGTAAACTAACGTATCATCAGCCTGAACAGTTATTATATTCAGTCCTCACAAATGCTAAAAGATACAACATAAGGAATGCAGTGGAAAATAAATACGTGAATAGTCCCTTGTAGGCATCCAAATCATCTCTTGAAGCGCTAACGCATCCAGTTAAATCAAAAAATATACTCAGGGCTGACCCAAGCATTATAAGGAATTAACACCTGGACCAATCTGGTAAGCCAGTGTGAGAAATTTAAATCATATGGATTTTTATATTTCAAAAACCATTCAAAAATAAGGTATCTCACAAGACCGTGTCACAAATAATCGCAGATGGATTTTTACCTTCTGATAACCAAATTATCTATTAGAAAATCAAGTGATATTAATATAATGTCTAGGGTGTGAAATATAAATAATCAAGTAGCTGTGATGCATGGTAGTGTACATCACAACAACAATAGGTATACAATCAAAACCACTAAGGCGCATTTGCTAATTGCGTATGATTCCACGGAGGTGCCCTCGGTACTTTGAGAACAGTCCTCCTACATAAGGATAAGAGATATCCTTTCAAAGCAACATACATCCTTAGCTGATGTACGTAGGAAATACGTAACTAGCCACAACATAAGGCGTGTGCACCACTCACGCATGCATAATTGTAGGTATCTCTAGGGAAGAGTGCGCTTGCACCCTTAGGTTAGCTAAACCTTTGGTATATGCATCCTATCTCTGGTTTTAGTCATATCCGCTGGCGAGGCTACGCCCGATATTGTAGCACACGAGTCATAACTTGAACATATATCGGAGCTATACATGAATTTCCACATCCGAACAGTTCTCGGAATCACACATGGATTCCCACATCCTGAATAGATCATGAATAACTACATGTGTTCGAGGATCTCTAACAGATCTCAAATCTCCTCATAGATTCCAGCATTTCGAACCAGTCACGAACCTCTTCTAAAGCATTAAACACATATATGGTTTTGGAATTGTTACAATTTCGAGCCATCTCATATAAGTATACACTCCCGCTTACCATGCACTCCAAAAACCAATCGATAGATTTCTGGTAACTAAATTCGGATTCTTTTGGAAATAAATAGACAATACATAAGAGAGGGGATGACCTCCTAACTAGATAGGTCGGATTTCCTTATCATTTGTCCTAGAAGAGAAAAACGAGTTTATAAGTACAATATTGCATCACCGAGGATGACTGTACCATATAATTCCCATGTTTCTTATAGATATTTCTAGAGTTATATTGTGGACAATTTTAATAATAATGAGAATGATTACATATGGGAAACTAAGTCCCGTATACTGTCCATAAGCAAGTAACACACTAATCATGATCAACAGACACAAGCGTGATCAAGTTATACAGACGACTTATATTCCTCTTTTTATTTTAATTAAAACCTCTTTTATTAGTAAAACTCCTTTTATCTAATAAAACTTCTTTCATAATTAAACTTCATTTATTAATTAAACTTCACTCTTTAATTAAAACTTCACTATTCATTTCAACAAATTGTAATACTCTCAAAAGCATTCATATAATTATCTCAACGGTATAAGTATAATCAAAATTGAATAAAGAGTTTTATTTACTTTAAAAACAGTCAAAGAAGTTAATAAAAATGCCACTCAAACATTTTTGCTTTAAATCCTTTCTCTCTTTTGTACTTTAAACCTATACTTTTCTATCTTTTCCCAAAAGATTCCATACTTGTTATTATCTTTAAACTCTTCTTTAAAGATTTTATTGCTTTTCAAAAGTATAATTAAATGTGTTAAAAGCAATTGTTTCTTAAACATTATTATTGTAAACCCAAAATCACTTTTATACTTGTCATTAACATTGAAACATATCCATTTAAAGATCTGAGTGCACCTTCACTTTTTAAACAAGGCGGTATACCTTCTTAGTTATTCTTACACAACCATTCATTATAACATAAGTGTTATAACCCCGAAAACCTCTTTAAAATACTTATAGTACAGTTTAAAATACTTAATCAAAACTTTACTTAAAATATCTATTTTATTATTTATTTAAAAACATTAAACAATTTTTATAGTTTAAAACCCTTACCTAAACCATTCATAAATGATTATAAAATCAAATTCAAAATCTAAACTTATTTTCAAAATACTTTAATACCATATACAAATTGCTTTAAAATATTTTAGAAAAATATTTAAAGCGTGCAACCAATTTATACTTTATGAAAACATAATTTTCAAAGTGCATCTATAGTTACTTTTTCGCTATACAAACTTATGCAACATCATTTCACAATATCTACAAATTTCCAAACCAATTCCTTTAGGTCAAACACACCCGAACAAATGTAAGGAACAACCAATATATATTTCTACAATATATTCACATGTAAATCAATTTAACAGGTGTAAAATAAAGAGGATTTTGTAGTGCGTTCATAGCGATCATTTTGCTTCAACCATTCCATACACTTTCAAACTCTATCAAACCACAATATAAAACATGTAAACAAGCCCGAGCCATGATACATGTTATAGTGTTAAAAGAGATATTATACTACATATAATGTTTCTCTTGCTTTTCAAAGCAAGGTGAGCTTCAAAAGCAATAACTTGCATTATTATTTATTTTAATTTATATTTTGCACAACAAACATTATATCACAATAATGTACAAATCAACTAATAAGCAAAATCATCTAAGCCCAAACCAATCCAAGATGTAGAGGATCTCATTACGAGTGCGACGACGAAGATGAGATCTTAATTGGACCTTGTGAGAAAAAGTTATGGGATTTATAAGAATTTAAGATTAAAATATTTATTAATTAACTTTAAATAGTTAACAAATTACTCTAATTATTCTTCTTCTCCAATTCAAATCTCCCGCTCCAGTAATGCATGTACATGCACAGCTTGCACGACCCATCACCGTGCAAGATTTCCCTCCTACCTCACTCTCTACCTAACGAAATCACTCGTTGATTCCTCCTACATGCCTCTCTCCGCAAGGGCTTCCATCTGCTACCAAAACCATGGCGTTCGATCATTCTTAAAGAATTTCGAATGCTCCTCCTCTTGCCACGGTAGCATGAAGTCATGATCTTCTATATGCGATCGCATCCTACCACTTTACCACCCCCGTCTTCACTTCACTAGAGTTGCTCAAATACACCATCACATTGACCAAACCCGCCTCAATCAACACCAAAATAAGACCCTTAAGCCATGGCTATAATTGATCGACTGCGTCAAATACAACCGCACACCACCAAACTTATATTTATTTGAAGCTCTCTCCACCACGAATGCAACAGACTAAATGATTGCTTTTCTCATCGCTCCTAGCTCTGGATTTAATTCATTTTGTTAAGAGAACGAGTTGCTGTGTTTATAGAGAAATGAATATAAAAAGTGAAAGAGGAAAAATGATGAAAATTAAGGGTTGGGGTATTTATAGTTTAAATAAATAATATATTTAATTCTCTTAATTAAATTGTTGAACGTTCCAAGCTTGCACGATCGTATGGGGTATCCGATCGCCACGAAACTTAACGACACATGACAACTCATTATTCCAGATCAAACGACACTGTTTTCATCAAAATTCGAGACAGTGCCTCGAAATGATAATTTCATGCATTGATTAAAATGAATTATTATTAAAACAACTTTAATCACTTTAATTATAAATTAAAAGTTTGTAATTATCATTATTATTTAAAAATAATTTAAATAGGCTTTTGAAATCATTTTTGTAACAACCAGGTATTTTCAACCATTCGCATCCTCACATGTCGGACTTGAATTGCTCAAAATACCGTATTGTAAATAAAATTTGGCAAATCTTGGAATATATAGTAAATAGAATCATAGATCACAGACACAGAGTAATAATAGTGCAGCGGAAGTAAATGATGAAGCTACTAGGTAAATATATCAGAGTTGTAACAACCCTGTATTTTGTAATTATTTTATTGTATATTTTAATTATTTTTAATGTAAGATTTTGATTTAAAAAACTTATTTTACTTATTTGAAATGATTAAATCTATTATTTAAATATAATCTTAATTTTTATATGAGTTATAATTCCAAACTTGTGTAAGTTGAATATTTTCCTGAAATGTTGATTTTGGTCAAAATAGTCAAACTATGACTTTCAACTTAAAATTTTAAAAAATTAATTTTTTTTCTTTTATTATGAAAGTACATAAAATTCTAAGAACACCACTTTTTGTTTCGTTGAATTTGGATGTAAATTGTGAAAGTTATACCCTTTACAATATTGTGCGTATATAGGGTTATTTAACAATGACTATTTTAAATTGTATAAGTTACTTCTTCTTGGTTATATTTTATTTTAATATGTGACAATATGTTATATTATTTATATTTTGACTTTTAAGTATTTTTAAAATGATAATATAATTTTTCTAAAGTTTATTTGAATTTATTTCAATTTATAAAGCCTAGTTAGTATTTACTGCATTTTTCTTTATTTAACTTTCTATTTAATAAAAATTAAATTATTATTTTACCTTGAAAATGTTTTAAAACCATTTTTAATTCAAATTTTGTGTTATAATATTTTTTTGTGAAGTAATAAATTTTCCAAAGTCATTGGAGATTTTCTTGTAATTTTTATGTCAGGGTTGCTATTTTTAAGCAATTTCTTATTTCCTTTTTCTATTTTACTTAAAATAAATTATTTATTTTATTTTATTCTTACTTAGTTTCGGTTTTAAATAACATTTCTGAGTTTATTTTGTTTTTATAAAATTAAAAAGAAAAGGAAATGCAAAAGGTTTAGAAAGTTAAGAGATCTTAAAAGCCTGAAACGTAAAGACGTTTTATCCGTTCTTTTTGCAATTAATACATCAATTTATCTTAGTCATTCCTTTCCTCATCCTTTGCAGCCGACTCCCTCATATTATTCACGAATTTTCAAGCTTCAAAACCCTAAAAATCATGGCCTCCATCTTGAGAAAAAATCTGGTAATGGCTACATCTTTTTTCTACCTTTTTCTTCTCATTTTCTATGTATTTTGCCTAATTTTCTATGCTTTCTGGATTGGCCTCTACCACCCACCATCACCACCATACTCTTCACCATCCCTACCACTCTTCCTTGGCATCATCTCCAGCCATCATTTCAGATCCATCCATGGCCACACCTCCCTTGGTGACAAAACTCCACAAAATTGCAAATAATGTCCAAAACAATGCACTAGCCACCACTATTACTTCACCACCTTCATACTTCACCATGGCCACCACCTCTATCCATGACCACCACCTTTCTACCACCACTACACTTCATTTTAGCCTCTGTCCAGATTCTAAATTGACATGGCCAAGACTCCATGAATCAAAACTCCACAAAAACAATGCATAAAGCCTTGAAACATTCATGATAGCCACCCTATCACTTCATATCTTCATCCACCACCTTGGCCACCACCATAGGCCGCCACCATCACCTTTTCCAGACCTCCCCACACCCCTCCATCTACTGTCCAAACCTGTACAAGTATGGCCAAGCCCCACTTGACCCAAGGCCGAGCCTTGTTGTGCTCAAAAACTTCGTATATGTTGCCTTGACCAATTGTATGATTCATGTTATAAACCTACCACTCCATACTCCTTCTAGCCGTGGGTTATGGTGCCAAAACTGAGCTATATGATCATCATGGCTGAACCCAAGAACCTCCTAGGCCAAGCATTTGAATGGTTAAAGCAAGGTCAAGTAATCTATTCCTTTGTTGCTTCGTATTTTCATTGTTTCAACATTGTTTTGCGTTGAATATTTATGTGTGTATTGTCTTGTTTTGGTTATTGTTTACAAGACAAATATCAAGGCTCACCATTAATTCAAATCAAAAGTCATGCTATATCGTGCTTATCGTGCTTTTGGAATCGCACTTGTGTTAGTTGTTTTGGTCTTCAGCTTGAAAAAGCGAGTCTTTCTCACTCTGACATTTATACTTATGAAAAGTGAATTGATGACAAGTGTTTAGTAATAAAAAAATGTTTATGCAAGTTAATGATGATCATATAATATCCTATGCCATGTTATTACCATATTATTACCATGTTAAAACTGTTAATTTTCACCTGACATCTGATATATGACTGTATATTGTGATATTGACCTTGTTTATATTAATTCTGTATATGATCACACTACAAGTTCCCTGTTAGAAAAAAAATGTTATGGGCTGAAATGATAGGCCTGAATGGTTTTAAATTTTTCATTTTGACTTGGGATTGCGGGTTTGAAATGATAAAACCCGGATTTTCTTTGTAAATTATGGGTTGAAATGATATATTACCCATATCACTTTACCTAGCGTAGAAAATTATATACAGGCCCGTAGTTAAAATATGTTTTTCTAAAATTTATTTTAGAAATTTAATTATTATAATATTTGATTTTAAATTTAATAAAAAAAGGATTTTTGTAAATTATTATTGATTTTCTGAATAATTGTAAGTGAAATGAATTAATGAAAAAGTTAGAAATTTTGAACGTAAGTTATTTTGGAAATTTTGATTTAATTATAATTGGAAATTTAAGTGAATATGAAATTATGATAAATTTATGATAATTTGAATTTAAATAAATTTTAAGTGATTTTTATATCATATTAATGATTTTAATAAAGTTGAAATGTGAAATGAATGAATATTGTAAGTTGAAATTTTGAAATATAACTAAAACTGGAAATTTATGAAATTGACGTAAAAGTGAACTTTTAGTTAAGTAAATAAAAATAAAACAAAGTTATATTTGAGAATTTGAACTTAAGTGTTAAGTTGAAATTTAATGTAATGAATTTTAAAAATTCAACTTTGCATTTTAATAAGTGAATTATTATTAAATCTTGATTTTTGAATGGAAATTTAACTTTATAAAATCATGAACTTAAGGAAAATTAAATGCTGTTTATAAATGTGAAAATGTATGATTTTATAAGTTAAAAATGTTTTTAGTAAAAATATAATTGGTTGAGAAATTTTATTGAATATTTGAAGTTAATTGAATGCATTTTTGAAATGCTATTAATTACAATGTAAATGATATTACAGCATTTGTAAACGCTGTAGTTGATGATAATGAACTAAAAATCTAAATTGAATTAAAAGCTATTATAGCAATCTTTGTAAGTGCTATAATATTTGAATTTAACTAAGTTATTCGAAATTTAAGTAAACCTAGTATAATATTTTAAAATGCCGTCTTTTGTTAAATTGAACTGTTTTGAATGTAACTTTCCGTATAAGTTTTCTAAATAATGCGAAAAGTGAATTTTCACGGTTTTGATAAACTTAAGTGAATAAATAAACTTTGGAAGTTGAAATTTTTGGAAATTTAATAATTTAATTATTAAACATAATAACTTCATTGAAATGATAAAAAAGAATTTTTGGAATATAAACTATTTTGAAAAATGAATTGAAATGGTATTTTAGATTGAATAAAATGAATAATGATTTGAAATGAATGAAGTTTGAAAAGATACGATATTTTGATATATTAAAATGATATGAAACGAAGTTTTGAAAGGATCTGATATTTTGATATATTAAAATGATTTGAAACGAAGTTTTGAAAGATATGATATTTTTGATATTAAATGATTTGAAAACGGAGTTTGAAAGATATGACATTTTGATATTAACATGATTTAAAAAGAAGTTCTGAAAGATATGATATTTTGGAACTGAAACTTTGAAAGGTTATGATATTTTGATATATTAAAATGGTTTGGAAGGTAGTGTTGAAAGGGTATGAAAATTTAGTATATTGAAATGGTTAGAAATGACTTCATATTTATTTTGATAAATATTTGAATTGAAAGATATTTTACGATGATATATTGAAATGGTTTTGGAAATGATTTAATCTTTATTTTGATAAAGATTTGGATTGAAAAGGATATTTTATTTTGAAGTATAAAATATTGTTTTAAAGTTATAACTACGGGTTATAATAACGATTGGTTGTTAAAGAGACCGGGATCGGATATTGTCTTATAGCCGGCCAATACCGAAAACCACTTTAACAACTGTGTACGCGGTGGAGATTCCAGAATGAAGTAGGGTGGTGGCGACGTTCTCGAGGTATATTACCTGGACCCAACTCCCGTGAGTTGGCATATATGACTAAAACAGGAGCTATACCGGGCTACACAAAGGGTCGCACCCTTTCATCGAGCATGCTCCATCGGAAACCATTCTATTACTGTTGTGATTCGATTCGGTGGCGCCACTTTGATTCGGGGGTATTGTTCGAGGTGTGCGGAAGCTGCTGGCTTGCCGTCACCACCGGTCCGGGAGTGCAAACGGTTATCCACCCTGGCATTGCCTCGCGTGCCGTGTCATATCCTTATATCGAGCCCACTACGATTTTGGTTTTAAAGATCCGACCGCGTTAAGGTTCACCATCCCCTTAACGCTATTTTCTATATGATTATACTTTACTGATTAGACACTACCGTATATAGCGTATATTACTACATAGTAAATAGTTTAACGGATCCTTAGAGGATGGGCGGTCCCAAGCATCCTTTAAGTTACTGATGCATTTTGTTACTGTTCACTTGAGTTGATTTACAGTTTATAAGTATTTATGTCCTGACTCGAGTGTTTTGTGTTTTTCTTTACGCTCGAGTCAGATTGATTGAGTTAGCATTCAAGATTCACCTTCGACGTTGGAGCTTTCCTTGAAGATCAGGCCATCTATTTTGTTTCAGTATCCAGTGGTTCAGTGATGTATCTGATTTGTACCTGATGTATCCAGTTACTCTTCCGTTGTATCTTATTTAACTCCGATGTATCTCATATTTATATAGTAGCTTCATGAACTACTATCTCTTTTTCTTCCGCTGCATTTTTATATACTCTGTGTCTGTGATCTGTGATTTTTATTTACTGTATATTCTGAGGTTTGCCAAAATTTTATTTACAACACGGTATTTTGAGCAATTCAATTCCGGCACGAGTGTCTGCCTATGCACTTATAATGGATGCAAATGGTTGAAAATACCGAGTCGTTACAGTTGGAATCAGAGCTTTGGTAGCTCTAGGCAAAGCTCAGCATATGGAGTGAATGTATTTACAGAATCACTATCATTCGAGTTTGAATCTCTTCCTTTTTGACTCAATTCATTTGAATTTGGAACATTCCCTACGGTTCCAAAATCCATTCGTATCCCTCACTATTCATCTTCTTTTGACTCTGGAGCATTCCATAACTCTGCTTCGAATGATCTTTCTAGTGAGTCGGCGATCACGCCAATTTCAAATTTAATTGAAAAAGGGGGAAAACTCCTTTGCAGTTAGCATCGATTCACCAGAGATTCTTATCTATCCTTGGTTTAGATGCTAATATCTTTTTTTATTTCAAACTCTAACTCTTGAGATCGAATGTAGATTTATCCTAGAAAAATCAACATTGATCTTATTCTTTAAGTCATGGTTAACCCGGTTAAGGTTGCCCGTGATTTATATAAGCTTATCCATCTTCCTATTCTGTTATTTAATCATGTCATCCTTGTTTCCAACTTATTTTTAAATCATAATCTCCTTTGATTTGTGTTAATCAAAAATTTGAATCTCTATCCTTCTTTGAAAATCTATTCATGTATAGTGTTTTTGTAAACTAATATTTAAAATTAAAATGTTTTATATATTGTGTGGTTTGAGTTGTTGATGTTGATTTGGGTTTCTGATCGATTCGTCTGATCAGCGCTATCGATAGGATTTCTAAAACACTTTGACAGAAAAAACGGACACAATATATTTAAAAAAAATTGGTCAATGAAATAAATTTTGATATATAAGTAAATTTATGGAACTTAATGAAATGATTTAAATTGATAATTTGAAATGATAATACTTGATTTATCATTTATTGTTCTACAAATAGATCTATAAATATTTGTTTATAAATTTATTTGGGAACTGAAATGAATTTAAAACAAGAATTTGTGGATTTAAATTCCGATTATTTCGAACTTTGGTTTAAAGTTTTAAAAGGTTATATTATTTAAAGTATTTTGAATAGAATTTGTTTTCAAAGAATTTTAAAGGTTTAAAATTAGTGCTCTTCTCTTTGTCGCTGGGAAATAACTTCGGTGATGACTGCAGCATCATCGACGTTCATTTTCGAGTTTTGAAGTGAAGAGACTGTTCTGTAGTCTTGCTACAGCTTTGTTTTGGGAATTTAATTTGGTTTTAATTTTATAAAATATGACTTGATTTATAATATATAACATAGATATATGATTTAAAAATTTGATTCGATAAGTCATGTACATACATTTATTTATCTCTAAATGGTTTGAATGTAATCGGAAATTTAGTTCTTAAATTTTATTTTAAAGAATAATTTCAATTATAAAAAAAAATCAATCAAAATTTTAGATGAATATCAAGCATGAAATGATTTAATTGGAAAGTTTTATTTGTATAATACTCAATTGCATTCCAATATAACTTACCTTAATTTCAGAAGTTAATAATGTAATTGGATAATATACAATATAAAAAGATTTTATAAATAAAATTTGAGTGGTTATAATAAATGTTATACACTTAAATTTTAATGATTAACTGAGGTAAATATAATAAAGGGTAATTGAATAACTTACAATATAAATGATGTTAAAGAAATTAAGAATAAATTAAAACAGTTATAATAAGTGTAAGTATGTTTAACATAAGTGATAAATGTATTGAGAGGAATAAATCTAATTTTTATTAGGAATAAAGAAGAATAAAATATATTAAGTACATTATGAGTATAATAGATGATTATTTTTCAAACCCATGGTTTTAAAAATTGTTAATTTTAGATGATTGGATAATAAGATAATGAAATTTGAGATAGTTAAGATTTATTTAACTTGTGTAAAGATTTATTCTCTGTTTAAGTTGAAATCTCCATGCTTTCAAATTCATTTTCTTATTTTGTTTTTCAAACTGTCTTTTGGTTGTCCTTATCATCCTTATCTTACTATAGACCGGTATAGGCATCTTTCTATAATCTTTCTGTTTAGAAATCTTTCTATAATCTTTGATAGACCTTTGGTAATCATTTTGAATCCACCTTTTTCGTGCTTGTGTTCTTGATTCTGGAGGATCTTGGAAAGATCACCTCCACCTTGTAAAACTTACCTATAACAACAGTTATCAGGTATAACTTCAATCTTCTTGTCATCTTATCTTAATCCTATTTCACTCTATCTTTTCTGTGCCCTTCCATACCTCATTCCTTTTCGGGGATGAAAAGTTTTGAGTGGGGGAGAGTGTAACAACCCTGTATTTTGTAATTATTTTATTGTATATTTTAATAATTTTTAATGTAAGATTTTGATTTAAAAACTTATTTTACTTACTTGAAATGATTAAATTTATTATTTAAATATAATCTTGATTTTTATATGAGTTATAATTCCAAACTTGTGTAAGTTGAATATTTGCCTGAAATGCTGATTTTGGTCAAAATAGTCAAACTGTGACTTTCAACTTAAAATTTTAGAAGTTTAAAATTTTAATTTTTTTCTTTTATTATGAAAGTACATAAAATTCTAAGAACACCACTTTTCGTTTCGTTGAATTTGGATGTAAATTGTGAAAGTTATACCCTTTACAATATTGTGCGTATATAGGGTTATTTAACAATGACTATTTTAAATTGTATAAGTTACTTCTTCTTGGTTATATTTTATTTTAATATGTGATAATATGTTATATTATGTATATTTTGACTTTTAAGTATTTTTAAAATGATAATATAATTTTTTTAAAGTTTATTTGAATTTATTTCAATTTATAAAGCCTAGTTGGTATTTACTGCATTTTTCTTTATTTAACTTTCTATTTAATAAAAATTAAATTATTATTTTACCTTGAAAATGTTTTAAAACCATTTTTAATTCAAATTTTGTGTTATAATATTCTTTTGTGAAGTAATAAATTTTCCACAGTCATTGGAGATTTTCTTGTAATTTTTATATCAAGGTTGCTATTTTTAAGCAATTTCTTATTTCCTTTTTCTATTTTACTTAAAATAAATTATTTATTTTATTTTATTCTTACTTAGTTTCGGTTTTAAATAACATTTCTGAGTTTATTTTGTTTTTATAAAATTAAAAAAAAAGGAAATGCAAAAGGTTTAGAAAGTTAAGAGATCTTAAAAGCCTGAAACGTAAAGACGTTTTATCCGTTATTTTTGCAATTAATACATCAATTTGTCTTAGTCATTCCTTTCCTCATCCTTTGCAGCCGACTCCCTCATATTATTCATGAATTTTCAAGCTCCAAAACCCTAAAAATCATGGCCTCCATCTTGAGAAAAAATCTGGTAATGGCTACATCTTTTTTCTACCTTTTTCTTCTCATTTTCTATGTATTTTGCCTAGTTTTCTATGCTTTCTGGATTGGCCTCTACCACCCACCATCACCACCATACTCTCCACCATCCCCTACCACTCTTCCTTGGCATCATCTCCAGCCATCATTTCAGATCCATCCATGGCCACACCTCCCTTGGTGACAAAACTCCACAAAATTGCAAATAATGTCCAAAACAATGCACTAGCCACCACTATTACTTCACCACCTTCATACTTCACCATGGACACCACCTCTAGCCATGACCACCACCTTGCTACCACCACTACACTTCATTTTAGCCTCTGTCCAGATCTGAAATTGACATGACCAAGACTCCATGAACCAAAACTCCACAAAAACAATGCATAAAGCCTTGAAACATTCATGATAGCCACCCTATCACTTCATATCTTCATCCACCACCTTGGCCACCACCATAGGCCGCCACCACCACCTTTTCCAGACCTCCCCACACCCCTCCATCTACTGTCCAAACCTGTACAAGTATGGCCAAGCCCCACTTGACCCAAGGCCGAGCCTTGTTGTGCTAAAAAACTTCGTATATGTTGCCTTGACCAATTGTATGCTTCATGTTATAACCCTACCACTCCATACTCTTTCTAGCCGTGAGTTATGGTGCCAAAACTGAGCTATATGATCATCATGTCTGAACCCAAGAACCTCCTAGGCCAAGCATTTGAATGGTTAAAGCAAGGTCAAATAATCTATTCCTTTGTTGCTTCGTATTTTCATTGTTTAACCATTGTTTTGCGTTGAATATTTATGTGTGTATTGTCTTGTTTTGGTTATTGTTTACAAGACAAATATCAAGGCTCACCATTCAGTCAAATCAAAAGTCATGCTATATCGTGCTTGTCGTGCTTTTGGAATCGCACTTGTGTTATTTGTTTTGGTCTTCAGCTTGAAAAAGTGAGTCTTTCTCACTCTGACATTTATACTTATGAAAAGTGAATTGATGACAAGTGTTTAGTAATAAAGAAATGTTTATGCAAGTTAATGATGATCATATGATATGCTATGCCATGTTATTACCATATTATTACCATGTTAAAACTGTTAATTTTCACCTGACATCTGATATATGACTGTATATTGTGATATTGACCTTGTTTATATTATTTCTGTATATGATCACACTGCAAGTTCCCTGTTAGAAAAAAATGTTATGGGCTGAAATGATAGGCCTAAATGGTTTATATTTTTCATTTTGACTTGGGATTGCGGGTTTGAAATGGTAAAACCCGGATTTTCTTTGTAAATTATGGGTTGAAATGATATATTACCCATATCACTTTACCTAGCGTAGAAAATTATATACAGGCCCGTAGTTAAAATATGTTTTTCTAAAATTTATTTTAGAAATTTAATTATTATAATATTTGATTTTAAATTTAATAAAAAAAAGAATTTTTGTAAATTATTATTGATTTTCTGAATAATTGTAAGTGAAATGAATTAATGAAAAAGTTAGAAATTTTGAACGTAAGTTATTTTGGAAATTTTGATTTAATTATAATTGGAAATTTAAGTGAATATGAAATTATGATAAATTTATGATAATTTGAATTTAAATAAATTTAAAGTGATTTTTATATCATATTAATGATTTTAATAAAGTTGAAATGTGAAATGAATGAATATTGTAAGTTGAAATTTTGAAATATAACTAAAACTGGAAATTTATGAAATTGACGTAAAAGCGAACTTTTAGTTAAGTAAATAAAAATAAAACAAAGTTATATTTGAGAATTTGAACTTAAGTGTTAAGTTGAAATTTAATGTAATGAATTTTAAAAATTCAACATTGCATTTTAATAAGTGAATTATTGTTAAATCTTGATTTTTGAATGGAAATTTGACTTTATAAAATCATGAACTTGAGGAAAATTAAATGATGTTTATAAATGTGAAATTGTATGATTTTATAAGTTAAAAATGTTTTTAATAAAAATATAATTGGTTGAGAAATTTTATTGAATATTTGAAGTTAATTGAATGCATTTTTGAAATGTTATTAATTACAATGTAAATGATATTACAGCATTTGTAAACGCTGTAGTTGATGATAATGAACTAAAAAGCTAAATTGAATTAAAAGCTATTATAGCAATCTTTGTAAGTGCTATAATTTTTGAATTTAACTAAGTTATTAAAAATTTAAGTAAACCTAGTATAACATTTTAAAATGCTGTCTTTTGTTAAATTGAACTGTTTTGAATGTAACTTTCCGTATAAGTTTTCTAAATAATGCGAAAAGTGAATTTTCACGGTTTTGATAAACTTAAGTGAATAAATAAACTTTGGAAGTTGAAATTTTTGAAAATTTAATAATTTAATTATTAAACATAATAACTTCATTGAAATGATAAAAAAGAATTTTTGGAATATAAACTATTTTGAAAAATGAATTGAAATGGTATTTTAGATTGAATAAAATGAATAATGATTTGAAATGAATGAAGTTTGAAAAGATACGATATTTTGATATATTAAAATGATTTGAAACGAAGTTTTGAAAGGATATGATATTTTGATATATTAAAATGATTTGAAACAAAGTTTTGAAAGATATGATATTTTTGATATTAAATGATTTGAAAACGGAGTTTGAAAGATATGACATTTTGATATTAACATGATTTAAAAAGAAGTTCTGAAAGATATGATATTTTGGAACTGAAACTTTGAAAGGTTATGATATTTTGATATATTAAAATGGTTTGAAAGGTAGTGTTGAAAGGGTATGAAAATTTAGTATATTGAAATGGTTAGAAATGACTTCATATTTATTTTGATAAATATTTGAATTGAAAGATATTTTACGATGATATATTGAAATGGTTTTGGAAATGATTTAATCTTTATTTTGATAAAGATTTGGATTGAAAAGGATATTTTATTTTGAAGTATAAAATATTGTTTTAAAGTTATAACTATGGGTTATAATAACGATTGGTTGTTAAAGAGACCGAGATCGGATATTGTCTTATAGCCGGCCAATACCGAAAACCACTTTAACAACTGTGTACGCGGTGGAGATTCCAGAATGAAGTAGGATGGTGGCGACGTTCTCGAGGTATATTACGTGGACCCAACTCCCATGAGTTGGCATATATGACTAAAACATGAGCTATACCGGGCTACACAAAGGATCACACCCTTTCATCGAGCATGCTCCATCGGAAACCATTCTATTACTGTTGTGATTCGATTCGGTGGCGCCACTTTGATTCGGGGGTATTGTTCGAGGTGGGCGGAAGCTGCTGGCTTGCCGTCACCACCGGTCCGGGAGTGCAAACGGTTATCCACCCTGGCATTGCCTCGCGTGCCGTGTCATATCCTTATATCGAGCCCACTACGATTTTGGTTTTAAAGATCCGACCGCGTTAAGGTTCACCATCCCCTTAACGCCATTTTCTATATGATTATACTTTACTGATTAGACACTACCGTATATAGCGTATATTACTACATAGTAAATAGTTTAACGGATCCTTAGAGGATGGGCGGTCCCAAGCATCCTTTAAGTTACTGATGCATTTTGTTACTGTTCACTTGAGTTGATTTACAGTTTATAAGTATTTATGTCCTGACTCGAGTGTTTTGTGTTTTGCTTTACGCTCGAGTCAGATTGATTGAGTTAGCATTCAAGATTCACCTTCGGCGTTGGAGCTTTCCTTGAAGATCCAGCCATCTATTTTATTTCAGTATCCAGTGGTTCAGTGATGTATCTGATTTGTACCTGATGTATCCAGTTACTCTTCCGTTGTATCTTATTTAACTCTGATGTATCTCATATTTATATAGTAGCTTCATGAACTACTATCTCTTTTTCTTCCGCTGC
Source organism: Allium cepa (assembly GCA_030765085.1). Lineage (NCBI taxonomy): Eukaryota > Viridiplantae > Streptophyta > Magnoliopsida > Asparagales > Amaryllidaceae > Allium > Allium cepa. The sequence goes on along the minus strand of CM060932.1, from coordinate 603,057,178 downwards.
ATTTTTATATACTCTGTGTCTGTGATCTGTGATTTTTATTTACTGTATATTCTGAGGTTTGCCAAAATTTTATTTACAACACGGTATTTTGAGCAATTCAATTCCGGCACGAATGTCTGCCTATGCACTTATAATGGATGCAAATGGTTGAAAATACCGAGTCGATACAAGAGTTACGTAAGATACAACAGAAGAAATAGAATACAACATAAGTTTCAATACAATAACTAAGTACAAGCTGAATAGAACAACAGAACTGAAAATAGATTGAACAAGACAAGCAGATAATCTCCAGCGATTCAAATCTCCAGAATGTGGGATCTAAATCTGTGAATGACTCAGGCTGACCCGAGCGTAAATAAAAATACAAACACTCGAGTTAGGACATACATACTTATACAATATAAACCAACTCAAGTGAACTGTAGTAAAGGTACAAGTAACTTAAAGGATGCTTGGGACCGCCCATCCTCTAAGGATCCGTTAAACTTTTTACTATGTAGTAATATTGCGCTATTATAATAATGTCTAACGGTAAAATAAATATACTTTTAAATAGCATTAACGCTTTACATTTTCCACCTTAACACAAATAATGCCAATAGACTACGAGAAGATTTTGGATAGGCACGACACAAATAGAAACTCGTAGTAAAGGCTCGATATTGTAGGTGACACGACACACAAGGCAATGCCAGGGTAGATATACCAATTACGCACACGAGCTGGTAGTAACGCAGCAGCCACATACGCCAACCTCGGAACACATTCCCAAAATCGGAGGGGCGCGCAAACAATCGCAAAAGCAATAGAATGGTATCGAAGAAATATGTCTGACCAAAGGAGCTATCCCTTTTGGCCCGAGATCGCTCCTGTTTTAGCCACCTTATGCTAACTCACGGGAGTTGGGTCCACGTAATATACCACAAGAACATCACCACCATCCTACTTTATTCTGCAATCTCCACCGCGTACACGGTTGTCAAAGTGGTTTTTGGTATCGATAGAGAGTATGTCCATATCCGATCTCGGTCTCTTTGCCAACCAATCGTTATTATAACTTGTGGTTATAACTTTAAAATAATATTTTATACTTCAAAATAAAATATGATTTCACTCCAAAATATCTTTCAAAATAATATCTTTCAAATTCAAATATTTATCAAAATAAATATCAAGTCATTTCTAGCTATTTCAATATATTAAATTATTATATCTTTCAAAACATCCTTCCAAATCATTTTAATATATTAAAATATCATAACTTTTCAAAGCTTCATTTCCAAAATATCATATCTTTCAGAACTTCTTTTCAAATCATTTTAATATCAAAACAACATATCTTTCAAAACCACATTTCAAATCATTTTAATATATCAAAATATCATATCTTTTCAAAACCACATTTCAAATCATTTTAATATATCAAAATATCATATCTTTTCAAAACCACATTTCGAATCATTTTTAATATCAAACTATCATATCTTTCAAAACTTCATTTCAAAATATTTAATATATATCAAAATATCGTATCTTTCCAATGCTTCAATTTCAAATCATCATATAAGTTCAAATCCAAATATTCAACTTTAAATACCTTTTAAATTCAAAGATATCATTCATTTATTATCATTCCAAATCACCTTTTAAACAGCTTATATTTTAATCAAAATATTTTAAACAGCTAATAAATAAAAACCGTTCAGGCCTATCAATTCATCCCATAACGATTTTTCGCTATTCTTAAGTCCGTTCGGGTATGTATCATTTCAACCCATAGTGAATCTAATCTACAGGGAACTTGCTGTGTGATAACCAGATATAAATGAACAGTTAAAAATATATAGCAGTAATAGATGATATGACATGAAATTTAACAGGTTGAACATCATATATAAATAATCACATGGCAGTTATAAAATCATATTTTTTTCTACACATTCAGTTGTTGTTGTTTCACAACTGCATAAGTATAAATGTCGTGTGAGCTTTACTCTTCTCTTTGTGCTGGAGATAGCGAATCAAATGACACAAACGGATTCCCAAAGGCACGATGACACAACAATAGATTCAAGTGGATGAGAACCAAGCTTATGATCTTGTCACAACCCATAAACACAACCAAAATAAAGTTATAATTCAATACAACATTAAATTGAAATAACTTTGAAATGAAAAACAATTTGAAAGCAACACTTTTTTGCCTTGCCTTCTAAATTATTTTGTATGGCCTAGAGATACATTAGGCTTTGGTTTGGACAAGGTTTGGCTCAGGTTTGAACATAGGAATGCATGGCTAGGCACAGATGTAGAGGAGGTTACAACATAGGGATATGAAGGGACTAGGCTACATAGAGGAGTTTTGGGTCACTTTTGGCTCGGACTATGTCCCATCTAGGTTCGGCCATTTCAGGTACAGTTCTGGACAGAGGTAGGACGTGATGGTTAGGTGTGTGTCAAGGTGGTGGTGGAGCAATAGGAGGTGGCCAAGGTCATCTAAGGTGATGGTGATGAAGACTAGGTGGCTAGGCATGCTTTTTAAGGAGTTTTTGCATTGTTTTGTGGATTTTGCATCATGGGATTGTCATGGAACTTTCTGGTTATAGGAGGAAGGATTTTGGCCATGTATTATGTAGGGAAGGAAGTGGTGGTGGTCGGTGGAGGAGATGGTGTAGGTGTTAGGCTAAGCAAAGCAAGAGAACAAGGCAAAAACATAGAAAAAGAAGAAGAAAAGTGGAAAAATGAAGAAGGCCATTACCATTTTCTTTCTTAGCCATGAAAATGAAAATGCAGATGAAGTTTCGCGTGAAAAATGATATGAGAAACTCACGGCTCGTAATAGGTAGTGTACGGCCAAAATAAGGCAATGAAAAGTCAAGAGAAAGTGAAGTGTTTTTGGCAAATGAAAGGTCTCATGTTATAAAGTCAAGTCTCTTCAAATTTCCTTTTCTTCAATTCAATTAAAACAAAATGAAATCATTAAATTTGAATTTAAAACCTAAATAAAGTGAAACAAAATGGAAATATATAATTAAATTTAAAGAAAATATTAAAAGAATTAAGGAAATTGCTTGAAAATTCAAAACAGGGTTCAAAAATTACAATTAGAACATCACTGGCTTTGTAAAAATATCTACTTCATTTTAAAAATATTATAAAGAAATTTTTGAAATAAAATAATTTATTTATCATATTCAAAGTGAAATAAATAATTTAATTTAGAGAAAATAGAAAAAGAACTAAAGAAATTATTTAAAAATTGGAAACATGACATGAAAATTACAAATAAAATACCATTGGCTCTAGAAAATTTCTATTTCACTTTAAAACAAATAAAAGTCAAATAAATAAAATAAAGAGGAACAAAATAAATTGGTAATAAGAATAAAATAAGTTCTCAAGAAAAATATAAAGATAAATAAAGAATTACTTTAATTATTTGAAACTAGGAATTAAAACATACAAACAGAATACAACTGACATTTGAAAATGTCAATTACACTTTTAAATATGTTTTAAAACCAAAATATATACATAGCGTGTTATTTTACACATGAAATCATAAACTAGAAAATTACATGACCAAATAAAATATTATTTATAAAATTTAAAATAAACAATTTTGGTTAAATACATCAAATTTCACACAATAGTTAAAAGGGCATAACTTTCACATTATAAATCAAATTTCAACGAAACGAAAGGCAGTGTTCTTAAAATTTTATTTACTTTCATAATAAAAGATAAAATTCAAATTTTCAAACTTTCAAATTTTAAATTTAAAAGTCAAAGTTATCCATATTAGCCAAAATTCACTTTTTTGGAAATATTCCTTTTTTAGTCATGTTTTGGAATGATAATTCATATCAAAATCAAAGTTTATATTTTAAAATAATAAAATTATCTAAATTAAATATAATAAAGTTAAATCAAAATTCAATTAAAATACTTACAAAATACAGGGTTGTTACAATTTTTATTCGCATTAAATCCATAATTTAAATATTCAAATAATTCCGATATTAAATTACAAAGTGTTCGAAAATCCAGTCATTACATTAACCGTATTTTATCTCGCTTGGGTACTTACTACTTGTTTACTTCCTATGGACTTAGCTCCACTAAGTATAGAGGACTCAGCTCCTCGGACTACCACATTCATTTTTGTAAGAACTCTTTTATGGGTTAACTAGTCTTGTAGGAGACTACAACTCCTACTCTTGATTTGGTACCAACACATAATAACATAGCGTCGAGCTACTCACCATCCTATTTACATTTCCTAACACAATCAAGGCAATACCCTTCTCTTAATTTATTAAAACAGACTCTACGTTAAGGTAATCTTTCACCAATACACAAGCGTATATAATTCACGGATCCTACAGTTAGATATGTCCCACATCGGTATAATGTATACGCAACTGCTTGTGGCCCCTAGCAATGAATAGACTTCTATTATGTAACACTACTAACCTCGCATTCCAACCTATTCTAATGAATATGTCATTCTTATCCATTTAAGTTATTTACATACTTATATAATTCACACCCTCCATAAACGCATACTTGAGGCTATATATATATATATATATATATATATATATCTGTGTGTATATGTATCTTCATTCTTTCTTGTTTAATTATTGTGCCTCTACGGTTCACTGTTGACAATACTTCTTTAATTTTCTATTCGTTTACATCTTATTTAATTTAAGGTCATTTGCCGCTTTCTTTTAAATGTCTTTTCTCATGTACTTTTCTTTAACCTTGTTATTAACTACCTATTTCTATTCCCTTTTAACCTTTAATTCCCCACCTTGTTTTAGAGGACTAACTATACCCGTTTTATTTTAAATTATGACTTGTCTGTCTTTTCATTTATTTTACTTAAATTGCGCATATTTTTTTCTAGACCATTCTTATCACATTTATAATTCTTTTAATTTATCTTTAAGGATATTTGTATTTTAATGCATTGGAACTACACTTCTCTTAAAAGGAATGGTTAACAATGTAAATTGCTATATCTTATCCAAAAAGGGAATTTGTGTTACGTTTTGAATTACAAAAAATTATCTTTTTATAACTATTAAAATAGATAGCATAAAATACAGTAAATATTTATATTTTATATATTTCTTTCTTTTTCGGTATCTATCTTCCTTGTTATTTCAACAGCTACACATTTATTTGTAAATCTAAAACTTTGATAATTTATAAAAATTCACATTGTAACATAATATAAAGTTCAATAAATTAAAATACTATGTAAATCTCTACAATCTACTAGGATAACTAAATTTACATTTCTTTACTTGCACAAGTCATATTAAATGCAGAAATCTTTAGCTATCACATATTCTATAAATAAATTTCATAGACTAAATTCAAGGACTACTGATATCCAATATTTTCCAAATACAAGAAATGTACAATTTTAGGTTATCCATAACAGAATATGTAGGCATGGTTTATATTTTTATTGCACGTGCACAATTTTTAGCTTACAACTGCAATTTACATTTCAGGCATACATGAATAGATTTACAACGATATAAATCTAATATAATATAAAAATATATAAATTTACAATTACCTTTTAGCTTTTTAAATCTCCAGATCCAATACCTGTTATTCCAGTTTGACTCCTCTTACTCCTTATTTGGATTCATACACCATAAGTGTTATATAGATTTATTAGAGATCTCGATTAGAAAAGAGATTTGGAATTTGATTTATTTTTTAGATCTGGATTACAATGTACCTCAGCTTTGGTGATTTGATTTGTACCTATTCTCTTCCTTAATCATTTTCTATGATTCTCCAGTTGTATATACGTATAATCTGTAACTACTTCTAAGAACTTAGAATTGGAGGAGAAGAAAAAATGGTAGAGCTCCAATGTTGCTTCAAAAATATGAGTTTAGAAGTGAAGGTCTAGGCCTATATTTATAGGGTTTCAAACCAATGTCAGCCGTTAGATTAGACTATATTAAATCTAGTTCGTTTGGTTAATTGTTACGGTTAATTTTTGCAACATCTGGGTCGACCGCCCTCTCCTTGTGGTCATCCACTACCAATCGACAAGTAGGGACCTCGGGTCGTCATGTAGCCTGTTTTAGCGTTAATTACTCGGCGTTGCTTGATGTTGTTTATTTTATTCCTTTATTAAACCACGGATACAATCTCCTTCCTATTATCACTTTCTTAAAATTTAAGGTATCGTTAACTGTATGTTAACTTTAACTGATGATAATTAACATTAGTTAATTATTCTTATTTCCTTAAATACATATACAATATTTCCGATTCTAACACTTCAAACATTTATAACCTTTTTGTTTGAACTCCGATTGCAAAAATATAAATGTAAAAGATGATCAGAAAATCGCCACGAATATAATAGTGCACATTTCATAACCAAATTATGATATTCGTAAAAATTCTATTTTTTGGTGTTAGCATTAATTAATTAATTTATTTTTTATTAATTGCCGTAAAAATATGGGGTATTACATTCTTCTCTATTAAAAGAATTTAATCCTCGAAATTCCACAAGGACTGAACAAGTCAACATAACACACAACCATTCTAAACGAAGAAATTAATTAATGTGCAATCAATTTTACAATCAATCGTGTACAAGTGCATGGTGTGTCACAATACATGTTATATGTATGCAGAATGATTCTAATCGGCGCCTCCTATATGAATGCATTCCTTTGAAGCAGTTTTGAAAATAAGGTGCAAAAAACCTAAACATACTGGCAGTTCTATATGCATGCAAATTTTGAAAGTCAAAAACTTTGTTTTATATCCAAAATTTCGTATACTTGCACGAATAGAAATATAGTTCAACAAATTTTTCATCCAATTCCTACCATCCAAAATCCTTGCACAACATTGTTAACATCCAAGTTTTTGAAAAATCAAGTTTTCTAAACATATATTCTTATGTCAGAAAAGGGTCTAGACGGAAAATTCTATATTTTCATCCTTCTCTTATGTGTCCTTTCTCCACTGTACCTTAGAACCTTTTCTTTTGCCCCAATTCTCTCTAAACTTTTCCAAGTATAATCCGCACAAGTAAGCTTAATTTTAAATCTTCAAAATTTTAAAATAGAATATTTTAAAACCAGTTGAGTTTACATACTCATAAGGTATGGAGAAAGTATTTAATAGTTAAATAGCATTTTCTCTTGTCTTTAAACGTACTTTATTATGCTGTCACTTCTGCTGCATAGTAAAATTTATACTAATTAACCTGTAAACTATTACCCTATGTCAAGTATGTGGCATTTCGAAAATTTGTAAATTTTTTATTTTCTGCTCAAAAAATATTTCTATATTACCTTTTGAAATATCAGTAAAAATTCTAAGCTATAAAATTTCATCACAAAGGTTTTCAAAAACTTTTCATAAAGTTATTTTATCTTCCAAAATCAAGAATTTTGAACAATTTTTTTTCAAAAGTATATATATATGTGTGTGTGTGTGTGTGTGTTTCTCAAAACGAATTATGCCACACCACATGAAATCAGGGTTTAGTCAATAGTTTAACGTCCGTAGTGGACTCTATGTACTATACGGTAAATTCAACTTTTCAAAAAGCTTTTCTATTATGTATAATAATAGCCAACTCGCAAGTTCATTTATAAATTTTGGCTTTTAAGGTACAGGGACTTCGACCCATGGCTTCGCAACAAACTTTCCCCGTCCTTCACTCGCCAAAATTTATCTTCCCAAAACATTTAACGCTTTTGGGGCTTAAGTTAACTATTCTTTTTGTATCCAATTTAATAAATTCCCTAATTTATTTTATAAACTTCCAGCCTTTTATTTATTTATTTATTTTGCATTAGTTAAGAGTCAACATGAGATTTCCTTTCCTACACAGTTTTCCAACTAATATCGTGGACCACCCAGGAAACCAGTTTTCAAAAGGAATATTTCTCATAATATCATACACATTTTACAGAAACAACAAATGCTTAAAACCTAAATCGCGAAGAAACTATTTTTGGAAGCTGCCCTTCAAAATTAGCTGACTAACGATGTTGTGGCCCTATTACTTCTTAGTGGAAATTAAATGGACCTTTCAAATGTTCCATCATTCTCTAACCCACATACCTTAAGTTCCCTTTATGGCTTTTGATGAATAAGGTCCATCCATTACTTCAATTACCATACCCAATTATGGAACAAATTGTGCATCCCCACATTTAATTGGTAAGAAATACAAATTTGCACATTTAGAATAACTTATTGGCTAATTAGCTTAACGGAATAACTTTTACAACCTCTATTTTACCTTCCTTAATTTTGAGTCTGCCAAGTGTGTTTGTCATTTCATTACCCTTTGTTACTATCTTCTTTTAATCCAAATATTGGTATTTACTTTCTTCATTTTGAATCCTTCATACGAGCATATACTATTACTCGTAAAAGTGTAGTTTAATATTGTTTATCATTCCTTTGCGGCTCCTTCTTTTGGCTTGTGCACATAGCTAGCAAAACAATCCAAAGTTCTCACAGGTATTCTTTACAACATGCAGGGATTCCTTATTGCTACTTTATGAGTCGTACTCGCTATCTTCTTCATAGACTTACCATTTTCTCCATCTTACCTATGCAGTCATTTCTGTCTGCGGAAAATTTTGGTTTGATCCTTGCTAATTTTGTCTTCAAAAATTAAAATTTAAAATTTTTGAAATATTTAATCCCAAAACTTTTATCTTTAAAAGCACAACTTAGAAACTTTTTAGCAAATTCAAAAATAACTAAGTGTCTTAAGTCTTAAAAATTATAATTAGTTTTCTTTTTTTTAAAAGGTCCTTCTAAAGACTTTTTTCAACTTTTACACCTTGAAAACTAGGATTTTTAACTCAAAACGTTTATTAAGTTTTTCATTTAAAAATTCAATTGTTACAACAAAAAATTTCTTTTCAAAAATCACTTTATAATGTATCTAAAACAACTTTAATAATTTTAAACAATAAAAACTTAAGTAGATAAGAACAATTCTCATCCTATCATTTTCTTATCAGTCATACCATCTCCACTTCTAATCCTTGGTGAAGTCTCTATGTGACCACCCACGTATCCGCACAATTCAAGCCGATAATAATCCGTACATGTTCAATCCAAATTGAACGAAAGGATGGCTATTTATGGGGAAGAATGAAGAACGAAGAAGAAGAGAAAACTAAAATACATAAAATCTCACATTCGTAGTGGAACAATATATATATATATATATATATATATATATATATAATATACGATCTTTACCAAAGAGAAACTGTTGTATACATACATCAATCAAAGTACAAAAACAATTCACAACCATTAGCCTAAACAGTTATAATAATATATTCTCACAAATGCTGATGATTTCAACATTAAACAGCAGAAAACGAACATATATGTGAATACAACTTGAAGACCTACAACTCATCTCTTGAGATCTAAGGCATCCAAAGCAATCTGTAAATATGCTCGGTCTGAACTGAGCATTATAATCAAATAACACCCAAGTCAATCTGAAAAATCAACATGAGAAAACATACCCAACTGGAATTTCATGTTATAGAAAACCTTTTAAAAACCAAAAGTATCTCGTAAGACTACGCCGCACATAAATACAGACAGGTTTTTACCTTACGATAACCAAAACATTTCATATGAAATTCTCTTATATAACAATTGTGTCTAAAATACACATACTTATTAATCATAGTCCAAATTGTTACATTAATTAAATTCCAGCATAGTAGGTATATAACTAAAACCGTAAAGGCACGTATTGAAAAATGGATTCCATATAATGACTAGGCTATTGGGGTACTGCCATCATAGTGTATCTCTAGATAAAATAACACCGAGGACCTTGTTGGGATCCCTGCCAACATTGGACCAACCTACCTCTAGACTAGTAGTACCAAATATGATCACCCCTTCATTAATTGGCCCTGAAACATACAAATAAGAGATAATATCGACTTTAGATAGGGATGATCATATTGGCAGCAACCGATTTAGCCCTGTTGCATCTCCCCTATTTTAGTCATTTCCTATTGATGAGGCTTAAGGCTACGTTTTTCCTTTTATATAACACTTCCCACTTGTAATGCTAACACTGCCCTCCAGGTAATAATGTAATGCCAGCATTAACGAAATGCTTAAGTGCTCTATCTTCAATTTCATCATCTTCAAGATGTCTTCACTTAGAAACGCTTGAGTTGGATCAAAGTGGTTTTCGGATAACATAACTGATCCCAGTCTCTTCAAAATAACATTCGATAATCTTTGGTAAACACAATCCAGGTTCTTTAGGAAATAAACAGTCAAAGGTAAGAGTGGAGATCGCCTCCTAACCGATAGTGGATGGATTTCCTTATCATTATCCTAGGAGAACAAAAGGAGATATATATGCACAATACAGAATCATCAGAGATAACTATGCCATATAACTCATGTGTTTCTCCTAGATATTTTCAAAGTTATGTTTAAGGTCCAAATTTGATTGTCAGTTATTAAACTATCAAATAACAACATTCAATCAGAGATTTGATTCCATGGGGAAAACGAACACTAGTTAAACTCATAAGTAACCACTAACCTCTTTAATTAATCTTTTCATTAATTAAAATCACTTGTAAATACTTGTATAAAATATATTTACAAAGATATACCCACAATCCCTATTTTTCAATACTTAGAGAATATCCATACACTTACCTCAATGGTATAAGTATATTAACGTAACATAGAGGAAGATTTCCCTTTTTATACAATTATAAATCATTTATAAACTCTATTATAAATTTATAAAACCATTTATAAGCTATTTCATAACTCTTATGAAAAATCATTTATAATCACTTTGATCAATTTCAATCACTTGTAAACTCTTTTACATATTTCAAAATTCATTTATAAACCCTTTATAAACACATAAAACCATTTATAGAAAAATAATCCTTTTTACTCTTTTTTTTCTAAAATTCATTTTTAAACATCTAAACATTTACAAAATTATTTTTACCCTTTTCAATCTTCCTTTAAGTTTTCCAAACCATGTTATGAGATTTCTCTTATAAAACTCGCATCTGTTTATAAAACCCTATTTATAAATCTTGATAACATTTATAATAAACTCTAACCATTTACTTAAAACACTATTATATAATAATAACATTTCAAATAGATAAATATTAACTCTAAAACACTTAAGATAATAATTAATAAATTTAAACAACATTTTTTATAAAACAAATATAATTTATCATCAACATTATTATAAATAATAACAATTAATTTCCAAAATTTTATTTATAAATAACTATATTTAATTTCAAACCGTGTTAACAATTTAAATATGTAACGACCCAGAATTTTTATTAATTAAAAATTGAATATTTAATTAATTTTAAATATTTATAAGTGAATTTTTAAGTCAAATAAATTTTTATTTGATTTATTAGATTTAATTGGATAATTAAATCGATAATTTAATATGTTAAATTATGAAAATAATTGAAAATTGAGTTAAATATGATTGAAAATAATTTGGAAAATTTTATTTAATCATACTGGAGTTATAGAGATATTTTAGAACTTTTAAAATCGAATTAAAAGTTAATCTGTGAAAATTGAATATTTTAGTATTTAATAATCGACTGTAAAATAGCCAATTTTTGAACAGTCTCAGAATTGAACGAAACCAGTTTCATTGGATCCGTAATAGTTAGTTATTACTGGATTTCAATTTTCGTGTCAATCGGAGCTATCGTTTGATCGTGGCAGCTCGAAACGCATCGAATCGTTTTTAATTTAAATTTGGCGAGCTAAAATAGCCATTTTTCAAAAAGTCTCGGATTTCGACGAAACCAGTTTCATCGGATCCGTAATGTGATATTATTGTAAGGTTTCAAATTTCAAGTCGTTTGGATTTACCGTTTGTCCGGTACGAATTAAAACGCCTAGAAATCGATTTAAATCGGTTTAATTTAAATTGAGCGTTTACAGCCATAACTCGCACATACTTCCGAATTAGCTTCCGAAACCTGTTCCATTGTGTCCGGAACGCGGGATAAACCCTAGGTACGCTGGTTACGGCGTCTAAATCGGAGTTCGGAATTCCCGGGATGAATAGTGTTTACGCTAGCTTTTTCTATAAAAGGAGACACACACCCTTCATTAAAAAAAAAAAAAAATATAACAACTCAAAACCCTAGCCGCCACCCATCAGTTCAATGGCCAGAAAACACCCAACTCTCCTCCTCGATATCTTCCAATCCGTCGACAATTAGCAAGAATGTTCAACACGAAAGATGTAGAGGACGTCAAGCTCTACAAGATCAACGGTGGAGATGTGATTTGGAGCTGTATTTTGGGATATAGGGGCTGCGTTCTCTTGGAGGTTGCGCACGAAATTCTAGACACTACAGGGGGCCGAGCTTCACCTAGGGGGGGGCGAGCATGGTGGTGGAGAGGGGCATTCGAATGGAACTTCCTGATCAAGATTTCGTCGAGTATAGGTGGGGTAATGTTTAACCCTAGTATGTAAAAGTGGGTTCGGCCTCCATTGAGATGCCTGGAAGTATTGCGTGATGATGAGGGAGAAGGTGTTAACGGCCATGATGGAGTTGCAGTTGGATCCAAGGGCTATGGTCAGTTAGGGGTTAAAAATTATAATTAAAATGTTGTAATTTGTATATATAAATTGTGCACGATCTTTAAAAATGCATAACTTTTTCATACGAGGTCGAAAAAATGCAAACCCAGTTGCGTTGGAATCGTATGGACGAGCACTACGCGATGGAGTTGGTTTGGAGTCGTTTGGAGTTAGTGAGAATTTTGGATAAAATTAAACGCGCGTTTAATTTTATTCGAAATAAATCGCTAAAACGGAAATTAAAACCAAGGTGAGAATTTCTCACTCAATCGAATAGATTTCGATTTTATTTTAAATAGTTAGATTTAAAATATTTGAATGCATGTTTGAATGATGACTGTAAATTATTGATTGTTAAAATAGACATTATGCGCCGTTAGTAAGCGGATGTTATTTATTTAAAACATATACCGCGAATATTTCATAAACAGTGAAATTGGTATTATATATAATATCAATATATATATATTGGCATATGTATATATTGCAGTTGTTGATTTCCCGCATTTTTTTGTTTAGCGGATGAGACCCTATTACGCCGTTATTAAGCGGATAATATTTAATAAGAACATATACCGCGATAATTTCGTACTGGAGCGAAATTGGTATTGTGCTAATGTTTTTTGGATGCAGGAAACAGGTTGGAGGGATCCAACTGGATTCCTCAACAGTTTTTATTTGATTTCAGATATTTTGATATTTGATGGATTATCATATCGATATATGATATCGTTGTTAGTCGTGATTGACTATTTGGTGTGTAGCATCATTGGACCCAGATTTGGGATTTTGAAATGTTTTTAAAGTGATTTTTGAAAATATACTATATTTTTGGAATTGATCCATTATAAATAAATAAACGTTAAAATTTTTAAAGTTATAAAAATTATGGTTTTTGTGAAATATAGTTAAAAAGCTGATTTTTAGAAATACGATTAAAAGTCGATTTTTGAGAAATATGAACTAATGATTTTATAAAATAATTTAGATTGGATTTTTGAATATATGATAAAAGTTTAATTATAGGATTTATAAAATTTGATTATTTTATAAATCGAAATGATGAAATTATAAAGGAATTTAAAGACGTTTCAGAATAATAATATAAACTGATTTATATTAAGAGATTTATAAATGGATATTTATAAATTGAAAAATTGACATTATAAAACAAGTTTTTATAAGTGTTTGAATGTAGTGAAAATGAATTTCATAAATGAATGAAATTTATAGAGTTATAAACTGTGAAGTTATAAATGAAATCTATAAATAGTAAGATTTATAAATTTGGTGAAATTATTTGAAGAATAGATTGATTAAATAAATAAATCTTATAAGTTATAAGGTTTATAAATTGAAAAGTCTTTAAAAAGAACGATTTTGTAAAATAATCGTTTTATAAGTAGTTAACTTATAATATGAACTTTTAGTCTATAATTGAATTATAAACTGAATAGGTAAATAAAAGGATTTATAAAAAAGGAAGTTTTTATAAATAAATAGAAAAGGAATTTATAAACGTTGTTTTATAAATTCGCAAATGACTTATTTTGACAAGTTAATTGTTATAACTTAGAAATGGAGTTATATTCACATTTTTAATAGTGAATAATCCTTTGAATTAAAATGAATAAAAGGATGAGATTTGTTAACGAAGTTTATTCACATTTTTGAATAGTGAATAACACGTTAAAGGAATTGTTTTGAATGTGATGTTTTAAATAGAATTAAAACAATCTAACGATGTTTTTAAACATGTTGAGATTCGAAATCATAGATTTCAACATTTATTGTTGAAATAGATGTTTCGAGAAATGAAAGGAGATGATGGACTATAACACTGTTGTTATAGTAAATGATTTCCGAAAGGAAATGTTTTTGTATAGTATTGGGATTTATATATCTATTTTAATTTCGAATCCCTATACTAGTGATTTTGGGTTGTTGTAACGATGTTTTACGCAACATTCGTTTTGGCCCAAATAAATATGTTTAAGTGAATGATTTCCTTAAAGAATGAAATATATACTTAATTCGATTTAAGTATATTGAATATTTTCTAAGTGTTGAAAATAAAAGATTGTGAATTACTTATTTAATAAGTATGGAAATGTTTTCCAATATGAAGTGAAAAATTAGAATTTATCTTTTTAAAGATAAATTGAAATGGATAATTGAAATCATATATGCATGAATATTTTGAAATATAAATTCATTATGGAATTTATATGTGAAAAGTGAAATTGGTTAAAAATAAATATTGATTTATTTTTGACGTATTGAAATTATATATCTAGTAAAGATATTTTGGAAAATAAATAATTTGGAAAATTATTTGGAATCTGGTGATGTATGCATATCCATTGATAGTTTAATAGCCGACTATCAATATTTCCCTTTGAATGGGTATTTGATGTGATTTGATTGAATTTGAATGCACACTTATTTTTGAATAAGCGCTCACTATTCGGGTTAACCGGGAAAGGACCATGGGTTCGTATAACCCATTCCGAATATGTGATACGTCGTTGTGAATTGCATTGAAGATCGGTGTTGAAGACCGGTATTTGCGAGAGCGATAGGATGACCTATCGATTGTTTCTGCACCGAGTCGCGCCGGTATAGAAACTCCATATGTGATGGTAAATCCGATCAGGATTGTGAATATCCGGATTGCAAGGACTTCTTTGTAAGTGCCTTCGGTTTTGTTCGAGCCCGGAACAGACTTGTATGGATTGTATGCCTGACATTACAAGTTGAGATATAAAGCCGATTTCTTTCAAATATATTTCTGTTGGTGGCGGAGAATTTATTCTTTGCTTAACACCCTTCTTTGAGACGTACGAGCTCAAAGGTTATATAGTTGAAGTTATCAGCGATATATTCCCAGTTTGGTAATGTGACATGCTGAGTGATGCTGAAATGATCATTGTGTTGATTATTGTGATAGGATCATTTATTTGATCGTCTATCTTAGTGATCATTGTGTTGATCATTTATTGACCCAAAGCATGGCTTTTGTATAAAGTATGTTTTTGTGGACGTGACTTCGTCGAGCCTCACATCCCGGAAATGGTCAAAACAGGAAAGAAGCAGCAAGGTTATGAGGGGTAGCACCCTTTAGGATGTGTCCATTTCCTTCTGGAAAAGGGTGGTATCATGGTATGGAGCCCAGATACTTACTCATGTTGAAAACACTTTGTTATGATTGTGTGAATTGATTAGAGAGCGCTCTCGGAAAAAGGTCCCAAAGGACCGGGGGATGGCATATTCGGTCAGTTGTTACTCAGTTAGGAGTAACCCGGCCTTGTGTTGGTTGAGATCCGGTTTGGTTCTCGGGGATGTCCATCCAGAGGCATTCTCAGTGGCAATGGGAAGTTCCTTGGCCTGACCATTTGTTGGAAATCCAATTCCCAATACGAAACTTGTACGGTATTAGTTGTAGAACCTGCTATTCACTTATGGTGGTCACCACTGTTTGGATGGTAGCTATAGTAGGCATAGTTCGAAATGTCTATGCTGGCTAAGATTTATATTCTACTTTCGAAATGATTTGTTATACATTATGCACTAATAATAATATCAAATGTCTTTTAAATGCGTATCAAGCATCTTTGACTATCATAAGGAGAAATCTCCTCCGAATCTGCGTTTGCATTGTGTGTGTGTGCGGGAGGCCTTATG
Organism: Allium cepa; assembly: GCA_030765085.1. Classification (NCBI taxonomy): domain Eukaryota; kingdom Viridiplantae; phylum Streptophyta; class Magnoliopsida; order Asparagales; family Amaryllidaceae; genus Allium; species Allium cepa. Next base: position 603,040,809 of record CM060932.1, on the reverse strand, counting down.
GTAGTCTCATTTTTAAAAGCATTGCGAATTGAATTTAAAAATATTCCTCTATTTTGATTTTAAAGATAAATAAACTGTTTTGAGTTCTCACACCAGTCACATGACTGACTTGGAGTTTATTGTTTTCCTTCCTAAACTCTGGGTGCCCACCAATTTCCACACGGGCAGTTAAGAGTTAGGTTTATCAGGATATTCTGGATATTCTGGAGTTGCTGGAGGCAAGCTGGATGGCATGGCGTATTACTAGTTTATATAGTATTTCTTTTCCGCTGCACTGTTTGATGTTGTTGATGTTGTATACTCTGATGATATGATGTAATGAAATGTATGTAATGTAATAACTGAAATAGTTCTTTGTTTAAAGATTATTCATTTATTATTATATGTTGTTCCGCTGCGAATTGTGAGATTCTGTTGTTGTTCTTTTTGTTTCCTTTTCTGTCTTCTATTTTCAAATTCTCTTTATCTATTTTTAAAATTCTTCTATCTTCTCTTTTTCAAAATTCTCTGTTTTCTAAAAATTGTCTATCTTCTTTTCCCTCTATTTTTCTATTTTCTTCTTTCCTATCTTCTTTCTTCTTTTCTTTTTCTTAAAAACCCTCAGTGTTCGGTTTTCCGTCGTTCGATTTCTCGGCAGTCGATAAAGAGAGTGTCGATGTCGGATTTTCGGAAGACGAAGAATCGTGTCCTGACAATGTGGTATCAGAGCATATGGTTAAGCGACAACCATGGTTCTGTTGGGTATAGTTCATTAGAGATGGAGTCAGTAGTACTCTAGAATGAGTTTGAGTGTAATAATAGCTATGAGAGCGTATTTGTTAGTGAATATAAAATTTGTTTTATATTGTGATGATTGGTTTATTGAGTGGCATATGAACTTTCGTCAGCGTAGTCCGCAAGACTATGCCGAAGGGGTTTCTAAACACTTGAATAGAACAATTCGGCACAATATTGTTTTAAATTGGGTAAATGAAATAATTTTACCTTGATTATATTTGATATATAAAGGAATAATTTTTCAGAATTATTAAAGTGTATATAAGTTGATTGTTAGGTTGTTTGAATAATCTAAATAAAAGAATAATTGTATAAGCAAATGAATTATAAGAATCAAATTATAATTAAAGTGTTTACAATTGTGAAATAAACTTATATATATAAGAAGTGAAACTATATAAAATATGAGTTGTAAATAAAGGATGTATAAATGGAATATAACTTAAGTTATGTAAATGAAATTCAACTTTGTAATTGAATTGAATAAATGAATTGAATGTTAATCGATTGAATGAAAATAATTGATAAAAAAATAATGAATATAAGTGTTAATTCATTAAAATCTAATTTTATTGGAAGTTGAATAAAATTGAATGGAAATCAATTTAATTAAACCAATTGAGAGTGATGGTGTTAAACCAAAATAAATGTAAGTGAAGTAAAGGAATTTGGTTGTAATTGATATACATTGGTTGGTATATGATTGTTGATTGATTGTATAAAATTCATTAAGTATTAATGAAATTGAAAGCTAATGTAATTGAATTCAAATTAGAAGTAAATAAATTTGAATAGAATTGAAAGTGAATTAGATTTAATTAGTAAATGTAAACTAATTGAATTGAGAATGAATGTTAGTAAATCCAATGTAAATAAATCAAATGTGATTTGAAAGTGAAAACCAATTCATTGTATATTAATGAAAATATGAATGAATATTATTGATTATGAATGATAATTGGATGATGGTTGAATATATATTGCTATTGTTGCATTTGCTATGTGACATATATAGTTATTATGAGATATATGTTGTATATTGAGACTATTTACATATGTGCATGTTCTCATGTTGTTTGTTAAGTGTTTAGTAGGTGCGGATCGCGTTTGCTTCGCATTTGGAGTTCGCTTTAGCGCTATATTAGCCGTATATGCTTGCTAATAAAAATATAAGGTACATATCTCGGATTAAATATCGCACTTTTATACTTTTTTCCCTTCGGGATGCCTCATTACTTGATGAGATGTATATTTGTGATATATATACTGTCATTTTTTTTTTTCGGATCGAGCCGCGCAAAGGAGACTATGGCGAATTTTTCCGAAAATTTAAGGCGTTAGAAAATTTTTGAGTAAATCGGGAAAATTGTGAAAACTTTAACTTTGATTTTGGAATTGAAAGTTAAACAATAGTAGTTGTTTTTGAAAAGATAACTAAGTATGATTTGAAAACTTAGTAAAGATTTGTAAGAAGTTTAATTATGAATTTTGGAAAGTTAATAGATTTTGTAACCTTTCTTACTTGTAATTTCGAGGACGAAATTCTTTTAAGGGGGAAAGATTGTAACGACCCAGAATTTTTATTAATTAAAAATTGAATATTTAATTAATTTTAAATATTTATAAGTGAATTTTTAAGTCAAATAAATTTTTATTTGATTTATTAGATTTAATTGGATAATTAAATCGATAATTTAATATGTTAAATTATGAAAATAATTGAAAATTGAGTTAAATATGATTGAAAATAATTTGGAAAATTTTATTTAATCATACTGGAGTTATAGAGATATTTTAGAACTTTTAAAATCGAATTAAAAGTTAATCTGTGAAAATTGAATATTTTAGTATTTAATAATCGACTGTAAAATAGCCAATTTTTGAACAGTCTCAGAATTGAACGAAACCAGTTTCATTGGATCCGTAATAGTTAGTTATTACTGGATTTCAATTTTCGTGTCAATCGGAGCTATCGTTTGATCGTGGCAGCTCGAAACGCATCGAATCGTTTTTAATTTAAATTTGGCGAGCTAAAATAGCCATTTTTCAAAAAGTCTCGGATTTCGACGAAACCAGTTTCATCGGATCCGTAATGTGATATTATTGTAAGGTTTCAAATTTCAAGTCGTTTGGATTTACCGTTTGTCCGGTACGAATTAAAACGCCTAGAAATCGATTTAAATCGGTTTAATTTAAATTGAGCGTTTACAGCCATAACTCGCACATACTTCCGAATTAGCTTCCGAAACCTGTTCCATTGTGTCCGGAACGCGGGATAAACCCTAGGTACGCTGGTTACGGCGTCTAAATCGGAGTTCGGAATTCCCGGGATGAATAGGGTTTACGCTAGCTTTTTCTATAAAAGGAGACACACACCCTTCATTAAAAAAAAAAAAAATATAACAACTCAAAACCCTAGCCGCCACCCATCAGTTCAATGGCCAGAAAACACCCAACTCTCCTCCTCGATATCTTCCAATCCGTCGACAATTAGCAAGAATGTTCAACACGAAAGATGTAGAGGACGTCAAGCTCTACAAGATCAACGGTGGAGATGTGATTTGGAGCTGTATTTTGGGATATAGGGGCTGCGTTCTCTTGGAGGTTGCGCACGAAATTCTAGACACTACAGGGGGCCGAGCTTCACCTAGGGGGGGGCGAGCATGGTGGTGGAGAGGGGCATTCGAATGGAACTTCCTGATCAAGATTTCGTCGAGTATAGGTGGGGTAATGTTTAACCCTAGTATGTAAAAGTGGGTTCGGCCTCCATTGAGATGCCTGGAAGTATTGCGTGATGATGAGGGAGAAGGTGTTAACGGCCATGATGGAGTTGCAGTTGGATCCAAGGGCTATGGTCAGTTAGGGGTTAAAAATTATAATTAAAATGTTGTAATTTGTATATATAAATTGTGCACGATCTTTAAAAATGCATAACTTTTTCATACGAGGTCGAAAAAATGCAAACCCAGTTGCGTTGGAATCGTATGGACGAGCACTACGCGATGGAGTTGGTTTGGAGTCGTTTGGAGTTAGTGAGAATTTTGGATAAAATTAAACGCGCGTTTAATTTTATTCGAAATAAATCGCTAAAACGGAAATTAAAACCAAGGTGAGAATTTCTCACTCAATCGAATAGATTTCGATTTTATTTTAAATAGTTAGATTTAAAATATTTGAATGCATGTTTGAATGATGACTGTAAATTATTGATTGTTAAAATAGACATTATGCGCCGTTAGTAAGCGGATGTTATTTATTTAAAACATATACCGCGAATATTTCATAAACAGTGAAATTGGTATTATATATAATATCAATATATATATATTGGCATATGTATATATTGCAGTTGTTGATTTCCCGCATTTTTTTGTTTAGCGGATGAGACCCTATTACGCCGTTATTAAGCGGATAATATTTAATAAGAACATATACCGCGATAATTTCGTACTGGAGCGAAATTGGTATTGTGCTAATGTTTTTTGGATGCAGGAAACAGGTTGGAGGGATCCAACTGGATTCCTCAACAGTTTTTATTTGATTTCAGATATTTTGATATTTGATGGATTATCATATCGATATATGATATCGTTGTTAGTCGTGATTGACTATTTGGTGTGTAGCATCATTGGACCCAGATTTGGGATTTTGAAATGTTTTTAAAGTGATTTTTGAAAATATACTATATTTTTGGAATTGATCCATTATAAATAAATAAACGTTAAAATTTTTAAAGTTATAAAAATTATGGTTTTTGTGAAATATAGTTAAAAAGCTGATTTTTAGAAATACGATTAAAAGTCGATTTTTGAGAAATATGAACTAATGATTTTATAAAATAATTTAGATTGGATTTTTGAATATATGATAAAAGTTTAATTATAGGATTTATAAAATTTGATTATTTTATAAATCGAAATGATGAAATTATAAAGGAATTTAAAGACGTTTCAGAATAATAATATAAACTGATTTATATTAAGAGATTTATAAATGGATATTTATAAATTGAAAAATTGACATTATAAAACAAGTTTTTATAAGTGTTTGAATGTAGTGAAAATGAATTTCATAAATGAATGAAATTTATAGAGTTATAAACTGTGAAGTTATAAATGAAATCTATAAATAGTAAGATTTATAAATTTGGTGAAATTATTTGAAGAATAGATTGATTAAATAAATAAATCTTATAAGTTATAAGGTTTATAAATTGAAAAGTCTTTAAAAAGAACGATTTTGTAAAATAATCGTTTTATAAGTAGTTAACTTATAATATGAACTTTTAGTCTATAATTGAATTATAAACTGAATAGGTAAATAAAAGGATTTATAAAAAAGGAAGTTTTTATAAATAAATAGAAAAGGAATTTATAAACGTTGTTTTATAAATTCGCAAATGACTTATTTTGACAAGTTAATTGTTATAACTTAGAAATGGAGTTATATTCACATTTTTAATAGTGAATAATCCTTTGAATTAAAATGAATAAAAGGATGAGATTTGTTAACGAAGTTTATTCACATTTTTGAATAGTGAATAACACGTTAAAGGAATTGTTTTGAATGTGATGTTTTAAATAGAATTAAAACAATCTAACGATGTTTTTAAACATGTTGAGATTCGAAATCATAGATTTCAACATTTATTGTTGAAATAGATGTTTCGAGAAATGAAAGGAGATGATGGACTATAACACTGTTGTTATAGTAAATGATTTCCGAAAGGAAATGTTTTTGTATAGTATTGGGATTTATATATCTATTTTAATTTCGAATCCCTATACTAGTGATTTTGGGTTGTTGTAACGATGTTTTACGCAACATTCGTTTTGGCCCAAATAAATATGTTTAAGTGAATGATTTCCTTAAAGAATGAAATATATACTTAATTCGATTTAAGTATATTGAATATTTTCTAAGTGTTGAAAATAAAAGATTGTGAATTACTTATTTAATAAGTATGGAAATGTTTTCCAATATGAAGTGAAAAATTAGAATTTATCTTTTTAAAGATAAATTGAAATGGATAATTGAAATCATATATGCATGAATATTTTGAAATATAAATTCATTATGGAATTTATATGTGAAAAGTGAAATTGGTTAAAAATAAATATTGATTTATTTTTGACGTATTGAAATTATATATCTAGTAAAGATATTTTGGAAAATAAATAATTTGGAAAATTATTTGGAATCTGGTGATGTATGCATATCCATTGATAGTTTAATAGCCGACTATCAATATTTCCCTTTGAATGGGTATTTGATGTGATTTGATTGAATTTGAATGCACACTTATTTTTGAATAAGCGCTCACTATTCGGGTTAACCGGGAAAGGACCATGGGTTCGTATAACCCATTCCGAATATGTGATACGTCGTTGTGAATTGCATTGAAGATCGGTGTTGAAGACCGGTATTTGCGAGAGCGATAGGATGACCTATCGATTGTTTCTGCACCGAGTCGCGCCGGTATAGAAACTCCATATGTGATGGTAAATCCGATCAGGATTGTGAATATCCGGATTGCAAGGACTTCTTTGTAAGTGCCTTCGGTTTTGTTCGAGCCCGGAACAGACTTGTATGGATTGTATGCCTGACATTACAAGTTGAGATATAAAGCCGATTTCTTTCAAATATATTTCTGTTGGTGGCGGAGAATTTATTCTTTGCTTAACACCCTTCTTTGAGACGTACGAGCTCAAAGGTTATATAGTTGAAGTTATCAGCGATATATTCCCAGTTTGGTAATGTGACATGCTGAGTGATGCTGAAATGATCATTGTGTTGATTATTGTGATAGGATCATTTATTTGATCGTCTATCTTAGTGATCATTGTGTTGATCATTTATTGACCCAAAGCATGGCTTTTGTATAAAGTATGTTTTTGTGGACGTGACTTCGTCGAGCCTCACATCCCGGAAATGGTCAAAACAGGAAAGAAGCAGCAAGGTTATGAGGGGTAGCACCCTTTAGGATGTGTCCATTTCCTTCTGGAAAAGGGTGGTATCATGGTATGGAGCCCAGATACTTACTCATGTTGAAAACACTTTGTTATGATTGTGTGAATTGATTAGAGAGCGCTCTCGGAAAAAGGTCCCAAAGGACCGGGGGATGGCATATTCGGTCAGTTGTTACTCAGTTAGGAGTAACCCGGCCTTGTGTTGGTTGAGATCCGGTTTGGTTCTCGGGGATGTCCATCCAGAGGCATTCTCAGTGGCAATGGGAAGTTCCTTGGCCTGACCATTTGTTGGAAATCCAATTCCCAATACGAAACTTGTACGGTATTAGTTGTAGAACCTGCTATTCACTTATGGTGGTCACCACTGTTTGGATGGTAGCTATAGTAGGCATAGTTCGAAATGTCTATGCTGGCTAAGATTTATATTCTACTTTCGAAATGATTTGTTATACATTATGCACTAATAATAATATCAAATGTCTTTTAAATGCGTATCAAGCATCTTTGACTATCATAAGGAGAAATCTCCTCCGAATCTGCGTTTGCATTGTGTGTGTGTGCGGGAGGCCTTATGGTAGTCTCATTTTTAAAAGCATTGCGAATTGAATTTAAAAATATTCCTCTATTTTGATTTTAAAGATAAATAAACTGTTTTGAGTTCTCACACCAGTCACATGACTGACTTGGAGTTTATTGTTTTCCTTCCTAAACTCTGGGTGCCCACCAATTTCCACACGGGCAGTTAAGAGTTAGGTTTATCAGGATATTCTGGATATTCTGGAGTTGCTGGAGGCAAGCTGGATGGCATGGCGTATTACTAGTTTATATAGTATTTCTTTTCCGCTGCACTGTTTGATGTTGTTGATGTTGTATACTCTGATGATATGATGTAATGAAATGTATGTAATGTAATAACTGAAATAGTTCTTTGTTTAAAGATTATTCATTTATTATTATATGTTGTTCCGCTGCGAATTGTGAGATTCTGTTGTTGTTCTTTTTGTTTCCTTTTCTGTCTTCTATTTTCAAATTCTCTTTATCTATTTTTAAAATTCTTCTATCTTCTCTTTTTCAAAATTCTCTGTTTTCTAAAAATTGTCTATCTTCTTTTCCCTCTATTTTTCTATTTTCTTCTTTCCTATCTTCTTTCTTCTTTTCTTTTTCTTAAAAACCCTCAGTGTTCGGTTTTCCGTCGTTCGATTTCTCGGCAGTCGATAAAGAGAGTGTCGATGTCGGATTTTCGGAAGACGAAGAATCGTGTCCTGACAAAATAATTAATTTTTCAAAATACTAGGATAATGATAAATAACTTTAAAATAATATCAGTACAAATAAATAACTATTAAAACATAAATATATTCTCTTGATAAAAATCCTTATATTTCAACATAATCCTTCCCATATTTATAAAACTATATTTATAAATCTCTTTCTATTTTATAAACTTCCTTTCATGATTTCCTTTTATTTATGAACCTCATTTATAACTCTATCCCTTTGTATTTATAAATCTTATTTAACATCTTCAAATCCATCCTCACTTTCAACTTTCAAAGTAGAATCAACTATTTTCTAAGACAACATTCTGCATATTTTCATAAATCCACAATTGTGATTTATTTTCCCAATCTATCCAATGATAATAGTTCTCTTTTATTTATAAATACCGTTTATAAATTTATGTTTTATTAATAAAAAACGATTCCACAAATCTACACTTTATAGCATCTCAAATACTAAAAATATGGCCACTGCTGTTATAGCACTAATTAGGAAAAATCATCCAGTAATCAAATATGGCTTTCAACACATCATATATCAAGTTATATAAAAAATAAAATCAACAGTATGAGGAATTCTATTGGATCCCTCCAATCTATCCCCCTGCATCACATAAAATATATAATTAATAATATAACTCAACCGCTTCAAGGTGGGGTTGTATACAAATGGTCATCCGCTCTTACATGAGAATGTAATTGGATCTCATCTATTTCAAGGGCGAGAATATTCCGAACCAACTAATAAAATAGTAAATCTTCCAAACATCCAATCAACAATTTAAATTAATATAACCGATTAATCAAAAGGTGAGTTTAACTTACATTGATTTTATTAGTCGCCAAAGCTTTCCGGTTTGAATTAAAATTGAGCAGCTGTTCAATTTTAACCCAAATTTCTACGATCTCCAAATCTATCCAATCTAACTCTATAACATAGATTTCGCTGATACGATCGCAACGCAACTCGTCGCATTCAATTTGGACCTCGTTTGTAAAAGTTATGAATTAATGAACAATTTAAATAATTAAATTATAATTAACGTTTAATTAATATACTATTAAATTTAATTACCTTTTCCTCTCAAATTCATTTGTTTCCAGAAAAGAAAATACGACTTTAGCCACCAATCACCGTCGTACTGCTGCCTAGCTCGTCCGTGTCGCCCAGGTCCGCCTTGGCCGTGCTTGCGCCACCATCGCTGAAGACCAGCTCACCGTCGATCTTCGCTATTTCACCCAAAGTGGGTTCTACAAACAAAACCGTAAAGGCATGTAGGGAGAATGTATTTCCATCAATGGCAAGGCTACTGGGGTATCGCCCGTCACAGTACGTGGTCTAGATCACCGTACAGAGGATCCACCCTGATACCCTACATCACAAGACCGGAGTTACCCTTTACTGGATAGTCCGAATAAGTTCACCTCGCGGTTGGGATCAGCATCCGCCCACACAGCCGAAAAAAGGGACATCTAGACATGGGTTACCTTACCCTAATTGGTTGCTAGCCACTTAGCCTTGTGTGCACCTCTCCTGTTTTAGCCATTCTCGGTTGATGAGGCTCGAGGCTATGCATTACCTTTTTAGCATACGTACACTTTGAATGCTCACCGTCCTCCTAACGATGTTCTGAAAGCATTCGTCCATACAAGTCCGTTCCGAATCTGAACGGAATCGAAGGCACTACTCATACTACATCCATTTTAGGATCACCCTCAGGATTAGTAGCGACTAGCCCTAGCACTTCACTGCTCCATCTTCGACTCCAATCTCTTGTCTTCCTCATGAAAACATTCAAACTAGATCAAAGTGGTTTTCGGAAAGTTAATCCCGATCCCGGTTATAACAACCCGCATATTTGTCGATTTTTATATTTAAATATTTTATCGATACTCAGAATTTAGTCCGAAAAGCTACTTTTTGCATACGGTCGAATTAGGACTCGAGGCCACTCCCATTGAGTTTAAAATTCCGTTTGCGACCTTTTTGAGTATAAGCTTTGATATGTTTGGAGAAAGTTGATTTTTGCTACTTTTTCACTTTGGGTTTGGGTTTGGGCTCAGCCCTATGTTTAACTTATACTCAAATCTGAGCCACTCCTCCCCATTCACCCTCACTTTCTCCTCTTTTCAGTTTTAAAACATCAATGGTGGGAGAGATGGGAAATTAAAACTCCAAAACCCTAGTTTCCTTTTGCAAATCAAGCTCTAGCTCCAAACTAATAGAAGAACCCATTGGTAAGCTTCTCTTCTTCTTCTCCAACTCATTCTCTTATCAATTTCAGAAATTTCTAAACCTAATTTAGGAAATGTTTCTCTTGTTAGCTTAGAATCAAGCTTCTTGAGTTGGATTTGAAGAGTGGTTGATTCTCTTTTGCTTTCAAGCTTCTTTTTCAATTGCTTGGGTTCAAAGGTGAGATTTTTATCTCACATCTATGCTTATATTTATCTTCGATTGTTAGGTATGAATTCCTAACACTTATTCGTGTGCATTTGCTTTTGGTTTGGATTGATTTGGTGAATATTCCAATTTTTGGTGTTTTGAGTTCAATTCGTTAAAAATCCTAACTTTGATGTTTGAACACGTTTTTGGTGATGCATCGAGGAGCATATAGGGCCGGGTAGTTGATTGGCATAAACCCTTAGCGCCGTTGCTCGTGCGAATGCAATTTGATCGAGTTTGCACCTCTTTTGAAATAGGGCAGGGGAGTGCTGGCAACAGGTTCGGCCGACCGAGCCCCTGGGCCGGTCGACCGACCTGCTACCCAGGCACTTCCTGCCTCTGTTTGGAAGTGCCAGTTACAGGCTTCGGCCGACCGAGTCCCTGGGCCGGTCGACCGACCTGATGCCCCGAGCACTTCCAACCCCTGGTTCGGTCAACCGACTCAGGGAGTCCGGTCGACCGACCTGCTCCTGTCTGCCAACTATGCCTTTTTCCCCTAGTTGCTTGAATTTCCAACTTCAATCGATTCGTGTTGTTTCCTATTTGTTGTTATCATTTATTATGACTTTGATGACTCCTTTTTAGGGATTTTTGAATATCCATTTCGATGGATTCTTTATCGGTTTCGTTGGATTTTTATTCACATCTTCGTAGGTGAATTTTAGTGATTGATTGTTCCTACAATCTTCTTCGTGATTTTTCACTTTAAAAATATAAAGGTTTCTATTCTAGTAGTAAATATCAAAACTCTTTCTTCAAATGATTTCAATACTATTTTATTACAAAGCTCGTTTTCTCAAACTGATTTCCAATCTATTAGTATATACAAACCTTTACCTCACTCGTATGAGAAATCTAATTAAACGACTTAGTAAAACAAGTGGTATGAAACGCTTGCGTTTACTTCGTTGGTTAATTCTTGGACTTGTTCGATTGAATCTCTTGTGACAATTTTATAGTGGAGATCTACAGTTTGTTCGTAAATATTTGAGTTAAGCAAGTGGTTATGGGACATGAAGCTAAACTCCTATATTTACTAGCTTAGTGTAATTGACACTTCTCGTTGATCATGACGATCATCTTTGTGATTTAGACTAGCAATGTGCGATGTCTCTATGTCTACGAGGGAGACTAAACCCCGTTTTGTGGAGTTTCGACTCAAATTGGTGGGGTAGCAACCCATGGTCTTCGGGCCATTTGTAGAGCTTCGGCTCAATTTGTGATGGTTAGCAACCATGGAATTAGCGTTCCGTTTGTGATACACGTGTTGGTGAGCTTTATGCTCCCGTTTGTGATAGGCCTTCTCCCTTTTTTGTGATTTCTGGATTTCTTAAGATGATTTCTAGAATTTGTGTTTCACCAATTTTTGTGATTTCTATTGATAAGTTTTATCAATATTTTTGCATTGGTGAATTTGTGTGTCATTGACTTTTGTGATTGACATTGATATAATCGTCAATATTTGTGGTTTGATGAACGAAATAAGGAGTATGACATTTCTTTGATTCTTGTGTAGATTTTGTGATATTGATTAATCTCTTGTTGATTTTCAATTACTTATATATATCACAGCTTGGCATTGTGATTATTATGTGTTTACCATATCTCTTATCCTATATCGTTTCATCTGATATTTATAGTTAGACTGATCCGTTTATTATTTTCTTATTAAATAATACTCGGGTCAGACCGAGATGTTATAGGTGCTTCTGCTTGACTTCTCATCCAGGATCATTACTCTGACTTTTGGTTAACTACTTAGATTAGTAGTTTTTGTTGTATACATTTGAGATATAGACTCCATAATGTATACTTATTCTTTTGTGTAGTTCGTGTAACTATTCTTTTATGATATTGTGGATCTTTTTAGACCACTACTCTGATGTACACTTCCTAGTGTAATATTCATATCTGTTTCCGCCTTTGTGATATGAATTATCTATGACTGATTTATGTTATGTTTATTTCTATATTTGTTTCCGAAGATTATTATAGCCACTGTGTAGTAGCTTTGTGTTTGTATCGGTATGTCGGATTTTCCTCTTGAAATAAAATGCATGTTATACTATCTGACATATCGGTGCTCGCGCAAAGCAATTACACGGATGGTCGCTCCTCAACAGCCTTATTCTCCGTGCTGGTTGACAGCATTACACCGTAGTGTTCTTGGCTAGCGTGGGTATAGAGGTGGGGCGTCACAGCTTGGTATCAGAGCCAAACTTCGGAACAGTGTAGAATAATCTAGCAAGGATCGTGTCCTAAGTCTTTCTTAGGAGTCGTGCTTTAGGATTTAATTCGAGTCTTCGTACCGATTCATCCTAGTTTATTTATGATTCCTTGTTTTATCAATCAAGTTTGATTGAAATTTACTTTGAGAATAACTTTTTCCTCTTCTTTCTTTCTTTCTTAAAGAAGAGAAATGGTTAGACCTGGCCGTCCCAGCACCGGTCAATCTAGTGCTACTCCCCTGGATGGAGTATTCATGTCTGCTCAACAACTTTTGGATCTTGTAAAGAATCAAGAGTTTATCTATGCTTTGAGTAAGAACCCCGAAATGGTTCTACCTTTGAAACTTGAAGTTTCTTTCAATCAGCTTGTGGATGTTACTCTTCTTCATGGAGAGGTTGGTAAAGGAAGTGTTTGTGATATTGGGACTTCCAAGAAGAGGCATATTAAGTGTTATCCCACTTTTTGGCAAAGCCGTGATACCAAAAGATTGATCAAAAACAAAAGACAGTTCATCTCAGAGATTGGTTATACTTCACTTTGCTATGGATATCGATGAATTTTGTCCGAGCCCGGATCAGGCCACAACTGATAAGACATGACAAGCAAAGCTGTAGAAGCCAGCGTTTCAAGTTTCAAGTCAATCAGAGTTCGTATGCTCAAGATATGATGGTTTCAATTTGAGAAGGATAGCCCCTTGTTCGGTTCGAACCCATATGGTACCCATGGTTCGAATCGATGGCCAAGGGTTATGTTCGAACCCATTGCTTCGAAACCATCTACTCCGAACCCATCCGGTGTCCTTGCTTCGAACCCATGAAGTTCGAACCCACCCAGTATCCTTCCTTCGAATCCATGAAGTTCGAACCCATCATCCTAGCAGTAGTTCGAACCCACGAGACATAGCCGTGCCTCGAGTCCAGCAGCCATCATGTACTTCGAATCGACTGCATTCGAATCCATCAGCACGTTCGTATCCATGACTAGAACACTGTTTCGTATCCATCAAATGGGTCGCGTCTTCGTATCCATGAACTTCGTATCGATCGCGCCAGTGCCTAGTTCGAATCGATCGAAGCCCATCACGGGGTTTCAGTTCGTATCCATCACATGTATCGAGGCGAACTTACCATCGATGCGAAGGAGGCCCCCTCTCCTCGTTTCGAACTAGGCAGATGCAGGTCAACACGAGACTTGTGTAGTTGATTGACTCAAACTATGCAACGACCACTGATACAAACGAGGAGAAGAACATGGGTGCGAAGCGGTCAACTCGGAGATAAAACAGGATCGATGCGAGGAGTGCGCGCCACGTCACCAGAGATCCACGTGACCGATCGATTCGAAGGGGATGGATTCGAAATGATGGGTTCGAATGCAACAGCCCTCACGAAAAACCACAACTTGAACCGATCATATCTCCTAAACCACTGATCCAAATGCAACCAAATTTTCACAGTAGCTTCCATACAAGATAAAGATTGTTCCTGCCAAGTTTCAGCTCGATTGGACCATTTCTTGATGGGTTCAAAATGACTTCGAATCGATGTCAGATCGAGACGAAACTTGGTGGGGTCGGTCGCGTGGGCCCACTCACGTGCCGGAAGAAGTCTCCCGAAGTTTCAGCAAGATCTGGGCCTCCAACGCCTATAAATAGCACCCTGAAGCCTTCAGAAAAGGGGATCTTTCCGGGAACTTCTGCCATTGAACACCAAGACTCTGCCGGATTCAAATCTACTCATCAGATTCACTGTTGTATTCAGATTTCAAAGCTATTATCAACTGTAATCCGTTGTAATCGATTTAATCGAGCAAAGCAATAAAGAGAAAACTTTCAAAGTGGACGTAGGCGCGAACGCCGAACCACTATAAATCCTGTGTTTGTGATTGTTGTTTGTGAATTACTGTGATTTGTCACTTAAAGCTGAATTCTCTATTGACTGTTGCTGAGTTCTGTGTTGATTATTATCAAGTTGAATACGTAAACGGGTGTTTTTCGTGATATTGGGTGTTTGTGACCAATTTTGGCGCAAACATTAAGTTCAAGAGCCTTAATCCCAATAAGAGAGTGAAGCAAACTACTTTTGTAGCAAAGACTCCAATCCCTAATCGTGGAGGATGCTACAATTGTAATTCTAAGGAACACTATGCGAATATGTGTCCAAAACCCCATTCTTGTCGCTATTGCAAGAAACCGGGTCATCTTTTATCTGCATGTCCCAAACTTTTGAACAAGGACATGAGAAAGCTAAATAGTGTGCAAGCCCCTAGCAACTCTTCTCTCAGTCAAGGTATTTTACACTCAATCCTTGATGGCATTGTTTTATTTCGTGGTCTTCTTATTCGAGTTCTCTTTGATATGGGTTTCATCTCATTATTTTTATATCAAAAGAACTTGTTGATTCTTTTCCTTTAAACATTTTGGGCTTGATGTCTTCCTTGAGAATTGCGAATCCGGATGGTAGATCCGCAACACTCAATTTGCTTTCTATTGATGTCGAAATCATTTTATGTGATTTTTCTTTCCGAGCCGATTTTTACTTAGGCTTCGGAATTGATTTTTGTAAGGATTGGCTTAATCGTTGTGAAGCCCATATCCTATTTTTCCGTGTGGACTATTCATCTTCGACATTTTCTATTTGTTAAGCAGATTTCTATTTTTTTTCTTGTGATACCGATTTCAAATTTTTGAAGACATCATTTTATTCTTTAAGCCCTCAAGATGAGAAAAGTGTTATTTCTCTTATCTAAATAATTTGTGAAACTTTTCCGGTATTTTTGAGTTTGTCTTAGGATTATCACCTAAGAAATCTTTTGTGTGGTGTTAAGGCCTTTCTAGTTCGACCTTGCCACCGATTTTCATTTGGCTACGAGTTGCGGGAGTTCGCATTCCATTTACCGCATTCCGCACTCGTTACGATTCTTATGAATAACTTATTTTGTCATTCAGTTTGTCCAGCTTATTTCATCCGTTTTATAAATCGAATATTCTATGAATATTTCGATGAGACCATTCTTGTATATATTGATTTTGGATGAAAATAGTAATTTAAAATTTTGAAATTTTTTTTCATAAGATTTATTTATAAGTACAATTTGATTTTTGTTCTTAAAATGAACAAAGAATATTCTTAAAAGTTTTTAAAAACATGTTTATCATATAGAAGATGATTTTGTGATTGTATTGCTCGTTGGGTGCTTTAAGAATTCTGGTCGATGCGCTTGATCAACGTTATCGATAAGAATTTCGTAAACGCTTTGATGAGACAATCAGACATGATATATTGACTTGTAAAAGTGTAAATTTTTCTGGAAAGGTTATTAAATAAAGATAAATGTAATTTTGAAAGTTTTAACTTTTCAGGAAAGAAGATTGTTCAAAAGAAATTCTTTCTTTTCGATACTCTTATTCTTGTGATTCCCGAAGGGAACCAAGACTTTATCTTTTGTACCAGTGCATATCGTGATGGTTTGGATGCCATTCTCTTGCAAAAGATAACGTGCTATCACTTGTGCTTCTAAATCATTAAAGCCGATCGAGACTAGGTATGCCACTCGTGATCTAGTGCTCACGGCTATTATTTTCGCTTTTAGAATTTGGCATCATTATTTTTGGGTGAGAAATTTGTTCTCCACCTCGATCATAAATCTTTGGAATATTTATTTTCTCATAAGGAACTTTATGTCGACTCGAGTTCTTGGCATCTTATGATCTTGATATTCTGGAAGTCGTGTTGCCAATGCGCTTTGTCATAGGCAACAAGTTGTTGTTTCTATGATGATATCCGAATGGAACGATCTCGAGATCTTATCCACTTGTGAGATTCGAGAGCGCGTATCCGATTTATGCTCATCATTTGTTCTATGTAGCCTTGAGGCTCATCCTTCTCTTTTAGACCGCACTCTTGAAGCTCAAAGGCTAGATCCTGAATTGGCTCTTCTTGGCCAAAATATTAAGGATAAAATTGATATTGAAGGTTTGAAAGACTTTGATATCGATTCTCGTGGCGGCATTCGGAAATTTGGTAGACTTGTCGTGCCAAATATTGGTGATCTTCGTAAAGATATTTTAGAAGATTCTCATCATTCTAAATTTACCATTCATCCCGGTAGTAGTAAAATATACGCGGATATGAAGCGACTTTATTATTGGGAGGGAATGAAACTTGACATCGCTAACTTCGTTAAGCGTTGCATGACTTGCCAACTCGTTAAGGCTGAGCATCAAAGTCCCGGTGGGTTATTGCAACCTTTAGAAATTCCAATTTGGAAGTGGGACCAAATTTCCATGGATTTTATAGATGGCCTTCCCCGTTCTCGTTCGGGTCATGATAGCTTATGGGTGATTGTTGATAGCCTTACTAAATTCGCTCATTTTATTCCCGTTCAGTCTAACCGAACCGTACCCCTTTTGGCCAAACTTTTTATTAAAGAAATTGTTAAATTGCATGGAGTTCCTACTTCTATAGTTAGTGATCGTGATCCATTGTTTACTAGTGGATTTTAGAAGAGTCTTCAAAAAGCTTTGGGAACGAAGCTTAATTTTAGCACCGCTTATCACCCCCAGTCCGATGGACAAACCGAGCGTATGAATCAAACTCTTGAAGATCTTCTTCGTGCATGTGTTCTTGATTTTGGTGGAAGTTGGGAAGATCATATTTCACTTGTTGAATTTTCCTATAATAATAGCTTCCAATCTAGGATTGGTATGGCACCTTTTGAGGCACTCTATGGTAGGCCATGTCGATCTCCTTCTTGTTGGCTTGAGGCCGGTGAGAAGCTGGTTTTAGGTCCAGATTTTATTCGTGATTCCACCGAAAAGATTGATCTTATTCGTCATAGGATGAAAGAAGCCCAGAGTAGACAAAAATCCTATGCCGATAACCGAAGAAGGAAGTTAGAATTTTCTGTGGGAGATCTTGTGTTCATTTGTGTGTCACCTATGAAAGGTGTTGTACGTTTCAGTCGATCGGGAAAATTAGCGCCTCGATATATTGGGCCATTTCCTATCACTGAACGTATTGGTTCCGTGGCTTATCGCCTTTTATTACCGGCTCAATTATCTGCTATCCATGATGTGTTTCACGTTTCTCAACTTCGGAAATGTCTTCGAGATTCCGATTCTGTTCTTGAGCCCGGTGTTGTGGAAGAAATTGAAGTTTCGCCTAATTTAACTTATGAGCAGCATCCTATTCGAATTATTGCTTCGGAGGTCAAACGTCTTCGAAATAAAGATGTTCCGCTTGTGAAAGTTCAATGGTCTTCAAATCCTAAGGATTGTTCTTGGTAGTCTAGAGAGTTCATCGAGCGATCACATCCGGACTTATTTTCCCGTGCTCTTTGAGGTGAACTTCTTATTTCAAACTTCTTTTGTGTTGAATATGCTTTTATGGTTGTTACTATATATCTTCTTCTTAAATATTGCGAGGACGCAATTTCTTTAAGGAGGGGAGTCTGTAACAACCCGCATGTTTGTCGATTTTTATATTTGAATATTTTGTTTAAATATTTTATCGATACTCGGAATTTAGTCCGAAAAGCTACTTTTTGCATACGGTCGAATTAGGACTCGGGACCACTCCCATTGAGTTTAAAATGCCGTTTGCGACCTTTTTTAGTATAAGCTTCGATATGTTTGGAGAAAGTTGATTTTTGCTACTTTTTCACTTTGGGTTTGGGTTTGGGCTCAGCCCTATGTTTAACTTATACTCAAATCTAAGCCACTCCTCCCCATTCACCCTCACTTTCTCCTCTTTTCAGTTTTAAAACATCAATGGTGGGAGAGATGGGAAATTAAAACTCCAAAACCCTAGTTTCCTTTTGCAAATCAAGCTCTAGCTCCAAACTAATAGAAGAACCCATTGGTAAGCTTCTCTTCTTCTTCTCCACTCATTCTCTTATCAATTTCAGAAATTCCTAAACCTAATTTAGGAAATGTTTCTCTTGTTAGCTTAGAATCAAGCTTCTTGAGTTGGATTTGCAGAGTGGTTGATTCTCTTTTTCTTTCAAGCTTCTTTTTCAATTGCTTGGGTTCAAAGGTGAGATTTTTATCTCACATCTATGCTTATATTTATCTTCGATTGTTAGGTATGAATTACTAACACTTATTCGTGTGCATTTGCTTTTGGTTTGGATTGATTTGGTGAATATTCCAATTTTTGGTGTTTTGAGTTCAATTCGTTAAAAATCCTAACTTTGATGTTTGAACACGTTTTTGGTGATGCATCGAGGAGCATATAGGGTCGGGTAGTCGATTGGCATAAACCCTTAGCGCCGTTGCTCGTGCGAATGCAATTTGATCGAGTTTGCACCTCTTTTGAAATAGGGCAGGGGAGTGCTGCCAACAGGTTCGGCCGACCGAGCCCCTGGGCCGGTCGACCGACCTGCTACCCAGGCACTTCCTGCCTCTGTTTGGAAGTGCCGGTTACAGGCTTCGGCCGACCGAGCCCCTGGGCCGGTCGACCGACCTGGTGCCCCGAGCACTTCCAACTCCTGGTTCGGTCAACCGACTCAGGGAGTCCGATCGACCGACCTGCTCCTATCTGCCAACTATGCCTTTTTCCCCTAGTGGCTTGAATTTCCAACTTTAATCGATTCGTGTTGTTTCCTATTTGTTGTTATCATTTATTATGACTTTGATGACTCCTTTTTAGGGATTTTTGAATATCCATTTCGATGGATTCTTTATCGGTTTCGTTGGATTTTTATTCACATCTTCGTAGGTGAATTTTAGTGATTGATTGTTCCTACAATCTTCTTCGTGATTTGTCACTTTAAAAATACAAAGGTTTCTATTCTAGTAGTAAATATCAAAACTCTTTCTTCAAATGATTTCAATACTATTTTATTACAAAGCTCGTTTTCTCAAACCGATTTCCAATCTATTAGTATATACAAACCTTTACCTCACTCGTATGAGAAATCTAATTAAACGACTTAGTAAAACAAGTGTTATGAAACGCTTGCGTTTACTTCGTTGGTTAATTCTTGGACTTGTTCGATTGCATCTCTTGTGACAATTTTATAGTGGAGATCTACAGTTTGTTCGTAAATATCTGAGTTAAGCAAGTGGTTATGGGACATGAAGCTAAACTCCTATATTTACTAGCTTAGTGTAATTGACACTTCTCGTTGATCATGACGATCATCTTTGTGATTTAGACTAGCAATGTGCGATGTCTCTTTGTCTGCGAGGGAGACTAAACCCTGTTTTGTGGAGTTTCGACTCAAATTGGTGGGGTAGCAACCCATGGTCTTCGGGCCGTTTGTGGAGCTTCAGCTCAATTTGTGATGGTTAGCAACCATGGAATTAGCGTTCCGTTTGTGATACACGTGTTGGTGAGCTTTATGCTCCCGTTTGTGATAGGCCTTCCCCCTTTTTTGTGATTTCTGGATTTCTTGAGATGATTTCTAGAATTTGTGTTTCACCAATTTTTGTGATTTCTATTGATAAGTTTTATCAATATTTGTGCATTGGTGAATTTGTGTGTCATTGACTTTTGTGATTGACATTGATATAATCGTCAATATTTGTGGTTTGATGAACGAAATAAGGAGTATGACATTTCTTTGATTCTTGTGTAGATTTTGTGATATTGATTAATCTCTTGTTGATTTTCAATTACTTATATATATCACAGCTTGGCATTGTGATTATTATGTGTTTAGCCATATCTCTTAACCTATATCGTTTCATCTGATATTTATAGTTAGACTGATCCGTTTATTATTTTCTTATTAAATAATACTCGGGTCAGACCGAGATGTTACAGGTGCTTCTGCTTGACTTCTCATCCAGGATCACTACTCTGACTTTTGGTTAACTACTTAGACTAGTAGTTTTTGTTGTATACATTTGAGATATAGACTCCGTAATGTATACTTATTCTTTTGTGTAGTTTGTGTAACTATTCTTTTGTGATATTGTGGATCTTTTTAGACCACTACTCTGATGTACACTTCCTAGTGTAATATTCATATCTATTTCCGCCTTTGTGATATGAATTGTCTGTGACTGATTTATGTTATGTTTATTTCTATATTTGTTTCCGAAGATTATTATAGCCACTGTGTAGTAGCTTTGTGTTTGTATCGGTATGTCGGATTTTCCTCTTGAAATAAAATGCATGTTATACTATCTGACATATCGGTGCTCGCGCAAAGCAATTACACGGATGGTCGCTCCTCAACAGCCTTATTCTCCGTGCTGGTTGACAGCATTACACCGTAGTGTTCTTGGCTAGCGTGGGTATAGAGGTGGGGCGTCACAGCTTGGTATCAGAGCCAAACTTCGGAACAGTGTAGAATAATCTAGCAAGGATCGTGTCCTAAGTCTTTCTTAGGAGTCGTGCTTTAGGATATAATTCGAGTCTTCGTACCGATTCATCCTATTTTCTTTATGATTCCTTGTTTTATCAATCAAGTTTGATTGAAATTTATTTTTAGAATAACTTTTTCCTCTTCTTTCTTTCTTTCTTAAAGAAGAGAAATGGTTAGACCTGGCCGTCCCAGCGCCGGTCAATCTAGTGCTACTCCCCTGGATGGAGTATTCATGTCTGCTCAACAACTTTTGGATCTTGTAAAGAATTAAGAGTTTATCTATGCTTTGAGTAAGAACCCCAAAATGGTTCTACCTTTGAAACTTGAAGTTTCTTTCAATCAGCTTGTGGATGTTACTCTTCTTCATGGAGAGGTTGGTAAAGGAAGTGTTTGTGATATTGGGATTTCTTCACGAAAATAGCCGAAGCTCCCTAAGGCGAGGAACTAGAGCGAATAAATTGCTTCATCTCCAATTCGGATAATTGTTTGCGTATCTCCTCATTCTCTTTATTGGACATTCAATAAGGAGGACGAGTAATAGGTAGAGCTCCAGGGATAAGACTAATTCTGAACTCAATTGCTCGCTTAGGTGGTAATCCTAAAATGGGCTCAAATATGTCGTAAAATTCACGAACAACGTGAATAAGAGAAATGACATCTTCCTCATCATCATTATCGTCATCACGAGGATTTAAAGAATATAAAGATGTTGCCACGTTGGAATCCGAATCTTTAAGTACAGTAGAAATCTGCTTAACAGATTGAGGATGTCGAAGATAAATAGTCCACTCAGGACATAGGATATGAGCTTCATAACGGTTAAGCCAATCCATTCCCAAAATCATTCCAAACCCTAAGTAGCGCATTACATGCAAATCGGCTTGGAAAGAAAAATCACATAAAACAATCTCGACATCTTTACAAATTAAACTGAGTGTTGCGAATCCACCAACCGGATTCATGATTCTCAAAGAAGTCATTAAAGCAACAACACTCAAAGAAAAAGTATCAACAAGTTCTTTTGATATAAAAGAATGGGACACACCCGTATAAAAAAGAACTCGAATAGATTGATCACGAAATAAAATAATGCCATCAAGGATAGAATGAGAAATACCTTGACCACGAGAAGTGTTGCTAGGGGCTTGTGTAACATTTAACTTTCCCTCATTCTTGCCTTGAAGTTTGGGACATGAAGATAAAAGATGACCCGAACTTTTGCAATAGCGACAAAAGAGAGGGTTCAGACATCTATTGGCATAATGGTCTATAGAACCACAATTGTAGCATTGCCCACTACTAGGGGTAGGAGTCTTTGCTACAGAAGCTGCTTGTTTTCCTTTCTTGTTGAGATTAGGGCCTTTGAATTTAATAGGTCTTTTCTTGTTGTTGTTGAAGTTTGGTTTGGCACCCACAACTTCAACATCGCTCTCCCTATCCGCCTCTTCAAGACGAAGAGCGATATCAATGAGTTGATCAAAAGAAACTTCTAATTTTAGAAGTAATGGCTTCTTGAGATTTTTGTTCAAGCCGTAGACAAATCTTTGGTTCTTCTTCAATGGGGTATTTATATATTTGACCCCGTATTTAGAAAGTGACTCGAATGATGCAACATAGTCTGCCACCGAGGATTCACCTTGAACAAGGTCTATGAAACAACGAGCCAATGTCACCTTCTCAGCTTTTGACACAAATTTTAACTCGAATCATTCTCGGAATTTCTCTCAAGTAAGATCCGCTTCAATAATTTCAGAAATAAGAAGCTCATACCATTCTAATGCTCTTTCTTGAAGCATACTTGAAGCCACTTGGACACGGTGAAGATCAATTAGATTCATGCGAGTAAAGATGCGATTGCATGTTTTGAGCCAAGCTTGGACTTGAATGACGCTTTCGGAACCCTTAAATGGCTTCCCACCCAAGTTGGTACAGTCACTGCACAAACGTGCAAATCCAAACTTAGGGTGAGTAGGCTCTGGATTGGTTCTGGTAGCTTGAGCATTCTTCACGAGATCTAAAAGCTGCTGGGCAGACATAAATACTCCATCCTAGGGAGTAGCACTAGATTGACCGGCGCTGGGACGACCAGGTCTAACCATTTCTCTTCTTTAAGAAAGAAAGAAGAAAAATGTTATTAACAAAATAATTATCAAACAATCATGATTGATAAAATAAGGCGTCACAAAGAAAATAGGATAGCACGGTTCGAAGACTCGAATAAAATCCTAAGGCACGACTCCTAAGATGGACTTAGGACGATGATCCTTGTTAAATTATTCTACATTGTTCCGAAGTTTGGCTCTGATACCAAGCTGTGACGCCCTACCTCTATACACACATTAGCAAAGGACACTACGGGGTAATGCCGTTGACTGGTGTGGAGAATAAGGTTGTTGAGGAGCGACCATCTGTATAATTGCTTTGTGCGAGTGCCGATATGCCAGATAAAAATATAACTTTTCATCTCAAGAGGAAATCCGACATACTGACACTAACTCAAAGCTACTACACAGTGGCTATATATTATCTTCGGAAACAAATATAGAAGTATCATAACACAAATCAGTCACAGAAGTTCATATCTCAAAGGCGGATACAGATATGAATATTACACGTAAAAGTGTATATCAGAGTAGTGGTCTAACAAGATCCACAACATCATAAAAGAATAGTTACAAGTGCTACACAAAAGAATAAGTATACATCTTGGAGCCTATATCTCAAATGTATACAACAAAATAAACTACTAATCTAAGTAGTTAGCCAAAAGGTAGATAATTCTCCCCGACAAGGACTCAAACAGAAGCACCTGCAACATCTCAGTCTGACCCGAGTATTATTTAATAAGAAAATAATAAACGGATCAGTCTAACTATAAATATCAGATAAAATGATATAGAATAAGAGATATGACAAAAACATATGATAACCATAAAGCCACACTATGATAAGTATGTAAATGAAACTCAACCAGAGATTAATCAATATCACAAGAATCTTCTCAAAGATCAAAAGAATGTCATACTCTTTAGTTTTATTCACCAAGTCACAAATATCGACATCATATACATCATATCGATGCCAATTATGAAAGCTGGTGGAACACAAATTCTAGAAATCATCAATAGAAATACAGAAATAACAAAAAGGGGAAGGCCTATCACAAAACGGGAGCATGAAAGCTGACCAACACGTGTATCACAAACGGGACACTATCCCATGGTCGCTAACCATAGAGCTGGTGCAACGATGTAGTACAATATCGGAACGCCCGAGGAACCTGAAACTCGAATAATCGGAAGAACGACGTAGTACAACGGTACGCCCGATGATCCTGATAAGCTGGTGCAACAACGTAGTATAAAGGTACGTCCGATGGACCAAACTCCATAAAAGAACATGGGTCGCTAGCCCACAAAAATTGAGTTAAAACTTCAAATAATACATAGGTCGTTAGCCTATAAAAGAAATGAGACGAAGCTCAATAAAACAAGGTATCGTCCCCTACATGGACAAAGAAACATAGCATATCGCTAGTCTAATTCACAAAAATGATCATCATCGATCATCAAGAAGTGTCAATTACACTAAGCTAGTAAATATATGAGTTTAGCTTCATGTCCCATAACCACTAGCTTAACTTAGATATTTACGAACAAATTGTAGATCTCCACTAGAAAATTGTCACAAGAGATTCAACCGAACAAGTCCAAGAATTAACCGACGAAGTGAACGAAAGCGTTTCATGCCACTTGTTTTACTAATTCGTTTAATTAGATTTCTCATACGAGTGAGATAAAGGTTTTTATATACTAGTAGATTGGAAAACGTTTTAAGAAACGAGCTTTGAAATAAAATAGTGTTGAAATTGTTTTGTTGAAAGAATTTTGGTATTTACTACTAGTAATGAAACCTTTATATTTTTAAAGTGACAAATCAAAGAAATGATTGTAGAAACAATCAATCACCAAAAATCCACATTCGAAGACGTGAATTAAATCCAAAAAAATCGATACCAAATCCATCAAAATGGATATTCCCAAAAGTTCCAACGAAGGTGTTATAAAAGCCAACAAGGTGATAATAACTAGTCGGAGGACGAAGAATCGATTAAAAAGTGGAAACCCAAACCCAAAAGGCAAATTGGGCAAAAACAACAAATTCAGTCGACTGGACCAGAGTGGTCAGTCGACTGACTCAGATCCTGGAAACTTTCTATTTCCAGGTTCAGTCGACTGACTCAGAGTGTTCAGTGGACTGACTCTTGCCTAGGAAATTTCCTGGGTTTGGTTCAGTCGACTGACTCAGAGTGTTCAGTCGACTGAACTGAAAAATTCAGTATTCTTAGCCTAGCTCCCAAGGGGCAAAATTCAACAAATCGCAATCGGACGAGCACAGACGCTAGGGGTTTACGCCTATCGGCAACCCGGCCCTATGGGCTCCTCGATGCATCACCAAAAACATGTTCAAATCTCAAAGATAGGATTTTTATAGATTTGACTCCAAAACACCAAAAATTGGAATATTCATAAAAACCAATTCAAATTAAAAGCAAATGATCATCAATAAGTGTTAGGAATTCATACCTAACCACAAAGATAGATATAGACATAGATGTGAGATAAAAATCTCACCTTTAAACCCAAATCAATGAAGGAGAAGCTTTTAAAAACAAGCTAAGGTCAATTCCTCTTCAATAACAACTCAAGAAGCTTCAATCTAAGCTTAAAAGAAGAACATTTCCTAAGTTAGGTTTAGGAATTTCTGAAATTGAAAGGGGAATGAATTGGAGAAGAAGAAGAGAAGGCTTACCAAAGCTTCTTCTATGAATTTGGAGCTAGAACTTGAATTTGCAAATGGAAACTAAGGCTTAGGATTTTCTAATTCTTTTTCTCTTCCCCCATTTTTGATGAAGCTTGGATTTATTAGGAAATTATGAAGGAATGAAGAGAAGAGGGTTGGAGCTAGGTTGATAAGTGGGGTTAATGGGCTAAAACCTAACCCAAAGCCCTAAGTGAAAAGTAGCAAAATTCTACTAACTCCAAACATATCGAAGTTTATACTCAAAAAGGTCGCAAACGTCATTTTGAACTCGATGGGGTTGGTCTCGAGTCCTAATTCGACCGTTTGCAAAAAGTATCTTTTCGGACTATAATCCGACTAACGATGCTATATTTAAATAAAATATTTAAATACACAATCGTAATATATGCGGGTTGTTACACAAATATTTTAAGTTTATCTATTTAAATTTAAATAATAATCCAGATGAGTGTGATTAACTCACCTTTGGTTTTGTTTTGCAACCCGATCCATCTCGACTAGTTTCTCCATGATATTAGACCTTTTATAAATATTTATAGAGTTTATTAATATTCAAAATAATCGAACATTTCAATTGCCATTATATAATTTGACTTAAATAATAATTTGTTTTAAACAAATAATTTTCCTTAAGAAAAATCTTTTAGTAGCTAAATTAAATTATATAAGTTAATTGGACAAATTAATCACTAAATCCACTTTTTTAAAATAATCTAGTAAATTTAAGAATTTATATTTACCCTCTTTTGAAACTACACACACACACACACAGATATATATATATATGTGTGTGTGTGTGTGTGTGTGTGTGTGTGTATTTATAAAATATACTATATAGATTTCATAAAAAAATTCTAAGTTTCCTTGTTCTATATAAAAAATCTAAGTATATACTATATACTTATAAAATATACTATATAGTTTACCTATATATAAATTTAAATATGCACGTATATTTATATATACATATATTTCTATATATAAAAAGAATCTGTTTCCTTTTTCTGTAATAACAACAATAATTTACTTACTGTATACACACACACACACACACATATATAAATTGACTGTTTATAAAACTTACGGATAATGCTATTTTTATTTTTTTCTAACCTAGATTTCTTTTTAAGCCCTATCGTAAATAAATTTAAAATCTATACCTTACTGCTATACTACGAACCCAGGCCACCATCACGACCTCACTCGGCTTGAGCTTGAATTACCACGTCCTTGACATCTACGAAATCTCCACCTCCAAGCCGAGCCAACCCACCTTCTTGATTGCGATTTTGAAAGTCAATGGCTACCGCCTCTCTGATTTGTCTTCGAATCTCTCCCCTCCTCCAATATCATGATTGTCACATCGAGCCCCACTCCATCAAATGAGTACGAGACTGTCGCCACTCCAACCCTTGCAAAATCGTCATGCTCGAGCTCGACCCTCAAGCCATAGCAACCCTCTACGTTGCCTCCTCCCATTGCTTCGTCGTGCCTGAACCAAATGTTGAGCCCTCCCCCCTTACACAATTTCTCGTCTGCCATTTTCTTTCTTTCTTTCATTGATTGAATTTGATTTGGATTTGGATTTAGTTTGTGGGAGATAGAACGAGGTTTGGGAAGAAAACAACGGTGACCTCCCATTTTTTTCGATCTTTTTTTCTTTTTCTAACAAAAAAATACTTGGCTACGATTATTGAAGGAGACGCGTGTTAGAAGATGCAAGAAACGTTTCCTCAAGGTGGACAAATGTTGGGTGTGTCTACAGTAAACTTAAGGGATAAACATATATATTATATTTAAATTTAAATTTAAATTCTAAATTGTCTTGAAATCGATGCATAAAATTCTCACATCCTATCGAGGCATGCCGCTAGACTTTCATAAGGTTATACCCCTATTCAGAACGTGACGGAAAAGGTTTCGGGTCTTAATTCGATCGTGTGGAGAAGATAGCTTTTTGGACCCAGTTATTATATAAAATTTTCGATATAAGTCTCAGCGCGTTTACTTACTGTATGGCCAAGCAATCAATCCAAACACTACGAAAATTGAAATCCGATAATAATATACTATTACGGATCCAATGGAACTAGTATCGTCGAATTCCGAGACTGTGCCTTGGAAGGCTATTTTTAAATATTGATTCAAACGATATATTTTTCAAAGCCGAACAAAACACTTTCAAATTCAAATTTAAAACTTCTATTGTCTCCAGAATTATAAATATGAACTTCCCAAGCCCTTGAAATATTTTTAACAAGCATAAAACCAAGATTCACTATTTTAACCAATTTCCAATTATTAAATTCAATGATTTAATTGCCAAATAAACTCGGATATTTGAAATTCAAGTTAAACTAATTTTCATATATTTAAAATCAATTAAATATTTCAATTCCAAATATCCAGAAATTCCGAGTCGTCACATTTTGTTTAATGGAATTGAAAAGTGAGAGAGCGAGGAGGGAAATTGAAAAGTCAAAAGGGGAAAAAGAATGAAGCATCTAAGTGAATTTATCTCATTTATAAACAAAATCAATTCTTATTTCAGCTACAAGTTAAAGCAAGTTTTCAAGCAACATATCAAATCACCAAAAGGTTATTTTAAAATTTTGAATTTTGATTTAAGAGGACTTTGAAAAGAATTATTTGCTGTACTCCGCTACATATTATTCCATTCGTGTAGGGACCACGAACGACAAAAATAAAAATACGATCGTGCAACAAAAACGACATGATCCCAAAACAACAATAAAATGCATAAATTATTTTATTATGTGAAATTTCAAAAATTCTATCATTTGCCGTAAAATACGTCAAACGAAAATTTAAATGTATTTCGAACTAAAAATTATGGAAAAATTAAATAAATTAAAAATAAATACGCCAATAGCACCAAGTCGTTTTATCAACAATTAGTTTTCTTGTAATTTATTCGAAGCATTTATTATTGTAAATAAATTTACAAAATGAGTTCACTATTTTTATTTGTTAATTAAATGGAGTTAAATATGTTTATTAAATCCATTTAATTAATATTTAGTTCATAATTCAAACATCTATATAATCATTATATTTGAATATAAGTTATTAAATTCTGAAAACCATTATTTAAATATTAAAAATTAATTAAACATTCACAATTAAAATGATAAAATTCCAAGATGTTGCTGCTTTACTTCTCAAGTTGCTATAGCTTTGCAAATATTTATGAAAAATATGATTTTTAAAGTTCTGTAGCTTTATTTCTTAAGGTTCTATGACCTTGTAGATATTTACGAAAATGTCATTCTCAAGGTTCTATTACTATGTTTTCAAGGCTTTATAGCTATGGTTTTCTATAACAAAAATATATTTTTTGTTAGGTATTTTTTTAACTTGATTTTAAAAGGAAAGGAATGATGTTTTAGCCCAATTTTAAAGAGTTTTCTGAAGAAAATTATTGCTTTCTTACAAGTATCTTTTGTGTATAAATTGACTATCACATGAACATATGTTAAAGACGTATGATGTTATTATATGTTCAGTTTTGCATCTTGATTGGTTGATATTGTGTATGTTAAATGTTGACATTCTCACTTATATTTTAGTTGTTATCACCCAATGCTTATGACATTGGGGATTGAGAACTGATGACCGGTTAGGGTTGTTTCAATAGTGGGCATGGCCAGACTTAAACTCTAGAGTGAATGAAATTCTGTAACGATCTAGAATTTTAGTCATTTGAAATTCGTATATTTAATTGATTTTAAATATCCACAAGTAAATTTATAAGCTAAATAACTTATATTTCGAATATCTTGATTTAATTGGATAATTAAATTGTTAATTTGATATTTGAAATTGCTGAAATAATCAAAATTTGGATTTAATGTAAATTAAAATGATTTATAAAATTGAATTAAATTCTATTTGAATTAGAACGATGTTAGTGAAGTTTTAAAATTGATTTAAATGTAAATTTACAGAAACTGAATATTTTAATATTTAATCAACATGTAAAAATAGTCATTTTTCAAATAGTTTCGGATTTCGACAAAACCAGTTTCATTGGATCTGTAATGTTATATTATAGTAGGATTTCAAATTTCATGTCGATTAGATTTGCGGTTTAGTCGTGGCAAGCTGAATCATGTAAAAAATTGTTTAAGTAAATTTTAAATTTAAATATGTCGATTCGAAAACCTATCTTCGAAATACGATCGAATTGGCTTTCGATATATATTCATTGTGTTTGGAATAGGGGTAAAACATTATAAACACCAGACGGTACATTTCGTTTGGAGTTCGAAAATTTTTCAGGTGAATGGTGTCGCGAAATTTTCTATAAAAGGCCACATTTTTATTCTATTTGCCAAAACCCTAATTTCCTAGGGCAAGCCGCCACCTTCATATTTAATGGCCAGAAAAGTTCCAAACTTCTATCCTCTTTTTCTTCTGATCCATCAACTTTCACGAATAGTGATCAACTACAAAAGTGAAGTGCACATCGAGATCTTCGATATGAACGGTGATGATGGGTTTTAGAGCTTGGATCGATGGAAAAATGACGACGTGCGTGTTTGAGCTCGAATATCGAGGCAGTGGGGCAGACAAGTGGGGCCGGTCTTCGGATGTTGATAGTAAAGGAGATGTGCTTCGCAGTGGTGGCGTTAGATCGTCGTCTCGAGCGACGTGGTAGGTGCGGCAATTAGATGTAAAGTGGCGGCTGTGGGTTGTTTCGGCCTGGGCATTTTCGTGAGGGAGGAAGAAGAAAAGCATCGGCCTAGATTTCAGAAAGGAAAAGGAATGACCACAATTTGATTTTAAGGTTTAATAAAAAAAAGTGTAAATTATATTATTTAAATTCATATAATCTTTAAAACATCATAACTTCTTCATACGAGGTCTGTTTTAACGAAACAAGTTGGATTGGGTCCATATTGATGAACACCACATTTTAGAGCTGGTTTGGAGTTGATTGGAGCTAGTGTAAATTTTGGGTAAAATTAAACGTCTGTTTAATTTTATTCGGAATAAAACGTTTCAACTTCCATAGGAACCAAAGTGAGCATAACTCACTCTTTTTGACTTACCGATATTTTTATATAAGTGAGAATAAATTTATTTGTGTTGATTGATGATTGTTTAGATGATACATGATATATTATACATACATACATACATACATATATTTATTGATTGTTATTTGGATATATTCCTGCCTATTGGAGCAAATGAGACCCTATACGTTCCTATGTATGAGCGGATGATCTTTTGTACGCGTGTCTGCCTCGAAGCGGACATTGTACACATATTGTCAGACGTATATTTGTTGCAAGTGATAGGTTGGAGGGATCCAACTAGATTGCTCACCTGTGTTGATTTTATTTACAGATATTGTGATATATGTTGTTATCATGTGATATGCGATGATTTGGATGTCATGATTGATGTATTTAGTGTTGTTGCAGCATTTGACCTATTTTTGGAATTTAGAAATATTAAAGTGATGATTTAAATTTAAAAAGGATTTTCAAAGTGATTTTGAAAATATATAAATTTTGAATTGTTAATGGAATGAATTTATTTTAAGTAAATAAATGTTATAATTTTTATGTTATAAAAATTATGATTTTTGTGAAATATATTAAAATGTGATTTTTGAAACATGGAGTTAACTATTTGGTAAAATAGTTTAAATTGAGATTTTTTTGATTTATTATAACAGTTTATATATAAGATTTATAAAATTGAGTAAAACAAAAGTGATGGAATTATAAACGAGTTTTGTAAATGTAAAAATGAAGTTATAAATGAATCTTATAAGTAAATAAGATTTATAGATTTATCATTTGTGATGTTATAAAAAGAATGAATTTCTGAATAAATGATTTATAAGTGAATTAACTTATATTTGGATTTGGACATATAAATGAGATATAAATGAGATGTATTAATAAAAGCATTCTATAAATTAAATTTTTTATAAATAATAAATTGAATTTATAAACGTTGTTTTATAAATTCGAAATGAACTTATTTTGATAAGTTAAATACGAAAGTTGATTAAACGAGATATGTTCACGATTTTGGACAGTGAATTATCCTTTAAATTTAAACATGCAATAATAATGAATTTGGTAAATGAATTATGTTCATGATTTTGGACAGCGAATAATATTTTAAAACATTCTGGGAAGTGATATTTTTATATGAAGTTAAATGATTTAAAAGATGTTTTAAAATGTTTTAAGTATCGAAACCATAGATTTCAACATTCGTTGTTGAAATAGACGTTTTCGAGAAGTAAGAAAATGATGGATTATAATAAAATGATGGATATAATACTGTTGTTATAGTAAATGATTTTCGAAAGCAGATGTTTCATATAATATATGGGATTTATATATCTACCTAATTATCGAATCCTTATACTAGTGATTTTGGGTTGTCGTAACGATGTTTTACGCGACATTCGTATTGACCCAAAAAAATATGTTTAAGAGAATGTTTTCCTTAAAGAATTAAATATATACTTAATCCCGATTTAAGTATATGTAATATTTTCTAAGTGTTGAGAATAAATTGATTTGTTAATTATTTATTATTAAATAAGTATATGGAAATGTTATCCAATATAGAAGTTGAAATGTTTTGAGAATATATCTTTTTAAAGATAATTTGAAGTGAATATTTGGGAAGTGGTTAAATTAATGAAAGATTAATTAAAATGGCCTAGTGACTGCTTATGGTGCTAAATATTTGTTTTTCTTCGATAGTTAAATAACCGACTATCAAATTTGGCTATTTTAGTTCCTTGACTTGATGTGGGAACTATTTAGTCGTATACTTTGTACGTAGCCTTCTATTTAGGCTTGATTATCGTTTGTGTTGAGGATGTTGATTCGTGCAGTGCAGAGTATTACTCCAATCTATTGGGCTTCCTTCTTTGCCGAAGGATAGCAAGTTGAAAGTTGGAGACACGATAAGTCTATGGGACTTAGTTTCTGTGTGAGGTTGAGAAACGCTTTTGCGTTATTGGTGCAAAGAGACAAGGATCAGTTTATTCCAAAACCACTTCGGACAAACATTTGTGCAACGATTGTGCAAGTTGGTTGTGATGATATTGATATTCAGGATTTTCATACTGGAAGACTGCTTGTTGATCGTTTGGGGTTAAAATCCTAATACACATCCAGTAGCTGTAGTCTTTTCGTTATGAAATATCCAATGCAAGGACTAATTCGCTATTAATCCTATTGATTTCACGACAGGATGTGGTAGAAAAGTGCCTTCAGTTTGTCCTATTCCTGAAAAACTTTTATGGATGTTGTATGACATTGCATTTTTAAAGAATACGTAAATTGGTTTTTACAAAAATACATCAGTGGTGGCGGAGATGGAAACTTCTCTTAGCTTAACACCCTCCTTGAGACGTATGAGCTCAAGGGTTGTGTTTTTGTGGAAGACAATTAGTAGTCAACGGAAATGGCCGTGTGACATTCAAAGTGATGTGATATGTGATATTTGATATGTGAAAGGTAATCATTACCTTAGGCCTCATCAATTGGAAATGACCGAAATAGGGTTAGATGCGGAAAGGCTAAGTGGGTCTCTCCCATCAAGATACGATAATCCTCTTCTAGATATATTTCTTCCCGCTATGACGTTCGAGATGTAAATTATTGTGGTTTATATGCTATGAGGGCCTTTGGAAAAGGTCGGTAACGACCGGAGGATGACGTATTCGATACTATATAGTTATAGAGGTAGGTCGGTCTTGTGTTGGTAGAGGAATTTTGTGATGGTTTCTTGGGACATCCATCTAGAGGTGTACCCATCGGAAGGTAGTCCCTTCACCTGGTCATTTGTACGGAAATCCAAACTCCACTACGTTCCTGCCATTTTGATTTATTACCCACTTTAGGGTATATGCTGGATTCAATCAATGTAACAATTTCGGCCATAATTAATATTATTTGTGCAATAGACACTAGTATAATATAAGAGGATTGGATATGAAATGTTTTAGTTATCGTAAGGTAAAAACATGTCTGTGTTTATGTGTGGGCGTGTCTTATGAGATACTTTTTTATTGACAAAGGAAAAGTTTGGTAATTTAATAAATCAGTTGAGTGTGTTTCTCATGCTGGTTTACCTGACTGATCCGGTTGTTCCTTCCTTTCATTGCTCGCGTCAGACCGAGTATATTTACATGTTTAGATTTGGTGCTTTTGGAGCTTCAACAGGCGAGCTGGAGATCTTCATTTTATATACATGCATCTGTTTTGATTATCCACTTTGCACATTGTTGTTGTATATTATCGGTAATTGTGAGGACATGTTATTATAACTGTCTGGTGGATGATTAGTGATTGATTGTTGAACTCTGATGGATGTATGTATGTACAGTTTCTGTTTTGTAAAGATATGATATGATATTATATGTTTACCGCTGCGATGTGAGATTCTATATTATTTTGTTTGGTTTTTTCTTCTCTTCTCTTCTTCTCTTTTATTTTCTTTCTCTTGACTTTCCTTCAGTCTGTGCTTACGGTTGAACATGTATGGTTTATTATCGATTCAAAGGGTATGGATTCGCGGTTCATCACAAATTCCATCTAGGTAAGCCCGACACTTCCCCAAAGCAGGAGAAACATCCGCTTTGGGCCCTAAAACAAACCAGGGCACCAAATTCACCACGCGATACAGAAGAGAGCAAAAAAAAAATCTAAATTGTGGATCCGTGATTCAAGAACAGATGAGGTTGACCCATGACGGCGAGAGGGTTTGTCCACTTCCTTCAGGAAGCGGCTAACAGGCTTCATCTTGGCAGTTAGCATAGATGGGAATAAGCTCCTCCATCTCGACAGTCGGTAGCTGGGGGATAGGCAGGCGACAATGGCTCCTTTATCTCAGTTGAAGGTACCAATACTACACAATTTCATAATTTGGATTTTGTATGTTTTAAACTTTTAATTGTCGAGTTAGTTTATTTACTGTATTGTAATTTATAGTATTACTAATTCGGTAATATGTAATATGATTCAATGAATAGCATCCATGTTCTACAATACAGTGCAAATTCAATTTTAGTTATTAGAATATGATAGTAGATAATACCTGTATTTATAATGATTTCACCTTATTGTGAGTGTTATAATAATATATGTATTCATAATTAGATAACATTCATATATAGTATGATTTAATTCTTTCAGTGTAATGTTAATATCTATATGGTATCTACTATCCTATTCTATTTCTAATTATAATAACTAGTAAATAACATGTACTATAATGCAAATAAATCACTAATTAAAAAAATCATATTGCCTACGAAATATAAAGAGAAAAAAATATAGAGAAGCCTATTCCAAAAGTGTACTTAGATTGTTTATTTAGTTAGTGATGTTGTTAGTTTTTCCATCACCTAGCTTTATTTGTTAAGTATCACAAATATTATGAATACATAGACTATCTAATTCGAAAATATTTTTGATAAATTATAACTAGTAGAGTAGACATTCATAATTTTTTTATGATAATAATTATTAAATATTATTCTATTTTACTTTTATAGTGTTTGGAAATGCATAAGCAAGAATCTGAAAATGCTAAAAGGGCCTTGGTTTTGCAGTTGGCTTCAAGTGCCAAAACACCTAGGACCGACCCTGCATCTAGGAGACTGGGAAGATCAAACGGTGTTAGGATGCCCTAAACTGATCAGAAGACTTTACTCGTTGACATTTTAAAACTAAACTCTTAGGTGGAGATCTTGGTAGGGTTGCGCGCCATACTCCAACTATTAGTCCCTAGTTGGTCATGTCTACGATTCCATTGCATAGGGCTTTTTCCTCCTATTGGACAAGAGATGTACTACTTTGTTTTTATGCAAAGAAAGAAACTGATAGTAAAGATGCTCGACGTTATTTTTTTCCTATTGGGTAAAAGCCGTTGTTATTTGCTCCAATTGGATAGGAAATTTTCGATTATTTGATTATAATTTTGGCCAAAGTTTGACTGATAGGGTTTTTATTTGGCCTATTAAAACCACGATTTCACAATGACCCTAGGAAAACTATGTAGTGGACTATTTTTGTGGAATTAAGCAACCATAAGAATGCTTAACCCTTTGACCCTGATGAATGACACACTGTTAATTTGACCGATTATCCATGCTATTGATGTTATGATTATGTTCTAATAATTTTGATTGCAGAATATGTTATGGTAAACATATAGCTCATAAAGATAATACTGAGGGGAAACATATTCCATGTTTCACCAATGTAGTTGCACTATTTATGTAGTTTTGTTTTAGATGGAATAATATTATTCACACTAGAGTTTTTGCCTTAACCAAAGTTTTTGATTTTCAGTTAATTGAAAATTCAATAAGCTGAGCTAGACCTGTAACGACCCGTAATTTCGCTAGTTCGAAAATGAGAGATTCGTTTAATTTTTTTTAAAACTTAAATAAATAAGTTATAGATAATAATAAAGAAATTATTTATTCTTATAGGTGATAATTTAAAAAGCATAAATTTGGATTTTAGAACAAATCAACAAAAGTTAAATTTTGTTAAAAATAAATAAATGCTTAAATAAATAGGTTTAAATATTCATTTAAAAAGATAAGTCCTATTGAAAACAATTAATAAAGATAATAAAAGTATATTAAAATATTTAAAAGTGTGTTAATAATCGTTTTACAAAAATCATCAAATTTTTGTCACATTTTATCAGCTTTACATGCACCGTAAAATTTAAAATTTTGATATTATTTAAATATGAATTTACAATATAAAGAGACATGTTTTAATTTATTTAAAGAAGTAAAAATTTCATTTTTAAATTTGGTTTACATAAATAAATAGTTTAGCTAAAACCTCAAAATGTGACTGTAAAACATTTTGTCAAAAACAACGTTTTGTCGATTAAAAGTGGTCGCAACGTCATCGCACCTTTTTTTCATAAATAGGAACATATATTCAAATAGTGTAAGTATTAATTAATTAACTAATCAAGTTTACTTTTACTAAACAAGGTTGATATTATGGTTGATTATATGTTTGTAATGTGGATGATAACTTGGTTTGATGAATGATTAGAGAAATGTTTAGTAAGCATAGTTAATTAAATGAGAATTAAATCCATATAAATGTGTGTATGGAAATTATTTAGCCTCTTAATAATTTCAAAATATCTAAAAAGATTGGAAATGATATTATAGTAATATAATATTATAATATGAAACGAAATGGAAAAATAAGCTTGAAATGATGAAAATATTGTTTTAAATAACTGAAAATTGTTTAAGTATGGTTTAAAACAAATTTGAAGAGTTTTGGACAAGTTTCGAAGCAATTCACAAAATTGGTCAAAATAGAGCTCGTCGCGTAGCGGCAGTTCGTAAATTTCGACCCTTAACTTCAAACCGACGTAGAGAATGATTTAGAAGTTGGATTTCTTCAAAGTAAAAATTCTTTGGTTCACAATGAGAATATTTTTCAAAAAAGAAATGAAATCAAGATTTCATCAAGTAGAGTTTGAAATACGTCCAAAACAATTTTCTAAAAACATCGCGATTTTGCAGTTCGGAATCCAAAATATTATATCTTTATAAATGTTAATTTTAAATGATTAAAAATATGAAATAAATTTGATAAATCTATTAAAATAATTTAAAAGAGATTTGGAATGAAAAATATGAATTTTCAAACATTAAAAAGTTGTTTAAATCAAATAAGCATATATAGCATTTTCAGCAGCACTTTTATGGTGTGAAATTTTATAACTTTTTGAATATGAGTTTTAAACTTAACAATTCTTTCTTAAATCTTTTGTGAATGATTTTAAAATAATAATTAAGTAGTTAAAGATGCTTTGGAATTTTTAATAAGACTTTGAATACAAGGTTAAGAGAAATTGTTTATACCATTTAAACAAAAAGTAAAGATATTAAATGTAATAACAAACTGAGTATGTGGAAACGACTAGTATATTTGTCCCGCCTGTGAGATCTCCGAAGATAAATCAAGGTGTTTAACTAAGGTTAGGGTCGGAGCAACTAGTGCCATGAACTTACCTGACCTATGTTTTCTCTTTTTAGATGAAGGGTGGAATAGATCGAAAGGAAAGCCCGGATGCTCTAAAAGATCATATTTAAGTTTTTCCAAGATAAAAGAAAAGAAACAAATTCTTTGAATGTTATTTAACCACTTAACATCTTTTATTCGATGATTAGTACGAAGGAACTAGGATCGGATTTAGGTGATTCCTATCCGAAAACCCTTCAACCTAATTTTCGAAATAAAATATATTGAAGACAAAGATCGTTAAAGACAAAGATATTCATGATGTAGGATTACTTGCCATTAGTCTCTGGAGATGAAACTTTCCATTAGTCCCTAGAGGTGAAATTTACCATATTTAAAGTGGCAGTAGTGCTCGGTTATGAAAATCTTCGATTTGCAAGAATATCATTCGAAGTTAAGAAAGAAATCTTTGATTAAGATTTCATGAATGATTTGGGAATATTTTCCCTAAGTTAAAAGTTATAACTTGAATATAAGAAGTCTTGGATTAAGATTTAATGAAGGATTTGGAAAGGTTTTCCTAAGTAAAAGAGAAATGATTTGGAATTATTTCAAGATTTAAGAAAGGTTTTAATAAATCAAATGATTTGATAAATGAGGCTTAATGATTCTACATAATCTTGAAAAAATGGAATAAATTGAAAAGAACATGTCTAAGAAATATGTTTGATTTAAATAAAAGATGAAGTAATCGATATCCACTTATGAATTAAACATCTTTTAAATCGATGATTGGCTTCGAAGGGACCAGAGTCGGATTTGGTTGATTCCTATCCGAAAACCACTTTGGACCAATTTATACGTTCGAAAGTGAAGACATGTTGAAGATGATGATTATTGAAGACCATGGATCTTTATGGCATGAAGACTGCTTGTTGAACGTGCTTTGTGTAGCTCCCATTATAGAGTTATTTATAGCAGTAGTCTCCCCGTTGTGGAGAATTTTTTGGATTGCAAGGGCTTCTCGCCTAGTAATGGCCGAGGAAAGTGCCTTCGGTTTCGTTCAGTCACAGAACGAATTTATATGGACGAATGTCCGACATAGCATTTCTAAGACACAACGTTTGATTTTTACAAATATACATCAGTGGTGGTGGAGAAGGAAACTTCCCTTATCTTAACACCCTCTTTGAGACGTTCGAGCTCAAAGGTTGTATTTTTGTGGAAGGCAAATAATGATCAAAGGAATGGTAGTATGGCATTCAAAGTGGAACATATTATGATCAAAGTGTGGTTTTGTATGAAAAAACGTGGTTTTCAAGAAATTGATCGTAGCTTTGCAAGCCTCACACCCGGGTTATGATGGGATACCATGTGGTCTAGCAGATGAAAATTCGGAATAAGTGAGTATGTATGGTGGTGTCAAATACGTTTGGCCCTTTGGGGGATACGTCCCTCAAGGCATTTATTGTCCCATGTGGATAAAGTAGTTAGCTTAAGAAAAGCATGGAACTACCGCTTATCGGTTGTAGTATAGCAAGTATAGTTTCAAGTGACTAGTTTGAGAAAATCGATTAAGGTGCCATGGGAACTATGTTTGTTATGCCTGGATCGGAGAAAAGGTCACAAGTTCCCTATCATGTTGGAAATCCAATCCCAATATGAGATTTACAGTTTTGATTGTATTCCTAAAATAGCTGTAATGACTTGCAAACATTTCAACTACCCCCTTCTGGTATCATATATTATGTTCGGTATATTCCATTGACCCTGTCCGGGATATTACCTTAGACTTAGTCCAGGTGTTGATACCTTATTTGAATAAGCTTATTTGAAAAGTGTTTTCAAAAGAATGTCATTATAAACAATATCAAAGGATTTGATATACAAAAGTGTTTAGGTTATCATAAGGTAAAACCCGTTCGTATTTATGTGTGGGCGTGGTCTTATGAGATACCCTTCTTTTCAAAGGTTTTTGATAACATTGTCATTTTAAATGTCGAGTATCTCATGCTGGTTTATCAAACTTGATCCAGGTATTTTTAATACTCGGGTCAGATCCGAGTAGTTTCAGGTTGAGTTTAAGACGGTTGGAGTTTCCAGAGGAGAGCTGGAGATCTTCATCATCGTATGGACGTATTCTATTATCCGCTACATCTATTGTAATTGTTTTATTGTTTGTCAGCATTTGTAAGGATATGTGTTATGACTGTCCAAGCTGAATCTAGGTTAGACTCTGATATTGTATTTAAAATTTTCCGCTGTAAAGATTATTATTGAAATAATATATGTTATTCCATTCGTGTGAGATTCTATTCTGTCTTTATTTTCTTTCTACCCTTAATGATCCGCTTATTCGTGCAATTTGAGTTGGACACGTGTGGTTTATTGTCGATTCAAAGGGTATGGAAAAACGGTTATTACATTTGGTATCAAAGCCGAAGGTTAAGAAAGAACCTTGGATTTATTCGGGTAAAGACTCATAAGAGATAAGGTTAGTAATACCCAGGATGAGTAACTCATTAGAGATAACATAGAATGAGTTTGGGTGAAATTATACATGAGCGCGTATTTGTTAGTGACTAATAAAAATGTTTTGTGTTGATTTATCTATTGAGTGATTTATGGATTCTGAATGATGCGCTTGATCAACGTTGTCGATGAGGTTTCCTAAACATTTAAAAAAGCAAACGGACACACTGATTTTGAAAAGATTGGTATATCAAATAATTTTACTTAGGATTATATTTTTAATATAAAGTATATATTTTGAAAAGTTATACAATTAGAAATCAGGATTAGTGAAATTTAAATATGAACTTCTTGTGATTAGAATTTCACAGTTTGACTGTAAAATATTTCATAAAGATATTCGATAAGTAAGAAATCTGATAAGGAAATTAAAATCTTTAATACTTATTCCAAAATAATATATTAAGAAATGATAATGTTAAGTTACTATCATAAATTGATCAATTGTTTAATTTAAAAGTTTAAATATGAATACATTGTGAATTAATTTTCACAATTTGACTATAAGGTGTTTGATAATAAGATTTGTTTAAGGAATGAACATATAATATGAAAATGTATTTAAATAATAGAAAATGATTTTGTAAAATTTATATATAAAAGGAATGAGAATTTAAGTTCGAGTAAAACAATTGCGGTAATTTAAATAAAGTTAATTAATATAAGATAAAATGAATTTATAAGATAGGTTTTACAAAAGTAATCTCTAAAGGATTTTGAAAATGGTTATTTCGAATAAAAAGATGTATTTTATGATAACTAATTTGATTGGCTCAAAAATAAGCTAAAAATTGGCAAGTGATGCGTTCGGATGGTAAGCACTTCTCTTAAGTATTACCCTTCTTGTTAAGAGGATATGATACTATTGGTAGTATCTAGTTCCTTGGATTGTTTTGGAGTTACTCGATCTATATAATTTTCTTAAGTTAGAAGAGATAATGTGAATCATTAATGGATAAACTAATTATAATCTTTATAAAGATGTTTAAACTAAAGATAAATTAGGATCGCTAATTGATAACATAAATTGGGATTTCCAAAGATTTTGGACAGTCAAATTTTTTTGGATCATACCTAACTCAATCTTAATAAATTTGTGAAAACTTTTGGTAAAAGATTGTGAAAAACATTTGGTAAAACATTGTGAAATACACTGAGTGAATTAAATTGGATAAGTATAATTTATAAATGTGATTATAAACAAAAAGGTAATTATAACCTAGAAAATATTTTATTGATGAATTCTAGCATTAATTAAGAATCGGGCATAAGTCTTTAAAATGTGATTAATTTACATAAGTTATAAGATGTAATAAACTTAAGAAATAGTTTTACGAAATGATTCATAAATAATATTAGTGTTAAAGGAAATATGCTGAGTTAAAAGATCATGGAATTTTTTTTAAAGACAAATAATCTTTTGAGTGAAAAAATGGTTTCTTTGGGATATTTCCCTTTATAAAAAATATTTGGAAATAAATAATTAAAAGGATTCTATAAAGAAGCACCTTTATAAAATGATTGAACTTAAGATAAAAGTTTATGAAAAGTTTTTGAAAGTTAATAAATACATACGTTATATGTAGATCATCTCATCACATAATTTTTGATCTAATATCGAGTACGGAACTTTGAGGTGTTTACACCAATCCGAAAAAAGATTTATCACTCAATTCTTGACGACAAACGTTAATTAGGGTTTATAGTTGGGTACTTGAGTTTCTACAAGGAAAGCAAAGGTTCTGATCTAGAAGCCTGATCAGAGTCCGCATTAAAGGATCGGGGGATCGATACTAGTTTGGAAATAAAGTTGTGTATTCGAATAGGATGTCAAATAAGATATTTCATACGGATGATCTACGTATATTATATGTACTTAAGTATAAAGATAAATGTTTTAGGCAAAATTTTGTTTAGGTAATTTCGAGGACGAAATTCTTTTAAGTAGGGGAGAATGTAACGACTCGTAATTTCGCTAATTCGAAAATGAGAGATTTCGTTTAAAAATGTTTAAAACCTAAATAAATAAGTTATAGATAATATATAATAATAGAGAAATTATTTATTCTTGTAATTGATAATTTAAAAAGCATAAATTTGGATTTTAGAACAAATCACAAAAGTTAAGTTTTGTTAAAAATAAATAAATGCTTAAATAAATAGGTTTATATATTCATTTAAAAGATAAATCTTATTGAAAACATTTAATAAAGATAATAAAAGTATATTAAAATATCTAAAAGTATGTTAATAATCATTTTACGAAAATCACCAAATTTTATCGCATTTTGTAGTTTTACATACGCCGTAAAATTTGAGATTTTGATATTATTTAAATATGATTTTAAAATATAAAGAGATATGTTTTAATTTATTTAAATAACTAAAAATTTCATTTTTAAATTTGGTTCGCATAAATAAATAGTTTAACAGAAACATCAAAATGTTGCCGTAAAACATTTTGTCGAAAAACAACGTTTTGTCAATTAAAAGTTGTCGCAACATCGTCGCATCTTTATTTTCTTATATAAAAATATATACTCAAATAGTGTAAGTATTAATTAATTTACAAATCAAGTTTACTTTTACTAAATAAGGTTATAAACTTCTAGAAAACAATTAAGAAAAAGTAAGCACAAAAAGACAAAAATGTCATTTCAAAGCAAAAGGTAAAACATCAAATCAAAGAAACATAATTATTACTTACTTTACTTAATATCTAAGTGAAAATGACATAAATTAATGATTTGAAATGTGATGTTAAGTGTTGAAAAAAATTAGATTACTTTATAAGTAAGTAAGAGTATTTTGGTCTTTTTACAAAATATTATTTTAATCCAAAACTTTTCTATAAATAAGACCACATTCTTCTACTTTTTTCACACTCTTTTCTACCTTCTTCTTCTTCCTTGAAGCTCTCTTTAATGGCTTCTTCTTCTCTTCCAAATCCTTATTAACTTTTTCAAAACCATGTCAAATCTACTCCAAACACCACCAAACTTTATCAAAAACCTTAGAATACCATCAGAACAAGGTTTAGCTTCTGTGAAGTGAAAAAATGATGGAGGAATGGAGGAAATAGATGGAGGCCGAACATATGTAAGAGAAGGAGTAAGTTGTGAAGCTCCAGAGTAAGAAAAAAGAAGGAAGTGCCGCCAATTTCATTCCAAGGAGATATGAGCAGATTCAAGGTGCTACGGAAGCTCTACCGGATTTTTCGAAGTTGGTTAAAGTTAAAGAAAATAATGACGTGTTGGATGATATGAATGTTGGTAGGAAGTGAACAATTTGGTTAAAGGTGAGTACTCATATTTTAAGTTACTAATTTCTAAAAATATTTCAAGTTAATTACATAAAAACTTTGTTATATGATGGATGATTTAATGGATGATAACTTGGTTGATATTATGGTTAATTATATGTTTGTAATGTGGATGATAACTTGGTTAGATAAATGATAAGAGAAATGGTTAGTAAGCATAGTTAATTGAATGATAATTAAATCCATATAAATGTGTATATGGAAATTATTTAGCCTCTTAATAATTTCAAAATATCTAAAAAGATTGAAAATGATATTATAGTAATATAATATTATAATATGAAATGAAAATTGAGTTTGAAATGATGAAAATATTGTTTTAAATAAGTGAAAATAGTTTAAGTATGGTTTAAAATAAATTTGAAGTGTTTTGGACAAGTTCCAAAGCAATTCACAAAATTGGTCAAAATAGAGCTTGTCGCGTAGCCGTAGTTCGTAAATTTCGACCCGTAACTTCAAACTAACGTAGAAAATGATATATATGTCTAATTTCTGTGAAATGAAAATTATTTGGTTCATAATGATAATATTTTTCAAACGAAGAAA
This sequence comes from Allium cepa, assembly GCA_030765085.1. Taxonomy (NCBI): domain Eukaryota; kingdom Viridiplantae; phylum Streptophyta; class Magnoliopsida; order Asparagales; family Amaryllidaceae; genus Allium; species Allium cepa. The sequence goes on along the minus strand of CM060932.1, from coordinate 602,996,548 downwards.
TAAAATCTAGATTTCATCAAGTATAGTTTGAAATATGTCCAAAACAATTTTCTAAAAACATCGCGGTTTTGCAGTTCGGAATCCAAAACGTGATTTCTTTATAAATGATAATTTTAAATGATTGAAAATATGAAATAAATTTGATAAATATATTAAAATGGTTTAAAAGAGATTTAGAATGGAAAATATGAATTTTCAAATATTAAAATGTTTTTAAATTAAATAAGCTTATATAGCATTTTCTGTAGCACTTTTATGCTGCGAAATTCTATAACCTTTTGAATATGAGTTTTAAACTTAACAATTCTTTTCTAAATCTTTTGTGAATGATTTTAAAAGAATCATTAAGTAATTTAAATATGATTTGGAAGTTTTAATAAGACTTTGAATAAATGGTTAAGAGAAATTGTTTATACCACTTAAACAAAAAGTAAAGAATATTGAATGTAGTAGTAACTTAAGTATGCGGAAACGACTAGTACATTTGTCCTGCCTATGAGATCTGGAAAGATAAAATAAGGTGTTTAACTAAGGTTAGGGATGTAGCAACCAATGCTCTGTACTTACCTGGCCTATATTTTCTCTTTTTAGGCGAGGGTTGGAATAGATCGAAAGGAAAGCCCGGATGCTCTTAAAGATCATATTTAAATTTTTCCAAGATAAAAGAAAAGAAACAAATTCTTTGAATGTTATCTAACCACTTGACATCTTTTATTTGATGATTAGTATGAAGGAACCATGATGGGATTTGGGTGATTCCTGTCCGAAAACCCTTCAAACTAATTTTTAAAATAAAATATATTGAAGTCAAAGATCGTTAAAGACAAAGATATTCATGATGTAGGATTACTTACCATTAGTCCCAGGAGGTGAAACTTTCCGTTAGTCCCTGCAGGTCAAATTTACCATATTTAAAGTGGCAGTAGTGCTCTGTTATGAAAATCTTCGATTTGCAAGAATATGATTTGAAGTTAAGAGAGAAACCTTTGATTAAAATTTAGTGAATGATTTTGGAATATTTTCCCTAAGTTAAAATTTATAACTTGAATATAAGAAATCTTGGATTAAGATTTAATGAAGGATTTGGAATGGTTTTCCTAAGTAAAAGAAAAATTCTTGTTAAACATGCTCTAGGTAGATCCCATTATAGAGTTATTTATAGGAGTTGTCTTCCCGTTGTGGAGATTTTTTTGGGATTGCAAGGGTTTCTCGCCTAATAATGGCCGAGAAAAGTGCGTTCGATTTCGTTCAGTCCCAGAACGAACTTATATGGGTGAATGTCCGACATTGCATTTCTAAGACAACGTTTTGACTTTTGCAAATGTACATCAGTGGTGGCGGAGAAGGAAACTTCTCTTAGCTTAGCACCCTCCTTGAGATGTACAAGCTCAAGGGTTGTATTTTTGTGGAAGGCAAATAGTGATCAAAGGAATGGTAATGTGGCATTCAAAGTGGAACCTGTTATGATCAAAACGTGGTTTTGTATGAAAAAACATGGCTTTGAAGAAATTGATCGTAGCTTCGCGAGCCTCACACCCTGGTTATGATGGGATACTATGTGGTCTAGCAGATGCAAATTCGGAATAAGTGAGTATGAATGGTGGTGTCAAATACGTTTGACCCTTTGGGGGATACGTCCCTTAAGGCATTTATTTCCCCATGTGGATAAAGTAGTTAGCTTGAGAAAAGCAGGGAACTACGGGTTATCAGTTGTAGTATAGCAAGTATCGTTCCAAGTGACTAGTTTGAGAAAATCAATTAAGGCAACTTGGGAACTATGTTTGTTATGCGTGGATCGGAGAAAAGGTCACAAGTTCCCTATCATGTTGGAAATCCAATCCCAATACAAGATTTACAGTTTTGATTGTATTCCCAAAACAACTGTAATGACTGGCAAACATTTCAACTACCCCTTTCTGGTATCATATAATCTGTTTGATATATTCCATTGACCCAGTCCGAGATATTACCTTAGACTTAGTCCGGGTATTGATACCTTATTTGAATAAGTTTATTTGAAAAGTGTTTTCAAAAGGATGTCATTAGAAATAATATCAAACGTTTTGATATATAAAAGTGTTTTGGCTATCATAAGGTAAAAACCCGTTCGTATTTATGTGTGAGTGTGGTGTTATGAGATACCCTTATTTTCAAAGGTTTTTGATAACATTTTCATTTTAAATTTCGAGTATCTCACGCTGGTTTATCAAGCCTGATCCGGGTATTTTAAATACTTGGGTCAGATTCGAGTAGTTTCAGGTTGAGTTGAAGACGGTTGGAGTTTCCAAAGGAGAGTTGGAGATCTTCATCATCGTATGGACATATTCTATTATCCCCTACATCTATTGTATTTATTTTGTTGTTTGTCAACATTTGTACGGACAGATGTTATAACTGTCCAAGCTGAATCTAAGTTAGACTCTGATATTGTATTTAAAATTTTCCACTGTAATGATTATTATTGAAATAATATATGTTATTCCATTCATGTGTGATTCTATTCTGTCTTTATTTTCTTTCTACCCTTAATTCTTATTCGTCAATTTGAGTTAGACACGTGTGGTTTATTGTCGATTCAAAGTGTATAGAAAAAATGGGCCATTACAAGACATGTCAGTGGATGCAAAGGATGCGCATATGGCTATATCTCCATCAACATTTGAAAATTTAACTCTACATTTCAACCCGCATCCGATATGCACGGATAACCAAAAATTAACATCTGTATCTACATCCATAGATTTTTTTTTTCGATAATATCCACATCTGAAAATAGGAAGTAGATATTTTTGAATATTTGAAAAAAATAAAAATATCTACAACCAAAAATTGAACAAGGATTTTGTTATATGAAAATTAAACCAAAATATCACAATGTAGATACTTTATTTTCTCAAATAACATTCAAACATAGAAACTACAATACCTCGTCATTTTGTCAAATGAAAAAATAACAACGTACATAATATTAAATAATATAAGTTCATACGTTACTACAATTCAAATAAACAAAAACATAGTAAAAGAAGAAGTAGCAGCAACATGCAAAATTTAAACTTTTGTTCTTTCTTCCACCCACCATAGCTTTTTAATAGTTCGTGCAAATAAAAGCATAACCGAACATTATATTAAATAGATTACAACGGAATATTTCATTAATCAACTTCAAAAAATTAAAATTCTAAATATTGCAAACTTTATACCAAGATAAATTTCAATATATCTTTAACTTATATTTGTGTGAAATATTTATACACTCCATCTTTAACTTATATGCATATGTATACTAAATGTGGTTGCAAGAAAAAAACTGTTATTTAGGAAGAGGCATAAAAGCTGATGGCATAATAACATATTGTGTATGCACATTAAGTGAATTTATAGCGAATTTCTGTGTTTTTTAATCCAAATATTGCCAAAATAGTGGTCATGGTATCTATTTATACTGCAATCAACGAATACAAGTTAGAGTTGACATTTTGTTGAATGATTGTGATTTTTGAAATAATCAAAAAAAATTTAATGACATAATTATTTATATTCATACCTTATCCACATTCATCTACCTTAAAACATATGCAAACGTAAACCTTAATTAAAACATCTCCAAACATCTATACAAATGTTACTCCACTCATCATTCACTACCCATTATGTTTTCAAAACTTAACAATTTTACCAAGCGCACCCAAGGTCAGATCTGACTATACATGGATAAAATTCATACTAGTCTTACATATTTAAAAAAACTGTGTATTATGTACTTCTTCAAAGCGCTAGTAAAAGTTAGAGTATAACACATGATTGTAAGTTGTGTGCGTGTTGTGCATGTATATGAAGTGAATATGTGATGAAATTGAGTCAATACAGATTAAAGATTACATTACTCCCATAAAAACAACTCATTATAAATTCAAACTATAATAGATCAATTTGACATGAAAGGGAACTAAAGTTAAATGATAAGAAGATCAGCAGGATAATATGATTATCAAAGAAAATTCATACAACAACGTTATTTCCCAATACGTATAAATGGCAGCGACTTGCACTGCTAATGTCGCTATTATTTATAATAACGACTAGTGCTACTGTAAACAGCAATGAAACAGGCGTCGTTGTTTACATTAGTGACTGGCACTGCTGTTTACAGTAGCGAAACATCAATGGCTGTCGCTACTGTTTACAGCATTGACATGCGCTGTTGTGCACATTTAATTTTTTTTTGAAATAAAAAAATAACCTTGTGCGACCTATCTATAGTGGACTTGATGCTTCATCAACGAGCTCCATATCTTTGCCTGTTAAACTAATTTTTTTTAAATAGCATTAAATGGTTTTCGTGCTAAACTAATTTTAATATGTAAGAAAAACTAACTAATATCTATTGGTAACCAATCCTTAATACAACTTAATAATTCTACAATATCTGAAGATAACGAGGATTCAGTTTTGGTAATCAATCTACCTCCACTGCTAAATGAAGATTCGAATGCTACAGTAGGTATGGAAATGGCTAAAATATCACAAGCAACTCTTGCAAGAATATGAAATGTAGGACTACTTGTTCTCCACCACATTAAAATATTGAAGTTGTCATCGTCTTCACTCATGGGCAATAAATCATCTTCTAAATACTTATCAAGCTCCCTCTTAGAAACATGTATACTTGTAAACTCCAAAAGTTGTTGCCTAGATAGTCTCTTATAATTATTTTGGGACAAACTTTTATATGATTTTTCAAATGTGTTGTTCCGAGAGATGTAGTTCCATTGAATATTTTAAACAATGTTTAATCTTAACACTATTACTCCCTCTTATACTTCTTTATCACAATATTTCCATACCATGGATTTCATAGGTTTTACATTTAAAGATGCAGATTTTTCTTCATTTTTATAAAGATTTTAAGCTTGTGGCAAAATAGAGTTAGTGGTTTGAGTTTCTTACACAACTATGTTATCGTTGGCACACACATTTTATGCACAATAATTTTTTTACTGCATTTTGATGAGGTGTTTGCCATTTTCAAAATCTGTAATATAAAATTAATTATATTTATTAATAATAATATTTATTATCATCATAAATTATTTACAATAATATAAAAACATCTATTTATATAAAAGTAGTTGTTCTATTTGTAAAAAAATTTGCATGGACCAAATATCTTGAAATATAATTTATTATTAAAGTGATTATGTACAGTCTGAAGTGATAACAATTAATAATCCCTATATCTCAAAAGTCCTTGACTACATCAACCAAAAATGTAGACGGAAAGGAAAAGTAACTGATACTAAATAATGGGTCATACAAAGGACAATTTAGCCTATTGTATATACACTCATATACAATGAAAAATGTAAATATGGAACATAATGACACGAATGTTAATGCGCCTAATAAAACAATTTACAGTTTAATAGAAGCAATACCTAATATACACACACACACACATACATACATACATATATACATACATACATATACATACACACACACATATGAAAAATTAGTTATACAAAGATGACGTTCAAGTAAAAGATGTGTATGTTCAAAGATACTCATGTGCATAATAAACCTAAAACATAATCAAATAAGCGCACAAATTAAATTTGAATTGGCTAAAAATGAAAATACAAGACCTGCAATTAGCATATGAATTAAACCCAAAACATCATTACGCTAAAAATCATGCAAAATAGTATTTCTTATGAGACTTATGTAACAAGCACCTATAATAAGCATATGAATAGCCAATGGAACTGCAAAACAAGTATCAGATTGTTGAAGCCAGAATCGACTTCCAAATATAAAACTAAAGCAATAAGACGAATGATGCGATTCCAGTAGGATCTTCACTGAATTTCCTTGCCTTGTGCGACTGGTGGGATGAGGGCAATTGGATGTTTGGGGGTGGAGCCAAGGCGTCTCTAGGGTGCATGATCGATTGATTAGGGTTTTTCAATTTTTGGAGTGCGCCTAAGTGAATGGGAGGAGAAGCGGTTGTGAGAAAGTGAATATAATTAAGGTTTTAATTTGTAAATGTAAGTAGGCCGTGGATATGGAATCCAACAGTTGTGAAGTTTCTTCAAAAGTTTGAAATAGATAATAAATTTTAATTACAATTTAATGCAGATTTTATTTAAAATAATTATAAATGTATTTACTTTCAGATCGGATGGATATTTTTCGCATACAGATACACTCATATTCGCATCTACATCTGAATTTTTTTTGGATATTAGATATCCACATCCACTTTTTGGATATCGGATAATACTCGTATTTCCGAATACGGATTCTAGATTTTTCGGGTATCCATTGACAGGCCTAGGCTGAGCGTAGGATTTTCAAATTTAGATGAATAAGCATCTGAAGACGTGCACGAGGTAAGCTACTATTAGAGTTAATTTCCCCTATGCAATGTTAACTACTTTTATTATTGTTCATTGTTTGTAATGACAGAGTTTATAATCATCCAAGTAGTTAAGACTCTGATCACCTAATAAGATTCATCTTTATGTATAGCTCGTGGAGTCATATGTGTATTTATTATCTTTTACAAGGACGATGGAATCGTGGGGTTATGTAATTGAATGAAATGAATTTGCAAATGAATGAAATTGTATCGTTTAAAAATTATAAATTTTTGTGGTCTTGATTTTAATGATGCAATAACTGATCTCATTTATCTCTAAGAAATAATGCTAAGGATGTCTACGGCATCACTGATATCTATATTCGGGCCTAAGAATGGGGATGTTACAACTATTTTTTGCGCTAGATAAAAATGAGTTTAATATAGTATTTGTTTGTAAAGTGCATCTGAAGTTTGGCAAACATTAAAAGCCACACATGAAGGCACAAGCAAGGTTAAGCAAACCAAGATCTTTGGATTAACCATACTGCGTGCTTTAATTTCACTAGGTAAAAACTTTACTGAGGAAGACCAAGTTTGAAAAGTTCTAAATTCGCTTTAAAGTGAATGAGATCAAAACACTCTAGTAATAGCAGAGGTTAACAATATGTATTATGGAAGAAAAAGAATTAATAAGTAATTTAACGTCATACGAATTTCTGTTGCACGTAAGATAGGAAAGCCATGCAATTGAAAAGAAGTCACTCTCCATCAACCCTACAACTTAAGAACATGGATCAAACAATAACGATGAAGAGATAGCTTTTATAGCAAAGAATTTCAGAATATTTATGAAATGCTAACAGATGGAAGAATTTTAAAGAATGGACAGCAACATCAACTTTGAAAATGTAGTGAAGTGCTTCAAATGTGATAAGACTGGACATATAAAGAGGGACTTCCAACACTGATTCAATCACAAAGAGAAAATAAGCATTCACAACAACCTGGGTAGACTATGACACCACATCTAATAGCACCGATTCATGGAATAAAGGTAATGAGGTATGTTTTATGAAAAAAATGAACAAGTACCTAAATTAAGGGAAGTTAAGTGGATTCTATACATTGGGTGATCAAGACACATGATTGGAAACACAGAACTATTGACCGACATCATTTACAAAGGTGGCAGAGAAGTAAACTTTGGAGATAACTTAAAAGGACATGCAAATGGCATCAACAATGTTGGTAACTTTGAAACTCCTACCATTTTGAATGTTTTATTAGTTAATAATTTGCATTATGACCCCCTTAGTGTAAGTCGATTATGTAATAAAGTATTTATGAATTTTTTTTGATAACGATGCATGTTAACTATTAGATCAAAATTCCAAAACAGTCTTTAAGAGTATTAAGAAGGGGAACAAATATGTGTTAAGTATGGAACCATCAAATGATAACTTATGTCATATGACAGTCAATGAACCTTGGGTTTGGCATAAATGTCTTGTTCACTTAAACTTGAAACACTTATCAAGAATTTCAAGACACGAATTAGCAAGAGGATTACCAAAAATGAATCTAAAAGTAGACAATCTTCGTGATGCTTTTCAAATGGGTAAAAACTTCACAAGAAATCTTTTAAATCAAAGGATATGACACCATTTCACATCCCCAATAACTTCTTCAGATAGATATCTCGAACCATCTCAAATAAAATCAATTAATCATAGTAAATATATTTTTGTAACAGGATATTCGGCTGAAGGAAAAACATAGCATTATTTTGCGAATGAAGGATGGGGCAATTAGTTTTACGTTAATTGGATGCAGGTTTTATACTTTTTCCTGAATAAAAGTCTATACAACAAATTAAATTGGGTTGTCTTCTTCAATCTCATTCTCAAATCATAAGAACAGGCGGCGACGTCATAAGAATAGGCGGTGCGGCATCACAAGAACAGACGGCTGTAGCGGCGCAACCACAGGTGAAGGCGGGGCTTGATTAGGCAAAGGCAGAGATCATTCAAGCGAAGGCAGTGGAGGGTAGGTGTTGGCAACAACTTTGAAGGCATTCGGAGACATCGGCAAAGATTACAATGGCCGAATTCAGATAAGCGACGACGGAGTGGAGGAGAGGGTTGTAGGTTGTGCTAAAGGTAACGATGATAATTACGTATGTTGAAATAAACTAAGAAGAAAAATGATTTATGAATTTATCATTATAATTCTATATGTGTAACTCATAATTAAATGTTATATTATGCATTGTTGTTGTTTTGGTTTAGGCATTTGTAATAGCATAATTGAAAGCTCCTAAATTTCAAGGATCTGCAGTAAATTTTGTTTTAAGAATCTGCAAAAGATGTGATTTTGATTAGATAAAATTACTTAATAAAATATGCATAAAATCTAATGGTCCGTTGCTTATTTACTTGTTTATTGAGTTGATTTATTTTGAATATTACTAATCTCATAAATAAAATTCTATCACTTTGCTAAAATGATAGTGTACTTTATAAATAAAATGATATATTAAACCATCATTTTAAATATTCTAAACATGCTTATGAACTTGGCAGTTAAAATGCTACACTAAACTTTTTTTAGTGGACTTCAAAGTTAAAATGTTATATTAAACTATAATTTTGCATATTTTAAACATGCCGATGGACCTTTTAATTAAAATTCTATATTAAAATAACATTTTGAATATTTTAAACAAGATAGCGAACTATATAACTAAATGCTATATTAAACTACTTTAACTATCATTTGCCACATTCAATACGTTCAAATGGTCTTTAAAAATAGAAATGATATTTTTAATTATTATTTGGCACATTCGATACATTGTAATGCATATTAAAAAACCAACGATATTTTTAACTATCATTCAGCACATTCCATTCAATTTGATACATTGTAATGCACTAATTTAAAAATACAAATATAGATTGGTTCGATATTTATCGATTAGGATTGACATCCGGTTACCTTTTACATTCATATGTACCGGATTAGGTTTGGCATTCGAGTAGCTTTTGCATCCATACATACCGGAATAGGATTGCCATCTTGTTAGCTTTTGCATCCATACATACCCAATTAGGCATTGTGTCCAGTTAACTTTTGCACTCGATGGTATGATCGGTTGAACATTCCCGAGTATATATTGGTTTCATATGTACTCGATTTGGCTTGGCATTCAGTTGGCTTTTACATTCGATGGTATGCTCAGTTAAACAATATATCTCAGGTACAGGTTAGTTTCATGTGTGCCCCATTAGGTTCTGCATCCAGTTAGCTTTTACACCCATGCGTACCCTGTTAGGCTTGGCATCCAGTTAACTTTTGCATCCGTACGTACCCGATTAGGCTTGGTACCAGGTTAGCTTTTGCATCCATACGCACTCGATTAGGCTTGGCATCTTGTTAACTTTTACATTCGATGGTATGCTTGGTTGAACAATATCTCTCGGGTATAGATTAGTTTCATATGTACCCGATTAGGTTTGGCATTCGGTTAGCTTTTGAATTCATACATACTCGATTAGGCTTGACGTTCGGTTAGCTTTTGCATCCAAGTGTACCCGATTAGGCTTGGTATCTAGTTATCATTTGCATCAATACGTACCTGATTAGGTTTGACATTCGGTTAGCTTCTACATTTGATAGTACGCTCGATTAAACAATATATCTTGAGTATAGATTGGTCTCATATGTAACCGATTAGGTTTGGCATCCAGTTAGCTTTTGCATCCATACGTACCCGATTAGGCTTGGCATTCGGTTAGCTTTTACATCCATATGTACCAAATTTGGCTTGGATCCGATTATCTTTTGCACCCATATGTACCCAATTTGGCTTAGCATCCAGTTAGCTTTTATATTCGATGATACACTCGGTTAAACAATATATCTCACGTATAGATTGTTTCCATATGTACACAATTAGGCTTGGCATTTGGTTAGCTTTTACATTCGATGGTACACTCGGTTAAATAATGTATCTTGGATATAGATTAGTTCCATATGTTCCCTATTAGGTTCTTCATCTGGTTAGCTTTTGCATCCATACATACCTGATTAGTTTTCACATTCAGTTAGCTATTGCATCCGTATGTTCCAGATTAGGCTTGGCATTCAGTTATCATTTGTATTCGTACATACAAGATTAGGCTTGGCATTCGGTTAGTTTTTACATTCGATGGCACATGAAACGAACCGTATTTTTGGCTATTTTAAATTATTAAATTTAATGTAATTATTAGATAAGTAGGGGTAGAAATAAAATTTAATGTTTGGTTTATATTGATTTATTGGATAATTAAATTGTTTAAAATTTAATATTGGAAATTATTTAACTAATTTCATTTTAGATTTAAGATGATTGTAATATATATCGGTAATTGATTTAAATTTTAATCAAAATATGAATGAAGATAAAATATTTAAAATTGGATTTAAATGTGAATAATTTAAAATTTTAAAGTTTATATTTTAAATTAAGGAGTTAAAATAGCCATTTTTACTACTATCTCGGATTTTGACGAAACCAGTTTCATCAGAACCATAATGGTGAATTATTGTAGGATTTCAAATTTCGTAGTGAGTGGATTTGTCGTTTGGCCATGCGAGCTTGAAACTTGTAGGATTTAAATTCAGAATTTTAATAAATAATTCGATTTGAAAGGCTATTTTCCGCATATGATCGAATTAGACTTTGGAACTTGTTCCATTGCATTCGGAATGTGGGTAAAACGTTAGAAACGCCAAACGGCACACTTCATTTGGAGTTTGGATTTCCACGGGCTATTCGAGCGAGATATTTATGTAAATATTGATATTTTATATTAGTTATTACCTTTTCAACCATTCATACCCTTTATAGCCACATCTCTCTCTCTTCTATTTCTAATCGCACTGCTATTTCTAAGAAAAAAATCTATCGATCTAAGAAAAAAATGGGGATGGCCGCAGCCTATAAAAAAGAAAACACAGCCGAAAAAAATTTAATCAATGACTTCGCGCTATTTGGTGGCAATGCTTTGCCTAGAGACGCGCGAGCGATGGCGCGTGAGCACGATGATGCACGTGAGGAGGTATGATTGCTATGGTTTTCGATTGGCGTGCGACGCTGGAGGAAGGTCGTGGCCTAGTGGCGAGTATGGCGTGTGACGATAAGGTTGGACGAGATTTAGGGTTGCAGATGGCGACGAGGTGGGCACTGGAAGGTCGGCAACGAGCGACGAATCACGATTTGGGTTGTAGTGTGTGCGTGTTGGGAGAAAGAGATTGCATGAACGTGTTAGTGAGAGTGGGAAGACGGATTAGATAATTTATTTTTATTATTATGTCAATTATGTAATTGGCTATATTTTAATTATTATCGAATAATGATCAATTCGTAAATGTTGCATACGAGGTCCATTTCGGACAAAACAAATTACATGGGAATCATATCGACGCGATCTACATTATTTGGCTGGATTCGTGTCCATTTGAATCTAGGAAAATTTCTGATTCAAATTAAGGTGAGTGTTTTAATACACTCACATTTGACTATTTTATTTTTATGTTGAAAATATTTATATCGTGAATTAATTTAAATTTATTAATGGTCGTTAGATAAATTTAAATTGACATTTAAATCGACATCTGAATCTATTGATTGCATTTGAATTGATAGTTAGACTGAATTAGAATTAAACTGCTAGAAAAATCCCTGATTTTCGATAATTGATTGATTTTTGTGCTTATTGATTGTATGTGTGGATGGTTGGTTGTGATGGATGCTATTGGTTGTTAAATTGGATGTTTATTTATTATGATATATCATTTTATCACACTGTATATTATTTAAAATATATTAAACTATAACTGAATTATTTCGAATAAATTAAGAAATATGTTGAAACTTGGAATGATATATATACCTATGACATCTATTTGGATTGAAATTATATATATCCATCTTTGAAATTGAATTGAAATAATTATCCACATGGCATAGGATAGAAAATTATACGGGCATCGGGTTGGTTAAATTAAATGATTTTAAAAGTCGTTTGAAATTATTTAAATGAATTGAACTTTAAGAATAAAATCAAAGTTATGGAAATTGAATTATTTTGAATTGAAGCTCGAAATGTTGGAATTTAAACTTGGTGAACGAAATTGTTTAATTAATTGAAGTTTAGATTTTCAAGTTTAAAAATTGAAATACGGCGTAAATTTTCAAAAGTGAATTTGTTTTAAAAGATTTGGTCTTTTATTCGAACTTTGAATATTTCTAAGAAAAGTTGATATGAAATGATATCGAATTAGGGATTTAATTTGAAATTTGATAAGAAAAGTTGAATATTTCTAGTGAATTAATTTGAAATTCAAAATTTATATTAATTTAGAATTGGAAATTTATTTGAAATTGGGACTGAAATTAATTTGGAAATAGAAATTGAAAGTGAAGGGAATTTGTGAATTGAAATCGAAATTTATATGGAATCGAAATTTATATGGAATCGAAATTTATTCGAATTGAAATCGGAATTGAATCGATTAAACCGAAATGGAATTGATTTGGGTAGGAAATTGGGAAGTTAACCTGTTTGAGTTTGGAATTATTTTTAAAATGAATATTTTATTATAAATGATTTAAAATCTATATTCTTTAAATATTCAAAATTATTTGATTTTCTAACTATTTCACTATATAAACCATTTTTATATTCAAATTATTTTCGATTAAACTATTTAAATATATCTATTATGCTATTTAACTATTTTACTATTTTAAAACTGTTTAAATATTTTTTTTAATTATTTAGGTTAATGGGTACATTGTTTATATTTTAAATCTTGGATTTAAATACGAACAAGTTAAAGAATATAACCTAAATTGAATTCAAATCAAATTTGGAAGTGAAATTGATTTATCGAAGAAAAATTGAAAATTTTGAATACATGAAAATTTCAAAATGGATTTGATTTAAAGCGAATATATGATGATTTCAAAATGGATTTGATTTTTGAAGCTAATATGACATTTTGATATCAAGTAAGAATTGTTTTCGAAATTTAAAATTACCAACCGGTGTGTAAAATGACGATTGGTTGTTTAAGAGACCGAGGCCTCTTATTGAAATACTCTCTTTCAATATTGGAACCACTTTGACAACCGTGTACGCGGTGGATGATATCCAGAATGTAGTGGTTGAATTGGCGATGTTTACCGGAACGAAGTAAGAGAACGATGGTGGATAGCCTTGACATTCGTGTCATAATTAAAATGACTAAAACATGAGCCTATGTCTAGCCATTGAGGTTAGCTACCTCTAGCGACTTTGATCCTTCATATTACTATTGTGATTTCGGATTCGATGGGTGCACCTTATTTGTCGTTTGGATTGATTGTCGCGGTCGACCAGGGATGAGTTTCGACCAGCGAAAAAGGGCAAACTCGTAGAATCCTACCTTAGGCATTGCCTCGCGTGCCTTGTCATATTTATCCTTATACGAGCCCATTACGACTTTGGTTTAAAACTGTAAAAATATGTTAAGGTGGATCAATGTAAAGCCTTAATGCTATTTTGATATTTATTTTACTGATAGACATTTTTCTATTATAGTGTATACTATTATATATAAATAGTTTAAGGATCCTTAGGAGATGGAAAATCCCGTAATATCTCTTAAGTTATTGCTCTCATATTTGTGATATTGATTTGACTAACATAAGAGTATTTTAGTGCTGACTCGAGTGTTTTCCTTTTCATTACGGTCGGGTCAGCCTTGAGTTTTTCCAGTGTATTGAAGGCTATTCTTTGGAGGACGAAGACGGAGTTTTGGTATATTACTATTATACCCTGTGTCATGCTATATTACTGCATTGATTATTTTTCCTTGCTGTATATTTATAACTCTGATGAATGTGTACAGATTATAATCAAATGGATATTAAACAATTTTATGAATTTTTTATTTGATTATTATATTTTATCGTTCCGCTGTGAGATTCTGTCTTTTGTTTTCTTCTTATTTTTCTTCTTATTTAACCCCATTGATTATCTACATTCCGGATTGTTTAAGTCGGGCATGTGTGGATTATTGTCGATTTAAACCTTCCGAAATGTGGATCGTCACAGTTAGTATCAGAGCAAAGGTTTAGCGATAACCTTGGCTTTGTGGGGTTTGACTCATTAGAGATAGGGTAGTATACACACTAGAATGACTTAGTTTGAGTGTATATATGAGAGAGCGTACTTGTTAGTGTTATAAAATGTTTTATATTGTGTTTACTTATCCATTGAGTTGTTTATGAATTTCGATCGATTTGCGGGACGCCGTGTTATCGACAGGGGTTTCTAAATACTTAAACGAGGCAAGTCGACATAATATTGTTTTAAAAATCGAGTAAATGAAATAATTTTGGGCTAAACTATATTATATATATAAACTGATTTTTAATGAACTTGTTGTTAGGAAATGATAATGCTTAATTATCATCGATTATTGATTGAATTAAAAATGAAATGAATACTTTGTGAATTTTATTTTATAAAGCATTGAAGTAATAATAAAAAAATTAAATAAGAACTGGTTCAAATGACCAAGTGTAAATTAATTGACTATTTTGATAATAAGATAAGGAAATTTTGTAAGTATATTATAATATAGCCTATATAGAAATGATTTTTAGAAAAAAAATTGAGAATTTTAGAATTTAAATCCTTTTATTTTCAAAAATTATTTCTTTCATAGCCTTAAAATATAATAAATAGTATTATTTGAAAGGGTTTTGACTAGAAAAATATTTTAAAAGGATTTCTGATGAAATAAAACATTAAACTCGCTTGGTTGTTGGGAAATAATTCTGGGGATGACTGCAGCATTGCTAGTGTTCATTTTCAAGTTTTTGAGTGAAGATTGCTACCAAAAGAAAATTAAATTTCGATTAAACAAGTTTTGATTGAGAAAATATAATCTATGTGTGATTTAAAAAGTATATGGAAATAGTCTGAACTTAAAATTTAAAAAGTATGGATAGAAATAAGTTTGCAAATTATAAAATTGGAATAGGAAATTTAAATTAGTTAAACATTTTGATTATTAAGCCTATAAAATAAATTTGAATCCGAAAAATGAAATAAAATAATTAATTTAAGAAATATTAAATTTATCGAGTTCGTGAAATGAAGTGAATCAAATATATTTAACTTATGAAAGCTTAAATAAAAATAAATTACATTTGCAATGGTTAGATAAAATGAAATTTAAAATGAATAAATTTTATAACTTATACATTGAGAATTAGTAAGCTAAAAACAATTTAAATTTGTCGAATGTGGATGATAAGAAAATTTAACTTGAATAGGATTAAATAAAATGAGTAATATATTAAAAGAAATGAAGTTTAACTTAGTATTAAATAAGTTGAAGTGGATATTAAATGAATATGGATAAATTAGTAAAGTGACTATAAAATGATTTAATTAATTGAATTAAAAATGAATAAGGACTTGAAATGTAATTTAAATATGAAAGAGATTAAATAAAATAAATGAATGTAAGAAAAAATTAGTATGAGTAATTAGATTTGATTTAAAATCAGATAAAGGAAAGTTTAATTTGCAAGTGGCGTGGTTTATTTTTTTTTTGAATGTTAGTTAATATAATATGGATAAGTTATTGAAAATAAATTATAAGTTAAAGTGGACTTAAGAGAAGCTGAAGGAATTAACTGTGAAGAGAAAAAAAAAGATTATTAATATGAATTGAGTTATAAAATAAAATTTTATTTTGGTAAATAAATAATATGAATTTGAATAAATGAAGTGAGTCGATGAATTAATATTAACTTAAGATATGAAGTAATAAAAATAAAAGAGAGTTGTGTTGTATAAAATATTTATAATATTTTGAGCTAATTTATAATGATGTTAGTATAATTAAAAGGAGGATATACTAAGTGGAAGTAAAACAAATTGGAATTTCACAAATTGAAGTGAATAACGTTGAATATAATGAATTTGTAACGAATGTTAATAAATTTAGAGAAATCAATGGAATATAAATTAAATTTAAATGTGGATGAAAAAAATGTAAATAATTGAAACAAATCGATTGAATGTAAATATATATTGAATTGTAATAAATCAAATGTGAATGTAATAAATATTGATTGAAAGAAAATGGATTAAACCCCGATTAGCGTAAATCAATTAAAAGCAAATGGATTGAATATGAATCCATGGCTTGATTTATGAAATAAAATATTTATAAGTGAATGTGAATCAAGTTAAAATATAGGGAATATAGTATGGAATTAATTTACTTAAATGTAATAAATATATGAATTTTTGAAATAAAGTAATGGAGGTGAAAAAAGAAAAGGAATGTAACTATAAGCGAGTGTAAATTAATAGAATGTAAATTTATTAATATTGATAATTGCATGCAAATCAATTGGAAATAAACAAATTGAATGAAAAATCAATTGAACATGAATTTAATTGAATAAAAGTTGTTGAATGCAAATAAAATTGAAGAGAACCAGTTACAATGTTAATGTAATGATTGTTGATAAGAAATAAGAGTATAAATCAAAAATTGATATTGGATAATGTAAATCCACATGGTTATGAATTAATTGGATTAATTGGACGGATATTAATGGTTGAATGGTTTCTTTTGTTGCAAATCATTGTTATTACCGTTTGATTCCATATGATTGCTGTATGTTGTGTATTTGTGTTTATATTCATGGTTTGGATTCAAAAATCCATGTTATACGGTTGTATTAGACTTATATATGCTTTTATACCATTATATGCAACTAATATCTTAAATTGAGTTGGAGTAGGTACATACGAAGACCGTTTGGGCATATACGCGGATTTATATGCTTTTGCTTGATTAATACGAGCAAACTCGCTCGTATTATAAATAATAAGGTACGTATCTCGGATTAAATACTGCGATTTTATATTTTTGCCCTTCGGGATGCCTCATCATTGAGGTGAGATGTATATTTGATATATATTGGTTATATTTGCGATATATATTGAATTTTAAAATTTTTCCGATCGAGCCACGCAAAGGAGACTCCGTCGAAATTTTCTGTAAATCCGAGAGTTAGAAAATTTTTGAAGTTAAAGAAAAAGGTTTTATAACTTGTTTTTATATATAAATTATATTTTCCATAAAATCGATATCGAAATGGCGTAGTAAAAGTGTAGTAAAGATTTTCTAATAAGATTGTTATGTTTTATAAGTGATTGTTTTAAATAAAATCCTTTGTATTTTGAATTCTTTACTTAATGCCTTTTCGAGGTCGAAAAGTTTTGAGTGGGGGAGTATGTAATGACCCGTATTTTTGGCTATTTTAAATTATTAAATTTAATGTAATCATTGGGTAAGTAGGGGTAGAAATAAAATTTAATGTTTGGTTTATATTGATTTATTGGATAATTAAATTGTTTAAAATTTAATATTGGAAATTATTTAACTGGTTTCGTTTTGGATTTAAGATGATTGTAATATACATCGATAATTGATTTAAATTTTAATCAAAATATGAATGAAGATAAAATATTTAAAATTGGATTTAAATGTGAATAATTTAAAATTTGAAATTTTATATTTTAAATTAACGAGTTAAAATAGCCATTTTCACTACTATCTCGGATTTTGGCGAAACCAGTTTCATCGGATCCGTAATGGTGAATTATTGCAGGATTTCAAATTTGGCGGTGATTGGATTTGTCGTTTGGCCATGCGAGCTTGAAATGCGTAGGATTTAAATTCGGAATTTAAATAAATAATTTGATTCGAAAGGCTATTTTCAGCTTATGATCGAATTAGACTGTGGAACTTGTTCCATTGCGTTCAGAATGAAGGTAAAACGTTAGAAACGCCAAACGACACACTTCATTTGGAGTTTGGATTTCCACGGGCTATTCGTGTGAGATATTATGTGAATATTAGTATTTTATATTAGTGATTACCTTTTCAACCATTCCTACCCTTTATAGCCGCATCTCTCTCTCCCCTCTATTTCTAATCACACTGTTGTTTCTAAGAAAAAGAATCTATCAATCTAAGAAATAAAGAGGATGACCGCAGCCTTTAAAAAAAACCACACCCGAAAAAAAAATTTAATCAATGACTTCGCGCTATCTGGTGGCAGTGCTTTGCCGAGAGACGAGCGAGCGATGGCGCACGAGCGCGATGACGTGCATGAGGAGGTATGGTTGCTAGGATTTTCGATTGGAATGTGATGCTGGAGGAAGGTCGCGACCTAATGGCGAGTATGGCGTGCGGCGATGAGGTTGGCCGAGATTTAGGGTTGTAGATGGCGACGAGGTGGGCACTGGAAGGTCGACAACGAGCGACGAATTGCGATTTGGGTTGTAGTGCGTGCATGTTGGGAGAAAGAGATTGCGTGAACATGTTAGTGAGAGTGGGAAGACGGATTAGGTAATTTATTTTTATTATTATGTTAATTATGTTATTAACTATATTTTAATTATTATCGAATAATGATAATTTCGTAAATGTTGCATACGAGGTCCATTTCAGACAAAACAAATTACATAGGAATCATATCGACGCTATTATGGGCTGGATTCGTGTCCATTTGAATCTAGGAAAATTTTGGATTCAAATAAAGGTGAGTGTTTTAATACACTCACATTTGACTATTTTATTTTTATGTTAGAAAATATTTATATCGTGCAGTAATTTAAATTTATTAATGGATGTTCGATAAATTTAAATTGACATTTAAATCGACATCTGAATCTATTGATTGCATTTGAATTGATAGTTAGACTGAATTAGAATTAAACTGCTAGAAAAATCCCTGATTTTCGATAATTGATTGATTGTTGTGCTTATTGATTGTATGTATGGATGGTTGGTTGTGATGGATGTCATTGGCTGTTAAATTGGATGTTTATTTATTATGATATATCATTTTATTACCCTGTATATTATTTACAATATATTAAACTATAAACTGAATTATTTCGAATAAATAAGAAATACGTTGAAATGATATATATACCTATGACATCTATTTGGATTGAAATGATATATGTCCATCCTTGAAATTGAATTGAAATAATTATCCACTTGGCCATGGGTTAAAAAATTATACAAACACCGGGTTTGTTAAATTAAATGATTTTAAAAGTTGTTTGAAATTATTTAAATGAATTGATTTTTAAGAAAAAAAATCAAATTTATGGAAATCGAATTATTTTGAACTGAAGCTCGAATTGTTGGAATTTAAACATGGTGAATGAAATTGTTTAATTAATTGAAGTTTAAATTTTTATGTTTAAAAATTGAAATACGGCGTAAATTTTCCAAAGTCAATTTGTTTTTAAAAGATTTAGTCTTTTATTCGAACTTTGAATATTTCTAAGAAAAGTTGATATGAAATGATATTTAAATTTGAGTTTAAAAAATTGAAAACTCGGATTTAAAATTTGGTATTTGAAGTAAATTTGATTTAAGTGTTTAAATCGACATTTTGAAATCGAATTTGGAATTGAAACTGAAATGTAAATTAATTGGAAGTGGAAGTGGAAATTAATTTGAAACTGAAAATTTACAATAATTTAGAATTGGAAATTTATTTGAAATTGGGATTTAAATTAATTGGAATAGAAATTTAAAGTGAAGGGAATTTGTGAATCGAAATCGAAATTTATATGGAATCGAAATTTATTCGAATTGAAATCGGAATTGAATCGATTAAATCGAAATGGAATTTGGAATTGATTTGGGTATGAAATTGGGAAGTTAACCGGTTTGACTTTAGAATTATTTTTAAAATGAATATTTTAGTATAAATATTTTAAAATCTACATTCTTTAAATATTCAAAATTATTTGATTTTCCAACTATTTCACTATATAAACCATTTTTATATTCAAATTATTTTCAATTAAACTATTTAAATATTTCTAATATACTACTTAAATATATTTTTATTATTTAAACTGGTTAGTGGGTAAATTGTTTACATTTTAAATCTTGGATTTAAATACGAACTAGGTTAAAGTAAAGAGTATAACCTAAATTGAATTCGAATCAAATTTGGAAGTGAAATTGATTTACTGGACAAAAATTGAAAATTTTTAATACATAAAAATTTCGAAATGGATTTGATTTAAAGTGAATATATGATGATTTCGAAATGGATTTGATTTTTGAAGCTAATATAATATTTGTATATCAAGTACGAATTGTCTCGAAATGTAAAAGTACCAACCGGTGTGTAAAATGACGATTGGTTGTTAAAGAGACCAGGCCTCTTATTGAAATACTCTGTTTCAATATTGGAACCACTTTGACAACCGTGTACGCGGTGGATGTTATACAAAATGTAGTGATTGAATTGGCGACGTTTACTGGAATGAAGTAAGAGAATGATGACGGATAGCCTTGACATTCGTGTCATAATTAAAATGACTAAAACCGGAGCCTTTGTTTGGCCATTGAGGTTAGCTACCTCTAGCGACGTTGATCCCTCGTATTACTATTGTTATTTCAGATTTGATGGGTGCACCTTATTTATCGCTTGGATTGATTGTCGCGGTTGGCCACGGATGGGTTAAGACCAGCCAAAAAGGGTAAACTGGTAGAATCCTACCTTGGGCATTGCCTCACGTGCCTTGTCATATTTATCCCTATACGAGCCCATTACGACTTTGGTTTAAAACTTTAAAAATGTGTTAAGTTGG
This sequence comes from Allium cepa, assembly GCA_030765085.1. NCBI lineage: Eukaryota > Viridiplantae > Streptophyta > Magnoliopsida > Asparagales > Amaryllidaceae > Allium > Allium cepa. Next base: position 602,975,425 of record CM060932.1, on the reverse strand, counting down.
ATCAATGTAAAGCCTTAACGCTATTTTGATATTTACTTTACTGATAGACATTATCTCTTATAGCGTATACTATTATATATAAATAGTTTAACGGATCCTTAGGAGATGGAAAATCCCGTAACATCTCTTAGGTTATTGCTCTCATATTTGTGATATTCATTTGACTAACATAAGAGTATTTTAGTCCTGACTCGAGTGTTTTCCTTTTCATTACGCTCAGGTCAGCCCTGAGTTTTTCCTGTGTATTGAAGACTATTCTTTGGAGGACGAAGACAGAGTTTTGGATTATTACTATTATTGTTATACCCAGTGCCATGCTATATTACTGCATTGATTATTTCTCCTTGCTGTACATTTATAACTCTGATAAATGTGTACGGATTATAATCAAATGGACATTAAACAGTTTTATGAATTGTTTATTTGATTATTATATTTTATCGTTTCCACTGTGAGATTCTGTGTTTTGTTTTCTTCTTCTCTTCTTATTTTTCTTATTTAACCCCATTGATTATCTACGTTCCGGATTGTTTAAGTCGGACATGTGTGGATTATTGTCGATTTAAACCTTCCAAAATGTGGGTCATCACAGTACGCTCGGTTAAACAATATAACATGGGTATAGATTGATTTCATATGTACCCAATTAGGTCGAGCATCCAGTTAGATTTTTCACCCATGCATATCTGATTAGGCTTGGCATCTAGTAAGCTTTTGCATCTGTACGTACCCGATTAGGCTTGGCATCCGGTTAGATTTTGCAGTCGTACGTACTCGAGTAGGCTTGGCATCCGGTTAGTTTTGCATCCATATATACCCGATTAGGCTTGGGATCTAATTAGCTTTTATATTCGATAGTATGCTCGGTTAAACAATATATCTCGGGTATAGATTGGTTTCATATATACCCGATTAGGCTTGGCAAACAGTTAGTTTTTGCATCCATACATAGCCAATTAGAATTGGCATCTAGTTAGCTTTTGTATCCATACGTACCCGATTAGGCTTGGCTTTCGGTTAGCTTTAGCATCTATATATACCAGATTAGGTTTAAAATCCATTTTGCTCTTGCATTCATATGTACTTGATTAGGTTTGACATCAAGTTGGATTTTGCATCCATACGTACTCGATTAAGCTTAGCATCTCGTCAGCTTTTTCATTCGATGGTATGCTCGTTAAACAATATATCTCGATGACCGAACCCATGTCCTTACCTGTGACCAAGTCTTTGACCGAGCCTGGACATGATAGTGGACTTTGAACTTAAAATGCTACATTAAAATATTATTTTGAATATTTTACATGTGATAGTGAACTTTATAACTATATTGCTACATTAAACTATCATTTTGTATATCCTAAATATGCTTGTGGACTTTGTAATTGAAATTCTGCATTAAAATATCATTTTTCATATTGTAAGCATGATAGTGGACTTCATAACTCAAATGCCATGTTAAACTACTTTTTTGCATACCTTAAATATGCTAGTGGACTTTTTTAATAAAAATGATACATTAAATCTCATTTTGCATATTGTAATCATTATATTATTCTTTATAACTAAAATGATACATTAAAATATTATTCTGCATATTATAAACATGATAATGGACTTCATAACTCAAATGCTATTTTAAACTATCATTTTGCATACCTTAAATATGCTAGAGGACTTTGTAATTAAAATGATACAGTAAATTTCATTTTGCATATTATAACCAAGTATACTGTATTTCATAACTAAAATGCTGCATCAAATTATCATTTTGCATATTGTAAATAAGATAGTGGGCTTTATAACTCAAATGTTACATTAAACTATCAATTTCATATCATAAACATGGTAGTATACTTTATGATTAAAATGGTACATTCAATCTCATTTTGCACATTGTAACCATAATATTGAACTTCATAACTAAAATGCAACATCAAACTATCATTTTGCATATTTTAAACATGACAGAACTCAAATGGTGCATTAAACTATCATTTTGCATAGTGGAACTTTGTGATTAAAATGCTTCATAAAATCTCATTTTACATATTATAATCATGATATTGGACTTCATAACTAAAATGCTATATTAAAACTTGTTGAATCATGAATTTTGATTCATGACAAAAAGCTTAAACTATCAGTGATGAGAATATACGATCAAGTGCCAAAATGAGAATGAGATATGCAAGCTATTAAACTACAAAGGAGATGAGACTACAAATCTAAGTATAGTATGATTTACTGAATCTTTTAGTCTTTGATATTGTTTATAATTGCTAAAATCTATCCTCAAGTAGTTTGCACATACTCAAAGTTGTTTTAAAGTTCAATTTTTTTTAAATATGCGCAAATTGTGCACTGACGACCGGGTCAGTCGACTAACCGAAAACAACCATTCGACTGAACCTGTTCAATGCATAGATATGCATTGTTTTACACTGTTTTTGAATATTTAGTTGACCGGTTGATTTTGCTCAGTCGACTGACCGACTCTAACGGCTATTTTTTCGGAAGAGACACTTCTAATTGTGAAGAGTTTCAATCCAAATTGAAGAGATATGGCTGCACCTTTTGATTGAAACTTTTTGTGAATAGCTGTAACTTTTTATTGACTATATAAACACATTAGACTCACTTCTCAAATCACTGAATTTTATTTTGATTTCTTTCTACACCCTCTACTATCTATCTCCGTAATCTAAAAGTAATCACATCTATATATTGCTTGAATCTACAAATTAATTAATATATTCTTCGATTCTAAGCAATATCTTCCTTTCATATCTTTACACACACAATATATACTCGAGGATTTGATTATAGGAAGGGTGTACTATTAAAGACATATAAGTGTTATTCAGAGCACAAGAGTCAACTATTTACTTATACCAGTAGAAGTCCCGTTCGGTTGTTCAGACGGTAAAAGTCCTCTTCGACTGTTTGAGGCGGAAAAATCCTGTTCGGCTGCTCAGGTATTGTATACCTATTCCTCTGGGTTAAGAGAGGGCTATAGAGTTTGAATCCAAAGTGTATTATGAGACTAGGCATAGAACGGGAAGTTCGAACCAGTATAAAAAGACTTGATGTTCTTATTTCATTTATTTTATTACTATTATCTATTATCTGTTTATATTTCCGTACTAATATAATATCCCATATTACACGATCCTAAGTATTAACTAGCCACACAACTTACACACTTTTACTTGGTATCAGCACATGACATCCTATAACCGTAACACAGTTATTTGATATATTTAGTAATGCAAAAAGTAACACCAACTCTAGCATTAACACTAGCACTAATTTCACTGAAGGACAGTCAACTGCACTGTCACCACTATTTATTGGTCTTAACTATAATTACTGGTCTACTAGAATGAGAATATGTATGCAAGCTAATGGTTTTGAAACCTAGAATATTACCGAAAAAGAATATACCATGCCAACAGAAGATTTTTTAACTTGGACTGCTGCACAAAAACTAATGCTACTTCAAATGCTAAAGCTATGAACATGTAATTCTGTGCATTGGATAAAAATGAGTTAAATAGGGTCAGTATGTTTACAACTGCTAATGATATACATAGAACTCTAAAAGTAACTCATGAAGGAGCTAACAAAGTCAAACAAAGCAAAATTTCTATGTTGAAAAATTAGTTCCAGAATTTCAAAATGAAACCAAACGAAATTATAAATGACATGTACTCTGGATTTCAAGATATATATCACTCACTATTGGCACTAGATCAATTTTTCTTATTTGATATTGTTACAAAAATCCTTAATTCTTTAACGGACAATTAGGAACGAAAAGTCTTAGCAATTGAAGAAGCTAATGATTTATCAACCATGAAACTGGAAGAATTTATAGCAAACCTAATGTCATATGAAGTAAATTTGCAGGCAAAAAAAGTATAGGCACAAGACAAGAAGAATCTAGCATTTCAAGTAGAAAAAGATGATTCATATTCAGATGAAGAGGATATGACACTTATTGGTAAAAACTTCAATTTTTTTTGAAATTCAAAATGAATAACAAATTCAGGAGTTACAAAAATAACTCCAACATTAATAGCAGTAAACCATCATCCTCGGTCATGAAATTTTATGAATGTCATAAAAAGGGTCATACGAAGAATGATTGTCCAGAGAAAAAGAAAAGAAAATTTCAAGAAGGACAAATTCAAGAAGAAAGCATTCTCAGTAACGTGGGATGATTCAGATTCTTCATCATCATCGGATAATGACAGCGACAGTGACACAGAGCAAGCAAATATATGCTTCATGGCTACAAGTGATGATGTAAGTGAATTAAGTTTTAAAGATCTGGTTGAAATTAATTCAGAACTAGTAGACTTAGTAAAACAAATTAAAAAGCAAAATAAAGAGTTACAAGGAAAACTGAATAGATTTGAATTAGAAGTTAGTATGCTAAGAGATGAAAAGAAAATTATAGAAGAAGAACTTGAAATGACTCAAGAATCTAATTCTAATTTAACATCTCAACTTTCTATGATAGCTCAGGAATTAGAAATTTAGAAAAATAAAAATAATGATTTATTAGTAGAGATTAATGATTTAAAATCAAACACTAAAGTATTAGAGTTAGAAAATTCTAGTCTCAAAACCTAGTTAGAAGATATTAATAAAATTATTTCTAACTTCAGTAAAGGACGAGAGAATCTTTCAACAATGATAGAAAATTCTTAGTCTACTTCAAAAAAATGGGACTAGGATAAAAGAAAACTGAAAATCCAAAGAAATCTGGAAAGTTTAAAAATAAGATTAAAAGCAAAATTAAGAAAGATATTAAGAAGACAATTTCTAAAGATGTTAAAACTATTAAGATATGGATTCTTAAAACAAATAAAAATTTAATTAGGAATAGACATATTAAAACATTTATGGAAACTGTTCATAAAAATAAGGATTATATTTATAAAGGGAATTCTGAACCCGTTTAGGTTTGGTTTCCTAAGAAATAACTCATAGGACCCTAAAAGAAAAGTGGGTACCAGCTTAATCTTTATTTTTTACAAGTACCACTTAAAAAGAGAGAAAAATGAATCTTAGACAGCGATTGCCCAAAATACATGACTGGTAATAAGGACATGTTAACTAACATTGTCTACTGAAATAGAGGATCGGTCACTTTTGGAGATAATTTAAAAGGTTATATCATCGGCAAAGGTGATGTGAGTAATAGCGGTATCTCTAACTTACCTCTCATTTCTGATGTTTTATTAGTTAAAAACTTAAAACATAATTTATTAACCACAAGTCAATTATGTGATAAAGGTTTTAATATATCTTTTTTAGAAAATAAATGCAATATTTCTAATAAAAACCAAAATTTAATTTTTGACGGTATAAGAGATAGAAATATTTGTATTTTAAATAAGAATGTAAATCATAATACAAACACGTGTTTAGTAGCTACAAAAAATGATTCTTGGCTATGGCACAAAAGAGTTCGTCATATAAATATTAGTGCTAATAATAAAATAGCTAAAAATAAACTTGTTAAAGGACTACCTGATATGAGATTCAAAGTTGATAATATTTGTGATGCATGTCTGTTAGGAAAATTAACAAAATCATCTTTTAAAACTAAGAAAATCATATCTACAACATATCCACTTGAACTACTACATCTGGACCTCTTTGGACCTACTCAAGTTCAATCTATTAATCATAGTAGATATGTGTTTGTTATTGTAAATGATTTTTCAAGATATACATGGACTATTTTCATGAAATATAAAAATGATACTTTTGAAAATTTTAAAATTTTTGTTCAAGTAAATCAAAATATAAAGAGTTTAAAAGTTAAAATATTAGAAGTGATCATGGAGGTGAATTTGAAAATGAAGTTTTTGAACATTTTTGTAACAAGGAATTAATCATATTTTTTCTTTTCCTCGAACATCACAACAAAACGGAGTTGTTGAAAGGAAAAACATAACATAACATGAATGTGCAAGAACTTTTTTAAAAAGGAAGCACTCTAACAAAATATTTCTGGGCAGAAGCTGTTGCAACTGCTTGTTATGTATTGAACCTTGTTTCTATTTGACCATTAATAAAACACACTCCATATGAACTGTTAAATGGTAGAGTGTCTTATATCAAAGTATTTGGCTCAAAATGTTTTATACTTTACACTAAAGATCAGCTTGGAAAATTTGATCCTAAATTCGATAAAGGAATATTCATAGGATATTCGGAGAGAAGCAAAGCTTATCGAGTTTTTAATAAAAGAACTAACGTAATCGAAGAAACTCTCCATGTTTCATTCGATGAAAAATTTAAAATTTCTTCTTATATTACAAACTTGAAAAATAATTCTAATAAAATCATAACAAATATTTCAGAAGATAATGATATTATTTTTCAAGATAAACATTAATAATACTAGAGAAGATGAAAACATTGTTCATAATGAAAATACTGTAAGATCTCCTTCAAGAATTCTTAGAGATCACCCTGTTCAAAATATAACTCAAGAAGTAAGTTCAAAATATAAGAACAAGACATCAATTAAATCAAATGAGCCATGTAGCTTTTCTCTCTTATATAGAACCTAAAAATACTAAGGAAGCCTCCACTGATGATTATTGGGTTATAGCTATGCAAGAGCAGCTAAACCAAGTTGAAGGAAACAAAGTTTGGGAATTAGTTCCTAGGCCAAGTAATCAATTGCTCATTGTTACAAAATGGGTTTTCAAAAACAAAGCTGATGAACTAGGTAATATAACTAGAAATAAAGCTAGATTAGTAGCATAAGGATATAATCAGGAAGAGGGAATAGACTATGAAGAAACGTTTACTCCTGTCGCAAGATTAGAAGCTATACGTATTCTACTAGCCTTTGCATGTTTTCATAACTTTAAATTATATCAAATGGATGTTAAAAATTCTTTTTTAAACGAATATATAAAAGAAAATGTTTATGTTGAATAACCTCCTTTTTACGCTCATGAAAAATTTCCGGACCATGTTTATAATCTTAAGAAAGCCTTATACGGTTTGAAACAGGCACCCCGTATTGGTACGACCGACTTAAGAGCTATCTAATAGACTTTGGTTTTGAAATTCAGAAGGTTGATCAAACTTTATTTATTAAGAAAACTAATCAAGATATTTGAATTATACAAATATATGTTGATGATACTATATTTGGATGAACTAATGAAAAATTATGTCAGGAATTTTCGACTATCATGACAAATGAATTTGAAAGGTCACATATGGGAGAACTATCATATTTTCTTAGATTACAAATTAAACAATTACAAAATGGTATTTTTATTAATCAAGAAAAATATTGTAATTAGCTAATTAAACTATTTGGTATGGAAAACACTTCTTCCAAATCAACTCCTATGAGTTCAATATTACATCTCGACAGAGATGAAGATGGTAAGAGTGTCGACCAGAAGCTATATCGTAGTATGATTGGATCAGTACTTTACTAACTGCTAGTCGACCTGATATAATGATGAGTGTTTGTTTATGTGCTCGATTTCAAGCAAATCCTAAAGAATCACACATGCGAGCAGTAAAATATATAATTCGTTTTCTTAGCAAGACCAAGGATTTTGGACTACTTTATCTGAAAGAATGTCCTTTCGAATTAGTATCCTATAGTGATGCTGATTTTAAAGGAAGTTGAATGGATAGAAAAAGTACATTGGAACTTGTCATTTCATCAAACGGTCCTTAGTATCTTGGTTTAGTAAGAAACAAAACTGCATTTCACTATCAACATGCGAAGCATAATATATATATATATATATATATATATATATAGCTTTAGCATGTGGTCAAGTCATCTACATGCAACAAACACTACAAGATTTTGATATAAAATTAAATAAATCTATAATATACTATGATAACACAAGTGTAATTAATTTATCTAAAAATCCTGTCAACCACTTACGAACTAAACATATTGACATTCGTCGTCATTTTCTTCGTGATAATATTGAAAAAATATAGTAAATTTAGAATTTGTTAATTCTGAAAATTACCTAGCTGATATTTTCACTAAACCACTCAATGAAAATATTTTTTTAAAACTAAGAAGAGAACTAGGTATAATTTCTTTTAAAGAATTATAATATTTGAAATTTTATAAAAAATACATAATTTTTTTTCTAGCACTTGAACTCAGCACCTCTAGATTGGAAGTCCTTTGTCTTTACCATTTCTCTACTTATTATTTCACTATTATTTCTATAATACACTTATTCTTATATTATTTTCGGTTGTTTAAATTTTTTTAAACATGCAAAATTCTGTTTATTCTACTCCTTTCATTATTTACTGGTTATCTCTTGTTTAACCAATCATTTACTCTATTTTTACACTTTCTATTTTTATAAATTTGAGGTTTCTTTGGTTATTTTCTTTCCACCTTGATTGTTTGATTCAAATATTGATTATTCCTTGCAACAATGTCTTCCCAATACAATTCCCAGAATGACTCTGCTTACTCTTATGTTGATTTTTCCATACCATCCTTTGATTCTTCTAGCTTACCTACACCTACTCCACGTTATGAACCTGCCAGACCATCAACTATCATACTGGTTATACTCCACATAAGAAGAAGGCACGTCGTTTCTTATTCTTTGGTTCTCCGTTAACAAAACAAAAGGTTAATGATATACATCATTATGAATGGGAATCAATAGAAATACAACGAGAAATGTACTATGAACAAATGCTTAATTCAAAATGACTTAGCTTTCTAGAACGACTTAGCTGGAAATTCTATGGGACATCTACATCTGACATTCATCAACCCACAACATCTGCATATCGGAATCCATGGGATCAGTCACCATAACCTCCTCCTGTGTCTCCAAATTCTTAGGAGCGTGGAAATCATTAGTCTCCACTGAAATAATGCAAAGTAAAGACTAAAGTTGAACCGGAAGATTGCAAGACTCCGCATTCATCCGCTTCTTCGTCTAAATAATTATATATATATATATATATAATTTATCTTATTTTAATCTAATTTGTATGCATTCGTTGTTTAACATATTGATATATATTTTCTAATATTTTTTTTTAAAAGAAAAAAGAACGATAATGCTGAAAAAGAGCATTCAGCTGACTGATGAATTTTGATCAGTCGACTGAAACTGAAAATAGAATGTTTCGGGAAAATTGATCAATCGACTGAACAAATTCAATAAGTCGACTGACCTGATTATCTGAGCCTATTAACTCCTGTTTCACCTACATTTTACCCATATAATCCATCTTCTTCACTTTTACTCCTCACTTTTAATTTCTACCATCAAAATTTCAAAACCTTAGCCCTCCAAAATTTCAAATTCCATTACTCAACTACTCATTCTAATGGCTCCAAGACAACCAAAATGCTCTAGAAAAGCTTCATCCTCAGCCTTTGAACCTATAGACACCAAAATAGCTCAATGGCTTTATGATGCCACCACTATCCAAAGATGGAACAAGATGAATGAAGCTCGCTTTCTAGAAGGATCATTTGTTGTATTTCCCGACTTCGTAGCACACAGAATTCAAGATCTTGCTAGAAGAAGTCATTTAGAATCTATCCTTGACTGCAATCGAAACAATCTCAAGATAAATCATACAAGGGTAAAAGTCTTTTACGCTAACTTGAATTTGGGCCATCAAAATCCAAGAAACAGTAACAACTGTGTATAGAGCTTAGTTTATGGTGAACAGGTCTTCATGTTGTTGGATATAATTGGATACATCCTTCAAACACCAACGAATGATATTCCACTAGAAGATTTGAATGTTGTTTTAGGCGAACGAGATGAAGTGAGTCATAGATTATTGGAGGACGACATGATAGAATTAAAATCTACCGCCTTACATCCTACAGCCAGAATTATGCATCAAGCCTTAATGCGCACAATCCTTCCTTGTACCGGGTCTTACGAGCTTGTCTACCAAGAGAGTTATAGAGCTTTATATGCAATCTGGGGAAATGTTAAAATTAATTGGCCTAAGCATATACTTGACGAATTCCTAGCCTTCAACCAAGGACGGCTGAACATCATTTACTATGGCGAGTATATTATACGGCTCCTAATGACGTTCCAGTTACAGAATCCAACACCTCCATAGTTAAAACATTAAATAGCCGCATAATTAGTTTAATGAAATTACCTCCGACACCGCTCACTATTATGTCATTCCAAGTTTGGCAATCAAGGCCTCGCCAACAGGCTACTACTCCACAACAATGAAGAGATGAAATACGCACCACCACCCAATCCCAAAGCACCCGAGAGTCCACTGATCTCATTGCACATAATCAAGTAATTTTGGATTTTCGCATTAAGAATCTCGACAAGAATCTCGAAAGGAAGTTTGACAAGATCAAAAGCTTTTTCGGGATTTTATGGGATGCAATCTCTTATTCATCCTTTACTACTGTAGAACCTTCACATTATGATCCAAGAAAACAACCGGCACCTCATTTTACTTTGTCTACATCCAAAGAACATACAAGTTCCGACACTAGTGGAAATGGTGGTGGCAAACAATATGTGGAAAAATCTTCACGAGGAAAAGAACTAGCACAAGAAGAAAAGGAAGAAGATACAAATTCAGACTCTGAAGAGGGATGGTAGTAATTCATGATGGTGGTAGTAAGTTACTCTTTTTTTTAGTTAAAAACATTCTAGTATCGTTTAAATCTTTGATGTTGATGGGCTTATATAAATAGCCCAGTAGAATTTGAAAAAAATATGTTTCTTTGCGATTGTTATTTAATATGCTGTTAGTTAACAGTGCTTAAGTGATAACGTATTATAAGGTTGTTTATTTTCTTTTTGTTGATGACAAAGGGGCAGAAATTTGTATGACTAACCAATTCTTGCAGGATTAGATATGTCGTGACATATTCAGGGGGAGAAGTATATGAATTCCGGTATATAATTCTTAATATATAGCATGGTTGTCATCAATCAAAAGGGGAAGAATGTTGAATCATGAGTTTCGATTTATGACAAAAAGCTTAAACGATTAGTGATGAGACTATACGATCAAGCGAAAAAAAGAGAATGAGATATGCAAGCTATTAAACTACAAAGGAGTTGAGACTACAGATCTAAGTGTAATATGATTATTTATTGAAGTTTTAGTCTTAGATATGGTTTATAATTTTTAAAATCTATCCTAAAGTAGTTTGCACGTACTCAAAGTAGTTTTAAATTTCAATTTTTTTTAAATATGTGCAAACTGTGCACTGGCAACCAGGTCAATCGACTGATTGAACAACCAGTCGACTGAACCTATTCAATGCATAGATATGCACTGTTTTACACTGTTTTTGAATATTCAGTCGACTGGTTGATTTTGCTCAGTCGACTGACCGACTCTAGTGGCTATTTTTCTTGAAGAGACACTTCTAATTGCGAAGAGTTTCAATCCAAACTGAAGAGATATGGCTGCACCTTTTGATTGAAACTTTTTGTGAATAGTTGTAACTATTGGTTCACTATATAAACACGTTAGAGTCACTTCTCAAATCACCGAATTTTATTTGATTTCTTGCTGTACTCTCTACTATGTATCTCTGTAATCTAAAAGCAATGACAATCTATATATTTCTTGAAACTCTGAATTAATTAATATATTCTTCGATTCTAAGCAATATCTTCCTTTCATATCTTCACTCACACAATATATACTTGAAGATTTGATTATAGGAAGGGCGTACTATTAAAGGCGTATCCGTGTTATTCAAAACACAAGAGTCAACTATTTACTGTACCAGTAGAAGTCATGTTCAGCTGCTCAGGCAGTCAAAGTCCTCTTCGACTGTTTGAGGCAAAAAAATTCTTTTTGGCTGCTTATATGTTGTAAACCTATTCTTCCAGGTTAAGAGAGGGGTTATAGAGTTTAAATTAAGAGTGTAGTCTGGGACTGGACGTAGAAGGGGAAGTTCGAACAAGTATAAAAAGTCCCGGTGTACTTATTTCATTTACTTTATTACTATTATCTATTATCTAGTTTATATTTCCGCACTAATATAATACTCCATATTACACGATCCTAAGTGTTAACTAGCCACACAACTTACACACTTCCAAAACTATCATTTTGCATATTTTAAACATGACAATGGACTTCATAACTCATAATTACGACATTAAACTATCATTTTGCATATCATAAACATGGTAGTGGTCTTTGTGATTAAAATGCTACATTAAAAAATTCATATGCTACAACAGTTATTATTTTGCATATTCTATTCCTGGTAGTTCTTTAGGAATGCTTATTTCATTATGTATATTATATTCATGTTAGTTCACTTTAAATATACTTATGCTAAATTCAAGTATCATTTTGCATATTTTTTCATCTTTGTTCAATTAAAATATACTTATGCTATATCCAACTATCATTTAGCATAGTCGTACAATGGTACTAGATTTCAAAAGTACAAATGCTACATTAGTCAATCGTTTAGCATATAAAACATAGTCTATTGTGTTTCAGATATAGAAATTCTATATCTAAATATCATTCGACTTTTGATTAAAACTTTTTGGACCATCTTCTTCTTCTTCAATGTTATGCTTCTCCATTTATTTCTTACCTCTAGATTTAGCGGCTCTCAACTTCGGTCTTTATGAAATTTCTGATTTACATTTGAATTGGAGTGTTGAATTAGGTTTTTTCAATATTGGAATGGAAGTCAGTGGATTGGATGATAACGGCGGCAACTAGTGCAGGCTAGGGCGGCGACAACTAGGGCATGCTTCAGATGACGGCTTCAGACGATAGAGGAAATGGTTGAAGTCAGGAAATTGAAGAAAACGTGCACTGTCCTTGAGCCTAATTTTTAAACATTGTGTCCTAGATTTAAAAATTAGTTTTAATTTTTTCCTTTAAACTAATTACCTCATTTTGTAATTATAGATGACTTTTTCAAGACATACGAGGACGATTTTCTTAAAACATAAAATTGATATATTTGAAATGTTTAAAACTTTGTCAAAAGAATATAAAATCAAAAATCACGTACAATTAAAACCACAAAAAGTAATCACGGAGGAAATTCAAAAATGATAATTTTGAGAAAATTTAATAAGAAAGAAATAAATAAATTTGTTTTGGTGAACTCCTACACAAAATGGAGTAGTAGAATGTAGAAATAGAATAATTCAAGAATGTGCTAAGACAATGTTGAAAGATAGTACTCCACCTAAGGACTTAGTCAAAGAAGTAGCAACAACCTACTACATTTTAATAGAATTTTGATAAGGCCATTAATGAAGAAAGCATAATATGATTTATTTATCAATAAAAAGCCAAAATTATATTATTTTATAGTTTTTGGAAGCAAATACTTTATTTTTGATATAAATGATATTTAATTTGATATAAAGGCCTGACAATGGAATATTCATTGGATATTCTAACAGAAGCGAACGTATATAATTTGTAATACTGGAACCAACACTATAGAGGAAACTCTATGATTTTCTTTTGATGAAAACTATTAAAAAACGAGTATATAAAAATATGAAGATGAAATTTCTGAATTAATTAAAAGAAATGAAAACACTAATAATGAATAATAACAAAAATAATATAAATTAGAATAAGCTACCTTAAAATCACATCCAAGAGATCATCCAAAAGAAAATATCTTATGCAATATAGAATCGTTCGTAAGAACAACAAATCAACTAAAAAAGTAATGTAGCATTCATCTTAACAAATGAACCTAAAAGACCTAAAGTAGCATCTTCATATGATTCATGAATTCATGCTATGCAAGAAAAGTTGAATTAACTTACAAGAAATGATGTTTAAGAAATCAATCAATTATTGGAACTAGATGAGTTTATAAAATCAAATTAAATGAACTTTGAGAGGTTGTAAGGAATAAAACATGATTGGTAACATAAGGCTACAACCAAGAAAATGAAAAAGACTATGAAGAAGCTTTTGCTCCAGTAGCTCTACTAAATGCTATAAGTATGTTACTTTCTTTTGCAAATAATAATAACTTTAAACTATATTAGTTGCTCAGGCATCTTAGCTTTAAACTTGTATTTTATTTGTAAAGTGATATGCACACTATAAAACCAGATTACTTGTGCAAAATAATAATACTTTGTTTTGCCTAAGAAAAATAATAATCACTTTAAGCTATATCAAATGGATGTAAAAAGTGCTTTCTCGAATGGAGTAATTAAAGAAGACATATATGTTGAACAGCCCTCGCCATTTGAAGATTTAAATTTCGCCAACCATGTATATAAAATGATTAGAGCTGTATGTGGTTCATAACATGCACCATATGCTTGTCATTAAAAACTAAAATCATACTTAATTCAATCAGGATTTGAGATAGAAAAAAATAAATACAACACGGTTTAGAAAAAGAATTAATAACGATGTTCAATTAATACAGATTTACGTTAATGATATTATTTTGGTTCAAATAATGAACAACTAAGCCTAAAATTCTCAATAATGATGATAAATGAATTTGAAATGAGTCATATGAGAGAATTAACTTTCGTTTAAGATTACAAACCAAATAATAAAATATTTATAAGCCAAGAAAAATATACTAAAGAACATGTAGAAATATCGGAATGTCAAATATAAGTGGAAAACCCATTCCAATAACATCTAGAGTAAACCAAAGTAAATAAGAAAAATCTAAAGGTGTAGATCAAAAACTATATTATGGAATAATCGTTCTCTACTCTACATCATACATGTAAACCTAATATAATGCATAACGTATGCCTCTATGCAAGATATCAATCAAACCCAAAGAAAATTCATCATAAAATTGTAAACATAGTTCTAAGATATGTAAATAACACTGTAGAATATCGACTATTTACCTTAAGGATGATGCATATGACTTAATATCTTATAGTGACCCATGTTGTGTAGAGAATCTAATTGCGGATATTTTAACAATACCTCTCATTAAAAATACTTTTATTAAATTAAAGAGAGAACTAAGTATGTGCCCATTCTCATAAGTACAAAAGAGAAATACTATATATATATATATCATAGAAATAAAAAATAAAAATTGAAATACAAAAAACAAGACATACGTCGACAAACACATTTGTATGTGTCTACATACTTGACGGTTAAAGCACAAACTATTTTTCCCTCCTAAATTAAAAAAATGAAAAACTACTTATATAACCACTCAATTTCATGAATATAACCATGTCTTCATTTTCCTACTTCAGAAATCTAAAACTACTCTAATGGATACTACTAGCTCTAAAAATAATATGGAAAATATTTCACCATTTTGGAACTTTACTTTTTTAAAATTATGCAAAATAGAATACCAAATGAAACACATCCTAAACATGCTTTATGAAATAGGAGATCTTCTAATCGGCCTTCAAAAATAAAGAAGAGATGCATAGAAGAATGAATAGGACCATTCGTAATCATCTTGGCAACTGTATGAGTGATCCACTACTCATCAAAGAACCTGAAGAAAACTTAGATATTCACAACCCTATGGTGGATAATGAAGAAGAGGAAGAAGGGGATCTGAAAGAGAAAGAGGCAACAAAGGATATTGATAGTGATGTTCATTGCATTAGGGAAGTTATCTTTGACACTCGAGGCAACTTGATTGAACAAAGAGGAATTTCTACACTTCTTACCCTATTTGTCATGTGTTGAATCAAAAGATGGCACAACATGCTAAAGCGAACTGAAATAAAGAGATCTAGCAAAATAAATTAGAAAATACAGAGATATTTTATTATGATTCGAAAAATCTAAGGCCTACGTCCATTGTAATGTTATTGCTTGCATATTTTTGTCACAAGTCAAAACCTTGTACCGATCTAACAGCCTAGAATAACAAAAGGTGGCTTCCTTTATGGCTAGGGTCATGTAAAGAAAGGGAGTGAAGAAATTGAAGTGCCCTTCAAAAATTCCTTTTCCAATTGCTCCAAGGCTTGTATTTTTAGAGAAATCGCCACCAACAAAGTTGTGGATCTACGAAATACCAGTTCTAACATTAGATCTGAGAATGTTAAAGGGGAGATGGGGTCCCCTGACCAATAGAATCATCTCATTGTTGACTAGAAGTGGTCGGTACCGATCTGATTCTATGATGGCGAGTTGTGCCATCTTCCTTCGCTTGATTTCCCATCTTCGATCCGTTAACTTCTAAGAATTTTCTCTTAAGAAATCACATTGTTTCCGAGAGCATGAGATATCTTTAGTACTTATCCTTCTCATCCAACACTTCCGTTGAGTTTCTTACCTATCCCTTCGGAAACGCACCACAAGACAATCACTTATATTAATAGTCCATAAACCATAATTCCTGAGATCCATATGGTGCACAAAAAGTGCTTGGTATTGACCTATTTCCTTGGCACCCATAGCTCTCTAATTTCTTAAGACCACTTATAATGTCCTTCCAAGCATAACTCTAAGTACTTGAACCGTTTTTTCTTCATCCTAATGTCCACATTTAGTTGAAAGCTTCTAGGTCTAAAAGCCGAATAACACTTTCCCTTCAGAGTATGCTTCTGTTGGAAATAAGCAAGCTCTAGAACATGACAAGCGTACAAGATTTTCCATATGAATCCATCATTTTTCCTAAAGTTGCTTCGAAACATTGTATTTATTCTAAGTGCATCTACTCGATTGCTTTAAATAGCAGTAGTTCTAATCTCCATGCTATAGGAAAGATCTACACTCTGGAGGCTGTTCCACACCTTATCTGGGTATGTGATACCTTCCTATTTAATTTATTTTTAGTTTTTTCTCTTTTCTCTTGGATTTATCCAAAATTTATGTTAATGCCAAGATGATTTGCCGAGTCATCCTTATTCCTATAATTCCAACATTGAAATAATTTCGTCCATGCTTTCATACTTTTGTTTGCTTTTGAGTTTTCTAATGGGTGTCGACTTCATGCAGTCCAAATACTCCCACAAAACCTGCTCACCATTCATTACCTAAAGCCACTGTCACCTCC
This sequence comes from Allium cepa, assembly GCA_030765085.1. Lineage (NCBI taxonomy): Eukaryota > Viridiplantae > Streptophyta > Magnoliopsida > Asparagales > Amaryllidaceae > Allium > Allium cepa. The sequence continues at coordinate 602,958,390 of CM060932.1, read as the reverse complement.
TTTCAACCATGGCCACCGCTAGATCATTGCTCCAATCATCTCTATTTCCTCAAAAGAAGTCAACCGAACTCTTTATGACTTCAAATCTTGATCCATCTTCCAAAGGCAGGTCGTCATAGCTTCATGACACAGCGGCGTTTGTGGCATTGATTCATGTTGGTCGAGTTTCCATCATCCATGGCTAGAGGTTTCCTACTGCCGATGGGCGGTTGGAATTCCAATGGAATAGTCGATCTTCTAAAGATTTTCTTGATTGCAAATTTTCCTAGGTTTTTCCTAAGGTGGACGCACACTGACCCGAAGTGGACTCTTGCTTTGCCCAGAAATTCACTTGCCTTATGTCTACTTGATGTCGGGACTTGCTTTATTTCAGGTTGATCATAGGAACCTAAACTTTATTGCAATCTGCCATTCTTCTCTTCAAGATGTCCAAATTGATTTCCAACAAAATCAGTCGATCATTAGCTATCGATTCGGGTTTTGCTAGGATAGTTGTAATACCCTGCATTTTTGAATAATTAAACAATCAAATAATGATGAATAGTGAAAATAATCATTTTGTGATTGTCAGAATATGGCCTCAAAACTTATACCATTTTGTTCGTGGCAATTTTCTGATCAATTTCCATAACTTGTTGAAATCTGAGTTAATACGAAGAAGTTACAAGAGAATTGAAAATAAAGAAAATGAAATAATAATAATAATAAGTTACGAGCTATAGGTCGACCGACGTTTTGCCCTGGACGTTAAATCATCAAAGGGCGAGCCCAAGTTTATAATTTTATTTTTCAAGCGATCCGAATCATTGTTTTCTAGAACCAACGATCCGCAGCGAGCCTGTAACGTGATTGCACTAGATTCAATCCAAAAATCTAACGGTCTCAGATCCAAACTCCACTATAAATACAACCCTAGGCTTAGATATTTTCTCACAATCAAATTTTCTCCTGCTTAGGTTCATTGCCTAAGGCGGAACCCTAAAGAGAAAATATTGCTGGGGAGAAGATCTTTTTAATAAAAATATTAGACACTCTAGAAGGGGATCTAGGAAGACCATGGAGCAAAGCTAAGGACAGTATATGAGTGGATTTAAATTATATCTCTTTTATGTTTATAATACATAATATCGTTAGATTCCCATTAAATATTCAATTCAGCATTTATTTGAGTAATTAGTTATACTAATTAGTTATGTTGAAACTGTAAATTTTATAAGAGAAGTGTACTTATACTTAAATGTTATTTATCTGGAAAAAGGAATCTAGTTAAATATAAGTAGTATTAGGCTTAAAAGTTGTAGAGAAAGGCATAAGCCTAAAATTGAGAATTTACAGTAAATTATTCTAAAATGGGGGAAATGAATTAAAAAGAAGAAAACCTAATAACTTGATTTCGAAGATAGTGATAGATTAGTTGGTTGGTTTAGACAAGGGAATACATTTCCATAGTTTAATATTGTAAGAATAACAATAAATGTAACTGCAAGAATAAAAGCAAGAAAAATAGAATTAGTGCAAAATAGGAACATTACTGTATTTTGCATTACCTAATATTTAAAGAAACAATAAAAGAAATATCTTTCGGTTAAGAGTTATTTTTAAATATTTTTTAGTATTAAAATATGGAAATGGATTTTTTAGCATAGTTTTTGTAACCGACCAAATAGAGTAGAACTACTTCCTATAATAAAAGAAAATAATGTGAATCATACAAGAAATCAAAGAAGAGAAATAATCAAGTTAATTATTTGTCAAGACTAGAAATAATAAATAGAATATGTGACTAGATCTTCATTTATTGCGCATAATGTAGAATAAAAAGTAAAGCAGTTATTATGACAAGTAATTTGTGACAGTTGGAAGTAGTCTCAAGCTAAGACTCATATAATATAAGAACTAAAGAAAATTTAGTATCATAATAAAATAAGGCAGACTAGAATAGAAAAGAGACACTTTCAATTACATTATAACATGTAGGTTATAAAAGAAAGAAAAGAATATTGTTATCTCGCCTTGTGGCAAGGACGTGACACCAAAAGATTGACTGGAAACCAAAGACAATTCTTCTCGATTGCCAGTTATGTACTGGTTGGTATGGATGTCGGTAAATTTTATCCGAGTTCGGATCAAGCTACAATTGATATGACAAGATAAGCAAAGCTATAAAAGCTAACATTCCAAGTTTCATGTCAATCGGAGTTTGTATGCTCGAGATATGATCGATGCAACTCAAGTAAACAAGCCGTTCATATCCATCAAAAAGCCATGATCGAGTCGAACTTTTCGAATCCATCCATGTCCGTGTTGTTCACATCCATCATGTTCGTATCGATCAAAATGAATTTGCCTCGTATCCATAGTGTTCGTCAATCCAGCAAGGCCTTATTTGTATCCATCAAATTACCGGTTGTTCATATCCATCAACCCACGCGCGTCCATCTATTCGTATCCATCACATTATCTGTTGTTTGTATCCATCGATTTCGAATGACTTCGATCAATACGAACAAGGCTACACAATCGATATGAATAGTTAAACTTAGATTGATATGAATAAAGCCACGACACTCGATACGAATAGAGTAGCTTCGATCGATTCAAACAAGAACCAATAAGATCGATTCGAACAAGGCACGTGCATAGGGGAGACTCAGTAGATTCGACATGATCTTCGAATCAATCCTAAAATCAAGCACCACGACAACTTGCAAGCACATGCTCAATATCAACTCGAACTGATCGATACAAAGAGATCGATTCGAATGAGACAGCCGACATAAACCCCAAACTTGCATCGATCATAACTCACAATCTACAAGTCCAAATGCCACAAAATTTTCACAGGAGCTTACGTACGACCTAAAGAATGTTCATGATCGATCTCGACTCGATCAGGAAAGATCTTGATCAATATAAAATTCATTTGTATCGATAACGGATCGAGTCAAAATCGCATGGAATAGCTCACGTGGTCCCATGCACGTGCCAGAAGAGGTCTCCTGAGATCTGAGCGAGATATTTGCAGCCTACGCCTATAAATAGCATCCTAGAGCCTACAGAAAAGAGACTTTTGATTCTTCTATGTCCAGACTCTACCGAATTCATTTTTGCACTTCAAGGCTACCGTTGTACTCGTAAGTCATCACTGTAATCCGCTGTAATCAATTGTAATCAGCAAGAAAACATCAATGAAGTGGTCAAATTCAAAGTGGATGTAGGTTGGATTACCGTACCACTATAAACTCTGTGCTTTTTACCGCTTTCCAATTAATTTTCTGAGTGATCTTCATTTTTTATTCTCTACATAATTGTCTTCTGTAACCTGTGATTGTGAAGTGGTGCTTTCATCGACAGTTGGGTGTTTATGACCAATTTTGGCGCAAACATTTTGGTCCTTTCACTGAGAAGGCTAAACTCAGGGATCCTAAAACTTGGATTTTAGATTTGAATGTTTAAAGACTTGGACCTAGAAAGCAATGGCAACGCAATCTGCCAGAAGACAAAGGACTGAAAGAAGTCAGCATGAAGGGAGTCAGGAGGCTTCCTCAAGAGCGAATCAGACTTCAGTCTACATCACCCGAGATGAGATGGAGATGATGATGGAAGCTATGCAGGAAGAGCTTTTGAAAAGACAAGAGGAGACGATGTAGAATTTGCTCCGACAAACTGGACAAACTGGAGTGTAGAATCAAGCTAACGCAGCTGAAGGAGATGCTAGAGATAGGAGTCAGAAGCATGGAGCAATCAAAACCCAGAGCAAAGCGGGACCATCAGGAGCAACCCTAGAGCTAGAAGGCACACCCTAGGAGCATGTTGATCCAACCTCAGGCAAAATACCAGGTGGAGCTGTTCGACGTGTCACTGATAGAGGAATGGACATCCGTCCAGAAGAGCAGATTCCTAGACTCCCTCGCGAACTCGGGGGGCAGATCGGAGGCAACAGACAAGGACTATGGCTTGGCGACGGTGATAGAATGGCGGAGATGGTCAGGCGAGCCATGAGAGTGAACTAGTGAATAGAGATCTGGAAGATGTGAACAGGAGCCCCTTCACTCTGGCAATTAGATAGGCTAGGAATCCACGAGAATTCAAGCTACCAACACTAGAGATGTACGATGGAAAGACAGATCCTGCTATTCATCTGACGAGGTATATGCGACAAATGGAAGTACTTGGGGATTCAAAGGAAGTCATGGCCAGGTGCTTCCCATTGTATTTGACAGACATAGCAGCATTATGGTTTAGGCAATTGGAGAGCAGTTCCATTGGAACGTGGATCGAGTTGACCGAGAAGCTTATAAGGCAGTTCAAAGTTCACATTTCGAGGTCCAAGAATGTGATGATTCTAGCAGCACTAAAGTAAAAGACCAAAGAGTCTTTGAGGAACTTCTTAACATTATTTAATGCAGCAACATCATATGTGGATCATCCAGATCCATCCACGGTCTTAATGGCAGCTATATCGGCATAGCTGATGGAACAGAGTTCAAAAATTCACTAACAAGGGATCCACCTATGGATCTAGGGGAATTTTATCATGAGGCTGAAGGATTTCTACGATTAGAGGATGCAAATGCTAAGAGAGAAGAAGGAGAGGGAGTTGATGTTTATGCAGTCAAAAGCGGAGATCCGCCTAGAAAAGATTCAGGCAAGGATAAAGGAAAATGAAAAGTCGAGGATGCTGGCGATGAATCAAAATGACTGTGAAGGAAACCAAGATTCACCTCTTGTACGGAGCTGAACGAGACTTTAGAATGGATCTACCAAGACACTGGGGGCAGTTCCATATCGAAAGTTAATAAGGAGGGATCCAACCAACAATGAGAGGAAATCAGACAAGTACTGCTTATTCCATGAGCTAAGCGGCCATAATACCAATGATTACATGCACTTAAGGGATGAGATAGATGGACATATTCGAAATGGCATGCTATTGCAGTACGTGGGTTGGCAAACCGCAATGGTGGAGCAAGAAGACCACCACCTGCATCAATTGGGAACGGCTCAGGATCGGGGCATCAACTTGTCATCAACTGATTGAAATAATGACAAATAAGTGGCAAACTCCACACCAACTTGATTAAGTCATTCATACATGTACAAGACCACGAACGATCCTCGGGCATGCTCTAATACGACTACTAATAGCATCGGTTTTGGGTTTTGCACTTTGACGTCTCTTGTTGCTTTTTTTTTCTATTTCTCATGTTTGGATTTGGTTTTATTGGACATTTTTGTTGAAAGACTCATTTTGAATGTAAATTTGCTATTTGTGATTTCATAACGGCTAAGCCACTTTCACATATATGGGATCGCGAACGGTCCTCAGACATGCTTGAGATGGTGATAAACCACTACCACAAATAATTCAGAAATTCACTCGAACGTGAAATCTGACGTTAATGATACTAAGTTCCCCGGGGCACATACAACTCGCCCCGAACGACACCCGACCGCAAATGGTCACAACTCGTCTCGAACGGCACCCGACCGCGAACGGTCACAACTCGCCTCGAACGGCACCCGACCGTGAACGCTCACAATTCGCCTCGAACGGCACCCTACCGCGAACGGTCACAACTTGCCTCGAGCGGCACATGACCGCGAACGGTCATAATTTGCCGTGAACGGCACCCGACCGAGAAGGTCACAATTCACCGCAAACAGCACCCGACTGTGAACGGTCACAAATGGCCTCGAACGACACCCCGACTGCGAACGGTCACAATTAGCCACGAACGGCCACCGACCACGAACGGTCACAATTCTCCACGAACGGCACCCGACCACGAATGGTACAATTCATCGCAAACGACACCCGATCACGAACGATCATAAATCGCCTTGAACGGCACCCTGACTGCGAATGGTCACCATTGCCACGAATGACATACGACCTCGAATGGTCACATACCACCTCAAATGACATGCAATCTCGAACGATTGTCATTCAAAATCTGTTAAGACTATTAATCTGTTTTATAGGTCATCAACAGGATATGAACATCCAGCTTATGGCATTACATAACACACCTTCCTGCCACAAGGCATGTTTCAAAGGGCAAGTGTTATCCCGCCTTTTGATAAGGACGTGACACCAAAAGATTGACTGGAAAATAAAGACAGTTCTTCTCCATTGCCAGTTATGTACTGGTCGGTTATGGATGTCGATAAATTTTAGCCAAAATCGGATCAAGCTACAATTGATATGACGAGACAAACAAAACTATAAAATGCAACGTTCTAAATTTCAAGTTAATCGGAGTTCGTATGCTCGAGATATGATGGATGCAACTCAAGTAAACAAGCCATTCGTATCCATCAAAAAGCCTTGATCGAGTCGATCTGTTCGAATCCATCCACATCCGTGCTGTTCGCATCCACTATGTTCGTATCGATCAGAGTAACTTTGCCTCGTATCCATCGTGTTCTTATTGATCCAGCGAGGCCTTATAAATATCCATCAATTTACCGGTTGTTTATATCCATCAACCCACGTGCGTTCATCTATTCGTATCCATTACATTATCCGTTGTTCGTATCCATCAAGTTGGAATGACTTTGATCGATACGAACTAGGCTACACAATCGATACGAATAGCTCAACTTAGATTGATATGAATAAAGCCATGGCACTTGATACAAATAGAGTAGCTTCGACTAATTCAAACAAGAACAAGTAAGATCGATTCGAACAGGGCACGTGCATAAGGGAGACTCGGTTGATTCGGCATGATCTTTGGATCGATCCTAAAATCAAGCGCCAGGACAACTTGCAGGCACGTGCTCAATATCGACTCGAACTGATCGATACGAGGAGATCGATTCGAATGAGTCATCCGACATAAAACCCAAACATGCATCGATCATAACTCACAATCTATAGTTCCAAATGCCACCAAATTTTCATAGGAGCTAACGTACAACCTAAAGAATGTTCATGATCGATCTCGACTCGTTTGGGAAAGATCTTGATCGATACGAAATTCATTTGTATCAATCACATATCAAGTCAAAAAATCGCATAGGATCGATCGCGTGGGCCCATGTACGTGCCAGAAGAGGTCTTTCGAGATCTGAGTGAGATATTTGTAGCCTACGCCTATAAATAGCATCGCAGAGCCTATAGAAAAGGGACTTTTGATTCTTCTACATCCAGACTCTGCCGAATTCGATTTTGCACTTCTAGGCTACTGTTGTACTCGAAATTCATCACTGTAATCTGCTATAATCAAATGTAATCAACAAGAAAACATCAATAAAGTGATCAACTTCAAAGTGGACATAGGCCGGATTGCTGAACCACTATAAATACTGTGTTTTTTTACTGCTTTCCTATTAAGTTGCTAAGTGATCTTCATTTTTCTCTCTACATACTTGTCATCTGTAATATGTGATTGTGAAGTGGTGGTTTCATCGACAATTGGGTGTTTGTGACTAATTTTGGCACAAACAAATATAAAAGTAACAATTGCAAGTATAATTCTAACACGAAGGTTATAATTAAAAATAAAGAAATAGAAGAGGCTTATTTTATCAAACTTAGATCTTGGATTAAGTTAATAAGAAAAAATAATAGAAGTGGCCCGTATCGGCAGCATTCCCTTTTAGGTCTAGGACCGATAGTCTCACACATACGTAGGGATGGGCTTGCTGATTGGGGTAAATAAGTATCCAACAGAATAAGAAAAGTAAACTAAATGCATAGAAAAAGATTAGACGTAGGGTCTAACAAAATGGTAAGGTGCGTTTGGAGTAGCCCGAAAGAGAATTTGGATAAAGAGCTTAACAAAGCAGTTCCTCGTAGATTTTAGTACAGAAAGAGCACATCCAACTTAGTTAGTTCATTCTAGAAGGAAGTACGAGACTTCAATGGGATGTAAGGATACTATAGGATGGCCCACTAGGGGAGGCCTAACGAAACTGCACCCTTGGAGGCAGGTCTGTAGGTGTTCCATCAAGAAAATATGCCTTGACTGCTTTTGCATTACATTCCTAATGAAGCGGACCTTTGTAGGCAGTAAAAAGGTTGATGATGGAGCAGGATATTCGTATGACACCATACTCTAAGTTACGAGTAGGTTATAGTGGGCAGGACCCAAAAGGATAGTCGCATGTGGAGATCAAGCTATCATCAGTCAGAGTGAGTTCGAGAAAGACTAGAGTTAAACCAACAGGCCAACGATTCTTTCACTATCGAGACATTGGATGAGAGGCACGGCCAATTGGATGTTTAGATCGTTTGCAGTATGCCATAATCACTTAGCTCTTGAAGGGTGTTTCGATTAGTTGAAGGGTGGCTGCGTGGGACCATTGCCACGATGAGAAAAAAGACAGACCAAGTAAAATATCTGTATTATAGGCTTAACGAAGCAGACCTTTACGAATATAGAAAATCACTAATGGAGTTTCGTACAAGGTAGACCTTGTTGGCGGAATTCAAGAAGTAGACAGAACGATTACATGTAGTCCTCAAGGCATGCACTGGGTGGTACATTATGGATGTCCAAACACAAGTATAAGCTAGTGTGGATGTAGTTTCATGTTTTCATAGTAGATGATGGAACATCTGTATTGTAGGCCACATGAATCCATCCTTTACAAATATAGTTACAGTATGCTCTAGGAGCAAGACGATAGAGTCCTTTTTAAGGAGGATACGGAAGGTACTATGGGTAGTACCTAGGACCGATGCGGTCTTTGGGCACGTAGCAAAATATATATTGGTTATTAGGTCTTAATCTACTAGGGAGTAGATGGGTACTATTCACGCACAGAGGCGACAATATTATAAACCTAATATAACAGAAAATGAAAATAGAACGGTATATGTAGAATTATGCTTAGAAATGTACAATTTTTCAATTCACCAGAACTTTAGTTCTGACTTCCTCCTTATAACATCCCACAAATTAGATAGAAGGCAGAGATTTTCCAGCTTTTGACACTTGTTTAGAAAGTGCTACTACCTTGGTGAGTATTTACTTACGGTTATATTTTAGTCAGTTCCGCTGTGAGATATTTATTTAAGCTCTGATATATTTATCTTTGCGTATTTGCAGGATAACAGCTTCAATAGGCTTGGATTTTAGCATTTTTGTTAAAAATACGAACCCATTGGAATCTCGGTTGTTGCATTTGGTATCAGAGCTTAGGTTAGTAGATCCTAAGTAAATTAGGAAATATGAGTGAGCGTATTTATTCTTTTGAATAAAATATAAATATATTATGTACTAAAATCCAAATAGTCCCTAATTATAGATTTTGACATATGGAAGTTTTTAGAAGTATATTTATGCATAGTTTGCTAGATGGGTTCGGGATGACCCAAGGATGTTGAGCCCTATGTTATTGCCAATTTATGATGTACAATAAGCTATGTTTGAGAGAAGATCGGTATTCATATGTTATAGGAAGTGGGATAGTTTCCTAGGGATAGTAGGGAGAGTATTTTTATTTTGGAAGGAATAAGTGATTTTAGTAAGGAAATGAGATTTCCATGGTTTAGAAAGGGAATTCCTGGGTAGTAAGAAGTAAATCCACTTTATGTCTAGCCCAATAAAATGAAACTTTTGGAATTGAAAAGTTGAAAAATATAATTGTTAATAAGTTTGAAGAAGTAAATATTGGGTTTTTGAAAAATGAAGTGGTACGAAATTTAAATTGGTTTTTATATAATGTAAATTTTGTTAAAAGTGAAATTCTTTTTTAAGAATTATAGAGCATGTATAACTCGCTAGTTTCTTTGTAGGTAAACAAAGTTTTTAAATATAAAAACCTAGAGTGTGTTAAGTATTGAAAATGTAGGTTACAACATTTATTATTGTAATAGACGTTTTCGTAGAAAATAAAGGAAGCATAGACTATGGCACTGTTGTTATAGTTGGTGACTCCCAAAGGAAATGTTTTTACATAGCATATGTGATTTATTAATATTTATTTTAATCGAATCCATATACTAGAAATTTTGGGTTGTAGTAACGTTGTTTTACACGACATATGTTTTGACCCAAATAAAAATGCATTTTGAAGATAATTTCTAAGTATAGAAATAAAGTGGTTTGTAAGTACACTTATTATTTAAATAAGTATGTGGAAATGTTTTCTAATTATGAAAATATTAAAACATTTTTTAAATAAGTTCTTTTGAGAATAATATAAATTAAATATTAGGAAATAAATAAATTATGTAGAAAATGTTTATTGTAAATGAATATAGATTAAACATACTTTAATCTATTCGAATGAAATGAATAATGATATAATTTTCTATGAAATCAAATCACAAATAAAGATGTTTTATGCAAGTTATAAGGAATACGTGAAAGAGATGTACAAGATATTGAAAGCATCATATTTTGTGTAGCCTATTTCGATAAAATATAAAATAAGTTCCTTATAATTTCACATAAATATGAAATCCGCTTTTAAAAGATTCATATAAGGTTTTAGCATTAATGGTTTCTCATAACAGAAAGTAGTTCTAATACATTAAGGTAAAAACCATTAGATGTAATAAGAAGTGTAATAATTAGAGATAGTGTTAGTTATGAGGGATATTATAAAGAGCCTTAGTAGGAAAGCTAAGCAATGGAAATTTAATATTTTTCCATTGATTATGCGCATTGGTTGCTCGCCTTTGTAGAAAGTCTCCATTTGTAGTAAGTTAGAAACTCCTCTAAGGTTAGGTAGTTGGAAGAGTAGGAAAGTTAAGGGATTTTTGATAAAATAATTGTTCTTATCTACTTCAGTTTTCGTAAATTTAAAAATCTATGAAAAGAAGATATTTTAAAAACATGTGAAGACATTTTTGAAAGTCCAAAAATGTTTTAAGGACTAGCAAGGCATGTTTTGAAGAAAAATGGTTTGGTGAAAAATCAATTAAGTTTTTGGAAGAGAAAACTTAGTAAACAGTTAAATTTAAAAAATCCAATTTTTTATGGAAAGCTATAAAGGTCTTTAAAAGGAATAAGTTTTGAACTTAGTATTTGTAAGTTTTCCCCTTTAGGTTTGGGAAATAATTTAAATTCAAAGAGCTGTAAAGATGCAAGTGTAGAAAGATAAAATGTCAAGTAACCAAGTACCTTTAAATTTAATAGAAACATCAAAGTAACACCTTTTAAGGTAAGAATTTTGTGATTTGATGTTTCAAAAATTTAGAAGCTTTAATTTTTGAAATGAAATGATAAATACCAATCCAAACTTTTAAATATGGAGTAGATAGGAATCATTTCCTAGGTATGATGGGAAAAAAGTAAGGCTATGTAGGAGATAGCGCTGATTACTTTTAGTAGTAATAATAAAAGTTCCCGTAAAGTGTATAGGACACTAGTGAGAACTTAGAAATGTTGCTTCATGTGTGTAGACTATGGAAGAATAGTAAAGTGATATTAGTAAGATTGTAAGACACATGTGGTTGGGATAGGTAGACCTTAGTTAGGGAAAAATAAAATGTAAAGGTAAAGAGAAAATTTCCCTAAGCTTAGTTGCCGTTTTACATAGATACTTCATAGATTGAAATCCTTATTCATTGCAGTAAACGAGACTTGGTTATTCTTTTTTGAGCATGGAATGGAAGATATGAATAAATCTTATTCATCGTGCGTAATACAACATAAGTTAGTAACGGGGATAGGTGGCATCAAGAGCATGAGTTACTTGGATTCCTAGAGTATGACCCTTCTATGTCAGAGTGGTTATGGTCCTAAGACTCCTAGCCCTAAAGGATAGCTGTATTTAGCTGCTATATTAAAAGAAAAGTAAAAGCAAATAAAAGCAACTGAAAGAAAAATAGCAAAATCTGAAGAAAGCGATAGAAACATCAATAGAATGAGAATTACAAAAGAAAAATACATCTTTTCCCAAAAATTAAGCTTGGAGAAAAATTTGGAAAGGAAGATTTTCTTATGTAAACCATGCTTCGGAAAGAAAATAGAGAAAGAAAGAGATGCACAAAAGTAAAATGGAGAAATATGAGGTTTTTTGGTTTCTACCTTCTTCTGACATAAGGAATCGAGTTACAAAAATTAGATTTTTCTGAAATTCGAATATTAAAAGTTGTGTGGTAGAATTTGGATGTAAAATTTATTGAAATATGCCCTATTTAGTAGGAGTGTGGGAAAAATTGGATGAAAAATGCTTTGAGTTTTCAAAAGATTGCATTCATATAAAAACTGCAAGTATATTTAGACTATGTGCATAATATTTTAAAAAGGAGTTTTTAAAGAAGAAAAGCATTCATATAGGAGGTATCGCTTAGAAGTTCATGTGCATGCATATATTTTATGTCGAATAACACTACGCACAAGGATATGGATGGACGCAAAATTGGATTTATAGAAAATGGACGTGTTTGATGCGAGGAATTACATAGTTTTACCCTTATCGAAATTCGGGGACGAAATTTCCTAAAGGATGGGGGAATGCAACACCTCGCATTTTTAGATAATTAAATAATCAAATAACGATAAACAGTGAAAATAAGCAATTTTGGAATTGTCAGAATATGGCCTCGAAACTTGTACCACTGTGTTCGTGGCGATTTTATGATCAATTTTCATATATAACTTGTCAAAATCCGAGTTAACACGAAGAAGTTATGAGAGAAATGAAAATCAGAAAAAACGATAATAATAATAATAATAATAATAATAATAATAATAAGACCCTACGAGTCGACCTATAGGTCGACCCGCGTTTTGCCCTGGACGTAAAATCGTCCAGGGACATGCCGAAGTTTATAATTAGATTTTTCGAGCGATCTTAAGTGTTGTTTTCTGGATCCAACGATCTGCAGCGAGCCTGTTACGTGGTTGCACCAGATTCAATCCCAAAATCCGATGCTCTAAGATCCCCAAACTCCAATGTAAATAGAACATTAGGCCTAGCTATTTTCTCACAACCTGATTTTCTCCCAATTGGGTTCATTGCCTGAGGCTGAACCCTAAATAGAAAATATTTTTGGTGAGAAGATCTTTTTAAATAAATATTTGACACCTTAGAAGGGGATCTAGGAAGGCCATGGAGCAAAGCTAGGGACGATAGGCGAGTGGATTTAAATTATAACTCTTTTATGTTTATGATACATAATATCGTTGGATTCCCGTTAAATATTTAATTCAGCATTTATTTCTGTAATTTGTTCTACTAATTAGTTATGTTGAAACTGTAAATTTTATAAGATAAGTGTACTTATATTTAAATGTTATTTATCTGGAAAAGAAAGGAATCCAATTAAATATAAGTAATACTTGGTTTAAAAGTTGTAGAGAAAGGCATAAGCCTAAAAGTGAGAAATTTACAGTAAATTATGTTAAAACGGGAGAAATGATTTAAAAAGGAGAAAATCTAATAACTTAATTTGGAAGATAGTGATAAATTAATTGGTTGGTTTAGAAAACGGAATACATTTCCGTAGTATAATATTGTAAGAATAAAGATAAACGTAACTGTAAGAATAAAAGCAAGAAAAATAGAATTAGTGCAAAATAGAGACATTACTGTATTTTGCATTATCCTATAATTAAAGTAACAATAAAAGAAATATCTTGCGGTTATGAGTTATTATCTATAGAATTATTTAGTATAAAAATATGAAAATGGATTTTTAGGACAGTTTTTGTAACCAACCTAATAGAATCGAACTGCTTCCTTGAATAAAAGAGAATAACATGAAGCGTTAAAAAAAATCGAAGAAGAGGAAATAATCAAGTTAATTATATGACATGACTAGAAATAATAAACATAATATGTGACCAGATCTGCATTTACTGCGTAGATAGTAGAATAAAAGGTAAAGCAGTTATTATGATAAGTAACTTATGACAGTTGGACGTAGTCCCGAGCTAAGACTGTCATATAATATAAGAGAACCAAAGAAAATTTAGTATCATAATAAAAGAAGATAGAGTAGAACAGAAAAGAGACACTTGAAATTACATTTATGACATGTAGGTTATAAAAGAAAGAAAATAATATAAAAGTTAATTTATAATTATAATATAATATTATAAAGTTAATATTTAATTTTTAATTTTTATAATTTAGTTAATTAATTTAATTTTAATATATTTTAAGTTAATAAGAAAAAACAATAGAAGTGGCCCGTACCAGCAGCATTCCCTTTTAGGTCTAGGACCGATGGTCTCACATATAGGTAGGGCTGGGCTTGCTGATTAGGGTAAATAAGTATCCATATAATAAGAAAAGTAAACTAAATGCATAGCAAAAGATTAGACGTAGGTCCTAATAAAATGGTAAGGTGTGTATGGAGCAGCTCGAAAGAGAACCTGGATAAAGAGCCTAACGAAGCAGTTCATCGCAGATTTTGGTACAAAAAGAGCACGTCCAACTTAGTTAGTTCGGCTTGAAGGAAATATGAGACTTAAACGGGACACGAGGACACTCTAAGATGGCCCTCTAGGGTAGGCCTAGCGAAGCTGCACCTTCGGAGGCAGATCTGTAGGTGTTCCATCAAGATACTATGCCTTGACTACTCTTGCATTGTAGGCCTAACTTAGTGGACCTTTGTAGGCAGTCAATAGATTGATGATGGAGTAGGATATTCGTATGACACCGTACTTTGGGTTGCGAGTAGGCTATAGTGGTAAGATCCTAAAGGATAGTCGCATATGGAGATCAAGCCATCATCAGTCTGAGCGAGTTGGGAAAGACTAGAGTCAAACCAACAAGCCAATGATTCTATCTCTCTCAACAACAACAACGGGAGGAGGAGGAAAAGAGAGAGATATCTCTCTCAACAACAACAACGGAGGAGGAGGAAAAGAGAGAGATTCGATTAGTTGAGGGGTGGCTGCGTTGGGCTATAGCCACGATGAAAAAAAAGATAGATCAAGTAAAATATATGTATTGTGGGTCCAATGAAGCGGACCTTTACAGATATAGAGAATCCTCAACTGAGTTTCGCACAAGGTAGACCTTGTTGGCAGAATTCAGGGAGTAGACAGAATGATTACGTGTAGTCCTCAAGTTACACACTGGGTGGTACGTTGTGGATACTCGAGCACTAGTATAAGCTAGTGCGGATGCAGTTTCACGTTTTCATAGTAGACGACGAAACATCTGTATTATAGGCCTCACGAAGCCGTCCTTTATAGATGTAGTTACAGTATGCTCTAGGAACAAGACGATGGAGTCCTTTTAAAGGAGGACATGGAAGGTACTATAGATGGTACCTAGGACCGATGCAGTCTTTGGGCATGTAGCTACATATATTTTGGTTATTAGGCCTTCATCTATTAGAGAGTAGATGGGTACGATTCACGCACAGAGGCGAGAGTATTATAAACCCAACAAACCTTATATAACAGAAAATGGAAATAGAATGGTATATGTAGAATTATTCTTAGAAGTGTATAATTTGTTCATTCACTAGAATTTAGTTCTGACCAACTCCTCATAACATCCCACAGGTTAGATAGAAGGTAGTGATTTTCCAGCTTTGTGACACATGTTTAGAAAGTGTTACTACCTTGGTGAGTATTTACTTACTATTATATTTTAGTCAGTTTCGCTGTGAGGTATTTATTTGAGCTCTGATATCTTTATCTTTGCCTATTTGCAAGATACCAGATAACCAACTCGGGCTTCACTGGGCTTGGATTTTAGCATTTTTGTGAAAAAACCAGACCTGCTATAATCCAGGTTGTTACAATGGTTCCTTTTCAAATAATGGTCATATCTAATGTATTCCAATGTCCGAACAATTCCATTGTATAGAATAGTTGATCATTGCACTTCCTATATTCCTGCAAAAGGACGTTTCGCATCGCTTTGGACAACGATTCCATTATTGATTATCTGACAATAACGGGTAAGATCTGATGCATGGTTCCATCGTGCGACGTGGCTTATTTTCCAACATGAGCGCACTATCCACATAGAATGGTATGTTCTTTATATATAAGATCATGACCTATACTGTATAGATTGATACATTCATTGCCTCGGTCAATGTTCAAAATCTGATTGGTCAACAAACGTCGACGCCCGTTAGATTCTAGGTACCAGTCACATGGGTTTACATTTAAAATAGAATTTCGAAATAAAACATACCACAATGTGTTCAACATTGAGTTTTCCTGTCCAGAATGACATGCCACCTCCACCAGATTCAATGTTGGCGTCAGGCTGTCAGCTCTTTATGAGGTCGAGTCCACCACAACTCAGGCTTCAACCTCTACACCTGTTGGGCCTAGGCGCTCAATCACTGCTGAGTTACAAAGGTTGATCATTCCAGCAGAACCAATCCAAGACTAGGCTCCTCTTATTAATGTCCATGTGGGATTTAGAGGACCCGATGATCCTCCAAAACAAATGCCGACGGCCCTAATGATAAATCTCTTTGGACCATATGTTGACAGCATGGAATTCCTAAAGGTAACATCATGCTTCCAAAAGATAACCAATGGGTGCATAATCCTCCGTTGTTCTATATGGATTGCAACAAATATGTGTGCTTATGCATTGTTATACCGCCCACAATCCATTCCTCCAAATGTTCCTTAAGAAGCTTGGGCTCGCTCCTACTCAAATCCATCCCAATGGTTACACACTATTGAGCTCCTTATACAATTTGTTCATAAACTAATTCCAAGAACCTCCAACTTTTAGGGAACTCACCCATGTGCTAAGCTCGAATAACAGAGTGAGTCTCCCTCCTATATGATTATCGAAGCCTGGTATCGGTGTAAAGTCATCGAAGCACTCCATAACAAGCATTCATACTTCAAGAATGAATATTTCTTTGTTCGTTATCCATATGGCTTCAATAAGCTTTCACTCTCCAAAAGTAAGACCCCTTCTTTTCCATTATTCCTCATACTTAGACTCTCTCTATTTAGTTGTTTATATCTCCTTCCTTCATACACATTCCTGCTTGGGACACAAGCGTCGAACAATTCAAGACTCAAACCCTTAAGAGAATCAACATTAGATATCGCACTACGACTTAGCTCCCAACGAATGAGAATCTTCGTCAATGGAACCTTCTATCTGTCGACTATTTTTCTATTCCTATCGAGGCACCTATTTTTCTATTCCCATCGAGGCACCACCAAATAGTTGCAGGATTCCAACTAGGTCTTCTACCCCCATTTGCAGTTCCAACAAAGACATCCAAGGTGGCACTGAAGGCTCATCCGGCATAGCAATAATCAACGAGTCTATGAATAAAGCAATGGAAGCACACGTTGTCGACGAAGTGTAAGCAGGGGAAGAGAAAAAAGCTAAAATGGAAACAATTGCTGAAGGAAAAGAAGAAAGAGAGGAAGAAGGAAAGGAGAAAGAAGAAGAAGAAAATGATGGAGAAGGTGATGGTGAGAAGACTTTGGCCATGGAGGGGATGAGTCGTATAGAGAGACGTCTATAGAAGGTGCCAAACTTCCTACTTCACCATATCTAAAATGAATAATCATAACTACTTCCTAAAAAACTATAGAACCAAGAAAGACACCATAGCTAAGGTAACTCCTCCGGTTGGTTACTTAAAAGGCATTTTTGGTTCGCTGAGCGACATTAACATTGCGATTAACAATCTTCTTAAGGAGTGCTCTCCAAGCTCAACTTCCCGTCTGAGGGTATCCTAGCCGAAGGAGGCAAAACTCCATCCTTACTACCTTTCGAACATGGTCCATAGAGTACTTAGAGGGACATCAACACTCTGCACACTTCTAAGATCAGGAAAACACATTCTTTGTACTCGCTCTCTTTCCAATGTTCCAAAAATGATATGCTCCTGTAATGACTTGGATTTTTCGATGTTTTAAATAAGAATTTAATGAAGATTGTAAAATAAAATTATTTTTAAAAATAAAAATTTGACAACTAAAACTAGATATTTGGAATGCGTCCATTGAAATAAGACCAAAGAAATTTGTTTTACAACAAAATTTGTTCAAAACTCGGTCAACACACTTTTCTGTACGAATTAGAAAATTTTAAAGTATGAACATTTTCTCATAGAAATGATCTAGAAATTTTTCTGATTAAAACGTCAAAGTTCGTTCCGTCCAATCCCAACCTTTGTAGCTCTGTTTATCAAGAATTGCCGTTATCGTTTAATTTCGAAGTGGTAATAGCGACGACAGATGAAATTTTGCTACGAACATCGTAGCACAGATATGAGTACATCATTGGATTCATCTCTCGCGCTAGTCTTCGTGGTATATTTGTTTTCGTATTTTGGCTTCCATGGCAAAACGCTAGATGGTAGGATAATGGTCCATGACGGTGCCCTGAAGTCATTATTGCATGCATCTTTTCACATAAACATATATTCTTTCAGCCCATAAATTTCGCTTCGTCCAACATAGGTTGCGTAAGCCTCCTAACTAATGAAATGCTGGATTTAATATTCCCTGGCCTCTGTGTGTATATAATCATGTCTCCACTTCTTGCTTTTGGGTCTCCTCCGAAGCAAAGTTTAAAGATATATATAACAAGCACACACATATGAACTCACATACCCAACCTCTTCACTCTTTCCTTTTATATACCTCCTCCTTCCTCCAGCTGCACCTCACCCACCTCTCTTCCTTATCACCAGCCCCGCCCACCTCAGCCACCTCCCTCCGCACCAGCAACCCTACCTCACCCTGTCCCCACTAGCGCCAGCCCCGAGAACACCACACCCACACCTTGCTGCCTACCCACCAAGCTCCACCCTACCCAGTTCGCTTCCAACCACCTGAACTCCTCTCCATAGAAGCCCACTGCCCAACCTCCTCAGCCCCGCCACTCCTGACCCAATAGCCCACACCTGTAGTTCCCCACAGGCCTTCACCCTCCGAAAGCCACAGCCTGAACTGCCACCATCCTCGACCCACCATCTCTAACCAGTCCCGCACCCATACCTACTGGTCTCTCCTTCAATGAAGCTACCATCCAAGGCCGAACGCATCCACCACCTCGCCCGTGCTGGATCGGGCCTTCCTCCAACCACCCATCTTTCCCGAACTCGTTCATCAACCCGCCTATCCGCATCATCACCCGACAGTGCGTTTTCCTCTTCGTCGAACCATAAGTGGTAAGTACACCAAATAATAGTCATCATCTTCCCGCTTGGTGTGTGTGCATGCGTACACGCATCTGTATCGCCGTATCCGGTTGTCAGAAGCCGCGAAGGTGAGTGATTTTAAGCTCATGATTAGATTTTCATATTGCAAGTATCCTATAATTTTTATAAATAATTGTTCGATAAATATGGTTGATATTGGAATCGAAAATCATGAATATTCGATGCTGTGATATATGATTTTTACTGAAATAGTTTAATTTATTGATTGAGATCCCAATTGCTTGTGAAACCCGTTAACTATAGGAAAATTTTAACATTGGATGACAATTGATTTATTGATACCCTGTCACTTGCTTCAAGTGCGATCAGAAGAGAAAGCTTCCAAAAATCCCAAGAAGAGAAAGCCTAACTTTGAGCAACAGAAGAAGAATTGGCAGAATATGAGTGGGATCGGACATTCTCAAAAGAAGCCCATTGATATCTCTTCTATCACTTGCTTCAAGTGCGATCACAAAAGTCACTATGACAATAGTTGCCCAGTATCTGCAGGAGAATGTTTCCCACCAGTTCAAATGACCTGGCAAGATCCTTGCCACATTTTGTTGTAGCTAGGCCACTTCAAGAGGGATTGTCCCACTCAGAAAAAAGGGGCCCCATGGGGCGTTTTCGTGCTTCTACTCCTAGGGTAGAAGACGGCAAAGGCACACTTTAGGGTACTTTTTCATTGCATGATTTACTTGTTTGTGTTTTATTTGATACTGGTGCGTCTCATTGTTTCATATTGGTTGATTTATGTGACAATCTTGAGCATATTTTAAAACCCAAACCTAGATTTGAATCCTTTTATGTATCAAATCCCATCAGTGGACCCGCAAACCTTAGAATGATTTGTAAAGGAGTGCAACTTCTTAAGGATGGCAGACACCATTCCACCGGAGATTTTTATATCCTAGGTTTCCAAGCTTTTGATATATTGTTAGGAGGAGATTGGTTAAGAAAGTTCGATACATTTATTTCCTACAGATCTTGAACCGTTTCTCTATTGAACGATAAAGTTGAACCTCTAGAAATCAAATGTCAATTACCTTAAGATTTTTCCAGAAGTTTTATCTTTTCTCTTGATTCCCATCTTAGTGATCTTAGCACTACTCCTGTCGTTCAACACTTCCCCAATGTTCCCAGTGAAGTGAATTTTTTGCCACCTCAGCGTGAAACTGAATTTTGCATTGATCTTATTCCTGAAGCTAGGCCAGTCGTACCTACTTCAAGAAGAATATCGCCTGAAGAGAAATTTGAATTAAGAGTCTAATTTGAAGATTTATTCCCCAAAGGTTTGATTCGTCATAGTCATTCGAAGTGGGGCGAAACAGTGGTATTCGCTACTAAATCTGACGGTTCTCTAAGGATGTGCGTAGATTATAGAGAACTGAATAAGCTTACCCACAAGAACAAATATCTGATGCCTCATGTCAACGACATGTTTGATTAGCTGCATGGAGCAAAAGTATTTTCTAAGCTTGATCTTGCTTCTGGTTTCCATCAGCTCAGGATTGCAGAAGATAGCATTCCCAAAACTGCTTTTCGAATGGAAGATGGTTTCTATGAATGGTTAGTTATGCCTTTCGGTTTAACTAATGCCCCAGCTTACTTTGTTGACCTCATGAATAGAGTATTCTGGGAAATTCTAAACAAATTTGTTCTAGTTTTCGTTGACGATATTCTAATCTTTTCTAAACTAAGAGAGAGCATGATGGACACCTTAAATTTGTCCTTGAAACTCTAAGAAGTCGTTAATTATAGGCTAAATTCTCTAAATGCCACTTCTGTCAAGAAGAAGTTAAATTTCTTAGGCATGTGGTTTCGAAGAATGGAATTTCGGATAATTTGGCAAAGATCGCCGTAATCCATGATTAGGAGACTCCTAAAACCCTTACAGATGTCCGCCGCTTCCTAGGCTTAGTTGGGTATTACAGGAGATTTATTAAGAACTTCACTCGAATTTCTTCACCACTCACAGCTTTGACTAAGAAGAATGTTAAGTTTGTTTGGAATAAGAAGTGTAAGGAAGAATTCGAAGAACTAAAGCACATGCTAACCTCTGACCCTATCCTTACGGTCCCAGATGGTAGTGAAGGTTTCACTATTTTTACAGATGTTTGTAATGAAGGATTAAGTGCTGTTTTGATGCAGTATGGTAAAGTTATTGCCTATGCTGGTCGTTGGTTGAAGACTCATATGCAGCTTATGACCTGTAATTGCTCACTGTTGTCTTTGCTTTAAAGTTATGGAGGCACCACCTTCAAGGAAAAAAATTAAACTCTTTACGGACCACCAATCACTGAAGTATATCTTTACCCAAAAGGATCTGAACCAGAGACAAGTTAGATGGCTCGAAATCTTATGATCATTTTACCTCAACATCAACTGTACGCTCGGAAAGGATAATGTTGAGGCCGATGCTCTGAGCAGGAGCAAAGCCATGATATGTCAACTTATTGCTTCCCTAGCTCTTATGGATGGCATGATCGCTAAGCAGGATGAGGATCTAATGATTAAGAGAATAAAAGAAAATGTTCGTGGTAGGAAGGATAAAACCCAAGGCGAATGGCGTGCATAAATCGATTGAAATGGAATTCTAAGAATAGATAATAGAATTTGTGTTCCGAACGTGGATGGTTAAAGACAAGAAGTGCTTAGGGAAAATCACCAATCCGGACTCTTTATTCACCAGGGAACCACGAAGATGTTTCAGAGTACGAAGAAGTTGTATTGGTGGAGAGGGATGAAGAGAGGTATTTCTATTCATGTCAGTAGATGTGCCACTTGCCAGCAAGTCAAAGCCGATCACCAAAAGGCAACATGATTATTACAGCCTCTTGAGATTCCGAACTGGAAATAGGATCAGATTTCTATGGATTTTATTAATGAACTACCGAGGACCAGGATGTTAGTCCCTGAGAAGATGGTTTTGATGACAACAACGTTAGAATAAGATTATAAAATATAAATACTAACATTATTGTTTAGATATATATGTGTATGCATGATATATATACAGGTACCAAAGAATTAAGACTGTACAGTATAGAGATTCAAGAATTGATAAACTCAAGATCGAAGATATCAAGATTCAAGACTGATGAGTATCAAGATTATCAAGAGTTCAAGATTTCAATATAAGTAATTTAGTTAGGAATTTTGTTAAAACTCCTAGAAAAGCACTGACATCTTAAAATCCATTTTATTCATGGAAAGGAATCCACTTCGAGCATGTTAAACGGATGGAACCCTAAGTAGGATGGAACCTACGAAAAATCTAGTGGAACATTGTTTTGTATCCACTAACTTTATTCAAATGTTTTACAGAATTATATCTTGTTTTCAAAATGATTTCAAAATCTTCCTTTTAAGAAAATCAAAAACATCTATCCTGGTTTTAAAATACTTTTAGCCTCAAAATTATCTTTATTTTCAAAATCAAATTATCCTTGGTTTTAAACTATCTTTTAATTATAATATATTTAACCCTTAATATTTATACTTAGATTTAAATATAAAATTATAGCAAAATTTTATATATACCAAAATATTATTCTCTATACTAATTTATGTATTTTAACTATAGTTAAGTATGTTTATAAAGTTTAAAATAGTTTTAATACAAGATAGAAGTTATTTTCAAAGAAAAACAAAATTACAAAAAATAACTTAGGCCTGTCGACAACCCCAAGGGACCCTTGTCTACAAGGTTACAGTTTATTTCAAAAATTTGAATTTCAAAGGAAGTGTCTATTCATCATATCCTTTCACAAATGGACATGGCTACTGTTCTACTATAAATAGGGGCTGTTTTAAATGAATTTATATTCATATATTCTCTGATTTCACTCCTCTTCTTCTTCCACATTTGTTTACATACATTTTTACCATTACTCTGCCAAAATCACCATTGAATCTAACTAGATCATCTCTGGTTTGATTCTCTGTCACTATCTCAATAGGATCCTAGTGGTATCCAGAGTTATTGATTTCTTTACAATTAATTGAGTGAGTAAAGGTGTGATTGTAGCTTGTAAAATCAATCAAGCGAGAAAAGGTGTGGTTGTAGCCTGGAAAATCAATCGAGTGAACTTGTTGCCCGTAAAATCAAGTATCTCTACCTATAGGATTGTGAATCTGGATTGGTGTACCTCGTGGCCTTGAAATCGAGGGTGTAATTGTAAGAATTGATTTTGAAAGGAAATCTATACTTGTGTTGCGAGACTGGATGTAGGGTAACTCCGAACCAGTATAAAATCCGGTGTGTTCTTTCCTTTATTGCTTTTACTTTATATCTGCATCTTTGTTTGATTCTGTGATGATATCTGTGTCTGAATATTGCATACATTTATGTTAAAATTAATATAAATTTAAAAAGATTTAGTAATTCCTTAAAACACTATTCACCTCCCTCTAGTGTTAATTCTAGCCTTAAGATCGTAATCCGTATTTCTCACATTTAGTATCAGAGCAAGGTTTTCAAAGTTTCATAATATGATTTTTTAAAAAGCTTTTAAAATGGCTATGTTTAAAAAACTTACTAATACTAGTTTAGAAATATTCAGATCATCATTGTCTCTTGAGTCTGCACATAATCAATATTCAAATTCAAGTTGTCTACCAAAATTGTATGATGTGCACGAAACATGTTTTATGGGTGTTAAGGAATCAATCCACAATGGTCAAATTATGCAGATCAAAAAGAATAAATGGATACTAGATAGTGGATGCTCTAGACACATGACTGGTAATCTAGATATGCTGAATGATATAATATACAAAGACGGAGGACTGGTTAACTTTGGGGACAACTCAAAAGGATATGTGATTGGCATCGGCAAAGTCAGTAACTCTGAAACTCCTATTATTACTAATGTTTTGCTAGTTAAGAATCTGAAACATAATCTGCTAAGTATAATCAGCTTTGCGATAAACGATATAAAATTAAATTTGAAAAAGATAAGTGTCACATTGAAGATAATATTTCAACCATAATATTTGAGGGAATTAGGAAAAAGAATATTTATATTCTTAGTATGAAAGTTTCAAATGATAACCTGTGACTTTTGGCAAATACAAGTGATCCTTGGATTTGACATAAGAGATTTGGGCATTTGAATTTCAAAATCTTATCCAGACTGTCAGAACATGATCTAGTAAGAGGTCTCCCTAAAATGAATTTTAAAGTAGACAGTTTATGTGATGCATGTCAATTAGGAAAACTTAGAAAAAGTCCTTTAAATTAAAAGATGTGAACTCAACTTCAAAACCTCTTGAATTACTTCATCTTGATTTATTTGGTCCATCTCAAATTCAGTCAATAAATCATAATAAATATGTTTTTGTAATTGTAGATGATTATTCTAGATTTACATGGACAATAATTTTGAAACATAAAAGTGATACTTTTGAATGTTTTAAGAACTTTACAAAAAGGATTCAAAATCAACTTTCTGTAAAAATTATAACCATCCGTAGTGATCATGGTGGTGAATTTGAAAATGAAAAGTTTGAGGAATTTGGCAATAAAAAGGGAATAACTCATAATTTTTCATTTCCAAGAACTCCACAACAAAACGGAGTAGTAGAACGTAAAAATAGGACGATTCAAGAGTGTGCGAGAACTATGCTTTTAGATAGTAAATTACCAAAATATTTTTGGGCAGAAGCAGTTGCTACCGCCTATTATATTTTAAATAGAATTTTAATTAGACCTTTAACTAATAGGACATCTTATGAACTTCTTCACACAAAGAAACCTATGGTATCTTATTTTAAATTTTTGGAAGTAAATGTTTTATTTTAAATACAAAAGATAACTTAGATAAATTTGATCCTAAATCAGACAATGGTATCTTTATCGGGTATTCTAATAGAAGTAAAGCATACAGAGTGTTTAATTCAAGAACTAACACCATCGAAGAAACAATGCATGTTTTATTTGATGAAAGTCTCAAAAATTTTGAAGATGCAAATGATGAAGAGGATTTAATTACTCAAAATCAAGAGTCAACTGAAACTAATCTTGAAATTAATCATCCTAATAAAAAGATTATCATCCTATAGAAAATATACTAGGAGATATGAAATCTGTTGTTACCACTAGAAATCAACTAAGTAAAATGAGTAATGTAGCCTTTATTCAACTATTAAACCCAAAAATCCAAAAGAAGCATCAACTGATGATTCATGGATTTTGGCTATGCAAGAAGAACTAAATCAATTTACTAGAAATAATGTTTGGGAACTAGTTCCTTGACCTGAAAATAAAACTATAATTGGAACTAAATGGGTTTATAAAAATAAAATGAATGAACAAGGTGAGGTTGTTAGAAATAAATCCCGGTTAGTCGCTCAAGGTTATTATCAAGAAGAAGGAAAGATTTTGATGAAACCTTTACTCCCGTAGCAAGATTAGAAGCCATTAGGATTCTGTTTGCTTTTGCAAATCATAATAATTTCAAATGGATGTTAAAAGTGCCTTTTTAAATGGATTTGTAAAAAGGAAGTATATGTTGAACAACCGTCACTTTTTGAAAACTAAAAATTACCAAATCATGTTTACAAACTAAAGAAAGCTCTATATGGTCTAAAATAAGCTCCTAGAGCTTGATATGATAGACTAAGATCTTCTTATTACAATCAAACTTTGAAATTGGTAAAGTAGATAATACTCTTTATACTAAAAGAAATAAAAATGATATTCAACTAGTACAAGCTTACGCAGATGATTTCATTTTCGGATCAGCTAATTTTGAAATGAACAAAGAATTTTTTGAAATAATGACAAAAGAATTTGAGATGAGTCATATGGGTGAATTAAACTTCTTTCTAGGATTGCAAATAAAAAAAAAAAGATAATGGCATCTTTATCAGGCAAGAAAAATATGCTAAAGACCTAGTTAGTAAATTTGGTTTGACTACTGCAAGTGGAAAACCCACTCCCATAGCAACCAATGAGTACCTAAGTAAAGAAGATCTCTCAAAAGACGTAGATCAAAAATTATATAGAGGAATGCTTGGATCACTACTCTATATCACTGTTAATAGACCTGATATCATGCATAGTGTTTGTCTCTGTACAAAATATCAATCTCAACTTAAAGAGACCGGCTTAAAAGCTGTAAAACGTATCATGAGATATGTTAAACACACCTTTGATTATGGCTTATATTATCCTAAAAATGATTTTTTTTTGAATTAATATCTTACTGTGATGCTGATTATGCTGGTTGTAAATTAGACCGAAAAAGTACAAGTGGAACTTGTCATTTTTTGAGGCATTCTTTGATTTCCTGGTTTAGTAAAAAGAAAAATACAGTTTCTTTATCAACAACCGAAGCAGAGTATATTTCTGCTGCTTTGCCTTGTCCTTAAGTAATATATGTGCAACAAAATTTAAAAGATTTTGGTTTAAATATCTCAAAATCACCAATTTATTGTGATAATACTAGTGCAACAAATTTATCCAAAAATCCTACTCATCATGCTCATACTAAACATATTGATATCAGACATCATTTTCTCAGTGATAATATAAGTAAGGAAGTAATTACTCTCGATTATATCTTCCGAGAACCAAATTGCTGATATCTTAACAAAACCCTTAAATGAATCTATATTTACTAAATTAAGAAGAGAATTAGGTATTTGTTCAATAACTGAAATATAGAATATAAATAACAAAGTATAATTAAAAATAAATAAATTAAAATAAATCAAATAGTAAAAATATAGGTACCTTGTCGACAACCCTCTTTACCCCTGTGGACATATAACGATTTTTTTCTTTTGAAATTTTCTCACCAAAATTCAAAGGGCGGTTATATATTCTTCTTATTTCAAAAAAATTTCATTCTTTCTGTCCTTTCTCTAATCTAACTTCCGAAAACAATAAAACAATGGCCTCCTCCTCCAAATCAAATAAAAATTCAACCTTTTTGTTCCCTTCTCCTTCTACTGGACCATTTCAACGAACTACGCTTGCACGAGTGATAAAAATGGAGGATTCCTTGAAGGATGCACTACCACTAATGTCTGAAATTGAAGTAGTGCAAATCAGAATGGCCAAAGAACAAGAACGGCAAGGCAAAATCCTTAGAAACTTGCAAAAGTTTCTAATGGACAATCACGCCAATCCCATCTTGATTGATGAAGAATCTTTAGGTGATCAAGTGTAAGAGGACAGCGAGGAAGAAGAAGAAGAAGCCCTCATTGAAGAAGAGCATGCTGAAGATGACGACAAAGTTGTTTGCGTTGGCGAAGTGTACTTTAACAATGATGGAAATCTAGTCGAACAACGTGGAAATTTCTGTTTCCACTACCCAAATTGATCAGTTCATAGATCTTCCATTTTCAGTGATACACATTAGTTTCTTTCACTCTTTCTTATCGTTATATGATCTTACTTAAGTTTTCTACGCAAATGTAAATTTAACAATATATAATTAACAAATGAATGGTGTTCTTATATTTGAATTCTCACATTATCTCTATTATAAGCATTATCGTATATGGATTCTTAGTTAGGATAGTTAGTAATTAAGGACTAAGTTTTAGTTTCAGAATTAAGCGTTGATTATTTATGATAACACTATCATTATAATCACATGTCATATAGTATTAGATTAAGGGGGAGTTATATAGTTTGGAGTTAGTTTTTGTTGATGACAAAGGAGAGAAGTATAAAATAGGATAGTTAGGCATAGATTAAGGTGGAGTTATTAGTTTTAGGGGAGTTATTAGGATAGAAGTAATATTTTATAAACAAAGGTTGTCATCATCAAAAGGGGGAGATTGTTAGTCCCTGAGAAGATGGTTTTGATGACAACAACCTTAGAATAAGATTATAAAATATAAATACTATGTTTAGATATATATGTATATGCAGGATATATATACAGGTACTAAAGAATAAAGACTGTATAGTACAGAGATTCAAGAATTGATAAACTCAAGATCGAATATATCAAGATTCAAGACTCATGAGTATCAAGATTATCAAGAGTTTAAGATTTCAATATACGTAATTTAGTTAGGAATTTTGTTAAAACTCCTAGAAAAGCACTAACATCTTAAAATCCATTTTATTCGTGGAATGGAATCTACTTTGAGCCTGTTAAAGGGATGGAACGCTAAGCAGGATGGAACCTACGAAAAATCTAGTGGAACATTATTTTGTATCCACTAACTTTTATTCAAATGTTTTACAAAATTATATCTTGTTTTCAAAATGATTTCAAAATCTTCCTTTTAAAAAAAATCAAAAACATCTATCCTAGTTTTAAAATACTTTTAGCCTCAATGTAATCTTTATTTTCAAAATCAAATTATCCTTGGTTTTAAACTATCTTTTAATTATAATATATCTAACTTTTAATATTTATACTTAGATTTAAATATAAAATTATATTAATTTTATTTATACCAAAATATTATTCTTTATACTTATTTATGTATTTTAACTATAGTTAAGTATATTTATAAAGTTTAAAATAGTTTTACTACAAGATAGAAGTTATTTTCAAAGAAAAACAAAAATACCAAAATAACTTAGGCCTGTCGACAACCCCAAGTGACCCTTGTCGACAAGGTGACGGTTTATTTCAAAATTTTGAATTTCAAAGGAAGTGTCTATTCGTCATATCCTTTCATGAATGGACATGGCTGTTGTTCTACTATGAATATGGGCTGTTTTAAACGAATTTATATTCATGTATTCTTTGATTTCACTCCTCTTCTACTTCCACATTTGTTTATATACATTTTTACAATTACTCTGCCAAAATCACCATTGAATCTAACTAGATCATTCCTGGTTTGATTCTCTATCACTATCTCGACAAGATCCAGTGTTATTCAGAGTTATATACTTCTTCGTAATTAATTGAGTGAGAAAAGGTGTGATTGTAGCCTATAAAATCAATCAAGCGAGAAAAGGTGTGATTGTAGCCTGGAAAATCAATCGGGTGAACTTGTTGCTCATAGAATTAAGTATCTCTACCCAGGGGATTGTGAATCTGGAGTGGTGTACCTCGTGGCCTTGAAATCGATGGTATAATTGTAGGAATTGATTTTGAAAGTAAATCCGTACTTGTGTTGCGGGACTGGATGTAGGGTAACTCCAAACCAGTATAAAATCCGGTATGTTCTTTCCTTTATTGCTTTTACTTTATATCTGCGTCTGTGTTTGATTCTGTGATCATATCTATGTTTGAATATTGCATACATTTGTGTTCAAATTAATATAAATTCTAAAAGAATTAATAATTCCTTAAAACACTATTCACCCCAATCTAGTGTTAATTCTAGCCTTAAGATCCGTAATCCGCATTTCTTACACACGAAAGGTAATGAGAGTATCTGGGTTGTTGTCGATAGACTGACAATGTATGCTCACTTTATTCCTGTGAAGACTACTCGAACTACCTCTAGTTTAGCCGAGCTTTATATGAGAGAAATTGTTCACTTTCATGGCACTCCGTCCAGCATTGTATGTCATCGAGACCCTGTCTTCACTATCAATTTCTGGGAAGCTTTTCAGGAGACTCTGGGTACACAATTAAATATGAGCACGGGTTACCATCCTCAAACGGATGGCCAGGTCAAAAGGGTGAATCAGATTTTGGAAGATCTTCTTTGAGATTGTGCTTTAGAATTTGGAGGATCTGGGAAGAACATCTCCATCTTGTTTAATTCACCTATAATAATAGCAATCAAGCGAGTATTGAAATGGCACTATTCGAAACTCTTTACAGATGATCATCTAAATCTCCATCTTGTTGGGATGAATCGGTAAATCGACTTGTTCTTGGTCCTGAGATGATTTTGGAAGCTTCTGAGAGAGTCCCATTCTTCAACCCCGCCACTCCTGACCTAATAGCCCGCACTCACATTTCCCCACAGGCCTCCATCCTCCGCGAGCCATAGCCCGAACTGCCACCATCCTCGACCCACCATTCGCAACCAGACCCGCACCCACACTCACTGACCTCCCGTCCGTTGAAGCCAAAAGCCCAAGCCGAATGCATCCACCATCTCACCCGTGCCGGATCACGCCTTCCTCCAACAACCCAAACTAGTTCTCGAACCAACCGAACTCGTTCATCAACCCATCTAGCTGCACCATCACCTGACCGCACGTTGTCTTCTTCGTCGAACCATGCGCGACAACGTACACCAAAGAATAGTCGTCAACTTCCCACCTTGGTGTGTGCATGTGTACACACATATGTATCGCCGTATCCGGTTGTCGAAAGCCGCGAAGGTGAGCAATTTTAAGCTCACGATTAAATTTCATATTGCAAGTATCCTGCAATTTTTATAAATAATAGGTTGATAAATATTGATATTGGAAATCATGAATATTCGATGCTGTGATATATGATTTTGCTGAAGTAGTTTAAATTATTGATTGAGATCCCAATTGCTTGTGAAATCCGTTAACTATGGGAAAATTTGAATATTGGATGATGATTTATTTATTGATACCCGGTCACCTTTATATTGTTGTTATATGCATGGAACTGGACACTGAAATTGAACCGGGATATGGGTTGAAATGATAAATACCTAAATTTAAATCACTTGGCCTAGGATAGAAAATTATATAATAAACACCGATTAGTCAATTGAAATTTATTTTGGATATTTAATATTTAATTCCGAAATTAATAAATAATTTGGAAATTTAATGTGAATTTATAATTTAAATTTTATATCGAAGTTAGTATTTAATTTTGAAATCTATTAAGTAAATTTATATTTTAAAATGAAATATCAATTGAACTGTTTTAAATTGTGAAATTGAATTAAAATTGTTATGTTATATATTAAGGAGTTTTAAACTCGTTAAGTTGATTATTTGCAGTATAATGAAATTTGTTAATAGTGTATATGTAATAAATTTTAATTAAATATTTAATTTAATTAAAAAGAAATTTTTAATTAATTTTATTGAATTAAAATATAAAGATTAAACTGAATTGTTTTGAATTAAAGTTTAATTAAAATTGTTGAGTTAGATAATTAAGTAAATTAATTTCGATGTTTAATTAAATTGGAGATTTAGTAATATAACTTTTGTATATGAAGACTTAACAAATTTTGTTAAATTAAACAGTTATTTAACTTGGATAATGTTGTAAAAATGAAATGTTTGTTAAAAATCGAATCTTTTGAATTTAAATCTGAATTTAATTAAGTCAAATGGGAATATGTTCTTTGGAAATGAAAGATATTTTGATTTAATAAAATATCCAACCGGTGTGAAAATGACGTTGGTTATTAAAGAGACCGGGCCGGATATGGGCATACTCGATACCCGAACCACTTTAATAAATGTGTATGTGGTGTGATGATCTAGAACGTAGTGGTTGGATTTGGCATATGTTTGCTAGATTTTAAGAAAGAGAACAGTGATGGATTAGCCTAACACTTTTGCCAATTTGAAATGACTAAAACAGGAGTCGTACCGGCCAAGTGGGCTAGCTACCCCAAGCGGATACACCTTTTCTTTTGAATATCTTTATTTCGGTTGTTATTTGTGATCACGCTTCGATTGTGGGAGTGTTGGACGTAGTGGGGGATCATGGCTATGATGCGTTACCACCAGCCGGGAAGGGAAAACTGGTAGTATCCTTCCTTCGGCATTGCCTCTCGTGTCTTATCATACTTTTATCGCTATACGAGACCACTACGATTTTGGTTTAGTGTTGTCGTATCACGCCGCATCACTGACTACCAATGTGCTGCTGGTGGTGTCAAATGAAAACTGTACGGTAATGCTTATAAACGTGTTAAGGGGGATTAATGTAAAGCCTTAACGCTAAGAAAAATATTTACTTTACTGATAGACATTATATATATAGCATATCCTATTGTATATATAAATAGTTTGACGAATCCTTAAGAGATGAAAAATCCCGTAACATCTCTAGAGTTACTTATACATTTTCACTTGAGGAGGATTAACATGAGAATTTCAAGTTCTGACTCGAGTATGTTGTTTTACTTACGCTCGGGCCAGCCTGAGTATTGCAGTTTGTGAGCAGTGCTTATTTTAGGAGCCGAAAACTTCTTGAATACTCCACTCTACCCAATATTAGTTATCTACTTTCATTTTGACTTGTATAAGTTAACTTCTATGTATCTCTAGTATTGTATAATTAAATTCTAAAACTCTAATGTATTTTGTGTAGTAACTCCATGAACTACTATGCATATTATTTATTTCCGCTGCGTGATTCTGTATTGTTGTGTGTGATTCCCTATCTGATTCTATTTAAAAGCCCAAATTGATAATCTGTCTAATTTGAATGGTTTAAGTTGGACAAGGATGATTCATTGTCCGCTTAAGTTGTTCAAAAAGGGTGGGTCATCACAGCTTCTTTCTTTCATTTCAGGTACAATAGGAAAATACCGATTCAGCTATCTCCATCATGGCATTTCCAATGAAAGAAAACGAACTCCTAAGTCATATCTACCTCATTCTAGATCTTGCAGGTAACAAGAAACATAAAAGGAAAGAGCCCACCGAAAAGAAAGATAACGCAAGGTCAAAAGCGACCGCCAAGTGGAAAGGGACACAAAAAGAGGTAGGTCAAAGGGAGACAGTCCTAAGATCAATGAGAAGAGACATATAGATTCACGCGACTGCCATGTTTCCTCTTCTAGCATTCTTGTTCCTTGATCTCAACCACAGCTTCCTTCACAATTTGAAATTCATGTATCATTTCCACTTACCACTATAGTTTCTGTACCTCCTAATCCAAAGAGTTTTCTATTTGTCTACTCCTCCTCCAACCCCATCGAACCGGATGCAAGCCACATTTCTAAGGCCTTTACTTGACTGGGGTCATGTTTGAACGTGACCTCAAAGAAATTCCTAAAAAAGAGGCAAGCCGTAGGGTTGGAGGGATTCTTGAACTCATTGACCACGGATACGAATGGAAGAAACTTTGCTTCGCTCCTTCTCACGTCAACCGAATTAATCGAACAAATATCCAATCGTTTGAGTCATAAAATGAAACCTATGATAGGCTCATAGAAGGGTACAAGAGGGATTTGGAAAAGTTCGAAAAGGAAAGAGATGCAGCTTAGAAATTAGAGACAAAGGCCAAAGACTTGGTCCTAGAGATGACTAAGGCTCGCAATCAAGGCCGAGATCGTGATGAAAAACATCATAAAATTTTCTCACAAAGAGAATTACGCTCATAAAGCGTGGCTTGCAACCAATAACCTAACCCAAAGCTCCGCATCGAAAAGGAGAGGCTTAAATTTGAATTGCTTTGGTGAAAACAAATAGACCGGAGGCCTAGATTGACCATGCTGCAACTATAAATGACCTACTTAAGCAGAGGGAGCATAGGGCCAAAGAGAAAGAAGAACTAAAATCCATCCTCCAAAGGTTCTTTGCTAATGTCATCTAATATAAGAACTTGAAGTGGCTTGGAAGTACCTATGTCATCACTTTTACTAATGCTTGGGTAGAGGTATGATGCCATGTAGAGGCCTTTGATGAAGGCCTCAGCGAAGATGAGTTGAAAGCCAAATAACTCGACTCAATGACATCTTGAAACATGAAGAAGGAAGGTGATCTTGGCTCTAAAGGATGATGTTGCTGCTAAAGCAGCCATTAAAGCTCCTGCTAGTCCAAGTGCAGCGAGCCAAGTTGAATTATCATCTTCAAATATCCAAGAGCTTGCAATGAAGTTCCCATTATCCAAGGGGGGGCAGCTTTGAGGCCACTCAAATTATTCCAGCTTCTACAGCAGTTACATCTGTTAAACCCTACACTCCCCTTTCATCGATCAACCAATGCGACCCCACACTCAAAGATGGTGAAATTACTAGGTCAACTAAATTCTTTCCTGAATCCATCACTAACCTTTACCAATCTATTTGTAACCTTGTACTTGTCAGTCATCCTTCACTTCCACCTCCTCCACCGCCGGTTACTCAAGGCTCAGGCCCTGCCATTATCACTATCGAATCTACCCCCATAACTACGAGACTGATCATTCCAAGCCTTCTCTCGATCTTCATTCAAGGTCCCGATTCGAAGAGAATTACAACTCTAGAGAGATTGGATGATACCTCTCAGTCCCTAGGGAAGACATCACTATTACAAGTGCCTCGGGCCTGACAGAGTCTATTTTCATGGCAGAGAAGTTAAAGACTAATATCTTCAGAGTCAAAATCAAGAAGAAGCTTGAACTTGAAAACCTGAGGGGCACTGAGTAGTCAAAGCCTTCTCCAAGAGTCCTTCATGTTACCACCAAACCTCTAAAAAGCAGCAGTGCTGGTGCATCCATAGGAACATCTAAGACTTCATTTGAATGACCCGAAGATCATGTCACCACTCTTACTGAAGATGAGACCACCCCTTCCGAAGGGATCACAACCAAGGGCAAAAAGAGGTGGAAGAGCTCATGATGGCTTGGGCAGCAAGGGTGGTAAGGTTGAGAAGAAGAAAATAAAGGTGCATAAAAAATAGGATCTCTAGTTAGCCTCTAATGATGACAAGAAAGTTTTGTTTTATCTCATTTTGGGTTGTACTTTTTTGTTTTCCTTTTGTACATAAACCATGCTTATGCGATACCAGCCCCCGCATCCATTTATAAAGCTTGAATGTGATGCAAGATTATTTTTCTCTTTCAATCTTTGTTCTGTTTATAATTATGTACTTTATGTGTTACTCATGCCTATATACAATATCCTGCACATATAATATAATTGCTTGTACTGCAATTTATCCATAGTTTACATGCATGTGTTTGTGCAATACTTTTATTTACTATAACTTTGTACATACAAATAAAATTCCTGTAATTACTTTAGTTATATTACATTATTTCATTTTGCTTTATTGTCATCAGAGTTTTTCCATTAGGCAAGAAAAAACTATTTTTCAACCAACTTTATGGTTATTCCTATATATTCTAGGTCGAGTCTCCCTTGATCGTTAATGAATTATAAATAAACCAAGTTCTATTGTTCCTTATCTCTGGGAATAGTGGTTTGGATGTTCATGTTCTGGCTTTTTTTATCTTGTACTGGGTGTGATCGATATTATCCATAGAATTCCACTTCTCGGCTTTCACCAAGCATGTCCTGCTAGGCCATGAGTGAAACAATATCTTTTGTAGTTCCTCCTGATATTGAGTCCTGTCATCGAGACTTAGTGTTCCAAATGGTAGAATTTGGGAATTCTAATCTAGCCTACCTTCGAGCATCCACAAAAGGTTAATAACGTAGGGAAAGTTATCTGATTGCTTCAGTTCGATTATACTCTCCTAATCCTGACCCTGAACCGGAGGAGTCTAGCAGTACCTATTTTTGGCTCTAGGCTTTCAACCTTACCTATCCCAGGCATTGATTGAAAGCAATCATCGAGCATCTTCACTTATCCTCCGCCGAGCATGTCTCGTTAGGCCGAAAGTGGGTCATGAAAATCCTAATCGCACATCGGTTCTTATACCCCGAGAGTCGGTGCTTTGGACACCTATCGTTGGGCATCCACCTTCAATGTCACCAATGTCCAAGGGTTGATCGAGAATGTTTGTTGACCATCCTCACTTATCCTTAGCCTAGCACGTCCTGCCAGGCCGCATGCATGGTCATCAAATTTCCATCCATGCACTAGTTTTCTCATTCGAAAACTGGCGCTTTTAGCCAACTGACTCCAAATATTCCTTACTAACCTTACCTATTTATAGATAATAGTCAGCACAAAGTGATGGGGTCGAATTATCCGATCGACCCTTGTGATTATACCTCTTTGCCCTGATCCTAAACTAACCTATCTCTGAGTACCTGATTGCACTGCTAATCATGCAGTACAGGGTTTTGCTTATAAGAACACGGTTCTATTAGTTCAAGAAGCTAAATTTTATTCACAAATGAAAAATATGGCAAGTCATGCATTATTATATTGCCCTTGGAGTCCTTGGGTGGCTTATTTACTGAAAATAAACTAAATAAAACTAAGTAAAATAACATCGTAACAAGTCGCTATTCTATGCCCAAGGAAATGGGATTCCATCAACAGTGTGCAGATTGAAAGTTCCATCTCCAAGCTTTTATTCGATCGCATAAAGACCTTCCCAATTTGAACCAAGTGCCCCATACCTTGGAGAACTCATTTTAAAATGAGACCCCCTACCTCGAATGTACGGTTCCAGACTTGGTGTTGAAACGCTATGCTACTCTTTTCTATTAAGAAACTACCCTTAATTCCACCTCATCTCTTTTTTCATCAACGAAATCGAGGGATTAAAGTAAGAGTTCCTTGTTGACCTTGGGTCGTAATGCCTTTTCTAATCAGAAGGGACTTCTGGTTCAATTGGAATATAGCTTCTGATCCGTAGGCGAAAGCGAATGGTGTATGTCCAGTCGCACACTTGTGGGTCATCCTATAAGCCTACAATACCATTGGAAGCTCATCAACCGAGTTGACCTTGGCATTAATTAACCATTTCTTAAAGATGAAATTGGTTTTATTTATCGCCTCCACCTACCCATTCGCCTTTAGGTGTGCTACTGTCAAAAATCTTTTCTCAATCTTGTACTGGCTATAGCATAGTTTGAAATTGATGCTTTCAAACTAAGTTGTGTTATCCGTTATAATCTTCCAAGGTATTCCAAATCCACAGATAATGCTCTTTGTCATAAAGTTGATTATTTTCTCCAACGTGATCATGGCAAGAGATTTTGCTTCAACCTACTTTGTGAAGTGATCTACTACAACAATTGCATATTTATCTCCTCCTTTTGACATCGATAGCACATCGATTATATCAATTTCCTAAACCGCAAATGGTCACTAACTAACCATTTACATAAGCTATGTGGATGGGCCTCTTAGAATCTTTGCAAATCTTCAGCATTGATTGCACTATTTCATGTATTGATCAGCGTCATAGTTTATTATTGGCTAGAAGTATCTGTGGTGAAGTATCTTCTTTCCTAATGCCTGCCTCCCTCTGTGATCACTACAACTACCATTATGGAAGGCCATAAGAATTTTCCTAGCCTTGTCCTTGGTTACACAAATATGCATGGGGGTCAAGAATCATCTTCTGTAAAGTATTCCCTTTGCGTTATGAATCATGGTACTATAATAAGTATTCTATCGTTCATTGTTTCCTCTCGGGAGAGTTCATTTAAGTAGATAATCCTTGATTAGAGTCATCAACGAACCCTTCTCATCCTCGACCTCCAAAATACAGTTGACTTCTATTTGATCGATACTTGGAGCCAATAAAACTTCCACTAGGAAGTTGCGCATCTTTAGAACTAGCTAACTTGACCAGTGAATCAGCATTCGCATTCTCCTCTCTAGGGAAGTGCGTAATCGTGCAGTGCTTTTTATCATCCAGTAGTTCTAATGTTTTCGTGTGTTAAGAGGAAAGTTTCGCATCCTTAGCCTGGAATTCTTTATTCACTTGGGAAACCACTAATTAGGATTCACTGAATATGTGCAACATCCTTACCCCCAGTTCACTATCCTGAGTCCCACTATCAATGCCTCATACTCAACCTCATTGTTCATCATGGGGAATTCTAACAAGTACCATTTCTGTCCCAGAATAGTGCTCATTAGAAGCTTCATCTATAAATAGTTTCCATTAAGAAAGTGTGACCATATCGTCTTTTTCTTCACCATCTCATGTGGTAAATTCAGCGATGGAACCTGCCAATCATGTCCATTTATCGCCCTCATCAGATGGAAACTGATATCATACGGTCTCGGTTCAATATTACACTTCAGCAACCTTCCTATAGTTCCGGGTTGGTACGATACCTGCTTCGAAGGTTGATCCATAAGCACTTTAATCAGATGAGCCTAAAAATATGGTAGCAGCTTCCTCAACCCAATCAGCAAACCATAAGCAAGTTTCTCCAACTGTGAATAATACCTTTCAGCTCTAGTAAACCGCTTAATGATATAGTAAACTGGCCTTCGAATCCTTGCCTCCTTATGTACTAATGTTATGCTTAGGCGTAAGCAGACACTGCCAAATAGACGAACAAATCTTCCCCTTCCAATGATTTGGATAGAACCAGCGATGTTTCCATGTGCCTCAGTAATTCCTCAAGGGCATCTTGGCATTCCTTCGTCAATTCAAAATTCTTCTTTCCTTTTTTAGGGCATCAAAGAATGGTATACACTTATATGCTGCCTTTTAGATAAACCAATTCAACGCAAGAACCTTCCTGTTCAAGCTTTGCAACTCCTTCTTTATGTTTAGGGAAGTTATGTTCCTCAGGACATTAATCTGGTTTGGATTGGCCTCGGTGTCTCTCACATTCAAGATAAATATTTGAAACTTCCTCGATGGAATTCCAAAAGAAATTTCAATTGATTTAATTTCATTACACAATTCCGTAGCACTTCAGATATTTCCGAAAGGTCATCCATGTGGCTCCTTGATAGCCTTGACTTCATGAGCATATCCATACATACACTTTCATCGTCCATCCGATCTGATTCCTGAACCAAGAATTAACCATCCTATGATATGTAACTCCTACGTGCTTCAGACCAAACGACATCACTTGGTAATAATATAATCCAAAATCCATTATAAAACTTATGTGCACCTGATCCGGGACGTGCATCGGTATCTGGTTTTAACCATAATAAGCATCCATAAAAGAGAGTAATTCATGTGCTACGGTCATGTCTACTAACTAGTCAATCCAAGGCAAAGAGAAGCTATCCTTCATGCATGCTTTTTTCAAGTCTAAATAATCAATACACTTACTCCATTTTTTGTTTTCTAGCTTAACCAACATGTGGTTTGATACCCATTCAAGGTACAAAGCATCACAAATAAAGCTATTCACTTTCAACTTATTCACTTCTTCCTTCAACGCAGCGGATCGCTCCACACCTAAATTATGTCTCTTTTGCTTCAAATGAGGATATTTCGGATCCACATTCAGTGCTTGGCATGCCACATTCCCGATTGTGTCTACGAAGACACATCCAAGTTTGCTAGCATAAAATTAACCAATTCCTTTCTTAATCCCGAGCTGAGTTATTCGATCTTAAAAGCCTAAGTTAGATCATCTATATCAATTGGAACGTTGACCATCAGTTCAGTCGGCGCTGCCTGCACTTTCTCCAACTTCTTCTTAGGATCCATAGACTTATAAAACCTGGTATGGTTCCCAAGCCAGGGCTTGGGCTGCAATTTTTATGCTTTCGAGTTTTTAATGCGAGAGCTTTCTCTACATTCTTCCCTTTCTCCCATCGCTTTGCTTCTCCTACCTCAGCGACATAACATTTTCAGTCAGTGCTCTTGTCTCCTCGTATCGATCTAACCCTATATTTTATAGGGAACTTCATCATCAAGCACCATGGCGCTAGTGCTGTTCTAAAATTAGCAAGGGTTGGACGACACAAAAAGGCGTTGTATGTCGAGTACCCATTCACAATTACAAATTTTTAAACCTCCACCGTCAAATCAATTATCAATTGCACCAGTAAATTATTTTGCCTCATTGGTGCATCCTTGAATCTTAGGTTTACAAGGCTTAACACCCTTTATACTAAACCTTATTCGATTAAGCCATCATTTGAAAAATATTCACCAAGCTTTCACTATCCACCAAGAATGGGTGCACCGTAGCAAGGACAACAACATCCATGATCACCATAGGATCGAAGGTTGGTGCTTCTACCTCATCAAAATTCCTATTCTAAAACATATTATCATTAGCATCACCTTTTTTGCTTAGCCGGAGCTCGATCCTTAATGGCAGAGAAGCTCTTGTATGGTACGTGCCTTAATGAACTCACGTACCATTCCATTTCATTCTAGCTTTTCTTAGTTGGATGAAGTCCTCTAATTATGTGTTAATAACTATCCTTCCATCTGCCCGCTTGGGACCCTCTCCACTAAGTCTAGGTTGGCTCCCTTGGGGTCTAGTACTTCATATGTCATCCTGTGACTCTTTCATATATTGTTGCAATTTCTACTTTCTTATCAATTCCTTGATGAAATCTCTTTGATGTTGGCACGCATTCGTCTTATGCCCATGAGTTTCTTGGAATTGAACGTACTTACCGGAACACCTTTCTTCCATAGTTGCCTCCCTCTTAGGCGACTTTTTATATCTTTCTGTACCTTGTGTAATAAGGTATTTGTTTTCAGGTGTATCATTCAGAGGTGTATATACATCCAGCTTCATATTCTTCGGGCACTTTTTGGCTTCATTTCGCCTACCCTAGTGCTTACATTTATTTTCCTTTGATTGCCCAACTTTCACAACCACATTATCGGAGCTTTCATCTGTCTACTTAATCGCTACATTACTCTAAATCACTTCCTTTGACTATCCACCACCAGTCTTTCCAGCAACCTGGCTTGCTTCTTCCAAATGTAAGAATTGATTAGCTTTTTGGTGGAACTATTCCATAATTGTCCGCTGCTTCATTCTCAGTCATTTCCTAAAGTCCATATCCGAATGTATGCCCCCGTACCATGCCATCAACACCATATTTTCATTCGAGTTGTTAACTTCGATAACTGCAAAATTGAACCTATCAAGAGACACTTTAGCAACTCCTAAAGTCATTGAGAAAGACTACAAGAACATCACATCCTTAGGCAAAATGGTGCAGAGCATGAACCGCTCTAGAAAATTCTTTGCCAATTCATTAATAGTCGATATGGACTTCGACAGAAGTCGAATAAACCACATTGATGCAACTCCATCTAGAAAAATAGGTAAACATCTCCATTGAACCACATCCGTTGCCCTGGAACCATCCGTGTACCTTTTATGCTTAAAGAAATGCTGCATGGGATTAGTTTTTCCATTATACAGTTGCGTCATTGACATCGTAAGCTTCTTGGGTTACTCTACCCTTAAAGATATTCTTCGTGAATGGAGTTCAACAAGGCACAGAACCCCAGTCTTAATTCTTCCTTAATTTGTATTCCTCAATAAACGCTTGATCATACCTGTTATATGCCCCTCACTTGCCCAGTACTCTAAAGGACAACTATCAAGAATTGCACCGAGTGTTTGATTCTGTGAACGGTCTTGGTTTGCTCATTGACATCTAGGTTCTCCAGTCTCTGAGAGAGCCACTCCTTTAGTTCTTCTTAGCATCTAGTTGGCTCTATAACGGCTGTTTGAACATCAAAATCCCGAGCTTTGCATCTAGTCCATCATTACCAGCATGCTACAAATCATCCTTAGAATCATATAAGTTGACAGCCTCAACTTCCTGCCCCGCCAAGAGCCTCATATTCATCTCGTTACCAACCTGACTGTGGTTAGTAGCGACCTTTAAGAGGGGCTCTTCTAATCCCACCAGCACTCATCCCTGCTACTCTAATAATCTTTTCCTTCTGCATTTGTTTTGCGTCCCTTTTCTTATGACCAGAAGCATACAAGTTTCCTCTTCAGATCTAGCAGGTAATATCTCTCTCCTGCTCCTCCCGATCCTCTACGACTACTGGGTCATAAAGGCTATACTAGCATCCATTTTTTCAAGTATAGACTTTTGACTATTTTCCATCTTCTGATTGAATTCCGCTATCATCTTACTAAACTCCACACTTGTGACCATGTCCTGAGAGGAAGATGGTTGTGGCAATGCTACTGCCGGTTGATTGCTAACTTCAGAGTGATGAGAAACTCCTTTATCTGCACCATCTATTGCTCCATATCCACCAGACTTTCTCGATGATGCCAGGATTCTAACCTGAAATGCCTTCAACCTTTAGATATAAAACCTTTTGGATATAACCTCTGGACACTACTATCCATAATAGATAGCCAGATCTATGCTTGACAAACGCCTTTCTTAGTGAAAGCACCAAAGATTTTGAACCAAAAAATGGCACAACACCCGAGAATGGACTAAAATAAAGAGATCATGCAAAATAAAGTAGAAAACATGGAGAATTTTTACAGTGGTTTGATAAATTAGAGGCTTACATCCGCTATAATGTAATTACTTACAGATTTTGGTCACAAGTACAAGATTTACTAATCTAATGACCTAAAATGACAAAAGGTAGTTTCCTTAATGACTATGGTCGTGTAGAGAAAGGAAGTGAAGAAGGCTCACAATCCGACCGAGATCGTGACGAAAAACATCATGAAAATTGCTCATGAAGACAATGCCTCTCGTAAAGCATAGCTTGCAAGGAAGGACCTGGCCCTGCTAGAGAAAGACAATGCTCTCAAAGACAATAAAACCATGATCTAGGAGCTTCACATTGAAAATGAGAGGCTAGAATCTAAATTACTCCCGGTGAAAACGAAGATACTAGAGGCCCAAATAGATCGTGTTGCAACAATGAAAGACCTACTGAAGATAATGGCACAAAGGGCCAAAGAGAAAAAAGAAATGAATGCCACCCTTCAACAGGTCTTTACTAATGTCATCCAATATAAGAACTTGAAGTAGGTTTGAAGTAACT
This sequence comes from Allium cepa, assembly GCA_030765085.1. Lineage (NCBI taxonomy): Eukaryota > Viridiplantae > Streptophyta > Magnoliopsida > Asparagales > Amaryllidaceae > Allium > Allium cepa. The sequence goes on along the minus strand of CM060932.1, from coordinate 602,915,865 downwards.
ATGTCGTAACTCTTGTCAATTCCTAGGTAGAGATAAGACACCATACAGAGGTGTTCGGTGAAGGCCTTAGAAGATGAGTTGAAAGCCAAATATGTGACGCTCCACCCTGAGACCCACATTAACAAAGAGCATTACTAAGTAATACTGCCTGTTAATGCGAAAAATATGGCTGGTTAAGAGTGACCATCTGTAAGCTTTGTCTTAAACATGTATTGAATACATCGATCGGGTGCTATATTTTTTTCTTTTATCTTTCTCAAGTGGATCGACATAGCCAATAAATGTTTATTACAAAACTACGGTAGCTAACGGATCGATCAGAACAACATATAACAACAACATAACGTATCACAAAACAACAGTTACATATATATACACACATATAAATAGATACATCATAGTAAACTACATAGTGATACAATAGTGGCGGTACATAAACCACAATATATATACATCGAGTCAAAACGAATAGGTACGTATCAGAGTTTACAAAACAAATACAAAGCTAACATAAGGTAACTAGCAGAAAGTCCATAGCGGAAGTAGCAAAGTAGAAATCTACAGCAGGTGACTAACATGAAATAACTCGGTTTGACCCGAATACATAAAATGCACGGGTAAGTTTAGATTAAATAAATTGATTAGCATATGATAAGTGAAATATAGGGATAAAGGATAATATTTCTTCTCGAAAGAGAAGAAGTAACAAAAATATATGTCAATTACTTCATGTAAGAGAATATCACTAAAATATATTATAAGAGGATATCTCGAAAGAGGCAAATTCAATGACAATACTAATTAATCACAAATAATCACCTCACATCATAGGCATGTACAATAGCCAATATAATGACTTTCATTAACCATAACTCCTAAATAGGAAATCAAAGATTTCAAAATAAACGCCAAAAGATGGAATCACAAATCATAATATGTAGACCTCGATTAAGAGTTCAAAACTCCAAAAATGTAATCGCCACATAATAATTTCTCAAACGGATCAAAAGGCCCAATAATCCCGAAATGGAAAAAATAATTAGGAAATCACAAATAAATCATAAAATATCGAAAAAGATTACACGTGCTTAATAAAATGGCCGAAGCCCGCCAAGTAGTGTATCTCAAATAAGGCGCCAAATACGTCCCGAAGGATAACATCCCGAAGGACAAGCATCCCGAAGGACAAACAGCTATGAAATCCCAAATGACCTGAAGGTCCAGTACTGGTAATCATACTGAAGGTCCAAAATAAAGTTTCACCAACTTTTAGATAGTAACCAAATCAGTGACAATAATGCGTCCCATACCACACGTTTTCACTTAACTGTTTGTTATAGGGTTGTTAATTTCACTCTTGTGTATGATCTCAATCAAACAAGTTCGAAATTAACCGAAAAAGTAAACGCATACGTCTCATACCACATGTTTTACTAAATCTTTTAAATTGTTTCCTCATTTGCTTGAAGAGTGCAAAAACGTGTAATTTCGTATAGAAACTACTTTGTTCGAGAAAACTAGTTTTAAGAACAATTGTCGAAATCGTTTGGAAAACAAATCTTTGAAATTTTCTTTATTATAGAGAATATCTAATTTAATAGCTATAAAAATAATTATAAATATTGTAAAATATTTATTTCAAAAGCTATTTTATTATAAAAACCATTTCAAAATCGTCTTAGAAAACCCGTCCTCGAAAACATCAAAAATCACCGAAAACATTGAAAATCAGCACATGAAATTATATCAAGAACACGTCAATCCATAGTACGGATAAACAATAATGTTGGCTTACCTATTGGTAGATTGGAGCCCTTCCAAACAATCTAAAATATCACAAGAGTTGGTTGCACAAGTCATTGGAATAAGTAAAATGAACAAAACATTACTCAGGAGGGAAGAGAAATCGACCTGGGCAAATATACATGCCTAGGTCGACACATAGGTCTACCTATGTAGTGCCTGGGTCGACCCTAGGGTCAACACCCATGGCCTCTGGGTCGACCTGTAGGTCGCGTTTCCTGCAGGCAAAAATCGCCTGCTTCGTTCCAATTTTTGAGCAATATTTTCAAGCAGTTCCAGGTTGAACTAGATCATGAAATTTGACATGCACAAACTATTACTAATAGACAACAGCACGGAAAAATTCTAGCATGAATTCATGACAAGAAATATAGATATGAAAACAAAAGGGAGGACTCTAGAACCATTACTTACTGTAATTACTCAAACAACATATATAGTTTTACAGTAAGCAAAAGTTGACCAATTTTAGTTTGCAAACCTGATTTAAGCTAGATTTAGTGAGTGGTAAACTCACCTTAGCAAAGTTTTGGGAAAATAAGAGTAAGCTTGAGGAAGATGAGAGCTTTTGCCTTGATTTAGCAGAAGGAACTTATAAAAAGAAAGATACAGCCATGCAAAATAGAAAACTGAATTTACAAGCAACTTAAATTCTCAAAATTAGAAATTGATGAAATAAATTTGTGATTTTTGTTTTGATTACTTGTTATTCTCTTTAATTAGCTAATTTCTCCTTTGATTTTGCTAAATTTTAGAAGCAAGATCTGAAAATTTACAAGAAGGCGGCCATTATTTTTCTTTTCTGGTTTGTTTTAGGAAATAAGAGAACGAGGAGAGGAAATGTACGTACAATACAACCTCATCCTTCTAAGATTTTCTTAGAGAATGGGTTTGGGTTGAACCCATTACCCAATATGCATATGTGATAATATTTAATTAAATTAACTAAGTTGTTCTATGTTTTCACTTTGTTTACACATATTCTCATTACTTAACCAAATAAATTTTATACAACATATTTCTATGCTTACAAAAATGTTTCACAACATATAAAAATTAATTTTAGCCTTTTAAAACTATTTCCATCTTTAAAACTCTATTTTTAATTAAATGCTTCAATTTACACTATTAATTACATAAAACAACATTTTATTTAAATAAACCATCATTTTAATAATCAAAATTACATAATACCATTTCTCTTGTTTAATTAAATGTAACAAACCTTATTAACATTATTCTTTACACCTAAATATTATTTTAAAAAAATTTCCACCTTTTTATTTATAATATTTATCATATTAAAAAGGAATACTTCATTAAAATTAACAAAATTCATCGTTTTACAATAATTTCCAAAAGTGTTGCATTTTATCAAATTAAAACCACATAATGCTCATTTTTGTCACAGACTAACATAATAGAGTTTTTAAGACTTTATTTTCAACATTTAACATTTATTTCAACGATCAACGTCGAATTAAATTCTTTTATCTTTTGTTTAATTCAATTAATCTCCAAATCAACATATTTCTTTTATTCAAACTTAATTTCCAACCAAATCAACTTAATCCTATTCTATTTTACCAAACTCATTGTTTATTCCAAATAAGCAATTTTAACAAATTTTCATCCCCAATTTATTTTATTTTCTCCATTGAATTATAACCATCGTTATAATTTAATTTTACAGGTAAACAGCAAAACCAGGGCTGTTACAAAATACCTTGACAATGATGACATTTTGAAACTTGAAGAAGGAAAGGTGATCCTGGCCGTAGAAGACATCGCTGCTGCTAAAGCTGACATTGAAGCTTCTACTAGTCCAAGTGCATAGGGCCATATCGAATCATCATCTCCGAAGATCCAAGAGCTTGTAATGAAGACCCATTGTCCAAGGAGGCATGCTTCGAGGCCACTATGGTTATTCCAGCTTTTACAACAACAACGTTTGCTGAACCCTACATTTCCCCGTTCATCGATCAACTAATGTAACCCAAACTCGAAGAGGGGGAGATTACTAAGTCAACTAAGTTCTCACCTGCGTTCATCACCTATTCCAATAAGGTCTAAATTAAGATTTTTTTTGAAATCTACCATTTTTACGCACTTTCGATGGCCCCAGATCCAACAAATTATATATATATATATACACGTATGTATATATATGTACATTTATACACACATTTGTATATATATAAAATACATATTCTTATTACATAAATTTTCAAATAAATTTTGGATTTAATATTAAAATAGATACTTATTTCTAAATCTTTCGGTTGAAAAATATTTTTTCTTTCAAATTAGTCAAACCATTTTTAATTCTAAGTTTTATATTAATGATTATGTTTATGTGAATTGAAACCAATGTATATTTATGTACAATCGAATCTAAATAATTTATTTTGAACTAGTATATCTATATTTGAGTCAATATATATATATATATATATGAACATATACATATACATACTTACTTACATATGTGTGGGTGTATACGTGTGTGTGTATTTACTTCAACCGAAAATAAAGGAACCTTAACCGAAAATATACGAAGAAACAATACAGATATATATTCTTCCAATTCTTCACTTACTTAAACAAAGCACTATCTTTGACTCATCATTGTCACCCGTTGGTTGCTTCTTATTCATCAATGGATTACTGAGGCTTCACTCAATACTTAATCGAAGCCTTAAAATTTTATTTCAGATTTATAGAAGAATAAAATTATCATTTAATTTAGAAACAAATTAGGTATTGCATTGGAGTTAATTAGCTGACAAATTAGAGTGATATAGTCATAGTTGGAGGTGAAGGAAAGATGAATAATCGCGACGGTGGATTGAGGAATTTGAGAAGAGATGTCTGATCATGGTAAAGAAAGAACCATTCTAGAATATAGGAAGATGAAATGACGATAGTATCCCTACTTTATTCCATCCTATGGTTCTTGTTATAGGGTTGTTATGGAAGTCCTAAAAAAGCATTAGTTTGACATAGTTGACCAAGTATTAGTTTAGTAAATCTCAATTAATTAATTAAAGATCGAACTAAATTATATGTTTGTATGAACGTATGTATGTTTGTCTATGTGTGTGTGTATGTGTGTGTTATATATCAATGTGGATGTAATTATTTCATATATAGATATATCTCTTTTGATAATATCACAGATATATAAACTTAACCGATATAATTGCTAACCGTAAGCCACAACGGTTTACGCACATGTTCCTATACTTGTATTATGAATGTGAACTTGTCAAAATATTAAAACATAAAATTAAAATAGAATAAAATTAATAAATTAAATAAAATTGAATTAATAATAAAATATTATTTAAACAACTACAAATAAATAAATATTTTAAATTGAAAAAATAAATTGAACAAATATCACAAACTATTTTATTAGTAAATAATAAATATGATTAGTATAAACTTATTATTCATATAGACATAAAATACGATCTTGTTTGAATTAAAAAGGAATTTCAAAATTCACCATTTTACCTTAACCGCCAATGCACCTAATCCATCACTACCAATATTATTTCCAAATTTAATTGGCTACAAATTTAAGGTAATGCTAAGGATAAAGGATGCAAAAAAATAATAATAATAACATTAAATAAATAAGTAACACGAGCATGTGCATGCGTATGTGTCTAAAACATAAACACATGTGTACATAAACTAATAGGATATTTTATAATTACAACAAATGTTACAGCTAGGACATGAGCCGATTAGAGTAAATACAGAAAGATAACATTAATTATACATAAATATATGTGCATATATATATATATATATATATATATATGTTAGAAATTGGTACGCCTTATAACTAAAAACCAATCATATACTTCTCTTATAAGTCTCATCAAAACCTTGCAACCACCTAACGTAGATATGTACCTTGCAAGGGAAAAAAGTACATATAAGGCTCATATATTAATTTTACATACATGCCAAAGATAAAAAATAAACAAAGTACATCAAAAAACAATTAAAAAAATTCCGCCTACAGCCCCTTTCTTCTTCCTTGTAACCACCCGAATTTTTGCGTTCGAAAATCGACATTCATACTTCACTCGTATTTGAATGCCGCAGATTCAAACGTTCGAATCTGATTCGCGGGAGCTCATAACACATTAAGTACAACAACAAAGCAGAAGAAAAATGAATATATCATTGATACCATACTGAATACAACATCCGATACAATATGAATTCCAACAATATCAGAGATAAATATACAACAGCGTAATAGGATAACAATCAACAAGGATGGTCTAGACTTTGCGACCATCGACAACGGAAAGATGACCATCAATAGAGTCTTTCAAGTGAGAAAGAGGGAATCCAACAAACTGAGTCTTCAATGCCAAAGCTCCAACGCTCCAAGCTCGAACCACCATCAAGTTGAAGTTAAGAAAATCCGATCCCAAAGAAGCAATTGCGATCCCCAAATCCAAAGATTGAAGAAGATTTCCAAACCAAAGACTTCGAAGGCTATCAAATCTACATCTACTAGCAGATTATCTAAAAATCTAACTCTAGACTGCCCATGTGGAAAATTTGGGCACCCAGAGTTTAGAAAGGGAACAATAAACTCCAGGTCATTCATGGGACTGGTGTGAGCAAATGAAAACAGTTTTAAACAAAAAAAACAACAAAAGAATTTAAGATTGAAATTCGCAATGCTTTTTGGAAAATGAATCTACCATAAGGCCTCCCGCCGCATACACCATGCAAACGCAGAATTGGAGGAGATTTCTCCTTATGATAGTCAAACATGCTTGATACGCGAAAACCATTTTGATATTATTATTAGTGCATAGTGGAAAACATTTGCACGTATAATATTAATCTTAGCCAGCATAGACATTTCGAACTATGCCTACTATAGCTACCATCTAAACAGTGGGGAGCCACTATAAGTAAATGGCAGGTTATACAACTAAAATCATACAAGGCACGTATTATAGATTGGATTTCCAATAAATGGTCAGGCTAAGGAACTTCCTATTGCCACATGGGTACGCCTCTAGAGGGACGCCTCGAGAACCTACCCGGATCTGTGCCAACACAAGGCCGGGTTACCCCTGCCCGGAAGTAACACCTACAAGTATGCCATCCCCAGTCGTAAACAACCTTTATTTGAGCGCTCGACGCCAACAACCACAAAGCAATGTATTTGCAGTAACCACATAGGTTAAATACCTGCGCTCCATACCATGATACCACCTCTATCCAGAATAAACGGACATACCCTAGGGGCGCGACCCCTAATAACCTTGCCGCATCTTTCCCGTTTCGACCATTTCTGGGGTGTGAGGTCCCTATGCAGTCTCATCCACAAAGCTATGCTTTACACAAAGCCTTGCTTTGATCAACAAATGATCAGCAGCACTTTGCAGGCCACATTACCAAATTGGAAATGTATCACTTGTAACCATCAACTACATAACCTCTGAGCTCATATGTCTCAGAGAAGAGTGTTAAGGTAAGAGAATAAATTTTCGCTACCAAACAGAAATGTATTTGATAGAAACCAGCTTTACATATCAAAGTGTAATGTCAGACACACATCCATACAAGTCTGTTCCAGGTTCGAACAGAACCGGAGGCAGTTCACAAAGAAGCCTTGCAAATCTGGATAATCCCTAATCACTTTCGGACTCTCTATCACAAAGGGTGATCAAATCTCTATACCGGGGATCAGCCGGTGCAAAGACATTTGACGAGTTATCCTTTCTCTTTCGAAAATATTCGGTCTTCACCACCGGTCTTCAAATGCAATCCATAACATCGTGATATTCGGTCTTCACCACCGGTCTTCAAATGCAATCCATAACTCCGACCATTTGACACTGCGTCATCGAGCCCACAACTTCGCCAGGGTTCCATGCTTCCATTCCCCTACCTAAAATCCAACCCGATGCTTCCACGTTGACGTAAATTCCTCGAGAACATGACAAACCCAAAACTGTACACACAACCCAAGATCATCGTCGTTCGGCCAGCATGTTCATCTAGAATTTAAGTGAGTATTTTTCTGATGATCACCTAACCTCTAGCCTCCTTCCACCTCGATCACGACATCCAATGTTTTCCCGTTCGCCAAAAATCGTTGAAAATGCAACTTTCGATCAACTCGCAAAATCTTCCCAAACTCTAACTTAAAAATCATGAAATTGTTATCTAAATTCCTCATTTTACAATATGATTCTATTTATGAAATCCAAACTCAAATTTATGAACTTCGATTTTTGACTTATTATTTGATTTCTATTGTTCTCTCTTATTTCCAGTAATCCTATTTATCAATATACTTAATAATATTTTTAAAATTTAAATCCTGACATTTAAATAATATTTTGTTCAAACATCAAACTCTAACAGAGTTTGAGGAACGAGATTTGAGTTTTGGAAATTAACTTATGCCTGTAACCTCTAAACAGAGGTATATACAGACATGCACACACCTATTTCTACATATATACATGCATATTTGCATACACACAAACATATTTACAACTTCACTTCAACATTCATCACAACATCAAATCAAAGATCATAACAAAGGTTAGTTTTCTCACCTTGGAAAGAAGGACAGAGGACATACATTTTGATTTGAAAACCAGACTTTTGATCTGACTTTGATTTGTTGAAATGAATCTGAAGCTTGATTCACCAAAGTTTGGATCTTTAACTTTCTTTGACTTTTTATTCTTGTTTGCTTCGAATTTTTTTCAGGCTTTTGAATCAGGTTTTAAACTTCCAGGTTTTTTATTTTCATTTTCTTAGGTTGAAAGCTTGAAATAGATTCTTTTGTTTTTTTGTTGATCTGAAATCCTGAGGTTGATTTTTATCTGAAACTTTGCTCAGTTTTTTCTTTGAATCTTGGTTTAAAGGTTTTGAATTTGAAAACTTTTCGACTGGGAATGCTTTTGAAATTTTAACTTGCTTAATCTTTTGAATTTCCAGGGTTGAAATTATATGTTATAGTTTGTTTTTCAGGTTTTTTCATTGATTTTCTTTTGATCTGTAGGTTCAAGTTTGAGAAGATAAGAGAAAGAATTCAAAAGAAGCCTAGTTTATTATCTTTTAATACATGTTAAAATTATTAATAAATAGAAATAAAAACTTTGCCACTTGTTCTCTTTGTTAACACTTGTTAAGGTATATAGTTCCTTATCCTACAAATGTCATTTATAAAAATTTATGTTTATATCCCTCTTTTAAATAATTTTATAAATTTTGTGTTAAACCTTTATGTTAATATGTTTACACTGTTGTATATTCAAGAATCGTGTTTATATAATATGGTTTAAATGTTGTGTACTTATAAATATTTATATATAAATACAAACCATTTTCCTTTTCATTTTCAAAAGATATATTTCTACTTTTAAACTAATACTTTACCTTTATCTATATATTTATAACTTTAAAGAATGCGATTCAAAATAAATCAAACATTAATAAATAAATATATAATATGTATATATTTGAATTTAACTTTTTAAATAACCTTTGTAAATAAATTTCAAAATAAAATTTTCAAACCATCATATTATAAATACAAAATTTTTTTCCTATTAGTATAGAGTTTCCAAATTTAATTTATTTGTAAAATATTTACAATTGAATCCCCAAATTAAATTCAATTTATTTTCAAAAATATTTATTTTAGAGTTTCAAATTCAAAATGAAATTCAAAATCAATCTATATACATAGAAATAAACAGACACCTCACCTATTTAATTTGGAAAATTTCAAATCAATTCTCAATTAAATTCTAAAATTTAAATTAATTACCAATTTAAGTTTGTTTTAAAATCGAGATCGTTACAGATGCTCCGGTCACCAGAAAAACCCAAAAAAACAATTTCTGGTCATCTCTAAATTGCACACTCAATACCCTTTTAAAATTGTGATTTTTTAAACAAAATCCTAACTTTAAAAGTAGATTCGAGTTGTAATCCTGAAACAACAATTTGCGATGATTGATTTTAACATGATTTAAAGAATTTCCACTATATTTTCTATTTTCCAAATAGTTACAATCTTAATTTATTTAAGTATATTTTAAAATCTTAACCTATGTTTAGACAAACAAATCTTGTTTGAAAACCTAGGCCTAACAAATATTAGATGGGAAGATTAAGAATTTTTTATCTAAACTTTTATATCCTGTAGCAAGAACAGGGACAACCAAACATAGACATGCACACTTCCTAAATACAGAGAGGCTTACTTATATACATACAAGCGAAGAAATCATTATCACAGAAAATTTCACAAGCAACTATTATTTATCTACTTAAGCTTTTTAATTAAAAAGGTTCACTCACAGTTGAAAAGGCAGAGAGCTTGATTTACTGGAACTTTGAAAACTTGCATACTGTTGTTGTTTTGATTCCTAAAAACTTTGTCTTGCTTGAAACTTTGATTGATCTTAGACTGGAAAAAACTTGAATTTGTTTGACTAGAACTTTAGTTGCTTGAGAAGGTTGAAACTTTGAAACTAGAATGCTTAACTCGACTGGAACATGATGATGATGATTCAAACTTTGATTCTAGATTGCATTTTGAAGATGTTACAGGCTTTGATTTGTTTTAGAGGAGATGTTTTCAGGTTTTGAGAAAAAGAGTTACAGGGTTTTGAAAAGGTAGCAGGTTGAGTTACTGGTTTGCATTTGTTCTGATGATTGCTTGAAAATGGTTCTACAGATTTTGGACTTGGGCTATTTTGATTTTCTTGTTTGAGAATGATTTCAGGTTTGTTTCTAGTTTTGGAAAAATAGTTTAACATAGTTTAAGTTTCTTTGTTTCTTTGAAAGTGAAAAGATAAGAAAAGAAATAAAAGAAAGGAGATGAGAGTTTATATAATGTAAATTATAATTTTTTAAAAATTAAGGAAAGATGAAACAACTTATGACACTTGCCTAAATTGTTTACATTTTCCATTACCCATTTTTAATTAACTTACACATGTATTCACAAGCTTTAATAATCCAACACTTGTAATTAATTCATTTTTAAAATATTTTAAAATGATTAAAAAGCTTTTTAAATTAAATTTCCTGATTAATAAGTACATTTATAAATTAATAAATGCTTTCTTAATCTTATATAAATAAAACCTTTAAAAGAAAATAAAATAAAAACCAATTATATTTTAAATAAAATCATATATAATATATTTAATTCTTTTTTTAAATGTTAATGCAAAACTTTTGTATTTATTTCACTATTTAATAAACACTATCTTAATTTATATAAATAAATTCCTTTAAGGAAAATGAATCTTGTTTTAAATAAAAACTTTATTCATATATTTTTATACCCAAAATATATTTTAAAATATTTATCTTTTAAAATTCCAATTTAAACCCAAATTTTAAATTAAATTCAAATTCAAATTTTAAAAATCCAATTTATTTTTCAAATATATTTATTTTGAATTTCAAATCAAAATTCTATTTAAAAATCAATTTATATACATATATTTAAATAACAAACAAATATCTTCTTTTATTTGGAAATTTTCAATAAATTCACCAATTAAATCCAAAAATTTATATAAATTATCAATTTAAATTTTACTCAAAAATCAGGATCGTTACAGCAATATCGATAAGCGGTATAATCCTATAATGCTTATCTTTATTTACAGATTTACATATATAAATTTATCACAGATAAATAAATTACATTCGTCACAGATAAATAAATTACATTCATTATAGCTCAAACAAAAAATAATTCATATCGCAAAGCATCACACATCAGGGATATCACACAATTCAACATTCAATTGAATCCAAACATCCATAAGTAAGATTAATTTAATCATCCGATTAATTTAAATCGGATTAATTACTTATGAATAACTACTAATCCTGGTTAATTAATATTAATTAATTACAAACCTTAATCATTAATTAACCTTTAATCATTTATTAATTAACCTTTAATTGTTACTTAATCAACTTTAATTAATAAATTAATCAACCTTTAATCATTAAATAATTAACCCTAATTATTTAATTATTCTTTAGTTAATTATCCTTAATTAATTACATTAATTAATTAACCCTTAATTAATTATCTTTTAATTAATTACCTTAGTTAATTAATCACTTTAATCAATTATACTTTAAATAAATTATTCTTTAATTACCTGATTAATCAACTTTTAATCATTAATTAATTATTCTTTAAAAGCTATCATTAAGTAATTATTCTTTAATTATTAAGTAATTATAAAGCTTAACCTTTAAGTTAACAATTTAAAAACATTTGATTAACTACTTAATTACTTTGTTAAGTTTTATTTAAAATAAACACTTTTAAAAATATAAGTTTAAAAATATCTTTAAACTTAACTAATTTAAAAATATTTTATTTCAACCATTAACTTCGCATTCCAACTTAACAAATAATCATCATTTAAAAAAAAATAAAAAAAATAAACTTAGATTGTTAAAGTTTTGAAACCAGAAATCATAACACCCGAAACTCCCCCGAAAGCTTCCCAAGATATAAACCTATTTACTTCGAGTTTTCCCCCAAACAATCCGAGTGCCACCCAAAAATTTCGTTTTAAAACTTGAAATTTTGTTTCTTTTTATTACCCGGTAAAACACAAAAACACTCGAACTAATGCTCGAGCCTGCACCCAGTTTTCCTCAAGAATACTTCGAGTTCATAGCCTTTCTTCCACAACCCAACTAACTAATACAACCTCGCCACTGTGCACATGCACAGCCAAACGCGGCAGCTCTGATCATTATCACCATCGTCAACAAATAGACGTTGACTTTCTCCTTCGATCTCGATCACCCAAACCTTGAATTGAACTCGAGATCAAAATTGAACTCGAGATCAAAATCGTACTCGAGCACACCCAACCTGGAACGAACCCAATCACCACAAACTTCCACGTATCGCCTAACTTCGGCCATTTGACACCACGTCATCGAGCCCACATATTCGCCAGAGTTCCATGCTTCCATTCCCCTACCTCAAATCCAATCCGATGTTCCCACATTGACGTAAATGCCTCGAAAACATGACAAACCCAAAACTGTACACACAACCCTAGATCATCGTCGTTCGACCACCATGGTCATCTAGAATTTAAGTGAGTATATTTCTAATTCACCTAACCTCCAGACTCCTTGCACCTCGATCACGACATCCAATGTTTTCCCGATCGCTAGAAATCGATGAAAATATAACTTTCAATCAACTCTAAAAATCTCCCCAAACTCTAACTTAAATTTTTTGAAATTGTTATCTAAATTCCTCATTTTACAATACGATTCTATTTATGAAATCCAAACTCAAATTTATGAACTTCGGTTTTTGACTTATTATTTGATTTCTATTGTTATCTCTTATTTCCAGAAATCCAATTTATCAATATACTTAATAATATTTTTAAAATTTAAATCCTGACATTTAAATTATATTTTTTTTCAAACATCAAACTCTAACAGAGATTGAGGAACGAGATTTGAGTTTTTGAAATTAACTTATGCCTGTAACCTCTAAACAGAGGTATGTACAGACATGCACACAACCATTTCTACATATATACATGCATATTTGCTTACACACAAACATATTTACAACTTCACTTCAATATTTATCACGACATCAAATCAAAGATCAGAACAAAGGTAAGTTTGCTCACCTTGGAAAGAAGGATAGAGGACAGACATTTTGATTTGAAACCAGACTTTCAATTTGAACTTTGATTTTTTGAAATAAATCTGAAGCTTGATTCACCAAAGTTTGGGTCTTTAACTTGCATTGATTTTTTTATTCTTGTTTGCTTCAGAAATTTTTTCAGGCTTTTGAATCAGGTTTTAAGCTTCCAGGTTTTTGATTTTCGTTTTCCCAGGTTGAAAGATTGAAATAGGTTCTTTTATTTTTTGTTGATATGAAATCCTAAGGTTGATTTTGATCTGAGACTTTGCTCGGTTTTTTCTTTGAATCTTGGTTTACAGGTTTTGAATTTGAAAACTTTCATTCTGGGAATGCTTTTGAATTTTTAACTTGCTTGATCTTTTGAATTTCCAGGCTTGAAATTATATGTTATAGTTTGTTTTTCAGGTTTTCTTTAATTCCCTTTTGATTTGTAGTTTCAAGTTTGAGAAGATAAGAGAAAGAATTCAAAAGAAGCCTAGTTTATTATCTTTTAATACATGTTAATATTATTACTAAAGATAAATAAAAACTTTGCCACTTGTTCTCTTTGTTAACACTTGTTAAGGTATGTAGTTCCTTATCCTACAAATGTCATTTATAAAATTTATGTTTATATCCCTTTTTTAAATAATTTTATAAATTTTGTGTTAGACCTTTATGTTAATATATTTACACTTTTGTATATTCAAGAATCATGTTTATGTAATATGGTTTAAATGTTAGGTACTTATAAATATTTATATAAAAATACAAATCATTTTCATTTTCAAAAGATATATTTCTACTTTTAAACTAATACTTTACCTTTATCTATATATTTATAACTTTAAAGAATGTGATTCAAAATAAATCAAACATTAATAAATAAATATATAATATGTATACTTTTTAAATAACCTTTGTAAATCAATTTCAAAATAAAATTTTCAAATCATCATATTATAAAAACAAACAAATTTTCCTATTAGTATAGAGATTCCAAATCCAATTTATTTGTAAAATATTTACAATTGAATTCCCAAATTAAATTCAATTTATTTTCAAAAATATTTATTTTAGAGTTTCAAATTCAAAATCAATCTATATACATATAAATAAACAGATACCTCACCTATGTAATTTGGAAATTTTCAAATTAGTTCTTAATTAAATTATAAAATTTAAATTAATTACCAATTTAAATTTGTTTTAAAATCGGGATCGTTACATTCCTCATCTTTATCCTTTTCCTTTATTAAGTATCTCTTAAATCAACCACCCATCGCCGTAGTAGCTCTACATTTCTGGCACCTCTCTTCGTCGAACTTCCATTATTATTAACAAGGTACATATTCTCCCTTTCTATTCTCTTTAATTTAATTAAGTTATCTTGCCGTCAGTTCTGTAATAGTCGTCTGTTTCCTTCTTGCCATTTAAAGTAGATTGCTGATGTGAAGGCCGCTTAGGCTATATCTTGAATTTAGTTACGTCTTCGGAAACTTTCCCTCAGTTGAATTACTTCCTCCTACAGTGTACGTAATGTATCAGGTAATAAGCTTATTTTTAATTTCATCGAACACCATATTTGGCTAGAATATGAGCATTGAAAGAATGGATGTTGAATTGCCTCCTCTTCTCTATCACATGCCACACATAATGTATCAGTAATTACTCTAAAATTGCATAGTCTATCTCATGTGTATAGTTGGTTTAGCTAGCAAGGTAGGAGATGAAAGACAATTTCTTATTGTTCTTTTTGTGCCAAACATTGTCATACCATTCTGCACTTGTTTCTCTATCACGCACCCTGTCCCATGCTTTGTGAAATGAGAACTGACCTCCATCATACCATTCATGTTGGTCTTCTATCATGTTTCCAATTATTTGTACCTGTGTAATATCAATTTCCACTTCCTTAGTTATTGCTAATAAATGTGGCTTGAATTCCCCCTCTTCTAAACAACAAACATCTTGTATGATCATCTCCAATAAGCTAAAACCTATGAACCCCTAAGATATCAATCAAACATTACAGTTAACCCATGGTTCTAGCCATGGCAGTAGCTTCATTCATCAAATAGGAAAAGAATGACATTGGAATTGTAAATAAATAAGGTAAGAGTGGATCTCTTTGTCGTAATCCCATATTTCTAGAAATAAAGCCTTTAGGAATTCTTGCATTAGAATTGAGAAGCTGGGGTGTTAATGCATTCCAAAAGAACATTAACAAAGTGTGTAGGAAGCCCATTTGTTGCGTAATATAACATATTAAATTCCTATCTATCTTATCGTATGCTTTTTGAATATCCACCTTAATAGAATCTAGTAATTCCTTTTTTGTTGAAAGCATGAAGTTGATCATGCGCAAGTAATATATTATCACCAATATATCTTCCAGGAATGAATGCACATTGATATTCACTGATAAGATGATGCGGGAAATAATCTATTACAATTTTTTTTTACTAAATACCTTGTAGTACATATTGCAGCACGAAATTGGTCTATAATATATGTGCATTATGTATGTGTGTCTGTATGCATGCATGCATGCCAACTATCTCAAGTGGTATGATCTCTAGTTTATGTCTAAATGTCATGAATTCAACCTTCTGAGACATCAGTTAGTAAAGCTTGGGAATAATCCTTATCATAGTCAATGTCAAATTTCGAAAAAGATGTGTGTAGATACGCATGCACGCATATTAAAAATTGTCGTAAAGACAATATATTTGTGTATTTTTGAATAAAAGATGTTATATTATATCGTTTAATCAACTTTCACTAGATAAAAATATTTTATATGTATATATCATTTGATCGGCATTCTTAATGTAAATATAATAAATAAATATGCACTTATATACACCTTTGTAATGGTCCACTAATTGGAATATTTCATATCAACTAGATTTGTCTAATTATATATTGAGTAAATATAAACAAAGCATAAATTTTATCTAATCCACTAATAATCAACTTCGTTAATTCCGGATACATGGAATTCAGTAGACGAACTTTTATAAGGGCATAGATGATAACAACCCATTCCCTAATAAACAACCAAATAGAGAAACTTTATTTTATTTTAATACTATAAGGAAAATGTAAAAATGATTTTTTGGATATTGAATGTATAACGAGTCAATAAATATATTTCAAGTAGTTACAATTTATTTGTTATTAAATAAAGCATTAAATAAATGAAGAGTGATAAATAAGTAAGCTCTAAATTGAATAAAATAGTTTGTGTGATTGATAACAAGATTGTATGCAACTTTGTCGTGAGATTTTGTCATTTAGGCGTATGTGCCAAAATTGTTGAGATTCTCTGTCGCACACCTATATTAGTTGTTATTTATAAAAGTGAGCAAGCTATTATAAACATCGGCTTATCTTGCAAGGAAAAAATAGAAAAAAAACGAACAAATAAATTGAATAAAATAATGTTATATAATACAAGTGAATACAATAAAACAATGAATTTTGTGCATTGAATGCAATCTAATTAATAGTAAAATATCAATAAATCAGTCAATATATTAATGGTAGTAAAAAGAAATATAATGATGATAATTTATAATTGTAACTGAAAATTTATGGTGATAATTTCCAAAGTTTAGTATATTGAATAAAATTTAAACTATACTGCATGTATGTGTGTGGCTATACACACATATACACATACTTGTGTGTGTATCTGTATGTATACGCATATGTAGACATACACACGTATACATAGATACACTCAAAGATAATAATGATGGCAAAATTTTGATAATAAATAGTCATGCAAATGCAATTCGATTAATAGATAATGACCATTTAAACAATCAGAATAATTATTAGAATTAACCATAACAAAACTTAAATAAGCGCCGCTAAAAATTATATCTCATTTTAAAACATTGGAAACATTCATTCGTTTTACAAATAATGTTTGAAATAAACCTAGGCTGTAAAATTCATCCTACCATACTTTTTGTAATCGATAGTCACTTGCAAAAAGGTTAACGAAAAATCCATAACATATTTATAAACACTACCCTAAAGGAACACAAACTTCAAAGAATCATACCTCAAAGATCCAAACTTAAATAGATGTTTTTTTATCATTGCTTTCTAAATTTCCATGCATACAACCAATCAATATTTCATGTAAAACTCCATACATTGTTGTGCATAAAGTTTCCCTAAATTGGAGAAATCTTGATATTAGGTAACTAATCATTAATATCTCATTTGTTGGTATGTTAAATATTGGTTCTTGACCACGAAAGATGGATCATGAATTAGAATTGATAACAATACTCAATGAATTAATTATAGTTAATAGAAAAAGTCTTTAATTAATTGTGACGATCGCTTTTTTTTGGCCTTTAAAAGTTGACACCAATACATCCACGGTATTCATATATCTGAACATCCGAGTGTCCAAAAGATAGATTGTCGAATTGAAAGAAAAGAAAAGACAGAACAGAATTTCACAGCGTGATGAGTAACATATAATATCAAAATGACCATTACAGAAGAAAACTTTAATATAATTACTACCATCAAAGTAAACTAACATGTCATCAACCTGGATAGTTATAACAGTATGTCCTTAAAAATACTAATAAATAAAAAACAAGAAATATAGCAGAATCATGAATACATCTTGGATGCATCCGGCTCACCTCTTGAAGCTCCAAAGCATCCATAACTAAATCTGGAAATATACTCACGTCTGACCCCGAGAATTATAAGAAAATAACACCTGGATCAATCTGGTATCAGCATGAGAAACTCAAATTATATGGATTTTTATATTTAAAAAATCCTTCAAAATATAAAGGTATCACGTAAGACCACATCGTAAGTAAACTGGATGATTTTTTACCTTACGGAAACCAAACAATTTTTATTAGAAAATCTTGTGAAATTATTATAATGTTTAGGGTTTAAAATAAATATATAATATAGTTGAAATGCTTGCATCTCAGATTCCAGCATATTTGGTATACAACTAGTCCTTAGGGCACTTATTGGAAAATGGATTCCATTAATGACAAGGTTACTAGGATATTGCTCGTCATAGTAGATCTCTAGATAAAATGTACCAAGGTTACAAACCTTGCAAAAACTACAAGGCAAGATCAGCTTATCCCTTTATTGGATAGTACCGAATATGATTGTCACCCCAGCTACCAACTTAACAAACCGTTTTTGTGGCCACAAGCATACAGAATCCATAAATATTGATCTAAATACAAGTGATGATCATACCCTAGTGGTATCGAACCATGTAGCCTTGTGGCATATCCATTATTTTAGTCTTTATCGGGTTTGAGGCTTGAGGCTACATTTTACCCTTTTAGAAAATTCCACATGGAATGATAACACTACCCTCTAGGCAAAAATGCAATGCTGGCATTCTTGCAAACAAGTTGTTCAGAATACGAACAAACTTAAGGCACTACTTCTATAACATCCTTTTTGGAATGACCCTCTGGTTTAGTAGCAAGTAGCCTTTGCACTTCAAAGATCTCCGTCTTCGATTTCCATCAACTTCAAGATGTCTCCAATTCAAACTCTTATGCGGGTTCGACATGGTTTCTGGATGACTCATGCTTATCCAATCCCTATATCTCTGTACCAACAATCGATAGTTTCAAATTGAGCCAAGACTTGATAGTCGGTTATTTAGCTATCAAATAAGCAAACAATCCAGTCAAAGATTTAACCAAGCATGATTAAGCACATAAGCAACCACTATATCTCTTTATTAATCCATTCATTAATTAAAACTTCTTTGTAAATACTTGGAAAAATAATCATATACTTATCTTATCGGTATAAGTATATTCACAAAACATTAAGAAAGATTTCCTTTCCAAAACCATACTTAATTGGGTTAAAATAATGTCATCTGAAACATTGATAATAATAAACCCAAAAAAAAATTGTGTAAGCAAATGGATCGTTTAGAAATTAGACCAAATATACTTACCACCATTTTCCAATTTCAAAGTTGTACCATCCCTCAAATCACAATATAGTTGGACAAGTTAGCGTACTATCTTTGCCTCGACGCACATTATTAAAATCTCATAGATAGAAACCAGTTTCCCTACCTCGAAATTTGGTGTTAAATATGAAAAGAATACTTTCCATACCACCATAAATTATACAGATCATTTGTAGAAATTGAATCTCCTATACTTGTCACGTTATCAATATTTTGACTTACTATATCTCTCACCCAGAAACGAAGCCTAGTAAGTCATGGCACTGATTGTACCAAGCCTTGTCTTAATTAAAACACTCTGATTCTATATCTCATGGATAGAGGATCAATCTACTCATCAGCTTTTAGTGCTAAGTAGAGGACTAGTTAATTTCCATAAGTAACTGAATTGTATACAAAAATAATACTTCATATACTTAACATCAATCTTTGATTTCAAACTTAAACTATCCTTTAGATAACAATGAAGCCGTACAAGTTGGGGTATTATTACCCCTCAACCCTTGACATGGCAACATTCTTAACTTTCAAGATAGGTAAAAGTTTCCCTACCTCGAGCATAATGCCAATTATAAGACCTCATAATCCCATATACTATTTAAAGTAAACAAAATATTATAGACAAACTCCTTCGCATAAAAGTGCACTTGCTTTGTTATATCCAATAAACCTTCAAATCACTTATATACATTTAAAATATTTTTAGAATACTTTAACCAAAGTTTAAACTTCAATTCAAATCATTATTTGAAACCATCATCCTTTTTTAAAAAGAATACGACTTTGAAAAGTAAAGGGATTTCCTTTATATAAATCACTCATTTAAATATCTCAAATTAAATCCTTTAAATCTCAAATCCTTTTTAAATACTCTACTTTTCAGAAGTTCATTTTTAAACTACTTGAATTTTAGTTCAAGACTCTTATACAAAATATTACTTGAGGGTCTTTAAATAAAATCCAGCTTTGATTTGAAAAAAATAAGATTCTCTTTTATAAAATTTAAACCTCTTATTTAAATAATTAAACAAATTCTTAAAAATATATTTAAAATTTCAAACTCCTTTTTAAATACTTATACAACTTTTATAAACACATTTGAAAAGACATTCAAATTTTCTAAAGTGTATAACCTTTTATACTTTACCAAAAACATAGTTTTTCAAAGTGCATCCATAGTGACTATCGCTGTATGGACCGTAACTTTTAGAACTTGGTTTTGAAAAGAAAATAGCTTTTAAACTCCATTCTTTTCTATACTTTATACCACTATAAGTATAAAAAAATTTACTTCAAAATATCCATAGGTTTCAGATAACGGAAAGAGGTTTAGTGACTACTCTAGAAATTTTAAAGTGGAAATTCCTTCATCAAAATGAAGGCAACTTTCAAGTTGTAACGACTCGGAGTTTCGGACACTTCGTATTTAAATATCTAAATTATTTACATATTTGAATTTTTGATTTAATGTTACTAAAATGATTTAAAAAGCTTTTAACCTCTTTTTAGATCATAATTAATGATGGTGAAATTGTTTTGAAAAAATGTTTACAAATAAATACTTTGCAAAAATATCGATAATGCGACCAAAAATCGTTTTATCGATAAACTGTTTTTTAACCATTAGAAGTTGTTTACTTTTTTTTACATGCACTTATTTTCTTAGGAAATTAATTAATTGAAATAAAAACTTTTTGCCATTTAGAGAAATATTTTTTTTGGATGATGTCATGCATGATGTAATGGAAGATATTTAAGAAACGACCTTTTATGGTAACACTTGACTTTTAAGTTAAAGAAGAGAGTGTAAAATTAACATATGAAAAGGAGGCTCCTTTGTAACCTTTCATGGAAGGTAAGAAGTGATTTTGTCCTCTTGTAAAACCCTATATAAGGATGGGGAAATCCTTAGGAATAAATCACTAATTCACTTAAGCTTAAGATGATGTATGAGAGTTAAAAATGGTGGAAGTGCTTACGCATTAATCCACTAATTACTCTCTAAAATTTTCAAGTCTTAACCAAAATCATCTTTAACTCTTTTAAATTTTAGCTTTGGCCCTAAGACATCATAGGAGGCATGATTAGGAAGTAAGAAGTAGGAGAAGGTGAGCGGAAGAGGGGGTTCCTTGGAAGGGCTATGAGCATGGAGGAGGAAGTGGAGGTGTTGCTTTAGTTTGCAAGTGCTAAATGTTAGGTCTTTAGGCTTATGGAAGGAGGTGGTTCTTTGGTGCTTGTGGCCTTGCGATTGAGTTTCACATGGATATAAGTGAGTTATCTCACTATCTTATAAGTATATATTGTTTACATATATGTTGTGTGCAAAGTGTGACGACTTGGATTTTCGCGTTCGAAAATCGACATCCATACTTCAACTCGAAGTCAAATGCCGCAGATTCAAACGTTGAATTCGATTCGCCGGAGCTTACAACACATTAAGTACAACAACACAGCGGAAGAAAATGAATAATATATCATTGATACACAACATCCGATACAATAATGATACAATTGAGATATCAATACAAACATCAAAGACAAGATACAGCGGCGGAAAAAGATAACATAAATTGAACTCCAAAGAAGGAACTCCAATATCACCAATCTCCATCTCCAAAGCACCAAACCAGAAATAGCTCGAACTCCCAATCAAGTTGGACTAAGCAAGGTCAGTCATCCAAAGACTGAAGCCTACCGAATCTACACCTACTATTTGATTATTTGAAAAAACCCAATCTAGACTGCCCGTGTGGAAAACTATGGACACTTAGAGTTTAGGAAGGGAACAATAAACTCCAGGTCAGTCATGGGACTGGTATGAGCAAACAAAAATAGTTTATCTCTAAAACAAACAATAAAATAATTTAAAATTGAAATCCGCAAAGCTTTTTGGAAAATGAAACTACCATAAGGCCTCCCGCCGCACACACCATACAAACGCAAAATTGGAGGAGATTTCTCCTTATGATAGTCAAAAATGCTTGATACGCGAAAACCATTCGATATTATTATTAGTGCATAGTGGAAAACATTTCGAAAGTATATATTAATCTTAGTCAGCATACAACCAGTATTGTATGCCTACTATAGCTATCATGTTCAATAGCAGGTTACCGCCACATTCCATGGCAGGTTATACAACTAAAACCGTACAGGCGCATATAGTTTCTTTGGATTTCCAACAAATGGTCAGGCTAAGGAACTTCCAATTGCCACATGGGAACGCCGCTGGAGGGAATCCCCGAGAACCTACCCGGCTCTCTGCCAACACAAGGCCAGTTTCCTCCCTGCCAAGGAGTAACACCTAAAGATATGCCATCCCCGGTCATTTTCGACCTTTATCTAAGAGCTCTCAACACCAACAACCACAAAGCAATGTATTTGCAGTAACCACATAGGTTAAATATCTGGACTCCATACCATGATATCACCCTTTTCCAGAAGGAATGGACATACCAAGGGGCGCGACCCCAACAACCTTGCCACATCTTTCCTGTTTCGACCATTTTCGGGGTGTGAGGTCCGATGAGGTCTCGTCCATAAAGCTACGCTTTTCAAAAAAGCCATGCTTCGATCAACAAATGATCAGCAAAACTCAACAGCACTCAGCATACCACACTACCAAATTGGGAATGCATCACTAGTAACCATCAACCACATAACCTCTGAGCTCGTACGTCTCAGAGAAGGGTGTTAAGCTAAGAGAATAAATCTCCGCCACCAAACAGAAATGTATTTGATGGAAACCATCTTTACATCTCAAAGTGTAATGTCAGACATACATCCATACAAGTCTGTTCCAGGTTCGAACAGAACCGAAGGCACTTCCAAAGAAGCCCTTGAAAATCCGAATAGTCCCTAATCACATCCGGACTTTCCATCACAAAGGGTGATCAAATCTCTATACCGGGGATCAGCCGGTGCAGAGACATTCGACGAGTTATCCTTTCGCTTTCGAAAATATCCGGTCTTCACCATCGGTCTTCAAATACTATCCATAACGTCGTATCATTATTCGAAATGGGTTATATGACACAAGGTCCTCTCCCGGCTAAGCTGAATAATGGGCGCAATATTTAAAAACATATGAATATTGATCTCAGTTAAGTCACAACTTATTACCCAAAACCTTTCTTCAAATGGTTTAAAAAAATTACCATTTCTAATCTTTTAAACAAAAAATTCATTTCACAAAGTTCACCAATCTTTCACAAAGATTCATTCACCCTATTTAAACAATTTCCCTTTCAGATTGGATTAACTCATCCAATCATTAAATCAAAGACTCGATTTATAGCTTTCAAAACTATTTTCAAAGATTCATTCATAACTTTCAAAACAATTCCTATTTCAAATCTTTTATATATAAAAGATACACCATTTAAAATCCTCTTCGATTTCAAAACAAAGTTTAACAATCTTTCGCAAAGATTTGTTCATAGCTTTCAAAACAATTCATAATTTCATTTCAAACTTGAAATTTTTCAACGCAAATTGGAAATCCTTTCTTTATATGAAAGCTTTTGCTATTTGAAAACAAACAGTTTTCGTTTCGGAAAAATCCGATTTCATTTGCACAAGATAAAGCCCTTTAAGTATAAAATATGGGTTAAAATTCTAATTCCCAAAACAATACTTTTAAAATGGTTTAAAACGTATATAAACACATTTATAACTCGTATACCCTTTTTAAACCATAATTTCCAAACATAGAATTCAATTTCAAATCTTGAATTTAAATTCAAATCAAACTATTTAAATTTCAAAACTTATTAAGTTATTCAAAATAACTTTTATCTTTAAAATCCCTTTTCCAAAAGCTTTTCATATTGATCCAATTCTATTTCCAAAACTGTTTGGATTCAAAAATCAACTTTAAAACTATTCCAAAAATCCGTGACTTAACCAATTTCCTCGTGCAATCCATATTTGTGTATGTATAGTGTAGTCCAGGGGTTTTACACAATAGTGCAATAACATCAATAATCACATATTCTAGCATATCAATATCGATAAGTTGTATAATATAATAACGCTTATCTTTATTCATAAAGTCACAAATAATTAATATACATTCATCACAGATAAAATAAATTACATTCATCACCGCTCAAAACAAAACAATTCATGTCACAAAGCATCATACATCAGGAATATCAAACAATACAAGGCATTTCATACAAATCAAACATCCATAAGTAAGATTAATTACTCATCTGATTAATTTAAATCAGATTAATCACTTATGAATAAATTATTAATCATGGTTAATTGATATTAATTAATTACAAACCATCTTAATTAATTAACCTTTAAAATAAATTAATCATCTTTTAATTATTAATTAATCAAACTTTAATCATTAAATAATTAACCGTTAATTATTTAATTATCCTTTAATTAATTTCCCATAATTAATAAATTAATTAGCCCTTAATTAATTAACATTTGATTAATAAAATTATAATAAGTGATTATCCTTAATCACTTTCATTAATTAACTAACCCTAAATTAATTATCCTCAAAGTAATTACTTTAATAAATTAATCACATTAGTTAATTATCATGTAGTTAATCTTTAATCACTTTTAATTAATCATATTAATTAATTACTTAATTAACCTTTAATTAATTACATTAATTAGTTAATCACATTAATCAATTATCCTTTAATTAATTACCATAAGTGATTATCCTTAATAAATCATAATTTAATTGCATCGAGTAACTATCCTTTAATCATATAATTAGTCAACTTTAATCATAAATTAATTACTTTTAATTAAGTAATTATCTTTAAGAAACTAATTACCCTTTTTATTACTTATCATATATTTCAAAAACACTTGTTAACTAATTAAATTGATTAATTATTACATATTTATTCAACACCAAACAATTTATTAACTTTAAAATTTAAAACATTGAAACTCGTCAAAAGTCTTGTTTAATAATTTATTTTTAAATTTGGAAATATATGTTTGAAACCTTATTCATTTTTTTTTTCAAACTTTAAAATTGGGTTAACACAATTTAAATAAAACCCTAGCCCATACCATAAATACTCGAGCAAACTTTAGGTTAAATCTCAAAACCCTCGAGTATAAACGTTTTTCTTCTTCTTTTTTAAAAAAAAATCGTTATGTGTTCTAAATTTAAAACCAGTAATACCCACGAACAACCCGCATTCATACTCGAGCCACCGGCCCAATCCCCCGAGAGCAAACCCGATCCAACCTGCTTCTGTTTCCTTCAACCACAACTGATGCACAGTGGCGCCTATGCATATGCACTGATGCTTCGGTCACCTCCTACCAATGCCTTGTCCTTCGAAAAATCGACGACATCGCCATCGACCTACTCCATTACCCAGATTGATGAATTATCGTCGAATTCAAGATCGAGCATTACAAATCAAAGCTGGAACCAACCCCTATGCCAAAATTTCTTCTCCATCGACGATCTCGACCAACTACTACCCCATCGTTACGACCATAGCTTCGCCATCGACTAACTCGACGATCCCACTACCCGCGATTGCTTCCAATTCGACAATGACCATGCAAATACCTCGATTTTGACATTGATCAAAACAGGCTATTGAACCCTAATTTGACTTTGAACGATCATTACGATGGATTATAAAATCATCGAACATTTTTCTGATGGTCATTGACCTCCAAACGTGCTCCCCTTCGATCACGAGATTATCTTTGCCCCGATCATCGAGAATTGTCGAAAATGCATAATTAGTTCATCTCATAAATTCACATGATTTACTTATTTAAAAATCATGAAACATTCATCTAAGTTCATCACTAACCAATTCGAATATGATTATGAAGTTCAAACAAAAATTTATGATGATTGAATTTGAACATATCCCTGATTTTCACTGTGATTTCTAATATTTTTTAAATAATTGCTTAATATAATCACTTGAAATTATTTTCAAAATTTGAATTTTGACAAGCACAAACAAATTTTTTTTAGAGATCAAAATCCAATATGGATTCCTTTAAGCAGTATAAAATTTTCAAACAGATTTTAAAACTTGTCATATGTGCACAGAGGAAAGTTTTTGCCTATTTTCCAGACATGCATACTTTATTTATACATACACACACACACACACACACACACACACATATATATATATAACATGTAGGTATTTTCACAACAACATTCAAGTATTAATCAAAATTATCAAGCTATCATCATCACAGACATAAAGAATCAAGAAAATTTGTTTCAAAAAGTTTGCTCACCTTGTAGTTTGGAACAGAGCAGAGAACAGGAACTTGATAATTTGTTTGAGTTTCCATTTGAACTTGCTGCATGCTTAAATCTGGAGTTTTTGTATTTGCTTTTACTTTGTTTCCAGGTTGCATTTTAAATCCAGACTTTGATTTCCAGTTTGAAAGCTTTGAAATAGATTGATACTTCCAGGTTGTAGACCATGAACAAGTTTTTTTCTTAATTTTTGAACTGCTTTGTTTGATTTTTCTAGGCTTTGAAGCTGAAGCAAATTTTGATCTTATTTTCTAGATTTGAGATGATCAACAACTTCAGGTTTGAAGTTGCTTTGATCTGTCTCTGGTTTGCTTCATATCTTTGATTAGTTGAGTTTCCAGGCTTTAATTTTTATAGTTGAAGACTTTTGATCAGATTGTAAATTGAAATCTGGTTTTCCAGATTTGTTTAAATCAATTGCTTAAGATTGCTGAAATTAATCCATGCTTTATTTTCTGGGTTTCGGTTGTTTTCAAGTCTGATGATAAGTTGAATTTAGTTCCAGGCTGAAGCTTTTTGCTTTGATTTTTATTTCCAGGTTGAACAGATAAAGCTGTTTGATTTTATGGATTTATTTTTTAGCTTTGATCTGGTTTGTGAATTAGTTACATTTGTTTGCTAGGTTTTAGATTTGAATTAACTAAGAAATTAGAAAGCAAGAAGTATGGATATATATAACATGATTTCTTTCTAATACATTTGATAATTTAAACTAAAAAGAAAATATAACTTGCCACTTGTAACTTCATGATAAAAGAGCTACATTTGTTTAAAATTTTATGTATATGGCTTACAAATGTGTTATACAAGTCATTATATTTTTACAAATGCTATTTACAATAAATTTTATGCTTAAACCTTTTTCTTGAATTTATTTACAAATTATGTTTTAAACCTTGATCTTTAATTGGTTTATAAATTTTGTTTTAATCCTTAATTTATCAATTTATATAAATTATGTAATACATTTTCTATTTATTTTAAATGTATACAAAACTAAATTTTATTTCAAGCATAAAGATAATGTTTTAAAATTAACTAACTTAATTACATATACGTATATATTGTCAAATTAATTTTACAAACCATTTTTTATCAAACCTTATTCAAATTGGAACTATTATACTTTTATATAAACATGTATACTTTTATGTATATACATACATACAAATTACATTTAATTATATATAAACTTAAAATTAACTTAATTTATTATACTTAAATATATATAAATAATATTAGTGTTGAAAATATTCAAATTTAACCTTTTAAAAAAATTATTATATTAATTTTCAAAACCAAATAATTATATTATAACTAGAAAACAAATTTTATTAATAATATTTTCAAATCCAATTTATTTGCAAAATATTTACAATTGAATTCCCAAATTAGATTAAATTTATTTTCAAAAATATTTATTTTAGAGTTTTAAATTAAAAATGAAATCCAAAATCAATTTATATACATATAATAAACAGGCACATCTCTTATTTATTTTGGAAAATTCCAAATTAATTCTCAATTAAATTCTAAAAATTTAAATTAATTACCAATTTAAATTTGTTTTAAAATCGAGATCGTTACAGATTCCCCCTTAAGAAAATTTCGTCCTCGAAATTTGCCAAGGAGACAACAAAGAACAGTTGAACACACAGAGGAATGGTTCACCAGATCAAACTGAATAGTTATTCTGCATTCGGCTTACCAAATCAGAATATTATCATTAAATACGAGAACGAACTCATTTAACGCTTCACAAGATGCTCGGGTCACCAGATCTACGAAATAAGCAGGGGCCTCTATTAGTTTGAAGGGATAACTAACTATTCGTAGAATATATTTGGACCCAAAAGAATAGACCAACGGATACTCAACTCAGCTTAGAATATCTTGAAATATACGCTAGCTTGTCCCTCTTCGGACTTGTATTCACACAAGAAATTATAATAGAATTTCAAATTTGGTTTTAATAGAAACCATTTTATAGATACAAATTTTCATATTTTATTTATCTATTTATTTTAAATAGAATTTTAAATTCGTTAAATTTTAAAATGGAAAGCTGATAGGGAACCGATGAAAAGAATACGAAAAAGGAACTTATCTATATGATTCGTAGTTCCCCCACCATACCAATGCTTCTCCCTCGAGCTGCCAAGAAGCTGTCAAAGAATTAGAAATCGATTGATGATCAAAAGAGGTTGATAGAGAAAATCGTATATCGGTGGATATTTGTGAATTTAAATTCACAAATGGGAATTTTTAAAGAAAGGGGAATTTGTTTTAAAAGTAAATGTTGGTTTATTTTTAAAAAAGTGTGGAATGAAATTTATAGATTTGGAATGCAAATTAAAATAAATCAAGAAGATTTATTAATTGATTTAAATGGACCATTTTGAAAATGGAAAGAGAATTCTTCCTTGGAAAGCCGAGTATATTTTTAAAGTAGCTTTTGAAGTTTAAATTAAAAGTTCTAGAAATTTATTTGAAAGAGTATTGTTGGAGAAATTATTTTTGGGAATTGTTTTAAATGTTTAAAGTAAAGATTTATTTAATAATCTATAGAAGTGATTATTTAAAGGTTAAATTGATATTTGATTTAGAAAATGGATATTTAAATATTTATACTCAATCTATTAATTTTATTTTAAAATTAGTTTGTACTTAAAGTTTTATATGAGATATTGATACACTGTTTTCATAGCTAACATTTAAAATAAGTGTTTAAAAATAGTTTTTATTTTAAATATTTCCAAGTATACTGTTTGGAAAAATAATTTAATTTTTTAAAAAATATTTGAACTCGCCAGATTTTCAGTGGGAATGGATAAATATTTGGAAATTTATTCCACGCGAGGAAGGTGATTTGAAATTGTTTTCAAAGGATTGAAATGTGGAAATTGATTTGAAATTTGTTTTCAAAGTGTTGAAATGTGAAATTATATCTTACGAAGATATTTTGAAAGTAATAATCGACGGAAAATTATTTGAAATCCAGTGACTGTTGTTAATATTGATTGATAGTTAAACAACCGACTATCAATATTGGCCTTTTAATGGCATTTGAATTTCGATGCGACCGGGGGTCGGATTCCAAATGGATATTCAAAAACCACGTCGAACCTTTGCGATTGTGATGGATATTTTGTTTAAAAGATCAAAGTGGAATTTTGTTGTGATTTGTTTGAAATCTGATTGAATACTTATTCTTAAAAATAAGTACTCATTATTCGGATTAGCCGGGAGAGGACTTTGTGTCATAGAACCCATTTCGTCATATAATTATTCAGAATGGGTTTAATATAATATCATCCGCTATTATTAGGCGTATAGGGTCTATTCCAATACAACTGATAATAATTTATCATATCGAGCACACAATGAACAGTTTTAAATTTAACTATTAAAAATTAAATCAGAAAAATCTGATTGAGTGAGAAGATCTCACCTTTTTATTTGCAATCCGTTCTTTGATATTTGTATCGATATCTCAATTGTATCATTATTGTATCGGATGTTGTGTATCAATGATATATTATTCATTTTCTTCTGTTGTGTTGTTATACCTAATGTATTATAAGCTTCGATGAGTCGGATTCAACGTTTGAATCTGCGACATTCAAATACGAGTTGAAGTATGGATGTCTATTTTCGAATGCGAAAATTAGAGTCTTCACATTTGGTATCAGAGCGAGGTTTCTATCCTCGGACCTATGGGTTATGGGCCCACCATGCTTTCGCTACGCATACCATGCAAACGCAAAATTGGAGGAGATTTCTCATTATGATAGTCAAAAATGCTTGATACGCGAAAACCATTTGATATTATTATTATTGCATAGTGGAAAACATTTCGAAAGTATAATGTTAATCTTAGTCAGCAAACAACCATTATTGTATGCCTACTATAGCTACCATGTTCAATAGCAGGTTACAGCCACATTCCATGGCAGGTTATAAAACTAAAACCGTACAGGGTGCATATTGTTTCTTTCAAACAAATGATCAGGCTAAGGAACTTCCTACTGCCACATGGGAATGCCTATGGAGAGACGCCCCGAGAACCTACCCGGCTCTCTGCTAACACAAGGCCGGTTTCCTTCCTGCCCAAGAGTAACACCTAAAGATATGCCATCCCCGGTCGTTTGCGATCTTTATCCGAGAGCTCTCAACACCAACAACCACAAAGCAATGTATTTACAGTAACAACATAGTTTAAATATTTGGGCTCCATACCATGATAGCACCCATTTCCAAAAGGAATGGACATACCCTAGGGGCACGACCCTTGCAACCTTGCCGAATCTTTCCTGTTTTGACCATTTCCGGGGTGTGAGGTCCGATGAGGTCTCATCCACAAAGCTACGCTTTTCCCAAAAGCCATGCTTCGATCAACAAATGATCAACAACGCTCAGCTGCACTCAGCATGCCACACTACCAAATTGGGAATGTACCACTAGTAACTATCAACTACATAACCTCTGAGCTGGTACGCCTCAGAGAAGGGTGTTAAGCTAAGAGAATAAATCTCCGCCACCAAACAGAAATGTATTTGGTAGAAACCAGCTTAACATCTCAAAGTGTAATGTCAGACATACATCCGTACAAGTCTGTTCTGGGTTCGAACAGAACTGAAGGCGCTTCCAAAGAAGCCCTTGCAAATCCGGATAATCCCTAACCACATCAGGACTTTCCATCACAAAGGGTGATCAAATCTCTATACCGGGGATCAGCCGGTACAAAAACATTCGATGAGTTATCCTTTCACTTTTGGAAATATCCGGCCTTCACCATCGGTCTTCAAGTGCTATCCATAACGTCATATCATTATTCGGAATAGGTTATATGACACAAGGTCCTCTCCGGGCTAAACCGAATAACGAGCGCAATATTTAAGAACGTATGGATATTGGGATCTCAGTTAAGTCACAACTTATTACCCAAAACCTTTCTTCAAATAGTTTAAACAAATTACCATTTCTAATCTTTTAAACAAAAATATTCATTTCACAAAGTTCACCAAACTTTCACAATGATTCATTCACCCTATTTAAACAATTTCCCTTTCAGACTGGATTAACTCATCCAATCATTAAATCAAAGACTCAACTTATAGCTTTCAAAACTATTTCCAAAGATTCATTCGTAACTTTCAAAACAATTCCCATTTCAAATCTTTTATATGTAAAAGATACACCATTTGAAATCCTCTCGATTTCAAAACAAAGTTTAACAATCTTTCATGAGGATTCATTCATAGCTTTTAAAACAATTCACAATTTCATTTCAAACTTGTAATTTTTGTAACGATCCAGAATTTCTGTCAATTAAAGATCGTATATTTAATTAATTTTGAATATTAATAAGTGAAATTTATAAGTCGAATAAATTTTATTTCGAATAAGTGGATTTAATTGGATAATTAAATCGATAATTTAATATTGGGAATTATAGAAATAATTGAAAATTGGGTTAAATATGGTTGAAAATGATTTGTAAAATTTTATTTTATCATATTGAAGTTAGAATGAGGTTATAGAACTTTTAAAATTGAATTAAAAATTAATTTGTGAAAATTGAATATTTTAATATTTAATTGAAGAGTTAAAATAGCCATTTTTCAAACAGTCTCGGATTTCGACGAAACCAGTTTCATCGGATCCGTAATGCGATATTATCGTATGGTTTTAAATTTCGTGTCAATCGGATTTACCGTTTGTCCGGGGCAAGCTAAAACGCCTAGAAATTTGATTTACCGATTTAATTTAAAATCGAACGTTTATTGCCATAACTCGCACAGATGATCGAATTGGCCTCCGAAACATGTTCCAATGTGTTCAGAATGCAGAGTAAACCTTAGAAACGCCAACCGGCACGCTTCGTTTGGAGTTTGGAAATTTCGGGATGAATAGAGTTTGAGAAATTTTCTATAAAAGCCCCTTAAAATTCATTTTTGCAAAAGAAACAAAACCCTAGGGTTTTATTCATCAGGCAGCCACCTTCATAAAAATCAATGGCCGAAAAATACTCTTCTTCTCCTTCTATTATCATTCAATCCATCAATCTATGCAAGAAATGTTCAACTACAAACTTGTAGAGGGTGGTGAGTACGTCATATCCAACGGCTATGATCTAAAACAAGTTAGCGAATCAACGACAATCAGTGGTTGAAGTCGCGTGTTTGCGCATGTTTTTCAGGGAGGAAGGAAGGGCCGAGTTCCACGTGGTTGTAGCTGTAGGTGGTGCTCGAGTAGTGCTTCGAGATGGCGCCAGTTGATCGATGCGAAAGTCGATGTACGGGTTGCAAAAATTTGATGATGATGGCGGCAGTTGGGTTTGAGGGCACGGCAAAATACTGGAACGGGGAAGACAAACACGCACGGCCACGATGTTGCAAAGTAGAGATGGACGACTGAGATCTATTAGGTTTAGAAAATAAAAAAAAAAGTTGTAAATTTAAATGTTTTAAATTCGTGTAACTTTAAAAATTCATATTTTTTTCATACGAGGTCGAAAACGCACGAAACAAGTTGCGTTGGGTTCGTATGGACGAACACGAATTGGATTGAAGTTGTTTGGAGCTAGCGAAAATTTTGGGTAAAATTAAACGTCCGTTTAATTTTATTCGAAATAAAAGCCGAAAACGGAATTGAAAGCAAGGTGAGAACTTCTCACTCAATCGAATCGGTTTCGATTTTAATTTTAAATTGTTAGATATAAAATTCTTGAATGTATGTTTGAATGATGATTGTTATCTATTGATTGTTAGAATAGACACTATACGCCGTTAGTAAACGGAGGTTATTTATTAAAAACTTATACCGCGAATATTTCACAGTACAATGAAATTGGTATTATTTATGTACTTGAAGTTGATTTCCCGCATTTTATAGCGGATGAGACCCTATTGCGCCGCCTA
This sequence comes from Allium cepa, assembly GCA_030765085.1. Taxonomy (NCBI): domain Eukaryota; kingdom Viridiplantae; phylum Streptophyta; class Magnoliopsida; order Asparagales; family Amaryllidaceae; genus Allium; species Allium cepa. Next base: position 602,882,116 of record CM060932.1, on the reverse strand, counting down.
TTAAGTGGATAATATTTTATAAATCCCATATACCGCGATAATTCCGTACTAGAACGGAATTGGTATTGTGCTAACTTCTTTGGATGCAGGGAGACAGGTTGGAGGGATCCAACTGGATTCCTCAACAGTATTTATTTGATTTCAGATATTTTGATATTTGTTGATTATCATATAAAGATATATGATGTCGTTGTTGTCGTGATTGACTATTTTGTGTGTAGCATCATTGGGCCAATTTTGGAATTTTAAAAGGATTTTTTTAAAGTGATTTTTGAAAGTATACGTTTATAAAATATTTTTGGAATTGATTCATTTTAAATAAACAAACGTCATAATGTTAATGTTATAAAAATTATGATTTTTGAGGAATATGGTTAAAAGTTGATTTTTGAAAATATGGGGTAAATGATTTTATAAAATAGTTTAAATCGGGATTTATGAATTTATTGTAAAAAGTTTAAATATAGGATTTATAAAATTTGATTATTTTTAAATCAAAGAAAATGGTGAAATTTATAAAGGAGTTTAAAGACGTTTTAAAATAATAATATAAATTGATTTATATAAAAGATTTATAAGTTGATATTTATAAATTAAAAATATTTGAATTATAAAACGAGTTTTTATAAGTGTTAGAATGAAGTGTAAATGAACTTCATAAATGAATGAAATTTATAGAATTATAAACGGTGAAGTTATAAATGAAATTTTATAAGCAGTAGGTTTATAAAATTTGTAAAGTTATTAAAAGAATAGTTTTGGGTAAATAAATGAATCTGATAAGTTATAAGATTTATAATTTGGGAAGTTTAAAAGAACGATTTTGTAAACAAATAAATTATAAGTATTTAACTTATAATATGGACTGTTGGTATATATTTGAGATATATAAATTGAATTGGATTAATAAAGGAGATTTATAAATCGAAGTTTAGAAATAGAAATGGAATTTATAGACATTGTTTATAAATTCGAAATCAATGGAAATTGATAAATTAAACGTTGAAATTGGTTAAGAAAGTATATTCATGATTTTGGACAGTGAATATATTATTAAATAAAATGGATGTGCTTGGGAAAATGAATATTATAAAATGAAGTTAATCGTTTTAACGATGTTTTAAAATGTATTAAACATCGAAAACATAGATTTCAACATTCATTGTTGAAATAGACGTTTTCAAGAAATAGAAGGAAATGGTGGACTATAACACTGTTGTTATAGTAAATGATTTCCGAAAGGAAATGCTTTTGTATAGTATTAGGATTTATATATCTACTTTAACTTTGAATCCCTATACTAGTGATTTTGGGTCGTCGTAACGATGTTTTACGCAACATTCGTTTTGGCCTAAATAAATGTGTTTAAGTGAATGTTTTCCTTAAAGAATGAAATATATACTTAATTTCGATTTAAGTATATTGAATATTTTCCGAGTGTTGAAAATAAATGGATTTGTGAATTACTTATTTTTAAATAAGTATGGAAGTGTTTTCCAATATGAAGTGAATATTTTGAGATTTTATCTTTTAAAGATAAATTAAAAAATGAATATTAGAAATCGATTTGGGAATCATATATTCATAGATATTTTGGATTGTAAATTCACTATGGAATTTATAAAAGAAAGGGAAATTTGTTTAAAAATAAACATTTATTTATTTGAAGTGTGGGAATAAATTTACGGATTTGGAACGTAATATATAAAGTAAATCGTCATGGATTTATTTAATTGGTTTAAATGAACCATGCTGAAATGAATGTATTTCCGCGTAAGGAAAATGTTTGAAATTTGTTTTCAAAAGTGGTAAAGATGAAAAGTGATTTGAAAATTGTTTTCAAATGGTTGAAGTGTGGAAAATATATATCTTGTAAAGATATTTTTGGGGAACAAAAAAATTGGAAAATTATTTGGGATCTGGTGATGTTGTGCATATCCATTGATAGTTCAATAACCGACTATCAATATTTACCTTTGAATGGGTATTTGTTGTGATTTGCTTGAATTTGAATGCCACACTTATTTTTGAATAAGCGCTCACTATTCGGGTTAGCCGAAAAGGACCTTGGGGTCATATAACCCATTCCGAATATGTGATACGTCATTATGAATTGCATTTGAAGATCGGTGTTGAAGACCGGATATTTTTGAAAACGGAAGGATTACCGTCGAATGTCTCTGCACCGAATGGTCCCGATATAGAGATTCCATATGTGATGGGAAGTCCGGACGTGATTAGTGAATATCCGGATTGCAACGACTTCTTTGTAAGTGCCTTCTGTTCTGTTCGATCCCGGAACAGACTTGTATGGATTGTATGTTTGACATTACAAATTGAGATATAAAGCTGATTTCTTTCAAATACATATCGGTTGGTGGCGGGAAATTTATTCTCTTAGCATTAACACCCTTCTCTGAGACGTACGAGCTCAGAGGTTATGTAGTTGAAGGTTATTAGTAATATACTCCCAATTTGGTAGTGTGATATGCTAAGTGCTGTTGAGCATTTGTTAAATCAAAGCACAACTTTAGCATAAAGCGTAGCTTTGTGGACGAGACTGCATCGGACCTCACACCCCGGAAATGGTCAAAACTGGAAGGATGTGGCAAGGTTATTAGGGGGTAGCGCCCCTTTAGTGTATGTCATTCCTTCTGGATAGAGGTGGTATCACGGTATGGATCCCAGATACTTAACCTATGTTGTTGCTGCAAATTTATTGCTTTGTGGTTGTTGGAAATCGAGGATCCTCGGATATAGATCGGTTACGATCGGGGGATGGCATATTTGTGTCAGTAGTTACCCGTTAGGGGTAACCCGGCCTTGTGTTGGCAGAGATCCGGTTTGGTTCTCGGGACGTCATTCTGGAGGCGTTTCCATGTGGCAATGGGAAGTTCCTTGGCCTGTCCATTTGTTGGAAATCAAAGAAACAATACGATCTTGTACGGTTTTAGTTGTAGAACCTATCATTCACTTATGGTGGCTCCCCACTGTTTGGATGGTAGCTATAGTAGGCATACAATAATGGTCGTATGTTGGCTAAGATTTATATCTCTACTTTCGAAATGATTTTGCCTACACTATGCACTAGTAATAATAACAAATGTTTCTTTTTAATGCGTATCAAGCATCTTTTACTATCAGAAGGAGAAATCTCCCCCGATTCTACGTTTGCATTGTGTGTGTGTGCGGAAGGCTTTATGGTAGTCTCATTTTTTAAAAAGCATTGCGAATTGACTTTAAAAATATTCCTCTATTTTGTTTTTGAAGATAAAATAAACTATTTTAGTTCGCACACCAGTCACATGACTGACTCGGAGTTTATTGTTTTCCTTCCTAAACTCTGGGTGCCCACCAATTTCCACACAGGCAGTCAAGAGTCAGGTTTATCAGGATATTCTGGAATTCGAGAGTTGCTGTAGACAAGATGGATGGCATGGCGTATTCACTAGTATATAGTATTTCTTTTCCGCTGTTTGTTGTTGTTGTTGTTGTTGTAAACTCTGATAATATAATGAAATATGGTGTAATGTAATAACTGATATAGTTCTTTGTTTTAAAGATTATTCATTTATCTATTATATGTTGTTCCGCTGCGATTGTGAGATTCTGATATTGTTCTGCTGTTTCTTTCTATTCTGTTCTATCTTTTCTCTCTTCTTCTATCTTTTTCTTCTTTTTAAACCCTAAGAATTCATATTTCCGTTCATCTTGAGTTAATCAATGGAGATTAGTGTCTATTCAAGGAGTACGGATTTGCGGATCCTTACATCTGGTATTAGAGCATATGGTTAAGCGACAACCATGGCTCTGTTGAGTATTACTCATTAGAGATATAGTCAGTAGTACTCTAGAATGAGTTTGAGTGTAATAATAGCTATGAGTGCGTATTTGTTAGTGAATATAAAATTGCTTTATATTGTGATGATTGGTTTGTTGAGTGGTATATGGATTCTGGTTAATACGAGTAATTAACGTTGTTGATAGGGATCTCTAAACACTTGTATAGAACAATTCGACACGATATTGTTTTAAATTGGATAAATGAAATAATTTTATCTTGCGTATATTTTATATATAAAGGAATAATTTTTCAGAATTATTAAAGTGTATATAAGTAGATTGTTTGGTTGTTGAAAATGTAAGAATATATATATATGTAAATTTAAAAGTTGTTTGAATAATCTAAATTAAGAATAATTGTATAAGCAAATGAATTATAAGTATGAAATTATAGTTAAAGTGATTTACAATTGTGAAATAAACTTATATATATAAGAAGTGAAACTATATGGATATATTCATGAATATGAGTTGTAAATAAAAATGAGTTTGAATAAGTGATGAAATTATAAAATGGAATATAACTTAAGTGATGTTGAATGAAGTTGATTTTGGTATCGAAGTAAATTAATAAAGTTAAGTGATAAATGTGAACTTGAGTTATGTAATGAAATTCAACTTTTGTGGTCAAATGAATTAGCAATTGAATTGAACGAATGAATTGAATGTAAATCAATTAAATGTAAATAATTGATATGAAATAATGAATGTAGGTGTTAATTCATTAAAATCTAATGTTATTGAAGACGAAAAAAAGGGTTGAAATATTGAATGAAAATCAATTTAATTAAACCAATTGAAAGTAAAGGTGTTAAACCAAAATGAATATAAGCAAAGGAACTTGGTTGTAATTAATATACATTGGTTGTTATATGATAATTAGTTGATTGTATAAAAACCCATATGCAATTGAGTTAACGAAATTGAAAGCTAAAGTAATTGAAATCAAATTGGAAGTTAAGTGAATCTTAAATAGAATTGAATTTGATTTGGAAGTGAACCAACTTGAATATGAATTAGTGAATATAAACTAATTGAAAATGAATGTTAGTAAGAACATCCACTGTTAATAAATCAAATGTGATTAAATTGAAAACCCATTTCGTTGAATATTAATGAGAATATCAATGAATATTTATTGGTTATGGATGTTAGTTGAATGCTAGTTGGATGATAGTTGGTTGATGGTTGAATATATTGCTCTTACTGCATTTGCTATGTTGGCATATATAGTTATTATGTTGCATATATAGTTATTATGTTTCTATATGTTATATATCGATACTATTGTCTATATATTGCTTTTACTGCGTTTGCTTCGCATTTGGAGCTCGCTTTCGCGCTATATTAGCCGTATATGCTCGCTAATAATATATAAGGTACATATCTCGGATTAAATATCGTACTTTTACACTTTTTTCCCTGCGGGATGCCTCATCACTTGATGAGATGTATATTTGTGATATATATACTGTCATTTTTTTTTGGATTGAGCCGCGCAAAGGAGACTTTGGCGAGTTTTTCCGAAAATTTAAGGCGTTAGAAAAATTTAGAAATTTGTGGAAAATTTTGAAAACTATAACTTTGATTTGGAGTTGAAAGATAAACAATAGTAGTTGTTTTTGAAAAGATAACTAAGTTGGATTTGAAAACTTAGTAAAGATTTTGTAAGAAGTTTAACTATGGATTTTGGAAAAGTTAAACACTTAAGAGATTTGTAAAAACCTAATTGAACGGTTTGTTTTGGAAAATTAATAGATTCTATAACTTTTTCTTACTTGGTAATTTCGAGGATGAAATTATTTTAAGGGGGGTAGTTTGTAACGACCCAGAATTTCTGTCAATTAAAAATCGTATATTTAATTAATTTTGAATATTAATAAGTGAAATTTATAAGTCGAATAAATTTTATTTCGAATAATTGGATAATTAAATCGATAATTTAATATTGGAAATTATAGAAATAATTGAAAATTGGGTTAAATATGATTGAAAATGATTTGTAAAATTTTATTTTATCATATTGGAGTTAGAATGAGGTTATAGAACTTTTAAAATCGAATTAAAAGTTAATTTGTGATAATTGAATATTTTAATATTTAATTGACGAGTTAAAATAGCCATTTTTCAAACAGTCTTGGATTTCGACGAAACCAGTTTCATCGGATCCGTAGTGTGATATTATCGTATGGTTTCAAATTTCGTGTCAATCGGATTTACCGTTTGTCCGGGGCAAGCTAAAACGCCTAGAAATTTGATTTACCGATTTAATTTAAAATCGAACGTTTATTGCCATACTCGCACAGATGATCGAATTGGCCTCCGAAACATGTTCCATTGTGTTCGGAACGCGGGGTAAACCTTAGAAACGCCAAGCGGCATGCTTCGTTTGGAGTTCGGAAATTTCGGGATGAATGGTGTTTGAGAATTTTTCTATAAAAGCCCCTTAAAATTCATTTTTGCAAAAGAAACAAAACCCTAGAGTTTTATTCTTCGGGCCGCCACCTTCATAAAAATCAATGGCCGAAAAATACTCTTCTTCTCCCTCTATTATCATTCAATCCATCAATCTATGCAATAAATGTTCAACTACAAACTTGTAGAGGGTGGTGAGTACGTCATATCCAACGGCTATGATCTAAAACAAGTTAGCGAATCAATGGCAATCAGTGGTTGAAGTCACGTGTTTGCGCGCGTTTTTCAAGGAGGAAGGAAGGGCCGAGTTCCACGTGGTTGTAGCTGTAGGTGGTGCTCGAGTAGTGCTTCGAGATGGCGCTTGTTGATCGATGCGAAAGTCGATGTATGGGTTGCGAAAATTTGATGATGATAGCGGCAGTTGGGTTTGAGGGCACGGAAAAATACTGGAACGGGGAAGACAAACACGCACAGCCACGATGTTGCAAAGTAGAGATGGACGGCTGAGATCTATTAGGTTTAGAAAATAAAAAAAATAGTTGTAAATTTAAATGTTTTAAATTCGTGTAACTTTAAAAATTCATATCTTTTTCATACGAGGTCGAAAATGCACGAAACAAGTTGCGTTGGGTTCGTATGGACGAGCTCTATGCTATGGAATTGGATTGAAGTCGTTTGGAGCTAGCAAAAATTTTAGGTAAAATTAAACGTCCGTTTAATTTTATTCGAAATAAAAGCTGAAAACGGAATTGAAAGCAAGGTGTGAACTTCACACTCAATCGAATCGGTTTCGATTTTAATTTTAAATAGTTAGATTTAAAATTCTTGAATGTATGTTTGAATGATGATTGTTATCTATTGATTGTTAGAATAGACATTATACGCCGTTAGTAAACGGAGGTTATTTATTAAAAACATATACCGCGAATATTTCACAGTACAGTGAAATTGGTATTATTTATGTACTTGGAGTTGATTTCCCGCATTTTATAGCGGATGAGACCCTATTGCGCCGCCTATTAAGCGGATAATATTTTATAAATCCCATATACCGCGACCCGTACTGGAACGGAACTGGTATTGTGCTAACTTCTTTGGATGTAGGGAGACATGTTGGAGGGATCCAACTGGATTCCTCAACAGTATTGATTTGATTTCAAATATTTTCATATTTGTTGATTATCATATACAGATATATGATGTCGTTGTTGTCGTGATTGACTATTTGGTGTGTAGCATCATTTGGCCAATTTTGGAATTTTAAAAGGATTTATTTTAAAGTGATTTTTAAAGTATACGTTTATAAAATATTTTTGGAATTGATTCATTTTAAATAAATAAACGTTATAATGTTAATGTTATAAAAATTATGATTTTTGAGGAATATAGTTAAAAGTTGATTTTTGAAAATATGAGGTTAATGATTTTATAAAATAGTTTAAATCGGGATTTTTGAATTTATTGTAAAAAGTTTAAATATAGGATTTATAAAATTTGATTATTTTATAAATCAAAGAAAATGGTGAAATTTATAAAGGATTTTAAAGACTTTTTAAAATAATAATATAAATTGATTTATATAAAAGATTTATAAATTGATATTTATAAATTAAAAATATTTGAACTATAAAACGAGTTTTTATAAGTGTTAGAATGAAGTGTAAATGAACTTCATAAATGAATGAAATTTATAGAATTATAAACGGTGAAGTTATAAATGGAATTTTATAAGCAGTAGGTTTATAAAATTTGTAAAGTTATTAAAAGAATAGTTTTGGGTAAATAAATGAATCTTATAAGTTACAAGATTTATATTTGGGAAGTTTAAAAGAACGATTTTGTAAACAAATAAATTATAAGTATTTAACTTATAATATGGACTGTTGGTATATATTTGAGATATAAATTGAATTGGATTAATAAAGGAGATTTATAAATCGAAGTTTATAAATAGAAATGGAATTTATAGACATTGTTTATAAATTCGAAATGAATGGAAATTGATAAATTGAATGCTGAAATTGGTTAAGGAAGTATATTCACGATTTTGGACAGTGAATATATTATTAAATAAAATGGATATGCTTGGAAAATGAATATTATAATATGAAGTTAATCGTTTTAACGATGTTTTAAAATGTATTAAACATCGAAAACATAGATTTCAACATTCATTGTTGAAATAGACGTTTTCGAGAAATAGAAGGAAATGGTGGACTATAACACTGTTGTTATAGTAAATGATTTCTGAAAGGAAATGTTTTTGTATAGTATTGGGATTTATATATCTAATTTAATTTTGAATCCCTATACTAGTGATTTTGGGTCGTCGTAACGATGTTTTACGCAACATTCGTTATGGCCCAAATAAATGTGTTTAAGTGAATGTTTTCCTTAAAGAATGAAATATACACTTAATTTCGATTTAAGTATACTGAATATTTTCCAAGTGTTGAAACTAAATGTATTTGTGAATTATTTATTTTTAAATAAGTATGGAAATGTTTTCCAATATGAAGTGAATATTTTGAGATTTTATCTTTTAAAGATAAATTAAAAGAATGAATATTAGAAATCGATTTGGGAATCATATATTCATAGATATTTTGGATTGTAAATTCACTATGGAATTTATAAAAGAAAGGGAAATTTGTTTAAAAATAAACATTGATTTATTTTTGAAGTGTGGGAATAAATTTACGGATTTGGAACGTAATATATAAAGTAAATCGTTAAGGATTTATTTAATTGGTTTGAATGAACCATGCTGAAATGAAAGTATTTCCGCGTAAGGAAAATGTTTGAAATTTGTTTTCAAAAGTGGTAAAGATGAATAGTGATTTAAAAATTGTTTCCAAATGGTTGAAGTGTGGAAAATATATATATTGTAAAGATATTTTTGGGGAATAAAAAATTTGGAAAATTATTTGGGATCTGGTGATGTTGTGCATATCCATTGATAGTTCGATAACCGACTATCAATATTTACCTTTGAATGGGTATTTGTTGTGATTTGCTTGAATTTGAATGTCACACTTATTTTTGAATAAGCGCTCACTATTAGGGTTAGCTAGGAAACGACCTTGGGGTCGTATAACCCATTCCGAGTATGTGATACGTCGTTATGAATTGCATTTGAAGACCGGTGTTGAAGACCGGATATTTTTGAAAACGGAAGGATTACCATCGAATGTCTCTGCACCGAATGGCCCCGGTATAGAGATTCCATATGTAATGGGAAGTCCGGACGTGATTAGTGAATATCCGGATTGCAAGGACTTCTTTGTAAGTGCCTTCGGTTCTGTTCGATCCCGGAACAGACTTGTATGGATTGTATGTCTGACATTACAAATTGAGATATAAAGCTGGTTTCTTTCAAATACATATCTTTTGGTGGCGGAGAATTTATTCTCTTAGCATTAACACCCTTCTCTGAGACGTACGAGCTCAGAGGTTATGTAGTTGAAGGTTATTAGTAATATACTTCCAATTTGGTGGTGTGATATGCTAAGTGCTGTTGAGAATTTGTTGAATCAAAGCACAGCTTTTGTATAAAGCGTAGCTTTGTGGACGAGACTGTGTCAGACCTCACACCCCAGAAATGGTCAAAATAGGAAGGATGCGACAAGGTTATTAGGGGGTAGCGCCCCTTTAGTGTATGTCATTCCTTCTAGATAGAGGTGGTATCATGGTATGGAGCCCAGATACTTAACCTATGTTGTTGCTACAAATTTATTTCTTTGTGGTTGTTGAAAATCGAGGATCCTCGGATATAGAACGGTTACGATCGGGGGATGGCATATTCGTGTCAGTAGTTACCCAGTTAGGGGTAACCCGACCTTGTGTTGGCAGAGATCCGATTTGGTTGTCGGGATGTCATTCCAGAGGCGTTTCCATGTGGCAATGGGAAGTTCCTTGGCCTGACCATTTGTTGGAAATCAAAAGAAGCAATACGATCTTGTACGGTTTTAGTTGTAGAGCCTATCATTCACTTATGGTGGCGCCCCACTGTTTGGATGGTAGCTATAGTAGGCATATGATAATGGTCGTATGTTGGCTAAGATTTATATCTTTACTTTCGAAATGATTTTGCCTACACTATGCACTAGTAATAATATCAAATGTTTCTTTTCAATGCGTATCAAGCATCTTTGACTATCATAAGGAGAAATCTCCTCCGATTCTGCGTTTGCATTGTGTGTGTGTGCGGGAGGCCTTATGGTAGTCTCATTTTTTAAAAAGCATTGCGAATTGACTTTAAAAATATTCCTCTATTTTGTTTTTGAAGATAAAATAAACTGTTTTAGTTCTCACACCAGTCACATGACTGACTCGGAGTTTATTGTTTTCCTTCCTAAACTCTGGGTGCCCACCAATTTCCACACGGGCAGTCAAGAGTCAGGTTTATCAGGATATTATGGAATTCGGGAGTTGCTGGAGGCAAGATGGATGGCATGGCGTATTCACTAGTATATAGTATTCATTTTCCGCTGTTTGTTGTTGTTTGTTGTTGTTGTTGTAAACTCTGATAATATAATGAAATGTGATGCAATGAAATGAAATGTGATGTAATGTAATAACTGATATAGTTCTTTGTTTTAAAGATTATTCATTTATCTATTATATGTTGTTCCGCTGCGATTGTGAGATTCTGATATTGTTCTGCTGTTTCTTTCTGTTCTGTTCTATCTTTTTTCTCTTCTTCTATCTTTTTCTTCTTTTTAAACCCTAAGAATTCGTATTTCCGTTCATCTTGAGTTAATCAATGGCGATTAGTGTTTATTCAAGGAGTACGGATTTGCTGATCCTTACAATTTTTCAAAAAAATGGAAATCCTTTCTTTATATGAAAGCTTTTACTATTTGAAAACAAATAGTTTCCGTTTCGGAAAAATCCGATTTTATTTGCACAAGTTAAAGCCCTTTAAGTATAAAACTTGGGTTAAAATTCAAATTCCCAAAACAATACTTTTAAAATGGTTTAAAACCCGTATAAACACATTTATAACTCGTATACCCTTTTTAAACCATAATTTCCTAACATTGAATTCAATTTCAAATCTTGAATTTAAATTCAAATCAAACTATTTAAATTTCAAAACTTATCAAGTTATTCAAAATAACTTTTATCTTTAAATCCCTTTTCCAAAAGCTTTTTATATTAATCCAATTCCATTTCCAAAACCGTTTGGATTCAAAACTCAACTATAAAACTATTCAAAAAATCTGTGTCTAAACCAATTTCCTCGTGCAAGACATATTTGTGTGTGTATAGTGTAGTCCAAGGGTTTTACATAATAGTGCAACAACATCAATAGTCACATATTCAAGCATATGAATATCGATAAGCGGTATAATATAATAACTCTCATCTTTATTCACAGAGTCACAAATAACTAATATACATTCATCATAGATAAAATAAATTACATTCATCACAGCTCAAAACAAAACAATTCATGTCAAAAAGCATTATACATCAGGAATATCAAACAATACAAAGCATTTCATACAATTCAAACATCCATAAGTAAGATTAATTACTCATCTGATAAATTTAAATCAGATTAATTACTTATGAATAAATTGTTAATCTTGGTTAATTAATATTAATTAATTACAAACCACCTAAATTAATTAACCTTTAAAATAAATTAATCATCTTTTAATTATTAATTGATCAACCTTTAATCATTAAATAATTAACCTTTAATTATTTAATTGTCATTTAATTGATTTACCTTAATTAATAAATTAATTAACCCTTAATTAATTAACATTAAATTAATAAAATTATAATAAGTGATTATCCTTAATCACTTCCATTAATTAACTAACCCTTAGTTAATTAATTATCCTCAAAGTAATTACTTTAATAAATTAATCACATTAGTTAATTATCATGTAGATAACCTTTAATTACTTTTAATTAATCATATTAATTAATTACTTAATTAACCTTTAATTAATTACATTAATTAGTTAATCCCATTAATCAATTATCCTTTAATTAATTACCATAAGTGATTATCCTTAATAAATCACAATTTAATTACATTGAGTAACTATCCTTTAATCATATAATTAGTTAACTTTAATCATAAATTTTCATTAAGTAATTATATGTCAGAAATTAATTACCCTTTTTTTTACTTATCATTATATTTCATAAACACTTGTTAATTAATTAAATTGATTCACTAATACATATTTATTCAACACAAAATAATTTATTAACTTTAAAATTTAAAACTTGAAACTCATTAAAAATCTTATTTAATAATTTACTTTTAAACTTGGAAATAAATATATGAAACCTTATTCATTTTTTTTCAAACTTTAAAATTTAGTTAACACAATTTAAATAAAACCCGAGCCCATACCATAAATACTTGAGCAAACTTTGGGTTAAATCTCAAAACCCTCGAGTACAAACGTTTTTCTTCTTCTTTTTTAAAATTTTTTTGTTATGTGTTCTAAATTTAAACCCAGTAATACCCATGAACAACCCTCATTAGTACTCGAGCCACCGGCCTAATCCCCTAATAGCAAACCCGATCCAACCTGCTTCTTCTTCCTTCAACCACCACTGATACACAGTGGCGCCTGTGCATATGCACCGACGCTTCAGTCACCTCCTACTAATGCCTTAACCTTCGACAAATTGACGACATCGCCATCGACCTACTCCATCACCCAGATTGACGAATTATCGCCGAATTCAAGGTCGAGCGTTACAACTCAAACTGGAACCAACCTCTATGCCAAAATTTCTTCGCCGCCGACGATCTCGACCAACTGCTACCCCATCGTTACGACCGTAGCTTCGCCATCGACCAACTTGACGATCCCCCCACCTACGATTGCTTCCAATTCGACAATGACCACGCAAATACCTCGATTTCGACATTGATCAAAACAGGCTATAGAACCCTATTTTGACTTCGAACGATCATCGCGTTGGATTATAAAGTCATCGAACAATTTTCTGTTGATCATTGAACTCCAAACGTGCTCCTCCTTCGATCACGAGATTTATCCTTGCCCCGATCATCGAGAATTGTCGAAAATGCATAGTTAGTTCATCTCATAAATTCACATGATTTACTTATTTAAAAATTATGAAACCTTCATCGAAATTCATCGCTAACCAATTCGAATATGATTACGAAGTTCAAACACAAATTTATGATGATTGAATATGAATATATCCCTGATTTTCACTGTGATTTCTAATTTTTTTTAAAAATTGCCTAATATTATCACTTGAAATTATTTTTAAAATTTTAATTTGACAAGCACAAACAAATTTTGTTTAGAGATCAAAATCCAATATGGATTCCTTTGAGTAGTATAAAATTTTCAAACAGATTTTAAAACCTATCATATGTGCACAGAGGCAAGTTTTTGCCTGTTTTTCCAAACATGCATACTTTATTTATACATATACATACATATATATATATAGCACAGGTAGGTATTTTCACAACAACATTCAAGTATTTATCAAAACTATCAAGTTATCATCATCACAGACATAAAGAATCAAGAAAATATGGTTCAAAAGTTTGCTCACCTTGTAGTTTGGAACAGAGCAAAGAACAGGAACTTGATAATTTGTTTGAGTTGCCATTTGAACTTGCAGCATGGTTAAATCTGAAGTTTTTGTATTTGCGTTTACTTTGTTTCTAGGTTGCATTTTAAATCCAGACTTTGATTTCCAGTTTGACAGCTTCGAAATAGATTGATACTTCCAGGTTGTAGACTATGAACAGATTTTTTTGATTTTTGAACTGCTTTGTTTGATTTTTCCAGGCTTTGAAGCTGAACAAAAAATTTGATTTTCTTTTCTAGATTTGAGATGATCAACAACTTCAAGTTTGAAGTTGCTATGATCTTGTTTCCTGGAGATTTGATCAGGCAACTTAGTACTCGACATTAGCACATTGCTCGAGAATTTATGGATCGTTCGGCATTCTGAACGCTCGGCGCAAATGGCTCAAATAGAATTCGTGAGTACTCGGCATTGGGGGGTGTTCGGCAGTCAGGGTCGTTTGGCATTTAGGAGCGGTCGGCATCCAGGAGCGCTCGGCATCAGAAGAGCGCTCGGTATCAGGAGAACGCTCGGCATGAATGGGCGCTCGGCATCTAGAAGCGTTCGGCATCCAAGGACGTTCGGCATACCAAGGACGTTCGGCATACAGGGTACATCCGACATCTATGAGCGTTCGGTGCCAAATGACGCTCGGCAGGCAAGGACGTTCGACATCTCTAGACGTTCGTCATTCGAAGATCGTTCGGCACCCAGAGGTGTTCGGCATCTCAAGGTCGTTCGACAGTCATAAGTGTTCCGCATTCAACCAGTCTCAATCAACTTCAATCATTGCTCGGCATACACTCGCCACTCGGCATCTCACTTCGTTCGGCATGTAGATGGCGGTTCGGCATTTAGTCGTTCGGCACAACACTCTGGTTCGGCTTCTAGTATTATTCGGCATTCATGCTCTGTTCGGCATTCATTCCCTGTTCAGCATCTATGGATCGGCGCACAGAAACCACTCCATTTGGGCCAAGGTATTCAGCTACCAGGCCCACCAGGGAAGTCCAACCCACCTTCGTCTATAAATAGAGAGGCAGGGGCACAGTGAAAAGGATCGGTTTTTTTGGAGAACACTGGGGAAACTCTGCTGCATTCAACACTCGCTCAAGACTTAATCTTTTACTTTGCAATTGTATTTAAGTAATTGAAAATGGATTGTATCTGTAATCAACAATCAAGGAAAGTAATAGAAATCAACTTCAAAGTGGACGAAGGCAGTTACGCCGAACCACTATAAATTTGGTGTTCTTGTTCTCTCCATTTAATTTTACATACCGTCTTCTGTTTTAATTTCTATCTTCATTAATCCCTCTACACAATCTTTCTCAAGGGTGTTAGTGGCCAATTTTGGTGCTAACATTTTGGTGCTTTCACTAAGAATTGAATTCTCAAGCTGTTACGATCTGCTTTGTAGCTACTGGATTGCATAAATCCCCAGAGGAGATCCAAGATCATTCAGAAGGCATCTGTTGATTCTATTCAGAGTTACAACCAACAACTCTACCATGGGAAGACCACGAACTAGATCTGCCTCTCACAACACAGATGTCCACGAGACTGCTAGCGTGCAACAAGTTGGATCAAGAAATCCGCAAGCAACTCGAGGTGCAGGGCCCTCCACCCAAAACCAAGCGGAAGTCGTTTCCCGAGAAAAGTTCAACGACTTGATAAGGGAACTCAAGGAAAGAAGAAGGCAACTTGCTTAGCAGATTCAAGCCAACACTAATCTCATGACTCAGCTCACTTAGCAGCAGCGTCAGAATGCTGAAGGGAACCTTGCCTCTTATTCTAAATCTGATAGTTCAACCTCGGCTGATGAACCTCCTAGGTGTAGATGCCGTAAGGATGAAGGTGAGCAGGTGGGTGCCACAGATCGATTGACTAAGGATCAAGCCCGTGAAGAGACTGGACACCCGAATCTCCAAGACCCAAATCAGGCGGGACATCAACCCGCACGGTCCCGTGGTACGAAACCCAACCTTCCATCCTCCATACAAACTCCGGACTTAACAGCTATGGTCAGGCAGTTGATGAGAGAGAACAAAGGCTTGACCAATGAAGAATGGGGAGTGTCCAGAAGCCATACTCCCTGAGTACCCCAAGAAGTTCAATATGCCGACCACCCTGGCCTATGAAGGGAAGACTGATCCCAGGCAGCATGTGATGAGGTACGGATGGATGATGGATTCTGCAAGAGCTAATGGTGCAACTAAGTGTAGGTGCTTCCCAATCACTCTGTCTGGAATTGCCACCATGTGGTTTACTCGACTTCCCCCACGATCTATATCCAGCTTTGACGAATTGGCAATGAAATTCATAGAACAATTCATGATACACACCACTCGTCCAAAGGATGTGATGTCCTTATCAAGCGTCATCCAAGCTTCGGGAGAGTCGTTGAAAGCATACTTGCAGAGATTTCATGTTGCGGCTACCGAAGTGAGCAATCCAAAAGAACATGCAATTTTGATGGCGGTAATGCGTGGAGTGGATTCAGACTCTGAGTTTGGAGATTAGTTGGCGGGAAAGCCCCTAGCCACGCTGGAGCGTTTTTATTCGAAAGCTCATCAGTTCATAAGAAAGGAAGAAGCTCGATGGACAAGACGAGACAAGGCACCAGGGCCTGCTCAGGAGACTATGAAAAGTAACGTCGCCATGAAGCAAACCGGCGATAATTCGGGAAAAGCTCGAGTCAACGCCCAAAACAAGCCTGGGCAGTCCAAAGGATCCGGAGGTGGAAATCCCGGAAAGAAAAGAGAGACAGGGAAATGGTAGTCAAGGATCTTGACCTACAATGAATACACCCCACTCATTGCATCTCTAGAGAACATCTATTTTTCAACTTGCAACACTTTTCAATATAGAAAACCACGCCCAAAGGAATCAACGGAGGAACAGAAGCAGACTGGGAAGTATTTCCGCTTTCACGAGTCTTATGGGCTCAACACAGAGGAGTGTAGACACCTCCATGACGCTATAGAAAAGTTGATTAGACAGAAGAAGCTGCAGGAGTTTGTTAAAGACCCACAAGATGGAAGACAAGAGACATCGGACCTCGGACATGGGCCAGCTTCACGCCAACCAGAACAACCTGCTCGAACTGTGGGTAGATTGGTTATAACACGATTGCTGGTGGACCTCATCCTACGGATAAGAACTGGCAGGAGATGGAGCGATATGCTAACTCTTTAAGATATGCGGAGTACGAGTGTTGTTCGAATGTGGAGGATGGGACTCCTGCAAAGCAGCAGCGCACGATGAATGATGATACTGTATTCAGGAGTAGAGATGCGGATAAGGTAGAGGCTCCTACCATCGATCCGATGGTCATATCTGCGACAATCGGGCCGACATTTGTGAAGAGAATTCTAATTGATTGCGGAAGTTCTATTAACATCATCTTCAAGAAAGCATACGACCAAATGAAGCTGGAGATCAAGGATTTGAAACCGTCTAAAGCCAGAATCCATGGCTTTAATGGCGCAGCAATGAGTGCAGTGGGATATGTGGAGTTACCAGTTGAACTAGGGCAAGGTGAGCGTAGGAGGGTGTGAATCCTACTTTCATAGTGTTGGATGTTGACTCTCCATATAATGTATTTCTAGGACGTCCAGCCCTGGCAGAATTTAGGGCACTATTGGCCCCTTGGTGTCTGACGTTAAAATTTCCAACAGACGGAGGTGTTGGAGTGGTACACGACGATCAGGCGACCGGTCATGCATGCTATGTGGTTGAGCTGAGAGAGGCTCGGCGTAAAGAGAAAGGAAAGGTTGCGGACAGCTCCGTCCGCATCCAAAATTATGATGATTGACAAGTAGCGCCTGAGCCCCTGGCTCGTGCAATATTTTCGGATCTATAGAGACATAGATCCGAGAGATGATGATGGGGGACCCAGGGAAACAAATGCAGCACCGGCTGAACTAACAATTGACATCCCAGTCAGCCGGGATAACCCATCACGAATTCTTAAAATTGGATCACAATTCGACCCCGTGGTAGCCAAGAACCTCACTGACTTCCTCCGAGCAAATCTTGATGTTTTCGCTTGGACGCACTCTGATATGTGCAGGATTTCTCCAATAGTTGCGAGTCATATGTTGAACATAGACCCAAAGTACGTTCCCGTAAAATAGAAAAGGAGAGGTATGGACCCGGAGAGGTCCGCGGCTCTCAAAGAGGATGTGGACAAACTCAAAGCTAATGGGTTCGTCCGCGACGCCCTCTATCCTGAATAGGTATCTAACCCGGTGCTAGTGAATAAAGAGAATGGAAAATGGAGAACTTGTGTTGATTATTCTGATTTAAACAAAGCATGCCCGAAGGATAGTTTCCCGTTGCCTAGGATTGACCAGCTGGTCGATTCAACTGCCGGACATGAGTTACTATCATTTATGAATGCATACTCTAGGTATAATCAAATCCTGATGCACCTCCCAGATCAAGAACATACCGGTTTTGTCACAAACGTTGGGTTGTATTGCTATGTAGTGATGCCCTTTGGATTAAAGAACGTAGGAGCAACTTATCAGCGTCTGGTGAATCGGATGTTCAAAGATTAGATTGTTAGAACGATGGGAGTCTATGTGGATGACATGCTCGTGAAGTCACGG
Source organism: Allium cepa (assembly GCA_030765085.1). Classification (NCBI taxonomy): domain Eukaryota; kingdom Viridiplantae; phylum Streptophyta; class Magnoliopsida; order Asparagales; family Amaryllidaceae; genus Allium; species Allium cepa. Next base: position 602,863,649 of record CM060932.1, on the reverse strand, counting down.
CAGTCAAACGACCACATCCGAGACTTAGCGGAGATGTTTGACATACTCGGGCATTATGGAATGAGGATCGATCCTTTGAAGTGTTCATTCGGCGTAGCGTCAGGAAAGTTTCTGGGTTTCATTGTGAATGCGCGGGGAAACGAGGCTAACCCGGAGAAGATTCAGGCTATCTGAGATATACAAGTGCCCAGAACCATAAAACAAGTGCAAAGCCTGAATGGAAAGGTGGCCACATTGAGCCGATTCATATCCAGGGCCACAAACAAGTGTATTCCTTTCTTCGATGTTCTAAAGAAAGGAAAGAGGAATTTCGAATGGACATCCGACTGTGAGGAAGAATTCTGAGCTCTTGTAAGGCACTTAGAAAGTCCCCCGGTATTGTCAAAACCAATAGACCAAGAAATGTTGTACGTATAGTTGGATGTGTCCCAGCACGCTATCAGTACAGCCTTGGTTCGCGAGGAAGACTGGGTTCAAAAGCCAGTTTACTATGTTAGTAAACGCTTGACGGGGGCAGAAAGAAATTATCTAGGGATTGAAAAACTAGCCTATTGCTCGGTGATTGCATCACACAAGCTTCGTACGTATTTTCAAGCGCACTCAATCAGTGTTTATACTAATCAACCTTTGCGGCAGATACTCCAACGACCGGAAACTTCCGAAAGGATGTTAAAATGGAATATTGAGTTAAGTCAGTTCGGTATTACCTACCTGCCGCGAAGGGCCATACAAGGACAAGCACTAACTAACTTCATCGCTGAGTTTACTATGTCAGACGAATCAAACGATCACAATGTCATACCTCTCGTTCGATGGAAGATGTACACCGATGGGGCATCTAACGATCATTGTTTCGGGGTTGGCATAGTTCTTTTAACTCTTGAGAATCGATTAGTTTGCTATGCTTTGAAGCTCGAATTCACAGCAACGAATAACAAAGCCGAATATGAAGCGTTGATCGCCGGCTTAAGACTTATCAAAGAACTGGGAGTAAAATCGGTTGAAATCTTCAACGACTCGTAGCTGGTGGTGTACCAAGTGTGAGGAGACTACCAAGCAAGGGGGCAAAGACTTGCCCCATATTTGTTTCGAGTTCAGAAGCTGCTAGCGAATCTCGAGTATTATGATATTTCACACGTCCCACATGAGCAAAACAGAGCAGCCGATTCATCGGCAAAATTTGCAAGCACACGATGCACAACAAATGCGATTATTTCATGTTGAGACCCTCCATGCTCCGAGTATAGATATGATGAAGGTAGATTTCGTGTTAGAAACAGAAATCGAGAAGGAATCATGGATGAACCCAATCAAGCAGTACTTGCTATTCGAGTCCTTACCCGAAAAAAGGAGCGAAAGGCGACAAGTCTTCCGTAAGGCATCTCGTTATGTAATATAGGATGGACTAATGTATCGAAGGGGATTCTCGACCCCATTACTCCGATGCATTGCCCATGATGAGATAAAACGAGTTCAGAAGGAAGTCCATGAAGGAGAGTGCGGTGACCATACTGGGCGGCAGACATTAGCAAAGAAGGTCCTCCGTTATGGATACTACTGGCCAACTGTGAATCGGGATGCTGCAGAATATGTGAGAAGATGTGCTAAATGCCAGATTTATGCGAAAATCCTGAGAGATCCGCCAATGGAACTCACGCAAATGGTTAGTCCCTGGCCATTTGCAGTGTGAAGAATTGACCTAGTTGGTTCTTTACCTATAGCCAAAGGTGGAGCGAAATATGCAATAGTTACGGTCGACTACTTCACCAAATCGGCAGAAGCAGAGTCTCTGGCCACAATAACCACAAAGAAGGTTATTAATTTCGTCGTACGAAATATCATATGCCATTTCGGCCTTTCACGGGCCATTATTACAGACAATGGGACTCAACTCGAAAGCAAGGAGTTCAAAGAATTTTGTCAGAAATATGGCATTGAGAAGAAGTTTGCAGCGGTTGCTCACCCGAAAGCCAACAGACAAGTGGAAGCCGTAAATAAGATAATCAAGTCCATATTAAAAAGCGTCTGGAAAAGGCTAAAGGCAAGTGGGTGGATGAACTTCCCATGGCACTTTGGGCCTACAGGACAACCCACAAGACCGCGACTAGTCACACTCAATTCACATTGGCATATGGAACGGAAGCTGTCATACCCGTGGAACTTGAAGTTCCATCACATCGGGTAACTTATTACGACCCCGAGTCGAACCAGAATCTTTTATTGGAATCGTTGGACTTCATTGACGAAAAACGCAAAGAGGCCAATTTGAGAGCGGCCGCATACAGACATAGAGTCACTAAATATTATAACGAAAGGTCCGACCAAAAATTTTTGGTGTGGAAGACCTTGTTTTGAAATGAGTTTTTTCGATCCTGTCTCATATGAATCCCGCATGGGAAGGTCCATATGTCATCGAACGGAAGCTTGGAGAAGGAATTTTCAAGCTAGCGACCGTCGATGGTGTGACACTCCCCCGAGCATGGAACAACGAGCACTTGCGGCATTATTATACTTAGTCTATTTCTTTCATGTATTAGTTGCATTTATTTCCAGTACGCTTTTATTTCTAGTCCTTGGCATGTAGTATGAAAATTTAGTTTGCTTTCATTAATAAAGGCTTGAAGCCATCTTTTCCATGAATTACTAATGTTTCTACGTATGATGATCCTGTGACAGGCAAATGAAATTATATTATTCTGGCTAACGTACAAACACATGCAAACGACTCAAATCTCCAAGTCCCCAGAGTGCGGACTGGAGCACTCTAAGTCCTCGGAGCGCGGACTTAAGTATAAACGAATCAAATCTCCAAGTCCCCGAAGTGCGGACTGGAGCACTCTAAGTCCCCGGAGCACGGACTCGAGTATAAACGAATCAAATCTCCAAGTCCTCGGAGTGCGGACTGGAGTACTCTTTGTCCCCGGAGCGCGGACTCGAGTATAAACGATTCAAATCTCCAAGTCCCCAGAGTGCGGACTTGAGTACTCTAAGTCCCCGGAGCGTGGACTCGAGTATAAACGATTTAAATCTCCAAGTACCCAGAGTGCGGGGACTGGAGTACTCTATGTCCCCGGAGCACGGACTCGAGTATAAATGATTCAAATCTCCAAGTCCCCGGAGTGCGGACTGGAGTACTTTAAGTCCCTGAAGCACGGACTCGAGTATAAACAATTCAAATCTCCAAGTCCGCAGAGTGCGGACTAGAGTACTCTAAGTCCTCGGAACGCGGACTCGAGTATAAACAATTCAAATCTCCAAGTCCTCAGAGTGCGGACTAGAGTACTCTAAGTCCCCGGGGCGCGGAATCGAGTATAAATAACTCAAATCTCCAAGTCCCCGGAGTGCGGACTGGAGTACTCTAAGTCCCCGTAGTGCAGACTCGGGTGTAAACGTCTCAAATCTCCAAGTCCCCAGAGCACGGACTGGATTACTCTAAGCCCCCGATGTATGGGCTAAGAAATATTCTAAGTGCTTGAAGCGCGGAAGGAAGCGTGAACTACTCTCAAAGAATCTCCGAGCTATATGAAGGTGAATCGAGAAGTCCATGTTATTCACAACAGCTTGGATCTAAATCACAATCATACAAAAATTAAACGACAAGAGCCTTTTGAAAGACAGAAAAAGGAACTAAGCTTTATTCTAAATAATTTTCTACTACAAGCCCTTCAAAGTTCGGAGTCGACAATCTATTTACAAAGACTACGGAAGTAGATGAAAATAATTACGTAACTTAATATAACTCTCGTTGAACGAGAGTAATGATCACTTCTTTAGCTTCTTCGACTTCTTCACCTCCATTGTCTTCTCGGACGGCTCCTCTCCTAAGCATTTGCCCTTAGTGCTTTTCTTTGATGGAGGGGTAGCAACTGAAGAAGTACGGGGAACCTCCATGGGCTTGGACCCACCAGGAAGGATGACCTTCAACGGCTTATTCAAAGGGTCGTCAAGATCCACAACTCGAGGCTCAACCTTGACCTTGGCTATTTTTCACTTCTCCTCCTCAAGCCGCTCCTTCATACTCAGCTCAGATGTGTGTTCGGAGGCGCCTGTAATTTCTACTTCATAACTCCCATCGATGGGAGAAGAAGTCTCAGATTTGCCTTCATCCAGCGCTCCAATCACTTGAGCATCTGGCCTGGCAGCCTCTCCTACATGAGTGGCCTCACTTATCTTTCCCTCTACCTCCTTGGAATGGGCCTAGGATCAGAACGGCCTGCGCAAAATCATAGAAAACAAGCATTAGAATACAATAGTCCTTCATAAAGAACGACGACTTTTGAAATCTTAAAGTGAAGGGTTATCTACCAGGTTCCGGCAGACTCTCAGCCGTCAAGGGCATCTCACCCTCTGGAATGGAAGACAGAATATGGACGCCAAGGCCGAGGTCCTCTGGATTATAACTGATATGCTGCTCAAATGGATCGAGTACCAGTCGATCGGCCGATTGAGTAGGCACATGAGCTGGAGGCACGACCCCGGACGGACCGATAATAACTTCTTTCCCTTTCTTTGAGGGGAGCTTTGCCATAAATAGCTTTAGCTGCAGACAAGTCTGAAAGCTCATTTCCCTTGAGGAATTCTTTTATCAAGGCCCCCTCATCAATCTCTTTAGTACCGTGCTCGGCCTTCCTGATTTCAATCAAGGCCTCTCATGCCTCGGCTAAAGATTCAAGATAGCCCTTGCCTAGAAAAGTCAAGTCCCGATGCATGAGGACGCGGGCATTGAATTCAGCGATTAGCAGGTTAAACATGCTATTGACCTCTTCCCTACCTTCTTCTCTAGCCGCCTCAAGACGGGAGTCAATGTCCGCAGACGCTATCTTCTTGCCCTCTTCACGGGCTTCACTCCTTATCGCCTCAACTTTGGAAAGCTCGACCTCAATTTTTTCTTTTAAGAGTCGAGTAGCAACAATTTCGTCATAGTATCATTGTGACTCTTCTTGGGCAGCCGTTTTCTCTTCTTTCTCTCCACGGAGCTGCTCCTCAAGTTTCTTGACTCGGAGGCTGAATGCAACCCTTTCTTTTTGGACTAAGTCCTTCTCTAGTGCTAAGGCCCCACAGCGTTGTACTGCATTGTCGATCTCTTTTTTATGTGTCGATTCCAGACAAGTCACGGCTTTGGCAGTATCTTGAGCACTCTGCCGGACGGCCTCAAGTTGAGATCTATAAGTTGCAATCTCTTCATCCCGAGCCTTAATGATATCATTATCATGGATGGCCTCAAGCTTTAGGCGGTCGATCTCATGTTGGCGCTCCATGGAGACTTCAGAAAGTTTTTCAGCCAAATGAACAAACGCGTCGTGTTGAACATAGACGTCGTTGGTACAGGCGATGGCGCTCTGCTTGACATGTCCGGGAATAGGATGAATCGACAGGGGGAATTTCAGGTCATCAAAGCAGATTTTTGGAAATTTATCATTAAGATCGGACAGCCTTTCCGACATGGTTGGATCTGTTGCAAGAGAAGGAGGAGACGGCTTTGAAAGTTCAGCCCTCCTGTGAGGATCTCGGGATTGTCGAGTGGAAGAGGAGTCAGAGTGTTGGTCCCCGGGGACATCAGATTGCGACCCCTTATGGCTGCGCTTATCTTTGCTTTGCTGCAGGTGAGAAGGGGTATCCTGGTGGTATTTCGGCTGATAGTAAGTTTTCTTCCGAGATGACGAGTCCCGGGAATGATAATCTCTATCACCGTCATCATCCATGTCTCGACGTCTTCCGAAACCCGAGTCCCGTCCAGGTTGATAAAAGATAGACGAACCACGAAGGCGATCGAATCTGTGTGAACGACCCATGTCACCTACACAGAATTTAAACAACAACGAATTAGAAAAGAGTAACGTGACAATGAAAATCTAAGTGCAAATTGAAGTACAAGTGTTTGTGCATGTCCTAGTGTTTCCCCCCGACAGACCAGTTGCTTTACTAATGGGAGTTGTTTCTCCATGACTTTGGGCTAGAGCGCCCGCATCGCCTCGGACGGGCGAATGAAGCTTAAATGCCTCCGGGTCGTCAAAGTCGTAATTGAGCAGATCATCGGGAATAGAGAGGTTCGATAGGCCCTTTAAAGAACTTTTCTACGTGCTGTGAAGAAGCCTCTTTCTCCGTTGGAATGAGCGTAACTTTTGAAGTTCCGCCAACCTTCTCCTTCCTAATCTTGTACGTCAATCCCTTTTTCCTCTTTAAGGGGGAAGATGACGTTTCGATGTCGTGCATTTCGACTATCGGATCCCGAGTGGGACCCAAGTTCTTACCTTGTGCTTCGCGTGTTTCATTCCCTTGAGTTTCCCCCTCTTCTAGTGCGTCAGGAGTATGACGTGCTGATGACTCAGCTAATTTTTTCCCTTTACTGGATGCGGGACTGGGTATGGAGACGCCCTCAGGAAGGCTAATCCGAAGACCTTCTGCTAACTATCCGAACCTCGATGTGACTCATTTGAAATGAGAGTTCGGATGTCCCGTTCCTCGGCTGGAAGAGCTTTGATGGCTTTGACGGCTACAGAATACCCACGACCGTCAGGGCGTGGATTGATACTTGAGAAGATGAAAAAAGAATTAGAAAAGACATGACTTTGCCTAAGTATGAATATCAACCCGGAGAAAAGACTTACTTCCTTCCACCCATCTCCTCGTGAAATTGGGAGGGCAACGCACATAGAAACCATTCTTGTTTGTACAGGGCAAATTTGCTCCACGCCCCAGTTAAGATTTGGCATTTGCAATATGGCTCGAGAAACATGTAAGAGGGGCTATCTCCCCGCTTCTTGATCATATAAATATATCTGATGTCGCCCGAAGCTGGGGGCCTAGAGAGGATGGTCATGAAGAGGATGTAGGTACCATAGATAAATACGTGGCCATTCGGGTGCAGTTGCGACGGGGCAATGTCAATGTATTGCAGCACATCCCGAAGAAATAAATTGAACGGTGGCACGCTACCAACCCAGTACATGAATTTATTACACGCCGTGTATCCAACTGGTGGCAAGTGTGGACGATCGTTCCCCGAGGGAACCAACACGTCGTCAAAAGGGATCCCATGGATGGAGCATATTCGCCGGAGCGCAACTTCATTGACCTTCGATGCCTGTGAATCAACAGGGTTATCCAAGAGAATTGCTGCCTCCAAAGCATCGGGAGCTAAGTTATGTGCAGGGGAGGTTGACGGATTTGAAACATCTGTGACTTCTTGTCGGGAGGACGGTCCCGGTCTATCTGAAACCGTGGCGGAGCTAGATCTCTTAGCCATTTCCAATAAATATTGAGTTTGGCAGAGCACCTGTTTGAACTATACTCGAAAAATAATCGGCGTTAGACTTAACAACATAAATTTTCCCCCCCTGTGCGGTGTGTGATCTAGTGCAATCATTCAAATATAAATGTTGAGAAATTATAAATCACATAGCTGATGATATAAAGTTGAACTTTGGACTGTCATTCTCAAAGACCGTCATCGCTGACCGTCTCCGGAAACCAGCCTTGCAATGTTTTCAATTTTGGACTCGGACATCAACATTTATCTATTTTTATCAACTTCATTTCAGGCTTACGAGTAATTGGAACTAGGAAGTTATCAGTTCAGATCAGTTCGATATGCTAGTATGCTGGAGTCCTTGTCCTTGTTTTGTTATACGATTAGGCAAGGTAAATGAGTGTTCGGCCTAAGTATTGTTCGGCTGAGATATGGTTCGGCATTCATGATCGTTCAGTATAAATATTGTTCGGCTTAACTGTCGACCAGCCAAGCTATCATTCGGCCAAATTATCGTTCGGCCTAAGTATCGACCGACCAAGCTATCGTTCGGCCAAACTATCGTTCGGCCTAAGTATCGACCGGCCTAAGTTTTGTTCGGTCGAAATAACGTTCGACATCCTACCTAATTCGTTCTTCCATCCTGTCCTTCCATTCCACTGCTCGGCATGTGGTGAGTCATGCCGAACCAGAATTACGCCAAGCCCCAACGCTCGGCACTCCATTCTTAAAAAAGGTTTCATTCCTTCTTCTCTTCCTCCCTTTGCGCCGAACAACCAGGACTGGTTGTTCGGCGAGTCATACCAAACCATGCTGCTCAGCGTCCAAGCCACTTCCTACTCCTCCTCTATTCTTTTTTCCTCCCATCTCCTTCGGCACAAGGGAACCGTAACGAACCACGATACATCTCTCAGTAACTCCATCGTGTGCTCATCCCCGAACATTTCTCCTTTCTTCCACAACATCTAGCCCTAAATAACATCCTAATAACAGTTCAAGTCCTTCACCCACGCAACACTTATCAGCTACGGTTCTAATGTTCTGATTTACAAACTGGAGCCTCTCGTTAAAGTTTTTTAATCAAGAAAAGGAGTTGAATAGAGGGATAGATACCTAGTTAGTAGATCGGGACGTGGGGGGATGCCGAATGGATTGAGAAGGATTGCTAGATCTTTGGAGGTTGTTAACTGGCGAGGTCTGCAAGTACAAGGTAGCAGAGGTAAAAAGTGAAAAGAGAAGAAGGAGGAAAAGGATGCCTTTATAGGGAAGAAGGAGAAGTTAAAGAGGCAATGACCGGTGGAACCGGTCAATAATGTATCGTTCGGCACACATAGAGCGTTCGGCTTTGGCTGTGTTGTTCGGAACACACCACCTCAACCAGTGATCAAGAGAAGTCACCATCGAGGAGACTGAGCCACGTCTCAAAGCAAAAGCAGCGGATTCATGATTCAAAGCGCATCACGTTCGGCCACGCGATACACTTTGGTGGGCAAGTGTTTCCTGAAGATTTGACCAGGCAACTTAGTACTCGGCATTAGCACATTGCTCGGGAATTTATGGATCGTTCTGCATTTACATACCGTTCGGCATTCTGAACGCTCGGCGCAAATGGCTCAAATAGCATTCGTGAGTGCTCAACATTGGTAGGTGTTTGGCAGTCTGGGTCGTTCGGCATTTGGGAGCGGTCGACATCCAGGAGCCCTCGGGATCAGAAGAGCGCTCGGCATCAGGAGAACGCTCGGCATAAAGGAACTCTTGGCATGAACGGGAACTCGGCATCTAGAAGCGTTCAACATCTAAGGACGTTCGGCATACCAAGGACGTTTGGCATACAAGGTATGTTTGGCATCCATGGGCGTTCGGTGCAAATGACGCTCGGCAGGCAAGGACATTCGGCATCTCTGGATGTTCGTAAGATCGTTCGGCACCCAGAGGTGTTCGGCATCCCGAGGTCGTTTGGCAGTCAGAAGTGTTCGACATTCAACCAGTCTCAATCAACTTCAATCATTGCTCGGCATACACTCGCCACTTAGCATCTCACTTCGTTCGACATGAAGATGGTGGTTCGGCATTTAGTCGTTCGGCACAACACTTTGGTTCGGCTTCCAGTATTGTTCGGCATTCATGCCCTATTCGGAATCTATGGATCGACGCACAAAGACCACTCCATTTGGGCTAAGGTATTCAGCTACCAGGCTCACTAGGGAAGTCCAACCCACCTTCGTCTATAAATAGAGAGGTAGGGGCACAGTGAAAATGATCAGTTTTTTGGAGAAAACTGGGAAAACTCTACTGCATTCAACACTCGCTCAAGACTTAATCTTTTACTTTGCAATTGTATTCAAGTAATTGGAAACGGATTGTATCTGTAATCAACTATCAAGGAAAGCAATAGAAATCAACTTCAAAGTGGACGTAGGCAGTTACGTCGAACCACTATAAATTTGGTGTTCTTGTTCTCTGCATTTAATTTTACATACTATCTTCTGTTTTAATTTCCTATCTTCATTAATCTCTCTACACAATCTTTCTTAAGGGTGTTAGTGACCAATTTTGGTGCTAACAGATCTGTCTCTGGTTTTCTTCAGATCTTTGATTAGTTGAGTTTCTAGGCTTTAATTTTTATAGTTAAAGACCTTTGATCAGATTGTAAATTGAAATATGGTTTTCCAGATTTGTTTAAATAAATTGCTTCATATTTCTGAAATGAATCCAAGCTTTATTTTCTGGTTTTCAGTTATGTTCAAGTCTGATGCTAAGTTGAATTTAGTTTCAGGCTGAAGCTTTTTGCTTTGATTTTCTGGATTTATTTTTTAGCTTTGATCTCGTTTATGAATTAATTACATTTGTTTGCTAGGTTTTAGATTTGAATTAACTAAGAAATGAGAAAGCAAGAAGTGTGGATATATATAAACTTGATTTCTTTCTAATATATTTGATAATTTAAATTAAAAAGAAAATAGAACTTGCCACTTATAACTTCATATAATAAAAGAGCTACACTTGTTTAAAATTTTATGTATATGGCTTACAAATGTGTTATACAAGTCATTATATTTTTACAAATGTTATTTACGATAAAATTTAAGTTTAAACCTTTTTCTTGAATTTATTTACAAATTATGTTTTAAACCTTATTCTTTAATTAGTTTATAAATTTTGTTTTAGTCCTTAATTTATCAATTTGTGTAAATTATGTAATGCATTTTCTATTTATTTTAAATGTATACAAAACTAAATTTTATTTCAAGCATAAATAAAATGCTTAAAAATTTAGTTAACTTAATTACATATACATATATATTTTCAATTTAATTTCACAAACCATTTTTTATCAAACTTTATTTAAATTGGAACTATATACTTTTATATAAACATGTATACTTTTAAATGTATATATATACATACAAATTACATTTAGTTATATTTAACTTAAAATTAACTTAATTTATTATACTTAAATGTATATAAATAATATTAGTGTTGAGAATATTCAAATTTAACTTTTAAAAAAAATTATTATATTAATTTTCAAAATATAACTTCCAAATAATTATATTATAACTAGAAATTTTTTTTTATTAATAGTATTTTCAAATTCAATTTATTCGCAAAATATTTACAATTGAATTCCCAAATTAAATTCAATTTATTTTCAAAAATATTTATTTTAGAGTTTCTAATTCAAAATGAAATCCCAAATCAATCTATACACATATAATAAACAGGCACCTCTCTTATTTATTTTGGAAATTTTCAAATTAATTCTCAATTAAATTCTAAAATTTAAATTAAGTACCAATTTAAATTTGTTTTAAAATCGGGATCATCACACAAAGTATAATAGTTAAAGTGACATTAACTAAATATAGTTACAAACATTAGACCCTTTTACTTTTGAAAGCAAATGATAACATTATATTATATAACATCACTTCTATTACGGTCTTAAACATAAAGTGTGGCCTTTATTTGATATTTAAATGGTTGTTTAACTAAACTTGAATTAAGCTTGAAAGTGTTTGAAGCGAGAATAATCATTATAAGTGCACATCGGAATCCCTTGTTCTTGGGAATATTTATGAATAAATAGAAGATATTCTTAAGGGTTACTTTCCATGGTATTTAATTATCCTAATGGCATCACTTACTATAAAAATTTAAGGTCTTAAATCATTTGTGAAAGTGGTTAAAACTAATAACAAAAATAGTGCTTTTAAATGTTGTTTTAACACGGACTTTTAATAGCATTTACAAATGTTGTAGTAAGTTGCTTATGTTTTGTTGTTTACTTACTCGTTTAAAAGGTAATTAATTTTCTTAACACTAAAAGCCGACGAAGTAGGCTTATCTATTTCTAGGAGTTAAGATTGATGTCGAGTAGGTATGGAGCAATAGACCTCTTACCTTTCGGGCTTCCCACTTGAATGAGGAATAGTTAAATCGGGAATGTCAGAAATAGGTTAATCGTATTGTTTTCTAACTCGTTATGGAAGTCACTAATACTATACTTAACACTAAAAGCCAACAAGCATGCTTGTCTATTTGTGATTCAAGAATGAAGTGTCTAGGAAACACTTTGTTCCAACCAGTACTCTAACTTACCTGCCTTCACTCTTGAACGAGGAATGGTTAAGTTGAAATGTCAGAAACGAGTTATGTATAAGAACATTGATATTTATAAGCTATTATTTTGACTAGATAATCGATTAGTCGACTATCGAACTCAACTTATTATTAAACCAAGATCTTTAAAAAGGATGTTTTAAAGATAATATAAGTATGGAATGGTTTTTGTGTTTGTTGTGACAATGTTTTATTAAAATTCGTCTTTAACGCTTTTCCATTAAACTTATGAATGTAAATAAATCTTTAAAAATGATGTTTTAAAGATAAGCATAAGTGAAATGGTTTGGGTTTGTAGTGACAATGTTTTAAATAACATTAGTCTTAAGCCTTTTGAATGGATTTGTGAAAGTACTTAGATCCTTAAAATTGATATTTTAAGAAAATTATAAGTAAGGAATCTTTTGGAAAAATATCAAAAGAGAAAAGGTTTAAAGTAAGAAATCTAGTTAATGATTTGTGAATATACCTATACCATTACAGATAAGTATATGAATACTTTTTGAAGTATAAAAAGAGTAAAGGTTTTAAGTAAGAAATCTTGTTCAAGATTTATGAATATACTTATACCATTTGAGATAAGTATATGAATATTTTTTGAAGTATTAAAAGAGTACAAATGAATAGTAGATATTGATAAACAATGTTTTATTAGATAAAAGAAATTTTACTAATAAAAGAGGTTTAACTAATAAAAGATTAAATAAACAAAAAAGGGATTGAAAGTCCTGTATGTGACTTAATCATGCTTTATGTGATTTGATCGTGCTTTGTTTGTTTACTCGTTTATGGAAAATATTTAGTCGTGTACACTAAAAGCCGATGAAGTAGGCTTGTCTATCGATAGGAATTAAGACTGATGTTTATGTAGGGATATGAGCAATGGAGCTCTAACCTACCTGCTTCACTCTTGATTGAGGGATAGTGTGAAAGGAAAATATCAAAAACATGATAAGTGTACGATACTTGGTTTCCATATGCGATCGCTCTCACTATCATTGAATGACCAAATTCAACGATTCAGTCTTGAAGAGACTGGGATTGTTAAGTGTTTTTTACTTATCGAAAACCACTTCAAGGTTAAGATACGTGTTCTATCTCTTGGAAGTGGATCCGTTTGAGATGTGGGAATCTATGTGGAGATTCAAGATCTTTTTAAGATGCTCGAACACATGTTGTTGTCCATGATCTATTCAAGATGTGGGGACCATGTGTGATTCCGAGATCTATAAAGATATGGGAATCCATGTGTGGTTTTGAGATTTGTTCGAGATTTGAGGATCTTATTTTGGATTCATATTCTATTCGAGTGATGAAGACTCGTGTAAAATACATCGAACGTAACCTCAACACGGAAAAGACTAAAAATAGAGTAGGCCCCACAACCTAGGGTTTAGCTGACCTATATCAGCGTGTTGTCAACTCCATACCTAGAGATACTTATCAATTGTTGGGCTGCGAAAGTTGATGATATTTGGTTCACGTTTCTCATGTTTATGTCCGGACACCGAATCGTTTGTGTTTACCTGAAGGTATATTCTATCTAGAGATATACGTTGCTCGGGTACTTTCTGACCATTCTGCAGGAGATTGGATCTAGCTCGATCGGAGAGATCTCTATGGAAAATACATTATGCGAACGCTACTTATCGAATTTGATTGTACCCTCTATTATGATGTTGAACATAACAAATGTACCCATTCTAGCTATGTTATAATATTTGTATTCTACACCATAGACATTACTATTATATCGCCTTATATACCTAATAGATGTGGTTGTTTTAAAGGGAACTCTGTTATGGCATTTCATGCAGTCTCAAAAGTAATGTTATACGTTGGATGCATATTTCTTGAGTTTTTCTTACCGGACTTATGTCTGATGCTTGCTTTTTGTTATCTTAAATTCCTCACATACTTTCAAGCAGTTTGAGAAAGGTAGGTTTTCATTGATGTTCTTTGGAGTTCGAGAAGACGAGCTGCATGTTTTGCTACCATAGTATTCTTATTTCTGCTGCACCACTATATTGTACATATTAGCACTTGTGAGGACAGGTTTTTATAACTGGCCGGGATGATGATAGTACTTGGGTTTCATAACTCCAATTGTTTGTGTTGTAGTAACCCCTTTGTACTATTCTTTGGTATTATATATTATCATTCCGCTTGAGATTCTGATATTGTGTTTCTTCTTCCCTTTTTTGTTTCTTTTTCTTTAATTTTACCAAACAATTCATCCTTCCGGCACTTGGATGCTCGGCACATGAATACCGTGGATGTATTAGTTTCATCATTTAGAGGTCTAGAAGGCGAGCCGTTAAACAAGTCATAGAAAGTTTACAAGCAATATGGCCGCGCTACCAAGGTTTCGGCATACATATTTCACATACACATGCATAAATGAGATGTAAATCAATGGTTGCGAGGAATCTTGTTGGATCCCTCTACAAAATCAAATATTCTAAAGTGTTCTTGTAGCGACCAATTCGCTACGAAACACTGCGACTTCCATTTCCTTGCTTTTGTCCCCTGCAAAACATTGGCTATGTATGCCATCCACTTTCAAGCAGGAATATATTTCCAAACACAACATAAGCGAGTCGAATACATATATGCACAATAATATACACAATTTTAAAACCATTAGATATCTCACTCTTAATTTTGACTAAATGTTTGCTAGAAGCTACCATACCCAACTCAACCTAGCAACAACACTACAACATCGCAACCCCTTTCTGTGCCCTTAAAAATCACTCTACTACTCCTTAATTGCTCACGTTAAAGCCGCTCCCAAAGACCCTAACTACTTCCAACTACCATAGCAAATAGCACAAAGCCTCCTCTTCCTTGCAAACACAAGTTCAAGACCCTGGGACCCTTTATTTGCTCATGGCCATGGGGATTAATTGGGCATGTGGCACTAAAGTTTACATATTTGGGTAGGTAAAAGGTATGGTTATGGTGTATTGGGCTTTTATAGAGAGTTTAGGGGAGCAATGGGGTTTATTGAAGTACTTAGAATTTACATTTGAATAAAGAAAATTTGACACAATGAGAAGCTAAAGAGAAGAGTGAAATGTAAATGAAAAATGGAAGTGAAGGTCACTTTGATAAGAAAAGAACTGTGGCAAAAGACATCACTCGCCCCTTTACCAAATTACCTAACTACCCCTCCACCACTATTCCATTGTAAGCTTCCTCCATGGGCTACTCCATGTTCCAAAGTACATGCCATAATAGCATGTATGACCCATCACATCACAAAAATGTCTTCTCTTTTTGCTTTATTACTAAATGACATCATTAGGCACTAATTAATTTGCTAATTATACTTTTAGTGCTAGCCACTTTATTATATGTTAAATGTATATACAGATATATACAAATGTGTGCACAATAAGTTGCGATAACTTCCGCTTGATAAAAAGTTGAAAATCCAAAATATGAATTTCAGTCACATTTTCAATTCTTTATTGAACTATTTGTTTTTGTAAACAAATATTCAAAATGTGTTTACCATCATTATTAAATAATAAAAATGAGTTTTTTAGGTTTATAAAATCAAATATTTAAAATTAATTAAATAATCAAAGCGATAAAATTCCAAGTTGTTACATCCTTCCCCTTTAAAAGAATTTCGACTCCGAAATTTCATTACAATCAAACAAGAAAGAAACAACACAAAAACCTTAACCCTTTTACTTAAGCTTATACAATGTGCATGAGTCATCTGTACACAATACACGAACCAATCACTTGCTTGAATATATAAATTTCTCATTCAAACTAGTATGGATCACTCAAATTCTCCATTACAAAACTCTAATTCAGTTCCTTGATCTGATACTTATGTTTTCCTTACATAGTCCTAAATTTTGATAGAAAACACTCACATTATCCAAAGAATACATTTCAAGGACCCACAGTCGATAAGTCGAGTGAAAATGCCTAGTTCGAACTGGTGCATAACATTTAGAAATCTTATGCCAAACTCTAGATCAGGAACTGCCATGTGAATAAAATGATGCAAGTCCAACTTAGGGTTTGATCCCTTTTAGGACAACGTGATAATTACACCGATCCAATTCTTTTCACTTCCCAAAACTAATCATGAAAACGTTTCATAAAAACATAACTTAAGTTTTAAACTTATATAATACCTTACTACATCATGAGAGTATAGACAACTATCTGATTTAATCTTTTATCTTTTCTTTTTTTCTTGAATTCAGATGCAGGCTCAAATCAAATCTGGGTCTTAAAAATGAGTCGACCTCTTAACCCTTCCAGTCTAGTAAGTACCTAAGAAGAGTAAGATGCTGATAACCCACTCTGTCTTAGAGTCTATTTCTCCTTAGAAATCTCTATGGTGAAGATGTTTATTAGTTGGTCCAATAACATCAAATAGTTTTCACAATTTAGATGTTAAAAAAAAAGACACGTCTCAATATTTTTTTTTATTAAAACAATCTTATTAAATTTAACCTATTAAAAATTGTGTTAAATTATTTCTTTTCCAATGAAGAGTGATATAAACCCATATTAAAATTTTCGTTTATCAACACACTTTATCAAAATACCATTTTATTTTGGGTCCATTTTCTTTAAGGAAACTTAAGAACTAAACGCCCGCTTTATATTTCAAAACCATTTTGAAATGTTACCATCTATTTTAATCCATAGAAATATATATATATATATATATATAGATCGAGTAACAAAAAAATGATACCAAGGAATTAGATCCTGCCAAGTAGAATCATGCATCTCCTTACCAAGATGGTTAATTACTTAAGAGAAGTGCTTACCATCTGAACACATCTCTTCCTCGTTTTTAATCATCTTCGAGCCACTCGAACTAGTTAACAGAAAAATGCATCTTCTCTTTCAAATCTCATTTTGAAACAATATGGTATGTATGTTTCTAGATGAATAGTTTTAATAGAATATCTATTACAAACTTGCTTTGGGTTCGTTCGGATTCGAACTTGTTTCGATCGTACAATCATCTTTATATAAAATCATTCCTTCTTATATCAAAAAAACTTTAACACATTACTATCGAACACCTTATAGTCAAATTGTGAAACTTAATTCATAAGGTGTCTGTATTCAATCTAAATTAAACCAAACAATAAATGCTTATAAATCGGCCAAGCATAAATAATCAAACAATAGTCAATGCTCCTAAATTGGACGAGCATGACTAATCAACAATAAATGATAATAATTGAATATGATCATTTCCTAAAAAATAAACACATAACTATATCAATTTTTAAAAAAATTATTCTTTTATATATAAAATATAATCCTGGGTAAAATTATTTAATTTACCAATTTTTTTAAAACAATACTATGTCGGTTTGCCTTGTTCAAGTGTTTAAACATCTCTATTAATATTGTGTCGATTTACCTAAGCTCTGATATCACTAAGATAACCTGCCTTTTCGACTCTCAAAATTTGACACTGATGCATCCATAGTATTCATGTGCCAAGCATCTGAGTATAAGAAAGACAGATTGTTAGGGTGAAAGAAGAGAAAAGATTTAATAGAATCTAACATAGTGATGAGTAATATTTAATTTCCAAATGGTATTTATAGAAGAAAACTTTAATACACTTACAACTATCAGAGTAAACTAATCTATCATCAGCCTAGATAGTTGTAACAGTCTGTCCTTACAAATGCTGATAAATACAAAACAAGCAATGCATCCTAAAAAAATGTGAATATGTCTTGGAGGCATCCGGCTCGTCTCTTGAAGCTCTAAAGCATCCATAACTAAATCTGGAAATATACTCAGGTCTGACCCGAGTATTATAAGAAAATAACACCAAGATCAATGAGGTACCACCGTGATAATCTTAAATAATATGGATTTTTATATTTATGAAACCCTTTAAAATATAAAGGTATCTCATAAGCCTACGCCATAAATAAACCCGGACACGTTTATAACTTACGATAGCCAAACCATTTTTATTAGAAAATCTTGTTATATTATAATAATGTCTAGGGTTTAAAATATATATAACATAGCTGAAATGCTTACATCTCACATTCTAGCATATTTTGTATACAACTAATTATCTAAGTAAAGTAATGGGAAATGAATTCCATCAATGACAGGGCTACAGGTGTACTGTCCGTCACAGTACATCTCTAGATAAAATATACCAAGGCTACAAACCTTGTAACCCCTGCATGGCAAGACAGACCGACCCCTTTGCTGGATTGTACTGAATATGATCATCACCCCGGTTGTTGGCAAACCATTTCTATGGCCATTAATGTACATAATCTGTAAATATCGATCTAGATACAAGTGATGATCATATCCTAATAGTAGTGAACCACATAGCTTTGTGGAATATCCTCTTTTTTAGTCATTTCCGTGTGTGAGTCTTTAGGAAATGTTTTACCTTTTTAGCAAATCCCACTTGTAATGCTAACATTTCCCTCTAAGAAACAATACAATGCCAACATTCTTCCATCCGTCTTCAATTTCCATCGCCTTCAAGATGTCTCCAATTTAAACACTTATGCTGGTTTGAAGTGATTTTGGATAACGCATGCTTATCCAATTCCGGTCTTTCCAAACCAACAATCTATAGTTTCAAAACTAGCCAAGACTTGGAAGTTCGTTAATTTACTATCAGATAAGCAAACAATCCAATTAAAGATTTAATCAAGCATCATTAAGCACATAAGTTAGCATTAAGCCACTTTAATTAATCCGTTCATTAATTAAAACCACTTTGTAAGTACCTTAGAAAAATATTCATATACTTAATTTCATCGATAAAAGTATATTCACGAAATCTTAAGAAAAAATTCCTTTCTAAAACCAACTTAATTGGGTTAAAATAATATTTAAAATGTTGATAACAATAAACCCAAATCACTTTTGGTGCAAGTAAGTGGATCTTATAGAAATTAAATCAAATATACTTACCACCACTTTGCTTTCAAACTTGTATTATGCCTCGATTAACAATATAGTCGGATAAGTTGGCGTACCATCCTTGCCTCAACATACATTCTTAAAGTCTGACAAATAGAGATGATTTTTCATACCTTAGAATTTTGTGTTAAGTATGAAAAGAGCGCTTTCCATACCACCATAAATTATAAAGATCATTTATAGAAATCGAATCTCATAAACTTGTCACATTTTCGATATTTTGACTTACTATATCTCTCGTCCTGAAACAAAGCTAGGTATGTCAGGGCACTGAGTGTACCTAGCCTTGCCTAGCTAAAACACTTTGATTCTAGAACTCATAGATAGAAGATCAATCTACTCATCGGCTTCAAGCGCCAAGTATAAGACTACTCAATTTCCATTAGCAACTGAATTCATATTTATAATACTTCATATACGTAGCATCAATATTTGATTTCAACTTAAATCATCCTTTGGATAACACTAAAGCCATTCAAGTTGGGGTACTATTACCTCTCAACCCTTTATTTGACAACTTTCTTATCTTTCAAGATAAGTGGAAGTTTCTCTACCTCGAAGTTTAATGTCAAGTAAAAGACCTCATAATCCCGTATACTATTTATAATAAATAAAACAGAAAAATGATATAAAGGACAACATTCATCAATTTTTTAGCTTTAAAAACATGCTCTTAATTTTTTTAGTTAGACGGATAAACTTTTCAATATAATAGAGCAAAAGGACAGTGCTACCGTATAGTATCAGTTTAATGAACTGCAGTAGCAGTTTTGAAGCATTTAACATTTTTTTATTTGTAGTAGTATTTTTATGGTTTGTAATATCATTTATAGGTGGAGTATGTAATTGTGATGATCCACATTTCGGAGGGTTTAAATCGACAATAATCCACACATATCCAACCTAAACAAACCGAAACATAGCTAATCAATGGGGTTTGTAACGGCCCACAAATCTGTACCTCTTTGAGTCGACAATATTCTCCATCAAATCAACTCAAAGTGGACGGAAATACAAACCAAGAGGTAGAATAGAAAACAACATCAGAATCTCACAATCGCAGTGGAACAACGTATAATACATAACAACATATTTTTATAAAAATGAATCTAGAATTGTATAATACTTACAATCATCACAGTATAGCACAATCCATAGCACACAACTCGACAGTTATAATAACTTGTCCTCACAAAAGCTGACTATACAGCTTACACTACACAATGAGGTATACAGCAAGTACGTGTGACACATCTTGCCATCCACCTCGTCTCTTGAGCTCCACAGCATCCTCTCCTGAATCTGCAATACTCGGTCTGACCCGAGCATTATAATAAAATAACACCTGAGTCAGTCAGGAAAACTTACGTGAGATCCCCTGCAACACAAGACCTGAGTTATCCCTTACTAGATAGTCCGAAGAAGATCACTCCTCAGTTGGGACCAGCAACCGCCCACTAAGCCAAGATCAAAAAGGGACATCTTGACAAGGATGATCTTACCCTACTTGGATGCTACCCACTTAGCCTTGCTGCACCTCCCCCATTTTAGCCATTCCAGGTTGATGAGTCTTGAGGCTATGCGTTACCTTTTTAGAACACATTTCGCTTAGAATTCTCATCGTCCTCCTAACGATGGTCTGATAGCATTCGTCCATATAAGTTGCTCTAGGTCTAGACAAACCAAATCACCGTCTTCATCATCTTCACGGTCTTCATTCGCAAATGTTCAAACCGGATCGAAGTGGTTTTCGAGTAATTAAACAAGGTCCCGGTCTCTTCGAAACGATTGGCGCATTGGCCAATATATTGATAGTTGGTTATTTAACTATCAAATTAAATAACCATTCCACTAATTATTTTAATTCCCCTGGAAAACATTAAGCCTTACTAAATTTAGCTTTTAAATAATTTAGATCACTTTATCCAAAAATATACATTTACAACATTTAAAATAAAGCTACTTAAATCACTTTATCCAGAATAATCGTTATGAAATTCTATAATAATTTCCCAAGCAAAACTTTTGCCAAAACTACTTTTAAAATCAAAATATAATATAAGGTATAAATATTTAATAATTATCCTTTGCATCAAAATACTAATTTAACCTTTGAAAATAATTACAACTATGATTAACTTAAATAAATATTTACTTCAACAATTTTAAAACGACTAGATAATAATTTTTCAAAACACTCTTTCAAAACCACTTTTAAAACTACTAATTTTTACTAAAAAATCTCCTTTGAAATTATACTTGCCTTTTTCAGGAAAATACACTTTTCATTCCAATATATCCTACCTAATCATTTATAAATCCTTCTTGATTTATTCCAATTTAATTTACGTCTTAATCCCGTAAATTTTCTTTCTACACTTTTAAAAATAAACCAACCTTTTTATTTTTAAAACGAATTACCCTTTCCTTATAAATTCCCGTCATGAATTTAAAATCCAAAATATCCACCGATATTTATTTCACATTATTTATAAACCTCGTTTACAAATTCCATGGCCACATTCCCTTTTAAATCATGGTTTCCAAAACACTTAATCGATTTCCCAATCGATTCTCTGAATTAATTCCATTTTAAAAATTTATTTCGATTTACCCATATTTATACCAAAATCCATTAATTCCAGTTTTACTCCTTTATTGTGATTTAAAACCTTATTTAAATCTGAATATCAATTTCATGCTTCTTTCAAAATTTTCCCTCTTATTTTCCCAACCAACTTAAATCTTTCATTTAAAAACATATTCCTTCATACTTACAAACGATATTGCTTAAAATCCTTATTTAAAAAAAAACCATTTTTCACATTTATTTAAAATCCTTATTTTTCCCATATCCTGGAATTTATTATATAGGATTTAAAAATCAACTATTTACTTTTTCCCGATTCTTTTCTTTATAAATTTATCCATCTTTACTATAATTTTCTTACCTTAATTTTTCCTTTTTTATCTCCCTTTTAAAATTCAATATTTATATTTTTTCATGTCACGGTATATCCAGTAATATATTAACATCCAATAATTAATTTTCCAACATAATATCATAGATTATTGAAAATTCCATAAAACTAAATATGAAAATAATTCAACATTTCTGAGGAATCCAATGCGATACCTCCAACCTGTTTTCCTGCATCCACAGATGTTAGTCAACAAATAAAATACTAATCCCACTTCAAGGTGGGATATCACGGTATATAGGGTCATCGGCTATTATATGGGGCGCATAGGGTCTCATCCGCTATATAATGCGGGATTATCAATCACTTCAATATATATATATATATATATATATATATATATATATATATATAATATCACATCCAGACTGATAATAAATAATCAATTCAAGAAATCAACCCATAATTTAATTTTAACAATTTAAATTCATAAGTAAATCCATTTTGAGTGAGATTAACTCACCTTTGAATTTTTTTGCAATTTGACCCAAACTGGCTTGTTTTCTTCACGATTGCAGACTTTGTATAAATATCATACGGTTTATTAACATTTGAACTAATCGAACAATTTATTACCACTTTAATAATTTAATTTTAAATCCTTCAAATAATTTTTTTATATGGGTATATCTATATTTCTATTATATATATTTTTTCTGTAAATAACAAAAATGGTAATTTCCTTTACTACCAATTTTTTTTGATTGATGAATAAAGATCAACAGATTTAGTTAAGGATTTAAACTAGAATAACAGTAGATAAAAATGTTTAAAATGATCCGTTACATAATTATTGTAATAATAAAAATTACCCTTTGTTAATATATATATGCCTACAAAAATAAAAAAATCCGATTTTAATAATTCCTATATATCTTTTTTTTCAAACATCTAATCTGTATGTATCTTTCCCATATTACATATATATGTATATATATATTTTCAAACATATATGCATGAATATATTTTATTAAGTAAAAAGGATAGTACCTCACTGCCTCAGGTCGAACCCGAGATACTCAAGCCTCCACCAAAGCCAGCCACGCCGTGGTCAACAATCGTCGGCCCCTATCTCCAATGCGTGTGCTTACGCGAGCGCACACCACCCAATCGAATGCGTCACCTCACCCAAAACAAAGGCATCGCCGAGGAACTTCGCAGATTCTAACCTCCCTCCCCGCACGCAAGTGCGCGTCCCTGGTTCTCGTCGATGAATAGAGACATCCTTGAGTTCGAATTGAATTTGAATGAATTGAATCGAACTTATACATGCAAATGTTTTAGTTAGTAGAGATTGTAATGGCCGAGATTCATATAATTAAAATTTGTTCCGAGATCTTGAACCGATTTAATTTCGTATAATAATTTTTTTCGATTCACTGCTTCGATTTTGAAAGAGGAGGAGGGGTTCAGCTTTGATTTTTATTTATTTGAATTGCCCGGCCATTCAATTTTTTCAAACAACTGCTTATACTTTTTTTTCTTCTGAACTGTTGGCTGCTAATATAAAGAAGAAGAAAGTGATTGAGAGGAAGGTAGCGTATACAAGAAGGCTATAGTGATGATGAATTGAAAGGAATGAAAAAGTGCTGTTGTGAATGGCATTTTTGACTAGTCAAAGATATATAATATTGTTTAAATTTTAATCATCTCGAATTTGCAACTCAAAATCTCGACCTCCTATCAAGACGTGCCAGGCATTTATTATGTTATACCCCTATTCTGAACGCAATGGACAAAGTTTCTAGTCCTAATTCGATCGTATGGAGAAGATAGATTTTGAACCTAGTTATTATATTGAATTTACATTATAGATTCCAGCTTTTACCTATCGTATGATCACACGACAACTCCAAACACTACAAAATTTGAAATTTGATAATAATACACTATTATGGATCCAATGGAAAAGGTTTCGTCGAAATCTGAGACCATGCCTTGGAAGGCTAATTTTAAATACCAATTTAAACTATAGATTTTTAAAACTGAAAAAAGACTATTAGATTCAAATTTAAAACTTTTATTATCTTCAGTGTTATCAATACAAATTTTGCAAGCCTTCTAATTATTTTTAACAAGCTCGAAACTCCCGATTTCATATTTTACCCAATTTCTAATCATTAAATCCAATAATTTAATTACCCAATAATTGGTTATATTTGAAATTCAAGTTAACAATTAACTTTTAAATATTTAAAATCAATTAAATATTCCAATTCCAAATATCACAAAGTTTGAGTCGCTACAGGGTTAATTAAGAAAAATAAATAAGAAGAAGAAAACAAAGACAGAGTCTCGCAGCGGAACGATAAAATATAATAATCAAATAAACAGTACATGAAATTGTTTACTATACATTTTATAATAATTTATACAATATTTATCAAAGTTATATATACAATAGGGATAAATAAAATAATGCAGCAGCCAACATGATGCAGGAATAATAATAGTAATAATATACCAAATCTTCTTCTTCGTCCTCCGGAAAATGATCTTCAATGCGCTGAAAAACCCAAGGCTGACCCGAACATTATGAAAAGACAAAACACTCGAGTCAAGACTAAAATATTCTTATACGAGTTAAATCGATATTGGCTGTAACATGAGTGCCACGACGTCAAAGATGTTTACGAGGTTTCATATCTTCTATCCAGTGTATAACATGGGTGCAATAACTCAAGAGATGTTACTGGATTTTCCATCCCTTAAGGATCTGTCAAAATATTTATATGTAGTAGAATACGCTACGTATAATGTCTAATCAGTAAAATAAATGTTTTTCTTAGCTTAAGGCTTCACATTGATCCCCCTTAACGTGTTTTAAAGCATTGGCGTACAGTTCGCACTTGACATAACCAGTAGCACGTCGCTAGTCAGTGATGTGTCGTGATACGACAACACTATACCAAAATCCTAAGGGTCTCGTGTAGGGATAAAAGTATGACAAGGCACGTAAGGCATGACCGCCCACTGCATCCATCCATCCCACATCGAGTCAAAAGGAGGCTATCCCAAATCAAGGTGCACCAATCAAAACCAACAACAGAGTAATAATGTGGACCGAGTCCAAGAAAATCGAAGAATGGATGTCCGCAAAGGGTAATTAGGCCACTTGGCTTTTTCAAGCCATCCTGTTTTAGTCATTTCAAATTAGCACAAGTGCCAGGGTCTATCCATCATCGTTATCTTTCTTCAAATTCAGCAAACGACGCCGAATCCAACCACTTCATTCTGGAGTGTCCCCGTGTACATGGTTGTTAAAGTGGTTCCAATATTGACAGAGAGCATGTCAATAAGAGGCTCTTGTCTATTTAACAACTAAACGTCCTTTACACACCGGTTGGTTCTTTTACGTTTCGAAAACATTTCATACTTGATATCAAAATATCATATTTGCTTCAAAATTGATTTCATTCCGAAATCATCATATTTACTTCTAAATATATCAATTAGTACGATGTATCAATTTCACTTCAGAATTCAGTTCGAATAACAATTTAGATTATAACTTCATTTTAACCCAATTCGTATTTAAATCCACGATTTAAATATAACGATTCCCATTGTGACCAGTTTGAATTTTTGAAAATAGTTTGAATTTTTTTTAAATAGTTTAAAATTTTAAAATATTTTAATATAAAATAGTTTGAGTATTGAAAATGGTTTAAATAATAAGTTAACTTGGAAAATCAAAATAATTTAAATATTTAAGAAGATAGATTTTAACAGATTATATCAAAGTAATTTATTTGAAATTGGTTTCAAGGTCAAACTGATTCAATTCTAAATCTTCCAACCCAAACCAACTTCCATTCCATTTCAGTTTAAATCGATTCGATTTAAATTCAAATTAACTTCAATCCCAATTTTAATCTAATCGATTTCAATTTCGACTCCAAATTTATTCGATTTCAATTCCAATTAATTTTAATTCAATTCCAATTTGAATTAATTTCAATTCAATTCTCAATTCAATTATCTCGATTTATATAAATTCAAGTTCAATTTCAGAATATTGATTTAAATCTCCGAATTCAAATTAAACTTTTCATATTTAACTTAAAATCCACACCTTCAAATATAATTCAATTTCGAGCTCAATTTTGAAATATCGTTTTATATTACTTTTGCTTAGCAGTATTCAAAGTTTGAATAATAGTCCAATCTTTCAAAACAAATGAATTTCTAAAATTCAAATCATATCTCGATTATAACTTTAAAATCTCAATTTCACTTATTTAAAACAATTCCTGTTACCGAATATAAATTTAAACCTTTCGAGCTCTAGTTCGAAAATAATTCGATTTTTATAAACTCGATTTTATTTCTTAAGAATAAGAATCAATTTAAATAATTTCAAATCAAAATCTTAAAATCATTTAATTTAACTAATCCGGTGTCCGTATATAATTTTCTATCCTAAGGCGAGGGATCAGTTACTTCAATTTAATTTCAGGGATAGATATATATATTATTTCAATCGAATTCATAGTGTCATAGGTATATATCATTTCAACCTATTTCTTAATTTATTTGAAATAATTCGATTTACAGTTTTGTATACTATAAATAATGTATAGGATGATAAAAGGGTATATCAAAATAAATAAACAT
Organism: Allium cepa; assembly: GCA_030765085.1. NCBI lineage: Eukaryota > Viridiplantae > Streptophyta > Magnoliopsida > Asparagales > Amaryllidaceae > Allium > Allium cepa. Next base: position 602,837,204 of record CM060932.1, on the reverse strand, counting down.
CCAGATCATTCAAAATATCAATCAATAGCATCCATCACAATCAACACCCAAATAAGTCAAAATATCATAAAAATTTACTAGTTACCAGTAATCGAGAATTTAACTAGCAGTTTAATTTCCATTTCAAGGTTGAACTGTCAATTCAAATTCCTATCATTTTAATTCAAATCAATTTAAATGTCAGTTAAGTTTACCAAACAGTAGATAATAAATTTAAATCACTTCACGATATTAATTTAACAAACATAAAATATTTAGTTCGTCATGAGCATATAAAACACTCACCTTAATTTGAAAATGAAAATATTTTCAGCTACAAATAAATTTTGGATCCACTCCACATTGTAGACGACGACAGTATGGTTCCAACGCAATTTTTCTGGCCCGAATCGGACCTCGTATGGAAGATTTACGATTTGATTAAATGTTTGAAGTAATTAAAATTTGATTAACATAACAATTAACTGAAATAATAATTTACCTACCATTATCTTCTTCCTCAACGTGAAAAGTAACCAGGCATGAATAAAACAACGCACGCAAGCGACCCAAAGTCGCGACCAGATTCCCTACGTTCGCGCGCCTTCGCGAGCCACCAGGTGCCGATCTACCTTCACCAAGCTCTACCATGCTCACTCTTTCACTCGCGTCAATGTCCATCCGTTCGAACAAAAATCATAAAACCCTACATCGCGACTCCAGTCGACTTCGGTTGCTATTTTTTTCGATTTCTTCTTCGTCTTTTATAAATCGATTGAGATTTTGATTTTGGTTTTTTTTCTTTTTTTTCAAGTTGATTTTTTTTCTCATTTCGGTCTGAGCTATTTGAAAAAAAGAAAGAGGGAGAAGGGGTACGGGGGTAGGGATATAGGTCAGCGTGGGCTTGCCTTGTACGAGATGATGGAGAAAAGCAATATATAATATTATATTAGAAAATATCTCACAAATAGCCTATGAAAATTTCAAACTCTAAACAAAGCGTGTCGCCTGGTGTTTATAATGTTTTGCCCTCATTTCGAACACAATGGAACTAGTTTTGAGACCTAATTCGATCGTATTCATAGGATAGCTTTTCAAATCAATTTATTTTAATTAGATTCTGAAATTAAATTGTACGCATTCCATGCTCCCACAGCCAAACGACAAGTCTGATCGCTACAAAACATAAAATCCTACAAAAATTCACTATTACGGATCCGATGAAACTAGTTTCGTCGAAATCTGAGTCAATGGTCGAAATGGCTATTTTTACTCGTTAATTATATGTAAAATTTCCAATTTCTAATTATTTACTTTTGAATTCAATTTTTAATGATCTTCGTTCTTATTTAAATAAAATTTAAATCAACTTTTGATGTCATTTTCATTCATATTAAATTCAGAATCCAATTATTTAAATAATTTCCAATATTAAATTTAACAATTTAATTATTTAATAAATCGGTACTAATAAATCATTAAATTTCAAATAAATTTTAGTTATCAAAAATGATTTTATTTTCATCTAAATAAATTCAAATTTATTATTCAAGTTCGGTTATCAATTACAACACGGTCATCGCATAAAATTCATTTCAATACTTGTTATTTCTAAAATTTCAAAATTGGTTAATTCAAAATCTTATTAAGTTCATATCCAATAAATTGCATTAATACATTATTAAATGTTATTTTTGACCATTTTTACTCAATAATTGCATTAAATTTAATAATTTAAGATAGCTAAAATATGGGTTATTACATTCTTCCCCACTCAAAACTTTTCGTCCTCGAAAAGGGAGTTAGTACGGAATTTAACACTTGATATGTTTTATTCAAAACAATCAATTTATAAAACGTTAAAATCTTATTAGAAACTTTTACTACGCTCCTACTATGCTACTTCGATCGGCTTACGGAAATTACAAATTAGTTATCAAAACAAGTAATAAAAATTTTAAAACTTCAACACTTTCCTAACTCCCGGATTTACGGAAAATTTCGACAGAGTCTCCTTCGCTGTAACGACCAGTGTTTTTTTCCGATAATTAGAGTATGAATTTAATAAGATTTTAGGATTTAAAATTAGAAATTTTTGATTTATTACTAAGAAAACAATTAGAATGTAATTTAATAATGTGATTTAATGTAACTGATTACTATTTTAGTATAATTTCAATTTATTTTAATAATTGTTTGAATGTAAGTTCCATTGATTGTAATAATAGATGTTAATATAAGAATGGAATAATTTAATAAATAAATGTTGGAATATATGAAATGAACAGAAAACAGTTGTGGTATAACGAGAATTCATTTGAAATCTCATATTGAATATAAACTGCAATAAGAGTTGTTGGAATCCATTAATTGAAATGAAAAGACAAGTACATTATAATTAAGAAGTTCAACATAAGAACTTACATTTTAAATTAAATAAAAAAATTTAATTAAATTTAAGCTTTGACTTAAAAAGAATAAATTGTATGTTTATCTCTAGTTGGAATAACAAATGTTGAATTTGAATAAAGGATGGAGTGAATGTTTTAATGAAAGAGTAACATAAGTTGTTATTTGAAATACATCTTGGAGAAGTTGATTTTCAATAAGATAAAACATTTACTTTGTAAATAGTGTAGAAATTTTCTTGTATACGAAATTTTATAAAACATGTTTGAATTGGAATAAATGAAAAGAAAACAGTGTTTTATCATTAGAATTGTTTCAAATTAGTAATGAAATGAATTGGAATTAGATTAATTGAAATGTTTCAATTAAATGAAAATATAAATGAAAGTGTAATGAATGATTTGATACAGGAACTTGCATTTTGTGTCAATATGGAATGAAAATTTTGATTAAGATAATTGCATGTTTTGAGACGTATAAAAATAAAACTTTCATTTTGAACAAGTATGATTTTGGACAAAAAAATTGAAGAATAATCTATATATACACACATTAATATTCAAATTTTTAAATATATCAGATAGTTCGTGGTTGTGTAAATTTGTGGAATCAGTTAGAATTACCTTTTGTTAACAGTTGTACATTAATTACATAAGTTCAAATATATTTATTTTTTCATTGTATATATGGTTAAAACTTGTAAATTGGTTGCATTAATGTGACCGTTACAGTAATTAAAAAGTAAAGTAAATCATTTTTATAGTGCACAGATAGATATATATTCATTAATTAATAAAACTGGTTTGAGTAATGTAAATAATTATGTAGATTGAATGGTTGATTAATTGATTGATTGTTAATTGATTGTGCACATATATATTAATGTAAAACGAATATGGAATTAAATGATGTAAATATGTGTATATTTGGGTTTATTGATATGAATTAATTGTAGTAAGTTTTGGAATTTAGGACCCAAAGTTTGTTTATATGATATAGGTGGTCCCTTCATTTACTTTACATTTATTATCACGTCGCATTCTCTCTCTTTTCGTTTTCAAGTTCTCAGCGTAGCCTCCACTTGAGAATTCATTTAATTATTAGACTACTCATTCGTTTCCTATTAATTAATAATAGCCTTATTTGATTTATTTCTAATTAATAATTACCTCATTATTTTCATTTGTTTCTCATTTGTTCATTTTCTCCTTTCAAGTGCTTTGCTTGAATATTTATTTCTTTTTTTTCATTTTTAATGTGAACATCCAAGTTAATTTTCATGTCGTCTAATTAGCACTTACTATTTTCCGATCTGAAGTTTATTTTGTTCATGCGTTATTAGTTCTTGTAGTTTACTTTCATTAGCAACTCTTTATTTTGAAGCTTCATATTAAGGAATGAAAGATTTATCTTTATTCGTATATTTATTCCTTTACTTTACCTCTTTTAATACTACCATTTTAAGGTTGTTCATATTTTTACTTTATTTCAATTCCTAGTTTGTTTATATACACTTTATTAGCTTTTCATTTGTTTCCATCTTCATTCCTGCCGCCTAATTTTATTCTTCAAATCTCATCTTCTGTAGCTTCATTTTTTCAAACAAACTTGCATCTCATTCTCTCTCTCTCTCCCTTAATTTTCTTCCTTCATTTTTTCTTCTTCTTTAAATCGCCTTCTCTTTTTTTTTCAAAGCTTCCTTTTTCTTATTCTTATTCTTCAAATCTTCTTCTTTTTCAAAGCTTCGTTTTCTTTTTCGATTCTTCATCTTCTTTTAAAAAAATTCTTCTTTTCCAAACATTCATCTTTTTTCAAATCCTTTTCTTCAAATCCAGATCTATACAAACATCTTTGTCTCTTACAAACTTTCTAAAAAAAAGGGAATATTAAGATTGCAAGGAAACAAATCAGAAGGGGAAAGTAGTAGTAGATCCAAACCCGACTAGAAAAGGGAAATCCATAAGGTGAGTGTTTAAATCACTCACGAAATACTATTTATTGCAAGTTAAACTAGGTCATTTAGTGATAAATTTTTGATTGTTGGTTTGGAATTTTAATTGATATTTAGTTTGAATACCTAAACTCCAATAAGTGATAACTAATAATTATCGTGACATATTATTGTGTTGGTTGATTTTGTAACGACCCAGAATTTTTATTAATTAAAATTCTGTATATTTAGTTAATTTTAAATATTAATAAGTGTAGTTTATAAGTCGAATAAATTTTATTTCGAATAATTGGATTAATTGGATAATTAAATCGATAATTTAATATGTTAAATTACAGGAATAATTAAAAATTGGGTTAAATATGATTGAAATTGATTTGTAAAATTTCATTTAATCATGTTGGAGTTAGAATGATGTTTTAGAACTTTCAAAATCGAATTAAAAGTTTATTTGTGAAAATTGAATATTTTAATATTTAATCGACTAGTGAAATTAGCCAATTTTTGAACAGTCTCAGAATTGTACGAAACTAGTTCCATTGGATCCGTAATGGTTAGTTATTATTGGATTTCAATTTTCGTAGCAATCGGAGTTATCGTTTGATCGTGGCAGCTCGAAACGCATCGAAATTGTTTTAATATTAATTTGGCGAGTTAAAATAGCCATTTTTCAAAAAGTCTTGGATTTCGACGAAACCAGTTTCATCGGATCCGTAATGTGATATTATTGTATGGTTTCAAATTTCATGTCAATTGGATTTATCGTTTGTCCGGTGCAAGCTAAAACGCCTAGAAAATCGTTTAATCGGTTTAATTTATAATTGAACGTTTATTGCCATAACTTGCACAGATGATCGAATTAGCTTTCGAAACCTATTCCATTGTGTCCGGAATGTGAGATAAACCCTAGAAACGCCGGTCACTGTGCGTAAATCGGAGTTCGGAAATTCCGGAATGAATAGTGTCGTTCAAACTACTATAAATAGGCCCATTCTCTTCAAAAAAAAAAAATATTAATGTTTTAAAACCCTAGCCGCCACTATTGTTCTGAATGGCCAGAATTTGATCTTGTTTCTTCCTCAATCTCTTCAAATTCACTAACAATTAGAGGAAAGTGCCAACTACAAAGTTGTAGATAACGATGGGAGCTTTAGATCCATACGGATATGATCGTGTTTGGAGCGTCAGAGGGGAAGGAAAAAGGAGCCGATGGCTGCAAGTTTCGCACGCAAATCCAGGTTGGATGAGAGGCCAAGTTCATCATGGCTTGGGCCAAGTGTTGTGGTGGTGATGAGCTTTCAGGTGGTGGTGGTGTGATGGAGTTTCGACAAGCGTGGTGATCGCAAATTGGAACCCTAATTTGGGCATTAATGGGTTGCGTGTGTGATGTGTTTACTGGAGAGGGACGTGCGTGAGTGAGGAAGAAAGAGGGAACGGTCACGATGGCAGAAAGCAAGATCTAGTGGCTGTGATGAAGTGTAGGTTTTTAAATAGAAATAAAAAGTTGTAAATTATTAAGTTAAAAATCGTGTAACTTCTAAAAATCATAACTTTTTCATACGAGGTCGAAAACGCAAAAGCAGTTGCGTTGGAATCGTATGGACGAGCACTACGCTATGGAATTGGATTGGAGTCGTTTGGAGTTAGTAATAATTTTGGGTAAAATTAAACGCGTGTTTAATTTTATTCGAAATAAATCGCTAAAACGAAATTGAAATCAAGGTGAGAACTTCTCACTCAATCGAATCGGTTTCGATTTTAATTTTTTTTTATAGTTAAATTAAAAAATTTTGAATGCATGTTTGAATGATGATTGTTATCTATTGATTGTTAAAATAGACATTATGCGCCGTTAGTAAGCGGATGTTATTTATTAAAAACATATACCGCGAATATTTCATAAACAGTGAAATTGGTATTATTTATGTACTTGGATTTGATTTCCCGCAGTATATAGCGAATGAGACCCTATTGCGCCGTCTATTAAGCGGATAATATTTTAAATCCCATATACCGCGATAATTTCGTACTGGAACGGAATTGGTATTGTGCTAACATCTTTGGATGCAGGAAAACAGGTTGGAGGGATCCCACTGGATTCCTCAACAGTATTTATTTGATTATGGATATTTTGATATTCGTTGATTATCATATCGATATATGATATCGTTGTTGTCGTGATTGACTATTTGGCATGTAGCATAATTGGGCCAAATTTTGGGATTTTAAAAGGATTTTAAAGTGATTTTTGAAAGTATACTTTTATAAAATATTTTTGGAATTGATCCACTATAAATAAATAAACGTTATAATTTTAATGTTATAAAAATTATGATTTTGAGAAATATAGTTAAAAGTTGATTTTTGAAAATATGGGGTTAATGATTTTATAAAATAGTTTAATCGGGATTTTTGAATTTATTATAAAAAGTTGAAAATATAGGATTTATAGAAATTTGATTATTTTATAAATCAAAATGATGAAATCATAAAGGACTTTAAAGACGTTTTGAAATAATAATAATATAAATTTATTTATATAAAAGATTTATAAATTGATAATTTATAAATTAAAATATTTGAATTTTAAAACGAGTTTTCATAAGTTTTAGAATGAATTGTGAATAAATTTCATAAATGAATGAAATTTATAGAATTTTATACGGTGAAGTTATAAATGGAATTTTATAAGCAGTAGGTTTATAAAATTTATAAAGTTATTAAAAGAATGGTTTTGGATAAATAATTGAATCTTATAAGTTATAAGATTTATAATTATGAAGTTTAAAGGAACGATTTTGCAAACAAATAAATTCTAAGTATTTAACTTAAATTATGGACTTTTGGTTTATAATTGAGTTATAAATTGAAATAGATTTATAAAAGGAAGTTATTATAAAATAAATAGAAATGGAATTTATAAACATCGTTTTATAAATTCGCAAACGACTTATTTTGATAAGTAAATTGTTATAACTTATTTATGGAGTTATATTCACATTTTAGACAGTGAATAATCCTTTAAAAGAAAATGTATAGAAATGATAAAATTGGTTAACATAGTATATTCACGTTTTTGAATAGTGAATAATATTTTAAAGAAAATGTTTTGGAAGTGATGTTTTAAATAAAATTAAAACGATCTAACGATGTTTTCAAAATGTGTTGAGATTCGAAACCATAGATTTCAACATTTATTGTTGAAATAGACGTTTTCGAGAAATAGAAGGAAATGGTGGACTATAACACTGTTGTTATAGTAAATGATTTCCGAAAGGAAATGTTTTATTTAGTATTGGGATTTATATATATCTATCTTAAATTTGAATCCCTATACTAGTGATATTGGGACGTTGTAACGATGTTTTACGTAACATTCGTTTTGGCCCAAATAAATATGTTTAAGAGAACGATTTCCTTAAAGAATGAAATATATACTAAATTTAGATTTAAGTATATTGAATATTATCCAAGTGTAGAAAATAAAAAGGTTTGTGAATTACTCAATAAGTATGGAAATGTTTTCCAATATGAAGTGAATATTTTGAGAATTTATCTTTTTGAAGATAAATTGAAAATGAATAATTGAAATCGTTTATTCATAGATATTTTGGAATATAAATTCACTATGGAATTTATAAAAGAAAAGGGGAATTTGTTTAAAAATAAATATTGATTTATTTTTGAAGTGTGAAAATTATATATCTTGTAAAGATATCTTTGGGAAATAAATAATTTGGAAATTATTTGGAATCTGGTGATGTGTGCATATCCATTGATAGTTCAATAACCGACTATCAATATTTACCTTTGAATAGGTATTTGTTGTGATTTGCTGAATTTGAAAGCCACACTTATTTTTAAATTATTGCGCTCGTTATTTGGATTACCCATTCCGAATAGTGATACGACGTAATGGATAGCATTGATGACCGGTGTTGAAGACCGGATATTTTTGAAAGCGAAAAGACAACTCGTCGAATGTCTTTGCATCGACTGGTCCCCGGTATAGAGATTCCATATGTGATGGGGAGTCCGGTCGTGATTAGTGAATATCCGGATTGCAAGGACTTCTTTGTAAGTGTCTTCGGTTCTGTTCGAGCCCGGAACAGACTTGTATGGATAGTATGTCTGACATTACAAATTGAGATATAAAGCCGATTTCTTTCAAATATATTTCTTTTGGTGGTGGAGAATTTATTCTCTTAGCTTAACACCCTTCTCTGAGACGTACGAGCTCAGAGGTTATGTAGTTGAAGGTTTTTTAGCAATATACTCCCAATTTGGTAATGTGACATGCTGAGTGTTGCTGTGAAATGATCATTGTGTTGATCATTTGTTGACCCAAAGCATGGCTTTTTTATAAAGCATGGCTTTGTGGACGAGACTTCGTCGAGCCTCACACCCCGGAATGGTCAAAACAGGAAAGATGAAGCAAGGTTATGAGGGGTAGCTCCCTTTAGGGTATGTGCATTTCCTTCTGGAAAAGGGTGGTATCATGGTATGGAGCCCAGATACTTACTCGTGTTGAAACACTTTATTTATGATTGTGTGATGATGGTTACGAGCGCTCGGTTAAAGGTCCCAAACGACCGGGGGATGGCATACTCGTGTCAGTAGTTACCCAGTTAGGGGTAACTCGGCCTTGTCTTGGCAGAGATCCGGTTTAGTTCTCGGGGGCGTCCTTCCAGAGACGTTCTCTTGTGGCAATGGAAAGTTCCTTGGCCTGACCATTCGTTGGAAATCCAAAGAAACAATACGATCTTGTACGGTATTAGTTGTAGAACCTATCATTCACTTATGGTGGCGCCCTACTGTTTGGATGGTAGCTATAGTAGGCATACGATAATGGTCGTATGTTGGCTAAGATTTATATCTTTACTTTTGAAATATTTTCCTACACTATGCACTAGTAATAATATCAAATGTTCTTTTTAATGCGTATCAAGCATCTTTGACTATCATGAGGAGAAATCTCCTCCGATTCGGCGTTTGCATGTGTGTGTGTGCGGGAGGCCTTATGGTAGTCTCATTTTTAAAAGCATTGCGAATTGACTTTAAAAATATTCCTCTATTTTGATTTTAAAGATAAATAAACTGTTTTGAGTTCTCACACCAGTCACATGACTGACTCGGAGTTTATTTTTTTCCTTCCTAAACTCTGGGTGCCCACCAATTTCCACACGGGCAGTCAAGAGTTAGGTTTATCAGGATATTCTGGAATTCAGGAGTTGCTGGAGGCAAGCTGGATGGCATGGCGTATTATTAGTATATAGTATTCCTTTTCCGTTGTTTGTTCTGTTTATTGTTGTTGTTGTACACTCTGATGATATGATGTAATGAAATGTAATGTAATGTAATAACTGATATAGTTCTTTGTTTAAAGATTATTCATTTATTTATTATATGTTGTTCCGCTGCGATTGTGAGATTCTGATGTTGTTCTGTTGTTTTCTTTCTGTTCCATTCTATCTTCTTCTATCTCTATTTTCCATCTTTTTCTCTCTTCTTCTATTTTTTTCTTCTTCTTAAAACCCTAAATGTTCGGTTTTCCGGCATTCGATTGCTCGGCAGTTGATACAGTGGACGTATTGATGTCAGTTTTCGAAAGTCGAAGAATCGGGTCCTTACAAAGTGGTATCAGAGCATATGGTTTAGCGACAACCATGGCTCTGTTGGGTGTTACTCATTAGAGATAGAGTCAGTAGTATTCTAGAATGAGTTGAGTGTAATAATAGCTATGAGAGCGTATTTGTTAGTGAATATAAAAAAATTGTTTTGTATGGTGTTGACTTATCGGTTGATTGTTTATAGATTCTGGTCGATGTAGTCTAGCTAACTATCGTAGATAGGGGTTTCTAAACTCTTAAACAAGATAAACCGACACGATATTGTTTTAAATTGGGTAAATGAAATAATTTTACCTTGATTATTTTATATATAAAGGAATAATTTTTCAGAATTATTAAAGTGTATATAAGTTGATTGTTTAGTAGTTTGAATAATCTAAATAAAGGAATAACTGTATAAGTAAAAAGAATTATAAGAATTGAATTATAATTAAAGTGATTTACAATTGTGAAATAAACTTATATATATATAAGAAGTGAAACTATATGAATATATTTATGAATATGAGTTGTAAATAAATAAAAAAATGAGTTTGAATAAGTGATGAAATTTGACTTTGGTAAAGGTTAAATAAAATTTACTTAGAATTGGAATCTGAATTGGATTTATAAGTGGGAATTTAAGTTAAGTAAAACCAAGTGATGTTTATTTAAATGGAATTTAACTTAAGAGATGTTGAATGAAGTTGATATTGGTATTGAAGTAAATTAATAAAGTTAAGTGATAAATGTAAACTTGAGTTATATAAATGAAATTCAACTTTTGTAATTGAATTAATGGATTGAATGTAAATAAAATTGATTTGAGATAATGAATGTAAGTGTTAATTCATTAAAATCTAATGTTATTGGAAGTTGAATAATTGAATGAAAATCAATTTAATTAAACCAATTGAAAGTGATGGTGTTAAACCAAATTGAATGAATATAAGCAAAGGAATTTGGTTGTAATTAATATACATTGGTTGTTATATGATTGTTAGTTGATTGTATATAATTCATTAAGTATTAATGAAATTGAGTTAATGAAATTGGAAGCTAAAGTAATTGAGATCCAATTGGAAGTTAAGTGAATCTTAAATGGAACTGAATTTAATTTGGAAATGAACCAACTTGAATATGAATTAGTAAATATAAACTAATTGAAAATGAATGTTAGTAAAAACATCCACTGTTAATAAATCAAATGTGATTTAAATTGAAAACCAATTCATTGAATATTAATGAGGATATGAATGAATACTTATTGGTTATGGATGTTAGTTGAATTGAATGCTAGTTGGTTGATGGTTGAATATATTGCTTTTACTGCATTTGCTATGTTGGCATATATAGTTACTATGTTGCTATATGTTGTATATCGATACTATTGTCTATATACATGTTTCTCATGTTGTTTGTTGAGTGTTTAGTAGGTGCGGATCGCGTTTGCTTCACATTTGGAGCTCGCTTTCGCGCTATGTTAGCCGTATATGCTCGCTAATAAAATATAAGGTACATATCTCGGATTAAATATCGTACTTTTACACTTTTTTCCCTGCGGGATGCCTCATTACTTGATGAGATGTATATTTGTGGTATATATACTGTCATTTTTTTTTCGGATCGAGCCGCGCAAAGGAGACTCTGACGAATTTTTTCGAAAATTAAAGGCGTTAGAATATTTTGGGAAAAATTGGAAAATTTGTGAAAACTATAACTTTGATTTGGAATTGAAAGTTAAACAATAGTAGTTGTTTTTGAAAAGATAACTAAGTATGATTTGAAAACTTAGTAAAGTATGGTAAGAAGTTTAAATTTGTTTTGTAAAGTCAATAGATTTTGTAACTTTTTTTACCTGGTAATTTCAAGGACGAAATTCTTTTAAGGGGGGAAGTATGTAACGACCCAGAATTTTTATTAATTAAAATTCTGTATATTTAATTAATTTTAAATATTAATAAGTGAAATTTATAAGTCGAATAAATTTTATTTCGAATAATTGGATTTAATTGGATAATTAAATCGATAATTTAATATGTTAAATTACAGGAATAATTAAAAATTGGGTTAAATATGATTGAAATTGATTTGTAAAATTTTATTTAATCATGTTGGAGTTAGAATGATGTTTTAGAACTTTTAAAATCGAATTAAAGGTTTATTTGTGAAAATTGAATATTTTAATTTTCAATCGACTAGTGAAATTAGCCAATTTTTGAACAGTCTCAGAATTGGACAAAACTAGTTCCATTGGATCCGTAATAGTTAGTTATTATTGGATTTCAATTTTCGTAGCAATCGGAGTTATCGTTTGATCGTGGCAGCTCGAAACGCATCGAAATTGTTTTAATATTAATTTGGCGAGTTAAAATAGCCATTTTTCAAAAGTCTTGGATTTCGACGAAACCAGTTTCATCGGATCCGTAATGTGATATTATTGTACGGTTTCAAATTTCATGTCAATCGGATTTATCGTTTGTCCGGTGCAAGCTAAAACGCGTAGAAAATCGTTTAATCGGTTTAATTTAAAATTGAACGTTTATTGCCATAACTCGCACAGATGATCGAATTAGCTTCCAAAACCTATTCCATTGTGTCCGGAACGCGGGATAAACCCTAGAAACGCCGGTCACCGCGCGTAAATCAAAGTTCGGAAATTCCGGAATGAATAGTGTCGTTCAAACTTCTATAAATAGGCCCATTCTCTTCAAAAAAAATATATTAGGGTTTTAAAACCCTAGCCGCCACTATTGTTCTGAACGTCCAGAATTTGATCTCGTTTCTTCCTCAATCTCTACAAATTCACTAACAATTAGAGGAAAGTGCCAACTACAAAGTTGTAGATAACGATGGGAGCTTTAGATCCATACGGATATGATCGTGTTTGGAGCGTCAGAGGGGGAGGAAAAAGGAACCGATGGCTGCAAGTTTCGCACGCAAATCCAGGTTAGATGAGAGGCCGAGTTCATCATGGCTTGGGCCGAGTGTTGTGGTGGTGATGAGCTTTCGCGTGGTGTTGGTGTGATGGAGTTTCGACAAGCGTGGTGATCGCAAATTGGAACCCTAATTTGGGCATTAATGGGTTGTGTGCGTGATGTGTTTACTGGAGAGGGACGTGCGTGAGTGAGGAAGAAAGAGGGAACGGTCACGATGGCAGAAAGCAAGATCTATTGGCTGTGATGAAGTGTAGGTTTTTAAATAGAAATAAAAAGTTGTAAATTATTAAGTTAAAAATCGTGTAATTCTAAAAATCATAACTTTTTCATACGAGGTCGAAAACGCGCGAAACCAGTTGCGTTGGAATCGTATGGACGAGCACTACGCTATGGAATTGGATTTGAGTCGTTTGGAGTTAGTGAGAATTTTGGGTAAAATTAAACGCGCGTTTAATTTTATTCGAAATAAATCGCTAAAACGAAATTGAAATCAAGGTGAGAACTTCTCACTCAATCGAATCGGTTTCGATTTTAATTTTTTTTATAGTTAAATTTAAAATATTTGAATGCATGTTTGAATGGTGATTGTTATCTATTGATTGTTAAAATAGAGATTATGCGCCGTTAGTAAACGGATGTTATTTATTAAAAACATATACCGCGAATATTTCATAAACAGTGAAATTAGTATTATTTATGTACTTGGATTTGATTTCCCGCAGTATATAGCGGATGAGACCCTATTGCGCCGTCTATTAAGCGGATAATATTTTAAATCCCATATACCGCGATAATTTCGTACTGGAACGGAATTGGTATTATGCTAACATCTTTGGATGCAGGAAAACAGGTTGGAGGGATCCAATTGGATTACTCAACAGTATTTATTTGATTATGGATATTTTGATATTCGTTGATTATCATATCGATATATGATATCGTTGTTGTCATGATTGACTATTTGGTATGTAGCATCATTGGGCCAAATTTTGGGATTTTAAAAGGATTTTAAAGTGATTTTTGAAAGTATACGTTTATAAAATATTTTTGGAATTGATCCACTATAAATAAATAAACGTTATAATTTTAATGTTATAAAAATTATGATTTTGAGAAATATAGTTAAAAGTTGATTTTTGAAAATATGGGGTTAATGATTTTATAAAATAGTTTAATCGGGATTTTCAAATTTATTATAAAAAGTTGAAAATATAGGATTTAGAGAAATTTGATTATTTTATAAATCAAAATGATGAAATCATAAAGGACTTTAAAGACGTTTTGAAATAATAATAATAATATAAATTGATTTATATAAAAGATTTATAAATTGATAATTTATAAATTAAAATATTTGAATTTTAAAACGAGTTTTCATAAGTGTTAGAATGAATTGTGAATGAATTTCATAAATGAATGAAATTTATAGAATTTTATACGGTGAAGTTATAAATGAAATTTTATAAGCAGTAGGTTTATATAATTTATAAAGTTATTAAAAGAATGGTTTTGAATAAATAATTGAATCTTATAAGTTATAAGATTTATAATTATGAAGTTTAAAGGAACGATTTTGCAAACAAATAAATTCTAAGTATTTAACTTAAATTATGGACTTTTGGTTTATAATTGAGTTATAAATTGAAATAGATTTATAAAAGGAAGTTATTATAAAATAAATAGAAATGGAATTTATAAACATCGTTTTATAAATTCGCAAACGACTTATTTTGATAAGTAAATTGTTATAACTTATTTATGGAGTTATATTCACATTTTAGACAGTGAATAATCCTTTAAAAGAAAATGTATAGAAATGATGAAACTGGTTAACATAGTATATTCACGTTTTTGAATAGTGAATAATATGTTAAAGAAAATGTTTTGGATGTGATGTTTTAAATAAAATTAAAACGATCTAACGATGTTTTCAAAATGTGTTGAGATTCGAAACCATAGATTTCAACATTTATTGTTGAAATAGACGTTTTCGAGAAATAGAAGGAAATGGTGGACTATAACACTGTTGTTATAGTAAATGATTTCTGAAAGGAAATGTTTTATTTAGTATTGGGATTTATATATATCTATCTTAAATTCGAATCCCTATACTAGTGATTTTGGGACGTTGTAACGATGTTTTACGTAACATTGGTTTTGGCCCAAATAAATATGTTTAAGAGAATGATTTCCTTAAATAATGAAATATATACTAAATTTTGATTTAAGTATATTGAATATTTTCCAAGTGTAGAAAATAAAAAGGTTTGTGAATTACTTATTAAATAAGTATGAAAATGTTTTCCAATATGAAGTGAATATTTTGAGAATTTATCTTTTTGAAGATAAATTGAAAATGAATAATTGAAATCGTTTATTCATAGATATTTTGGAATATAAATTCACTATGGAATTTATAAAAGAAAAGGGGAATTTGTTTAAAAATAAATATTGATTTATTTTTGAAGTGTGAAAATTATATATCTTGTAAAGATATCTTTGGGAAATAAATAATTTGAAAAATTATTTGGAATCTGGTGATGTGTGCATATCCATTGATAGTTCAATAACCGACTATCAATATTTATCTTTGAATAGGTATTTGTTGTGATTTGCTGAATTTGAAAGCCACACTTATTTTTAAATTATTGCGCTCGTTATTCGGATTACCCATTCCGAATAGTGATACGACGTAATGGATAGCATTGATGACCGGTGTTGAAGACCGGATATTTTTGAAAGCGAAAAGACAACTCGTCGAATGTCTTTGCATCGACTGGTCCCCGGTATAGAGACTCCATATGTGATGGGGAGTCCGGTCGTGATTAGTGAATATCCAGATTGCAAGGACTTCTTTGTAAGTGCCTTCGGTTCTGTTCGAGCCCGGAACAGACTTGTATGGATAGTATGTCTGACATTACAAATTGAGATATAAAGCCGATTTCTTTCAAATATATTTCTGTTGGTGGTGGAGAATTTATTCTCTTAGCTTAACACCCTTCTCTGAGACGTACGAGCTCAGAGGTTATGTAGTTGAAGGTTTTTGCAATATACTCCCAATTTGGTAATGTGACATGCTGAGTGTTGCTGTGAAATGATCATTGTGTTGATCATTTGTGATAGGATCATTTGTTTAATCGTTTATCTTTGTGATCATTTCTATGATATTTGTTGACCTAAAGCATGGCTTTTGTATAAAGCATGGCTTTGTGGACGAGACTTCGTCGAGCCTCACACCCCGGAATGGTCAAAACAGGAAAGATGCAGCAAGGTTATGAGGGGTAGCTCCCTTTAGGGTATGTGCATTTCCTTCTGGAAAAGGGTGGTATCATGGTATGGAGCCCAGATACTTACTCGTGTTGAAACACTTTATTTATGATTGTGTGATGATGGTTACGAGCGCTCGGTTAAAGGTCCCAAAGGACCGGGGGATGGCATACTCGTGTCAGTAGTTACCCAGTTAGGGGTAACCCGACCTTGTGTTGGCAGAGATCCGGTTTGGTTCTCGGGGGCGTCCTTCCAGAAGCGTTCTCACGTGGCAATGGGAAGTTCCTTGGCCTGACCATTTGTTGGAAATCCAAAGAAACAATACGATCTTGTACGGTATTAGTTGTAGAACCTATCATTCACTTATGGTGGCGCCCCACTGTTTGGATGGTAGCTATAGTAGGCATACGATAATGGTCGTATGTTGGCTAAGATTTATATCTTTACTTTTGAAATATTTTCCTATACTATGCACTAGTAATAATATCAAATGTTCTTTTTAATGCGTATCAAGCATCTTTGACTATCATAAGGATCTCCTCTGATTCTGCGTTTGCATGTGTGTGTGCGGGAGGCCTTATGTTAGTCTCATTTTTAAAAGCATTGCGAATTGACTTTAAAAATATTCCTCTATTTTGATTTTAAAGATAAATAAACTGTTTTGAGTTCTCACACCAGTCACATGACTGACTCGGAGTTTATTGTTTTCCTTCCTAAACTCTGGGTGTCCACCAATTTCCACATGGGCAGTCAAGAGTTAGGTTTATCAGGATATTCTGGAATTCAGGAGTTGCTGGAGGCAAGCTGGATGACATGGCGTATTACTAGTATATAGTATTCCTTTTCCGCTGTTTGTTCTGTTTATTATTGTTGTTGTTGTACACTCTGATGATATGATGTAATGAAATGTAATGTAATGTAATAACTGATATAGTTCTTTGTTTAAAGATTATTCATTTATTTATTATATGTTGTTCCGCTGCGATTGTGAGATTCTGATGTTGTTCTGTTGTTTTCTTTCTATTCCTTTCTATCTTCTTCTATCTCTATTTTCCATCTTTTTCTCTCTTCTTCTATCTTTTTCTTCTTCTTAAAACCCTAAGTGCTCGGTTTTTCGTCATTCGATTGCTCGGCAGTTGATACAGTGGACGTATTGATGTCAGTTTTCGGAAGTCGAAGAATCGGGTCCTTACAGATTTATTGAATTGGTTGATTTGAATGTTGATTGTATGTTGTGATGGATGCGATTGTGATTGAATGTGTATTTTTTCGCTTATTTTGATATATCCTTGCTATCACTCTTTATTGTAATCATATAAATTTTCATATTGATTCTTTGAACCCTGAATAAAGATACAAAACCCATGTGTTTCATATATTTACATGTGAGAAAAATTAGTATGTTTAGATTTACTATTTGAACCATAAAATTGATTTTCAAGAAATAAACCGTCATTACCTAATTTGAAAATTTTCAATATTAAATTTTGGAACATTAGGAAGTTTCCATAGAACTTAACGTTGAAACTTTGGAACATTTTTATAAATCAAATCTCTTGAACTATCAAATTTAATTGGGAATTTTTCTATAAATTTGTAAGTTACTAGAATGGATCTATTGTGAAATCTATTGTATTTTGAATATGTAAACAATAACTTTTCCGAAAAATTTGAACCTTCAAAAATGTAGTTATCTACATTCCTTATTTCATGTAATTTTGATTTAATTTGCATAAGATGTTTTAGTTCTAACTCGAGTGTTTTGTCTTTTCATTACGCTGGGGTCGGGACGAACTTTTCAGTGAATTGAAGACTATTTTCTGAAGGACAAAGACGAAGATTCAGTATATTATTGCTATTTATTATAGATATTCCGCCGCATTATTTGTTTATTCCTATTGTAAAACTTTGATTTATATTATGAAATGTAATCAAATGTTATTTATAAAACAGCCTCATGAATTGTTTATTTGATTATTAAATTTTATCAATCCACTACGAGATTCTGTGTTTTGTTTTTCTTTCTTTTCTTTTATTTTCTTATTTACCCCATTAACAATCCTCCCTTCTGAATGGTTTGAATTAGACATGTGTGGTTTATTGTCGATTTAAATCGTCTAAAAAAGTGGGTCGTTACATTTGCACGGCTCGATCGAATTTCTTTCTAATATAATATATAATACAAATATATCCAATATATATCAAATATACAACTCATCTCAATGATAAGGCATCCCGTAGGAAAAAAATATATAAAAGCTCGATATGTAATCCGAGATATGTACATTATTACTATTAATACGAGCGAGTTCGTCCGTATACAAAAATCCATGTATACGTCCAAATGGTCTTCGTATGTACCTATCTCAACTCAAATTAGAATATTAGTAACTTATAAAGAATTTAGCAACATATATGAGTCTAATGGAACCAAATAACATGTATTGTGAATTCAAACCACAAATGTAAGCATGAATACACAACAAACCCATCATATGCGATCAAAACAATTATAACAATGATTTACAACCAAAGAAATCATCCAACCAAATGATATTCATCTAATTTATTCAAACTATCACAATCTTCATCCAATGTCAATATTTAATTTGTACACTTCATTTCTATTAACATTCAATTAGTTCATTTTCCATTTATTCATATTTGTTTTATTTACATTGAATCGTCTTATATTCAATTTCATTTGTTTCCAATTAATTTACATTTATTTCACTTATTATGTCAACATCTTCTATTTACATTTGATTTTATTTCAATTTGTTTATATTCCATTTTACTTACTTTAGATGTAGTTACATTTAATTTATTCACATTTAATTTATAGATTTCAATTATTTCTCTTGTTAACATTCATATCATGTTGACATCTAAATGATTTGTTTCATTTAATTCACATCTCATTCATCCACGTTCATTTACTTCCAATTCGATTTAAGTCATTCGTTTCAATTGGTTTTTCATTCATTTAAATTTTAGTATGCTCACATTCACTTCCTTTTATTTTAAATTGATTCACATTGTGACGACCCAGAATTTTGGACAATTTAATATTGTAACGAACGTGATTTTCGACTCACGGAAGTCGACATTAATACGTCCACTGTATCAACTGCCGAGCAATCGAATGCCGGAAAACCGAACCGTTAGGGTTAAAGAAGAAGAGGTGAAGATAGAAAGAAAGAAGAAGAAACAGAAACAATAACAGAATCTCACATTTCGCAACGGAACAACATATAATATATATAAATGAATATCTTTAAAACAAAGGACTATATCAGTTATTACATTACATTACATTATCAGAGTTTACAACAACAAACAACGGAAAAGAAATACTATATACTAGTTGATACGCAATGCCATCCAGCTTGCTCATGATCTCCACAGCAACTCCTGAATTTTAGAATAACCTGATAACCTGACTCTAGGCTGCCCGTGTAGAAAATGATGGGCACCTAGAGTTTAGGAAGGGAACAATAAACTCCAGCTCAGTCATGTGACTGGTGTGAGAACTTAAAACAGTTATTCTTTAAAAAAAACAAAGAAATATTTTAAGGTAGATCCGCAATGCTTTTAGAAAATGAAACTACCATAAGGCCTCCCGCACACACACAATGCAAATGCAGAATCGGAGGAGATTTCTCCTAATGATAGTCAAACATGCTTGATAGGAGAAATTTTCTTTTATATTATTACTATAAGTGCAAAGTGTAGGAAAACATTTCGAAAGTATAATATAAATCTTAGCCAACATAGACATTCCGAACTATGCCTACTATTGCTACCATCTAAACAGTGGTGACCACCATAAGTAAATGGCAGGTTCTACAACTAAAACCGTACAAGGCTCGTATTGTTTCTTTGGATTTCCAACAAATGGTCAGGCCAAGGAACTTCCATTGCCACATGGGTACGCCTCTGGAAAGACGCCCCGAGAACCTAACCGGATCTCTGCCAACACAAGGCCGGGTTACCCCTAGCTGTGTAACTACTAACACGAGTATGCCATCCCCCGGTCGTAACCGACCTAAATCCCGGGATTCACCAACAACCACAAAATAATAAGTTTGCAGCAACAACATAGGTTAAGTATCTGGGCTCCATACCATGATACCTCCTCTATCTAGAAGGAATGACATACACTAAGGGGGCGCTATCCCCTAATAACCTTGCTGCATCTTTCCTGTTTTGACCATTACCGGGGTGTGAGGTCCGACGAAGTCTCATCCACAAAGCTACGCTTTTCATAAAAGCTGTGCTTTGATCAACAAATGACCAGCAGCACTTCGTATGCCACATTACCAAATTGGGAATGTATCACTAGTAACCATCAAATACATAACCCCTGAGCTCGTACGTCTCAGAGAAGGGTGTTAAGCTAAGAGAATAAATTCTCCGCCACCAACATAAACGTATTTGATAGAAACCAGCTTTACATCTCAAATTGTAACGTCAGACACACATACATACAAGTCTGTTCCGGGATCGAACGGAACCGAAGGCACTTCCAAAGAAGCCCTTGCAATCCAAATATTCACTAATCACGTCCAGACTTCCCATCACAAAGGGTGATAAAATCTCTATATCGGAGATCATCCGATGTAGATACATTAGACGGTAATCCTTCTGTGATATCCCGGAATTTTGGACAATATCAATTTAATAATCTTTACATAAAATTAAATTGATATTGACAATATTGATTAATAAAATATGTTTTGGTTTAATAATCAGATTTAAATAAATATTTAATTTGTGATTTGTCTTTTAAAAGCCAAAATAAATGTTTAAATTATAATGTATATATATTTGAATATATATTATCGTTTATCTTTGTTTGGAATTTAATAAATAAATGAAGTTTTGTTTTTAAATTCTAATAAAATATTGGGTAATTAGGAAATTGTGTTTTAAATTAATATTAAGCTTTTAAAATTTATTTAAATTAGTGATTATATGGTTTGTAATATTAATAATAAATGTTATATTGTTTAAAATTTGTCTTAGCTTAATTTTTGTTTTAAAATTAAATAAAAGTCGATTTTATTTCTTTTTAAATATTACTTGATATAAATATGATTTAGAAATATTTTATACAAGTCTAAATATAAAATAGTCTATGATTTATATTCATTTAAATATAAAAGTGATTTATAATTTCTTTATCAATCATATAAAATTGTTATTTTTAAGCCATGTTAATAAATATACTATTTTCATAAATAAAAAAAGGGATTAGAATAGGAAAATAGAGTCTTCATTTTAATTTGAATAAATTGATTTTTATTTTGATTTCAAAGAATTAATTTGATTTGGAAATTTTATTTTGAAATTCAAATAATTTGATTCTTTAAAATATTTGTGTAAGTTTTAATTTATAAATTGTTTCATTTACATTTTCTAAAAATAAGAAAATCATACAAACATAAAATAAATTAAGGAAAACTCTTTTTAAACATTTAAAAGTATAGCTTAATTAAATAAAGACAAGTGTTAAGTATTTAACAAATCTAAGCAACATGTGTAAATTGGAAATCAAACAAAATGACAAGTGTCATTAAAATTTCTATTTTTCTTTTATTTATTTTGTCAAATTTATTTCAGCTCTCTTTTAAAAACATTTTCACTTTTCTTACTATCTTTTAAAAATCAAATGCTTGTTGAATCAAAGAAACACTTCACCTAAAAAAAAATCTGAAAACTCAAAACCCCTAAAAACATATCTGCAAATTCATAATGAAGATCACTGCATTTTTTTTTAAAAATCAATCAACTTGCATTTGAAACTTGTAGTTCAGTTTCAAAATCAAATATTTGAAATTCCACTTCAAAAAGAAAATTTGAAAATCCCTCAAACAAAAAGATCTGCGGCACTCCTCAAACTAAAATGTGAATCTCAAAAACCTACATTTCTTTTCATCCTGGAATCCATTCTTGAAAAATCAATGTCTGCATTTCAATATACTGAAAATCAACTCTGCATTTCTTTTTTAAAACCTGGGATCTTGCATGCATATAATTTTGGATAGAAAGCAAAAGCATTGCAGTTTCAGGATCTGGAAAATTTTGCTCTGTTCTTCTGTAAACCAAGTGAGTAACTTCTAAATTTCTTTTAATAAAATCTGGTTGCTTGTTATTATATCTGAAATGAATTGATATGCATGAATATACAGGTGAAATTTGATAGGATTATTACTGAATGTATGTTGTGGTTATATAAATTTTACTCTGTGATGCTCCTAGGTCCTGAATGAATTATAAATCCCTTATTTACTTGATCTTGTATTGATAAAAAAAACCTGGAATATCAAACAAGATTGTGATTCAACTTGGAATCATGTTTATATTTTAAGAAAATTAATAATAGAGTCTGTTTGCCTCTGCAAACAATAATGCAGTAAAACATTTTTTAAAAATAAGGTAAAACACCAACTGTTAAATTTCTAACTTAGTATTGTAAACTGGATATATAAATTAAAACATGATTTTTACAACTAGTATCACAATTTTTAATTGAGAATTTGGTAGCAGTTCTTTGGTGAATTGAAAAGTTGAATTTGGGCAATGCTGTTGATTTTGGGATTTTAGGAGTTTGAAATTTCTTTTGTTTGATGTTGAGAGTTTAAGCATTTCAGGAAAGTTATCAATTTAAAGGATAATTTTTGGGATTAGCAGTAATAAGGGTTTGGGTTCTGTAACCCTACTTCTTGATCATATTCATGGATCGTTCTCTCACTCTGGTTGACCGAGTGAGAAACTGTTTTGGGAAGGTGTAGCTGGGAACATGTCAAGGTTATGGATGAAGTTCGCCTTAAACAATGGTCGGAGGGAGGTGAAATTGTCGTTGACAGGTTTGAGAAGTTATGGGTGAGTGTGTTCCAGGTTTTTAAAAATAGAGGGATGCTCTGTTGAATTTTGGGAAATGGAAGATCACTGATGCTTAGGTGATCATGTTGGGTTTAAGGGTGGATGGTGGATGGGTGATCATCACTGATGATCGAAGAGTTGCCCTGGCTATGTGCATGTGCAAAGTGGCCATAGGGATGGGTTTTGGTTTCTGGAATATAGTGAAGAAGTGGTGCTCGGGTAAATTCAGTTCTTGCTCGAAGTTAAGTGGAAGAGGACTCGAAGTAATATAGCTTTTGACTCGGGTAGTTTTGGTTACAGTGTCCTGTTTTTTGTAGCCTGAATAGTTTCAGGTATTTGAATTTTAGAACTAAATTTAAAAAAAATAGTAAGGCAAGTTTAAATTCAAACTTTAAGTAAGATTAAACTATGAGTTCAAATAGGTTTGAATTCCTAATTTTGAATAAAAT
The DNA here is from genome assembly GCA_030765085.1 of Allium cepa. Taxonomy (NCBI): domain Eukaryota; kingdom Viridiplantae; phylum Streptophyta; class Magnoliopsida; order Asparagales; family Amaryllidaceae; genus Allium; species Allium cepa. The sequence continues at coordinate 602,813,713 of CM060932.1, read as the reverse complement.
TGCAGTAATAAAATAAAGTATTTAATAAAATAATAAAACCTGCACAGTTTTTATATTAGTGATTTTTAAATCTGAAATAAGATTTTAAACAAAATTTAAATTTCTAAGTCAAATCTGAAATTAAAACCTGAATCCAAATTAGAAGATTGAATCTGGAAGTTTCAAATAAAACAAGTTTTAAATTCAAATATTAAAATCAAGTTGAATATTTTAGTATGTATAACATGTGTTTTATAAAATCTGAAATGAAATTTAAACGGGTTTAAATTTTAATCTTTGAATTTAAATCTGAAGCATGATTTGAATTTTGGTTGTAATATAATTAAGAGTTGAAGTTAAATGTTTCAATATCATTTGAAATATTTAAGGCATTTTAAATTTTATTTAAATTGAATATAGGCTTAACTTAAACTATTCTTCTAAAAAAAGTTTTTTAAGAGGTAAGTGATTCTTTAATTTGAAAACTAAAGAATTTTTAAATACTTAAAACTTTGATTTCATTTTAATTTTGGTTTAAAATGGAATTTAGAAAAGTTAAAAGCAAATTTGTTTTTTTTAAGTTACTTTAATAATGATAATTAAATCATTAATGAGATAAATGATTAATCATTAAGTTGATTTGAACTTAATGATTTATTAATTAATCTAGGTAATTAAGATTTTAATTAATTAGGTTAATTAATTAAATAATTAGGTTAATTAATTAAATAATTAAAGGTTTTATTTAATTAATTAAAGTGATTAAGTAAGTTAATTAAACTTGATTAAAGTGTGATTGAGAAATTAATTTAAATAAGATTTGATTAATTTAATTAATGAATTGAATTAATTAATCAAGTAATTAATAATTAATTAAGTTTTTAATTATCACTTGATTGATTTAATAATTAGAAATAAATTAATGAGTTTTATAAATAAATTAAGAATTAATATTGATTAATTCAGTTAATTACTTTGGAAAAGTAATTAAAGATTGGTTATTGGTTAATGAAGGTCATTAGCTTAGTATTATTTTATAATTAATTAATGTGATTAATTTTAATGATTAATTGTATTAATTAATTTAAAGATAATCATTTAAAAATTATTTAAGTATAATTACTTAATGGAAGTAATTAAGGAAATTAATTACTGAATTGTAACTAATTAATTACTGAATTTAACTTAATCACTGGATGATTTGAGGAGTTTTTGGAATTAATTACTTTGTGTAATTATTATTAGTGTGTTTAATTACTTAATATAAGTAATTCATAATAAATTATTTAGTGTAATTAGTTTTGGGTTTGATAATTAAGTTATTTGAAGATAATTAAAATAAAAGTGATTAAGTTAATTACTTAATGTGATTAATCAAGAATGATTAATCAATAGAGATAATTGATAATTAATTTAATGGAGTTATTTAAAATAAATAATTCGAGATCATTAATTTATATAATTAATGATGTAATTAAGGATTTGATTAATTAAGAACAATTAATCAATGAAGGAATTAATTAATATAATTAATTAAGGATTAATGTAATTAATTATTATTAATTAATTAATGAAGTAATTACAGGTTAATTACTGGTTTGATTTGGAATAATTAATTTGGGAAATTAATTAGAGGTTAATTACTTGAATGTAATTAAAGGATAATTAATCAAGATGATTAATTAGGGTAATTTATTAAGGGTAATTAATTATTTGATTTGTAATTAATAAAGGAATATGAAGCAAGATTTATATGGATGAGTAATTAATTTAATTCATTTTAAATTAATTAAGGAAGAAGTAATTAATTTAATTCATTTTAAATTAATTAAGGAAGAAGTAATTAATTTAATTCATTTTAAATTAATTATAGAATGATGTTTAATAAGTCTTTTCTTATGAATGATGATTGATATTTATTACCCTGAATGATTGAGATCTCAGTTGTGAGATAAATGATGTTGTGTGATTTGGATGCTATGGTTGCATTGAGTTGATGATATGAATTATCTGTTTGGAATGATAATATGGATTATCTATTGTGATGTTGTGAATTATCTATCTGTGTGTATATAGATAATATTGAATTGAATTGTTTTAAACTTTAAAACAACTTGGACCTAAAAGACATGCTTTGGATTTCGATGAGATCGGGATCGGGTTTCCATATTTGGATATCCGAAAACCACATCGATCCAAATTTACGATAGGTCGTGAATCTTATGTGAAGAGTGAAGACTCGAGGTGTAAGGACTATGAGTCAGTATAACTCTGTGGGTGATTCCGTAATGAGTTTGACGGAATAGTACTTATAGATTCGAGATGGTGATTCAGAGTGCAAGGGTTATTGTCGTTAACTCTGAGGGTGATTCCAAAATGAGTGTAACGAGATAATGCCTTCGGTTTCGTTCGAACCCAGAACGAACTTGTATGGATTGAATGCTTTCAGAACATCGTCAGGTAGACGATGAGCATTCTAAGAGATGTGTTCTATTAAGGTAATCGTAGCCTCAAGCCTCATCAACCGGGAATGGCTAAATCAGGGGAGGTGTAGCAAGGCTTCGTGGGTAGCCCCCACTGGAGAGCAAGATTGATCCCTGTCTAGAAGTCCCTTTATATATTCGGCTGTGTGGGCAGTTGGTTGCAAACAACTGCGGGGTTGTCTTGTTCGGAACTGTTCAGTAAGGAATGGTTCCGGCCTTGTGTTGCAGGGGAGTGGGAGTACTCCTCGGTACGGTGATCTAGGCCACGTACTGTGACGGGCGGTACCCTAGTAGCCCTGCCATTGTATGGAATCCACAATCCAATAAGTGCCAACGGTTTTGATTGTATTACCCACTTTTGTGGCTAGTAGCTGGAATTTAATAGATGTGACAATTTCGGCTATTTCTTATTTACTTGAAAACCCTAGACACTATTATAATATCATCGGATTTCCTATCGAATGTTTCGGTTAGCGTAAGGTAAAAACTTTTCCATGTTTATGTGTGGGAAGTCTTACGTGATACCCTTTCTTTCAAAAGGTTTTTAAAGTTAAGCAACCTTAACCTGTTACTCACACCAGACCCATGTCTGACCTGGAGTTTATCTTTGTTTTCTTAAACTCTTGGGTACTCAATTTTTTACGAGTAGCCAAGGGATTCAGGTAAGCTTTGACGAATAATGGAGGAGCAATGGAGCAGAAGGCTTCTGCGTTGTAGATATATAGTTCCGCTGTGTGTTCTCTGTGTTGTGATTGTATTGAGTTGTAAATACTAGACAGGTGTTTATAACTGTGTAGTATATGTGATGTGTATGCTGTGTATCTCTGATTGATATTGCATATTATGTAAATACTTATGTTATTAATATAATTTATCCATTCCGCTGTTGAGATTCTAGTGTTGTTTTCTTCTTTCTCTTCTTTCTTTTCTTCTTCTATCCCTTTCTTTCTTAATTGATGATGCGATTTTCTGGGAGTGGAAAGTCGGGTCGTCACAGTTGGTATCAGAGCGTTAGGTTGAGTGAATACCTAGGCTCTGGAGTGGTGTCTATCCTGAGAGAGCGTATTTGTAATTTTTTATATATTTATTTTATTTCTACTTATCTATTGGGTTACCTATTCGGGTTTTCCAATATGGGTTATAAGGTAGATTGGGGTAGTGGTGTGTATAACACAACTACCGTTTGCTTGGAGTTTGAATGTTTGGTTGGAAGTGTATCTGTCGAGACTGTAGACCTAATACCATCTCGAGTGAGATTTGAAGTGATGTAAAGACTTCATTGATCTCTGAAGATAACCTGTTAAGATTCGGAGTTCATCTTTGAAGTTGGATGAGTAGAGTTTGGATCTGTTGGCTGAACAGAAGCGAGTGATGATATCTTGATATCTCAGGAATAGTAGCTGCGTGATGAGATGCAGTAACTATGGATGTTTTCGAAGATAATTTCTTTGGAACAAGTTTAAGGAAGTGAGTCTGCTTCAGTGTTGTGACTGAGTTCAGCGGGATGTTTCTGTGTGGTTGGAAGTCCGAGTTTCTCGAGGAACTTTGGATTGGAAATTCTTTGGCATTGGTGTCAGCAGTGCAGCTCGGAGTATTCTGTGTGTCGGCAGAATTTTCTGGCTTAGCAGTTTTTTGAAGAAGGAGTTCAGAAGCAGAGGAGTAGAATCCATTTCTTTGATGAGTTGGCAAGACCAGCATAAGCTGTTCTAATTGGTAAAGAGAGAACAGTTTCCTTTGGAATTAGACTGAGTTGATCGCAAAAGTGACTTGCGATAGTTGAGTGTTCTCTTGGATTGTTGGAGGTTTTTCTGAATATTTTCAGGAAGTCAGAGTTTGTCTTCATCTAGAGATTCAGTGGTACCCGTGGTTCAACTAGTTGAAGGTTGGTTTCTTGAGATGGAGTTTGTTGAAGCAACTCAGGATTGGAGGAACTTCTGAATTTTCTCTTGATTATTAGAGATCTTCTTGCTTTGGTTGTCCAGTTGTGCTTATGTTCTTCATCAACATTCTTTTCTACTCCAGATCAGAGTTGTGCAGCGGAAGCAGTTTTTGAGTGCATATGTTTTTCTTTTCCGGACAAGAGAAGTTTGTTTTCTTCTGAAGTTTGTAAGTGGAGTTTGTTCTTGATCTTGATTAATCGAGGAGGATCATTCTAGTGGATTGAGTTTGGTCCAGTTTGTTTCTTGTGACATCAGCAAGGATTGAGCTGATCAGGTAAAAGATAGGCTGTCGAATATCTTATTATGGATAAGTTTCTCAGTTTTTAGGAGCTATGAATTTTGGGTAAGGTTGGGTAAAATAGCTCCGAGATATTTTGGATTTCTTCTGTGTTCTGTTTTGGATAAGTGTTTGATTTTCTAGACTGAATTGCCAGCTTGGACAACTGGAATTCGATGTGTTTCATGTATCTCTGAGGGAGTACGTGTATGATTTATTTCTGGTTTTGGAATCAGCTGTTTTGGGAGATTTTGGTGGTTGAGTCAGACTTGTCTATAGTCTGATGTCTTGTTCAGTTATAGATATAGATGAGTAGGAGTTCTGTAGCTCAGTAGTTTTAATTGTTTGGGTTCTAGAGAGCGAATAACCCGGGGTTTACTTTGGAAACTCGAGGAAACTCTATCCATAATTTTGTCTGGATAGTTAATTTTGTTTGATTGGATGAATTGATTGCTATGGTTGTTAGCATATGTTTGATATATGCTTGGCTTTAAAATTTAAAATCTTAAATAGGTTATTAAATTACCTCTGTTTTAAATTTCAGGGACGAAATTATTTTAAGGGGGAAGGAATGTGATATCCCGGAATTTCGGACAATATCAATTTAATAATCTTTATATAAAATTAAATTGATATTGACAATATTGATTAATAAAATATGTTTTGGTTTAATAATCAGATTTAAATAAATATTTAATTTGTGATTTGTCTTTTAAAAAGCTAAAATAAATGTTTAAATTATAATGTATATATATTTGTATATATATTATAGTTTATCTTTGTTTGGAATTTAATAAATAAATGAAGTTTTGTTTTTAAATTCTAATAAAATATTGAGCAACTAGGAAATTGTGTTTTAAATTAATATTAAGCTTTTAAAATTTATTTAACTTAGTGATTATATGGTTTGTAATATTAATAATAAATGTTATATTGTTTAAAATTTGTCTTAGCTTAATTTTTGTTTTAAAATTAAATAAAAGTTGATTTTATTTCTTTTTAAATATTACTTGATATAAATATGATTTAGAAATATTTTATATGTCTAAATATAAAATAGTCTATGATTTAAATTCATTTAAATATAAAAGTGATTTATAATTTCTTTATAAATCATATAAAATTGTTATTTTTAAGCCATGTTAATAAATATACTATTTTCATAAATAAAAAAAAGGGATTAGAATAGGAAAATAGAATCTTCATTTTAATTTGAATAAATTGATTTTTATTTTGATTTCAAAGAATTAATTTGATTTGGAAATTTTATTTTGAAATTCAAATAATTTGATTCTTTAAAATATTTGTGTAAGTTTTAATTTATAAATTGTTTCATTTACATTTTCTAAAAATAAGGAAATCATACAAACATAAAATAAATTAAGGAAAACTCTTTTTAAACATTTAAAAGTATAGCTTAATTAAATAAAGACAAGTGTTAAGTATTTAACAAATCTAAGCAACATGTGTAAATTGTAAATCAAACAAAATGACAAGTGTCATTAAATTTCTATTTTTCTTTTATTTATTTTTCAAATTTATATCAGCTCTCTTTTAAAAACATTTTCACATTTCTTATTATCTTTTAAAAATCAAATGCTTGTTGAATCAAAGAAACACTTCACCTAAAAAAAATCTGAAAACTCAAAACCCCTAAAAACATATCTGCAAATTCATAATGAAGATCACTGCATTTTTTTTTAAAAATCAATCAACCTGCATTTGAAACTTGTAGTTCAGTTTCAAAATCAAATATTTAAAATTCCACATCAAAAAGCAAATTTGAAAATCTCTCAAACAAAAAGATCTGCAGCACTCCACAAACTAAAATGTGTATCTCAAAAACCTGCATTTCTTTTCATCCTGGAATCCATTCTTGAAAAATCAATGTCTGCATTTCAATATACTGAAAATCAACTCTGCATTTCTTTTTTAAAACCTGGGATCTTGCATGCATATAATTTTGGATAGGAAGCAAAAGCATTGCAGTTTCAGGATCTGGAAAATTATGCTATGTTCTTCTGTAAACCAAGTGCGTAACTTCTAAATTTCTTTTAATAAAATCTGGTTGCTTATTATTATATCTGAAATGAATTGATATGCATGAATATACATGTGCAATTTGATAGGATTATTACTGAATGTATGTTGTGGTTATATAAATTTTACTCTGTGATGCTCCTAGGTCCTGAATGAATTATAAATCCCTTATTTACTTGATCTTGTATTGATAAAAAAAAAACTGGATTATCAAACAAGATTGTGATTCAACTTGGAATCATGTTTATATTTTAAGAAAATTAATAATAGAGTCTGTTTGCCTCTGCAAACAATAATGCAGTAAAACATTTTTTAAAAATAAGGTAAAACACCAACTGTTAAATTTCTAACTTAGTATTGTAAACTGGATATATAAATTAAAACATGATTTTTGCAACTAGTATCACAATTTTTAATTGAGAATTTTGGTAGCAGTTCTGTGGTGAATTGAAAAGTTGAATTTGGGCAATGCTGCTGATTTTGGGATTTTAGGAGTTTGAAATTTCTTTTGTTTGATGTTGAGAGTTTAGGCATTTCAGGAAAATTATCAATTTAATGGATAATTTTTGGGGTTAGCAGTAATAAAGGTTTGGGTTCTGTAACCCTAGTTCTTGATCATATTCAAATTTGGATCGTTCTCTCACTCTGGTTGACCGAGTGAGAAACTGTTTTAGGAAGGTGTAGCTGGGAACATGTCAAGGTTATGGATGAAGTTTCGCCATAAACAATGGTCGGAGGGAGGTGAAATTGTCGTTGATAGGTTTGAGAAGTTATGGGTGAGTGTGTTCCAGGTTTTTAAAAATAGAGGGCTGCTCTGTTGAATTTTGGGAAATGGAAGATCACTGATGCTTAGGTGATCATGTTGGGTTTAAGGGTGGATGGTGGATGGGTGATCATCACTGATGATCGAAGAGTTGCCCTGGCTATGTGCATGTGCACAGTGGCCATAGGGATGGGTTTTGGTTTCTGGAATATAGTGAAGAGGTGGTGCTCGGGTAAATTCAGTTCTTGCTCGAAGTTAAGTGGAAGAGGATTCGAAGTAATATAGCTTTTGACTCGGGTAGTTTTGGTTACAGTGTCTTGTTTTCTGTAGCCTGAACAGTTTCAGGTTTTTGAATTTTATAGCTAAAATTAAAAAAAAAAAATAGTAAGGCAAGTTTAAATTCAAACTTTAAGTAAGATTAAACTATGAATTCAAATAGGCTTGAATTCCAGATTTTGAATAAAATTGCAGTAATAAAATAAAGTATTTAATAAAATAATAAAACCTGCACAGTTTTTATATTAGTGATTTTTAAATCTGAAATAAGATTTTAAACAAAATTTAAATTTCTAAGTCAAATCTGAAATTTAAACCTGAATCCTAATTAGAAGATTGAATCTGGAAGTTTCAAATAAAACAAGTTTTAAATTCAAATATTAAAATCAAGTTGAATATTTTAGTATGTATAACATGTGTTTTATAAAATCTGAAATGAAATTTAAAACAGGGTTTAAAATTTAATCTTTGGATTTAAATCTGAAGCATGATTTGAATTTTGGGTGTAATATAATTAAGAATTGAATTTAAATGTTTCAATATCATTTGAAATATTTAAGGTATTTTAAATTTTATTTAAATTGAATATAGGCTTAAGTTAAACTATTCTTCTAAAAAAATTTTTAAGAGGTAAGTGATTCTTTAATTTGAAAACTAAAGAGTTTTTAAATACTTAAAACTTTGTTTAAATTTGATTTCATTTTAGTTTTAATTTAAAATGGAATTTAGAAAAGTTAAAAGCAAATTTGTTTTTTTAAGTTACTTTAATAATGATAATTAAATCATTAATGAGATAAATGATTAATCATTAAGTTGATTTGAACTTAATGATTTATTAATTAATCTAGGTAATTAATATTTTATAATTAAACTTGATTAAAGTGTGATTGAGAAATTAATTTAAATAAGATTTGATTAATTTAATTAATGAATTGAATTAATTAATCAAGTAATTAATAATTAATTAAGTTTTTAATTATCACTTGATTGATTTAATAATTAGAAATAAATTAATGAGTTTTATAAATAAATTAAGAATTAATATTGATTAATTCAGTTAATTACTTTGGAAAAGTAATTAAAGATTGGTTATTGGTTAATGAAGGTCATTAGCTTAGTATTATTTTATAATGAATTACTGTGATTAATTTTAATTATTAATTGTATTAATTAATTTAAAGATAATCATTTGAAAATTATTTAAGTATAATTACTTAATGGAAGTAATTAAGGAAATTAATTACTGAATTGTAACTAATTAAGTTGTTGATTAATTAAGTTAATTAATTTAATTTAATCACTGGATGATTTGAGGAGTTTTTGGAATTAATTACTTTGTGTAATTATAATTAGTGTGTTTAATTACTTAAGATAAGTAATTCATAATAAATTATTTAGTGTAATTAATTTTCGGTTTGATAATTAAGTTATTTGAAGATAATTAAAATAAAAGTGATTAAGTTAATTACTTAATGTAATTAATCAAGAATGATTAATCAATAGAGATAATTGATAATTAATTTAATGGAGTTATTTAAAATAAATAATTTGAGATCATTAATTTATATAATTAATGATGTAATTAAGGATTTGATTAATTAAGAACAATTAATCAATGAAGGAATTAATTAATATAATTAATTAAGGATTAATGTAATTAATTATTATTAATTAATTAATGAAGTAATTACAGGTTAATTACTGGTTTGATCTGGAATAATTAATTTGGGAAATTAATTAGAGGTTAATTACTTGAATGTAATTAAAGGATAATTAATCAAGATGATTAATTAGGGTAATTTATTAAGGGTAATTAATTATTTGATTTGTAATTAATAAAGGAATATGAAGCAAGATTTATATGGATGAGTAATTAATTTAATTCATTTTAAATTAATTAAGGAAGAAGTAATTAATTTAATTCATTTTAAATTAATTATAGAATGATGTTTAATAAGTCCTTGCTTATGAATGATGATTGATATTTATTACCCTGAATGATTGAGACCTCGGTTATGAGATAAATGATGTTGTGTGATTTGGATGCTATGGTTGCATTGAGTTGATGATATGAATTATCTGTTTGGAATGATAATATGGATTATCTATTGTGATGTTGTGAATTATCTATCTGTGTGTATATAGATAATAGTGAATTGAATTGTTTTAAACTTTAAAACAACTTGGACCTAAAAGACACGCTTTGGATTTCGATGAGACCGGGATCGGGTTTCCATATTTGGATATCCGAAAACCACATCGATCCAAATTAACGATAGGTCGTGAATCTTATGTGAAGAGTGAAGACTCGAGGTGTAAGGACTATGAGTCAGTATAACTCTGTGGGTGATTCCGTAATGAGTTTGACGGAATAGTACTTATAGATTCGAGATGGTGATTCAGAGTGCAAGGGTTATTGTCGTTAACTCTGAGGGTGATTCCAAAATGAGTGTAACGAGATTATGCCTTCGGTTTCGTTCGAACCCAGAACGAACTTGTATGGATTGAATGCTTTCAGAACATCGTCAGGTGGACGATGAGCATTCTAAGAGATGTGTTCTATTAAGGTAATCGTAGCCTCAAGCCTTATCAACCGGGAATGGCTAAAACAGGGGAGGTGCAGCAAGGCTTCGTGGGTAGCCCCCACTGGAGAGCAAGATTGATCCCTGTCTAGAAGTCCCTTTATATATTCGGCTGTGTGGGCAGTTGGTTGCAAACAACTGCGGGGTTGTCTTGTTCGGAACTGTTCAGTAAGGAATGGTTCCGGCCTTGTGCTGCAGGGGAGTGGGAGTACTCCTCGGTACGGTGATCCATGTTTATGTGTGGGAAGTCTTACGTGATACCCTTTCTTTCAAAAGGTTTTTAAAGTTAAGCAACCTTAACCTGTTACTCACACCAGACCCATGTCTGACCCGGAGTTTATCTTTGTTTTCTTAAACTCTTGGGTACTTAAATTTTTACGAGTAGCCAAGGGATTCAGGTTAGCTTTGACGAATAATGGACGAGCAATGGAGCAGAAGGCTTCTGCGTTGTAGATATATAGTTCCGTTGTGTGTTCTCTGTGTTGTGATTGTATTGAGTTGTAAATACTAGACAGGTGTTTATAACTGTCTAGTATATGTGATGTGTATGTTGTGTATCTCTGATTGATATTGTATATTATGTAAATACTTATGTTATTAATATAATTTATCCGTTCTGCTGTTGAGATTCTAGTGTTGTTTTCTTCTTTCTCTTCTTTCTTTTCTTCTTCTATCCCTTTCTTTCTTAATTGATGATGCGATTTTCTGGGAGTGGAAAGTCGGGTCGTCACACCTTCCGTTTTCGAAAATATCCGATTTTCAAATGCTATCCATTACGACATATCATTATTCGTAATGGGATTTATGACACAAAGGTCCTCTCCCGGCTAAACCGAATAACGAGCGCTTATTTTTAAAATAAGTGTAGCATTCAAATTCAAGCAAATCACAATAAATAACCATTTAAAGGTAAATATTGATAGTCGGTTATTTAACTATCAATTGATATGCACAACATCGCCAAATCCCAAATAATTTCCCAAATTACTTATTTTCCAAAAATATTTTTACAAGATATATTTTCCCACACTTCAAAAATAAATCAATGTTTATTTTTAAACAAAATCCTCTTTCCTTTATAAATTCCATGTGAATTTAAATTTCCAAATATCCATTGATATATGATTTTCAAATCGACTTCAAATATTCACTTTCAATTTATCTTTAAAAGATATAATCTCAAAACATTTCACTTCATATTGGAAAACATTTCCAAGTACTTATTTAATGATAAGTAATTCACAAATCTATTTACTTTCAACATTTGGAAAATATTCAATATACTTAAATCACAATTAAAAATATATTTTATTCTTTAAGGAAAACATTCTCTTAAAAACATTCATTTGAGTCAAAACGAATGTTGCGTAAAACATCGTTACGATAGCCCAAAATCACTAGCATAGGGATTCGTAATTAAAATAGATATATGAATCCCAATACTATATAAAACATTTCCTTTCGGAAATCATTTACTATAACAACAGTGTTCTAGTCCACCATTTCCTTATCTCTCGAAAACGTCTATTTCAACAATGAATGTTGAAATCTATGGTTTTGATCCTTAACACATTTTAAAACAACTTCAAATCGTTTTAATTCTATTTAAAATATCACTTCCCCAAAACATTTCTTTAATATATTATTCACTGTCCAAAATCGTGAATATACTTCGTTAACCAAATTCAACATTTCTGCACATTTCATTTAAAGGATTATCCACTGTCCAAAATCATGGATATATCTCCTTTAATAAGCTATAATAATTAACTTATCAAAATAAGTCATTTTCGGATTTATAAAACAATGTTTATAAATTCCATTGATATTTTATAACAACTTCAACTTATAAAATCACTTTATTAACAAATTCTATCCATATCCCATTTATACGCCAAAATCCAAATTATAAGCAAATTACTTATAATTCTTTATTTACAAATTCATTCATTTTATAACTTCACAAATCGTAGGTTCTATTCTTTTATAAAATCCATTTATAACATTATTTTAAAACATTTTCAAAACTCCTTTATAATTTCATCACTTTGATTTATAAAAATCATTAACTCCATATTTTCAAAAATCAATTTTCAACTATATTTCTCAAAAATCATAATTTTTATAACATTAAAATTATAATGTTTATTTATTTAAAATGAATCAATTCCAAAATTTAATAAAACGTATACTTTCAAAAATCACTTTAAAAATCCTTTTTGAATTTGAAAATCATCACTTTAAAAATCCTTTTAATTTTCCAAAATAGGCCCAATGCTGCAACAACACTAAATATAACAATCACGACATCTAAAACATTATATATCATATGATAACAGAATATATCACAATATCTATAAATAAATCAATACGGGTGAGGAATCCAGTTGGATCCCTTCAACCTGTTTCCCTGCATCCACAAATGTTAGCACAATACCAATCCCATTTCAAGACGGAATATCGCGGTATATGGGTTCATATAAAATATTATCCGCTATTATGAGGCGCAATAGGGTCTCATCCGCTATATAATGCGGGAAAATCAACTCCAAGTACATATATAATACCAATTCCACTTCAAGATGGAATATCGTGGTATATGTGTTTAATAAATAACATCTGCTTAATATACGGCGTATAGGGTCTATTCCAAACAATAGATAAAAATTTATCATTCAATCACACAATCAAGAAATTTTAAATTTAACTATCTAAATTTTAAATCGAAATAATTTCGATTGAGTGAGAAGTTCTCACCTTGTTTCCAATAATAGTTTCAGCGTTTTATTTCGAATAAAATTAAACGTGCGCTTAATTTTATCCAAAATTTTCACTAGCTCAAATCAACTCCATCTAGCTCCATCGCGTGATGTTCGTCCATACGAACCCAACGCAATTTGTTTCGTCATTTTCCGACCTCGTATGAACAAGATATGATATTTTAAACATCGTATAAATTTATAATATAAAATAATTTACATTTTCTTTTTATTTTAAACCTTTAAGCTATCTGGGCCATTGATTTCAAACAGAAGATCGTGGCCGCTCCAACCTTCTTCTTCCATCTCCAGTTTCCACGTTCGAACCCTAAACCATTGCCGCCTTCGTTCGTGAATTTTCGAGACAAATATGAAAATCTTCATGTTGATCGAATGCTGCCATATCAAAGTCCATCTCGAATGCCACCATCGGCCTCGACCATGAAGGTCCGGTCGCCTCCCTGCCTAGAAAAACGTGCACGAACCAAGGTAGAATGCTGCTGCTTTTTGCCTCCAAACGACGACGATAACGAAAACTGACCGTTGGATGTGAAGATCTCTCGATGCTCTACAATGTTTATGTTGGAATTTTTTGCTAAAGAAGAGAGGATGTAAAGAAAAACGAGGGAGAAGAAATAAGTATTCTCGGCCATTAAAATTGAAAGTGGCGGCCTGAAGCTTTTGGGTTAGAGTTTAGTGTAAATAATGAAGGTTGAGGTCCTTATATAGAAAATTACGCGACACTATTCACCCGAAAAATTTTCAAACTCTAAACGAAGCGTGCCGCCTGGCGTTTATAATGTTTTGCCCCTATTCCAAACGCAATGGAATATATATCGGGAGCCAATTTGATCAAATTTGAAACATAAGTTTTCGAATCGAATATTTAAATTTAAAATTCACTCAAACCGATTTCAGTGCGTTTTAGCTTGCCCCGGACAAACCGTAAATCCGATTGACACGAAATTTAAAACCATACAATAATATAACATTACAGATCCGATGAATCTGGCTTCATCGAAATCCGAGACTGTTTGAAAAATGACTATTTTTACTCGTCAATTAAATATTAAAATATTCAATTTCCACAAATTAACTTTTAATTCAATTTTAAAAGTTCTATAACATCATTCTAACTCCAATATGATTAAATACAACTTTACAAATCAATTTTAATCACATTAAACCCAATTTCCAATTATTTCCAATATTTTAAATATTAAATTATCGATTTAATTATCCAACTAAATCTAGATATTCAAAATAAAATTTATTCGACTAACAAATTTTACTTGTTACTATTTAAAATCAATTAAATATATGAATTTCAAATGACCGAAATTCTGGGTCGTTACAAACTTCCCCCTTAGACGAATTTCGTCCTTGAAATTACCATGTAAAAAAAAGTTACATAATCCATTAACTTTTCAAAACCATTTGTTCAAATTAAATTTCAAATTCATTTGAGTGTTTAACTTTCCCAAAATCCATAGTTAAACTTCTTGCAATAACTTTACTATGTTTCCAAATCATACTTAGTTATCTTTTCAAAATTTTCCAATTTTCTCAAAAATATTCTAACGCCTTAAATTTTCAGAAAATTTCGCCATAGTCTCCTTTGCGCGGCTCGATCCGAAAAAAAGGGCAATATATATCACAAATATACATCTCATCAAAGTAATGAGTCAACCCGTAGGGAAAAAAGTGTAAAAGTACGATATGTAATCCGAGATATGTACCTTATATATTATTAGCGAGCGTATACGGCTAATATAACGTGAAAGCGAGCTCCAAATGCGAAGCAAGCGCAATCCACACCTACTAAACACTCAACAATAATCAGAAACATGTTTATATGAAAATAATTTCAATATACAACATATACTAGAACAACAACTACATATGCCAATATAGCAAATGTAATCAAAAGCAATAAATTCAACCATCAACCAACTATCATCCAACAACTCTCTATCAAATCAATATACATTCACTTCTCATTAATATTCAATGAATTGGTTTTTCCATTTAATCATATTTGATTCATTAACATTGGACTTTACTAACATTCATTTTCATATTCAATTAGTTTACATTCACTTATTCATATTCAAGTTGGTTCACTTCCACATTCAAATCAAATTTCATAGCTTTCAATTTTATCAATTCAACTTCATTAACACTCAATGAATTATATACAATCAACTAACAAACATCTAACAAACAATGTATATCCAACATTACCAAATTTCTTTACTTTGCTTACATTCATTCAATTTGGTTCATCACTTTTAATTAGCTTTAATGAATTAACACTTACATCCATTATTTCATATCAATTCATTTACATTCAATTGATTTACATTCAATTCATTCATTAATTCAATTGCTAATTCATTTTACCATATAAAGTTGAATTTCATTTATATAACTCAAGTTCACATCCTTTTAATTCACTTTATTATTTTACTTCAATACCAAAATCAACTTCATACAACATCACTTAAGTTATATTCCATTTCAAATATCATTTGTTTAACTTAACTTAAATTTTCCTTTATAAATCCAATTCAGATTCCAATTCTAAACTAAATTCTACTTAACTTTCCTTTAGTCAAATTCCAAATCATATATTTATTATGCTAACCCAAATTCTTTATTCTTTACCAAAGCCAAATTTATTATTTCATATTATAAGTCCACAACTCATTTCACTTATATTCAACAATTACAACTTGGATTTTAATTTCAAATTTGATTATCACAACCAAACTTCAATTTTCAATTTACTATGGTAGCAAATCCATCACACAGAAACTTGAAAATGATACTGATGATGCTGCAGTCATCACCCTTATTATTTCCCAACAACAGTAGTGAACTCAAAGCTTAATATTCTTTCAAAAAAATTCCTTTTATTCATAAATCACATTAATAAATCTTTTTCTTATAGAATTTCACTTATTGTATATATGAGATTATTTCACAATTGTAAATCACATTAATTATAATTCCATACTTAATAATTCATTTTCTTATACAATTTATTCTTTTAATTAACTTATATATATTCTTACATTTTAAACAACCAAATAATCAATTTATATATACTTAAATAATTCTGAAAGATTATTCCTTTATATATAAAATATAATCAAAGTAAAATTATTCCATTTACCCAATTTCAAATGATACTATGTTGGTTTATCTCGTTTAAGAGTTTAGAAACCCCTATCGAAACAGTTGGCCAGACTGCACCGACCAGAATCTATAAACAATCAACCGATAAGTCAACACAACACAAAACAATTTTTGTATTCATTAACAAATACGCGCTCGTATCTGTGATTATGCTCAACTCATTCTAGAGTACTACTGCCTCTATCTCTAATGAGTAACACCCAATAGAACCAAGGTTGTCGCATAACCAAATGCTCTGATACCAACTTGTAACGAGCGCGATTTTCGACTCATGGAAGTCGACATTAATACGTCCACTGTATCAACTGCTGAGCAATCGAATGCCGGAAAACCGAACCGTTAGGGTTAAAGAAGAAGAGGTAGAAGATAGAAAGAAAGAAGAAGAAATAGAAACAATAACATAAACTCACGTTTCACGGTGGAACAACATATAATATATATAAATGAATATCTTTAAAACAAAGAACTATATCAGTTATTACATTACATCACATTACATTACATTATCAGAGTTTACAACAACAAACAACGGAAAAGAAATACTATATACTAGTAGATACGCAATGCCATCCAGCTTGCTCCTGGTCTCCACAGCAACTCCTGAATTCCAGAATAACCTGATAACCTGACTCTAGGATGCCCGTGTAGAAAATGATGGGCACCCAGAGTTTAGGAAGGGAACAATAAACTCCAGATCAGTCATGTGGCTGGTGTGAGAACTTAAAACAGTTATTCTTTAAAAACAAACAAAGAAATATTTTAAGGTAGATCCGCAATGCTTTTACAAAATGAAACTACCATAAGGCCTCCCGCACACACACACAATGCAAACGCAGAATCGGAGGAGATTTCTCCTTATGATAGTCAAACATGCTTGATACGAGAAATTTTCTTTGATATTATTACTACAAGTGCAAAGTTAGGAAAACATTTCGAAAGTATAATATAAATCTTAGCCAACATAGACATTCCGAACTATACCTACTATAGCTAACATCTAAACAGTGGTGATCAACATAAGTAAATGGCAGGTTCTACAACAAAAATCGTACAAGGCTCGTATTGTTTCTTTGGATTTCCAACAAATGGTCAGGCCAAGGAACTTTCCATTGCCACATGGGTGCGCCTCTGGAAAGACGCCCCGAGAACCTAACCGAATCTCTTCCAACACAAGGCCGGGTTACCCCTAGCTGGGTAACTACTAACACGAGTATGCCATCCCCCGGTCGTAACCAACCTAAATCCCGGGATTCACCAACAACCACAAAATAATAAGTTTGCAGCAACAACATAGGTTAAGTATCTGGGCTCCATACCATGATACCACCTCTATCCAGAAGGAATGACATACACTAAGGGGGCGCTATCCCCTAATAACCTTGCTGCATCATTCCTGTTTTGACCATTACGGGGGTGTGAGGTCCGACGAAGTCTCATCCACAAAGCTACGCTTTTCATAAAAGCTGTGCTTTGATCAAAAAATTATCAGCAGCACTTTGTATGCCACATTACCAAATTGGGAATGTATCACTAGTAACCATCAACTACATAACCTCTGAGCTCGTACGTCTCAGAGAAGGGTGTTAAGCTAAGAGAATAATCTCTCCGCCACCAACAGAAACATATTTGATAGAAACCAACTTTACATCTCAAATTGTAACGTCAGACACACATCCATACAAGTCCGTTCCGGGATCGAACGGAACCGAAGGCACTTCCAAAGAAGTCCTTGCAATCCGGATATTCACTAATCACGTCCGGACTTCCTATCACAAAGGGTGATACAATCTCTATATCGGAGATCAGCCGATGTAGAGGAATTCGACGGTAATCCTTCCGTTTTCGAAAATATCCGGTCTTCAACACCGGTCTTCAAATGATATCCATTACGACATATCATTATTCGAAATGGGATTTATGACACAAAGGTCCTCTCCCGGCTAAACCGAATAACGAGCGCTTATTTTTAAAATAAGTGTAGCATTCAAATTCAAGAAAATCACAATAAATATCCATTTAAAGGTAAATATTGATAGTCGGTTATGTAACTATCAATTGATATGAACAACATAGCCAAATCCCAAATAATTTCCCAAATTATTTATTTTCCAAAAATATATTTACAAGATATATTTTCCCATACTTCAAAAATAAATCAATGTTTATTTTTAAAAAAATTCCCCTTTCCTTTATAAATTCCATGTGAATTTAAATTTCCAAATATCCATTGATATATGATTTTCAAATCGACTTCAAATATTCACTTTCAATTTATCTTTAAAAGATATAATCTCAAAACATTTCACTTCATATTGGAAAACATTTCCAAATACTTATTTAATAATAAGTAATTCACAAATCTATTTATTTTCAACATTTGGAAAATATTCAATATACTTAAATCACAATTAAGTATATATTTTATTCTTTAAGGAAAATATTCTCTTAAACATATTCATTTGAGTCAAAACGAATGTTGCGTAAAACATCGTTACGACAACCCAAAATCACTAGCATATGGATTCGTAATTAAAATAGATATATGAATCCCAATATAATATAAAACATTTCCTTTCGGAAATCATTTACTATAACAACGGTGTTATAGTCCACCATTTCCTTATCTCTCGAAATGTCTATTTCAACAATGAATGTTGAAATCTATGGTTTCGATCCTTAACACATTTTAAAACAACTTCAAATCGTTTTAATTCTATTTAAAATATTACTTCCCCAAAACATTTCTTTAATATATTATTCACTGTCCAAAACCATGAATATACTTCGTTAACCAAATTCAACATTTCTACACATTTCATTTAAAGGATTATCCACTGTCCAAAATCGTGGATATATCTCCATTAATAAGCTATAATAATTAACTTATCAAAATTAGCCATTTTCGGATTTATAAAACAATGTTTATAAATTCCATTGATATTTTATGACAACTTCAACTTACAAAATCACTTTATTAACAAATCTATCCATATCCCATTTATACGCCAAAATCCAAATTATAAGCAAATTACTTATAATTCTTTATTTACAAATTCATTCATTTTATAACTTCACAAATCGTAGATTCTATTCTTTTATAAAATCCATTTATAACATTATTTTAAAAAAAATTCAAAACTCCTTTATAATTTCATCACTTTGATTTATAAAAATCATTAACTCCATATTTTCAAAAAGTCAATTTTCAACTATATTTCTCAAAAATCATATTTTTTATAACACTAAAATTATAAAATTTATTTATTTAAAATGAATCTATTCCAAAATTTAATAAAACATATACTTTCAAAAATCACTTTAAAAATCCTTTTTAAATTTGAAAATCATCACTTTAAAAATCCTTTAATTTTCCAAAATAGGCCCAATGCTGCAGCAGCACTAAATATAACAATCACGGCATCCAAAACATCGTATATCATATGATAACAGAATATATCACAATATCTGTAAATAAATCAATACGGGTGAGGAATCCAGTTGGATTCCTCCAACCTGTTTCCCTGCATCCACAAATGCTAGCACGATATCAATCCCGTTTCAAGACGGAATATCGCGGTATATGGGTTCATATAAAATATTATCTACTATTATGTGGCGCAATAGGGTTTCATCCGCTATATAATGCGGGAAAATCAACTCCAAGTACATATATAATACCAATTCCACTTCAAGATGGAATATCGTGGTATATGTGTTTAATAAATAACATCCGCTTAATATACGGCGTATAGGGTCTATTCCAAACAATAGATAAAAATTTATCATTCAATCACACAATCAAAAAATTTTAAATTTAACTATTTAAAATTTAAATCGAAACAATTTCGATTGAGTGAGAAGTTCTCACCGTGTTACCAATAATAGTTTCGACGTTTTATTTCTAATAAAATTAAACGTGCGTTTAATTTTACCCAAAATTTTCACTAGCTCAAATCAAATCCAATCCAGCTCCATCGCGTAGTGTTCGTCCATATGGACCCAATGCAATTCGTTCGTCATTTTCCGACCTCGTATGAACAAGATATGATATTTTAAACATCGTACAAATTTATAATATAAAATAATTTACATTTTCTTTTTATTTTTAAACCTTCCTCCTATCTGGGCCGTTGATTTCAAACAGAAGATCGTGGCCGCTCCAACCTTCTTCTTCCATCTCCAGTTTCCACGTTCGAACCCTAACCCAATGCCGCCTTCGTTCGTGAATTTTCGAGACAAATATGAAAATCTTCGTGTTGATCGAATGCTGCTATATCGAAGTCCATCTCGAATGCCACCATCGGCCTCGACCATGGCAGGTCCGGTCGCCTCCCTGCCTAGAAAAACATGCACAAACCAAGGAAGAACGCAGCTGCTTTTTGCCTCCAAACGACGACGATAACGAAAACTGACCGTTGGATGTGAAGATCTCTCGATGCTCTACAATGTTTATGTTGGAAGTTTTTGCTAAAGGAGAGAGGATGTGAAGAAAAACGAGGGAGAAGAAAGAAGTATTCTCGGCCATTAAAATTGAAAGTGGCGGCCTGAAGCTTTAGGGTTAGGGTTTAGTGTAAATAATGAAGGTTGAGGTCCTTATATAGAAAATTACGCGACACTATTCACCTGAAAATTTTCCGAACTCCAAACGAAGTGTGTCGCCTGGCGTTTATAATGTTTTACCCCTGTTACGAACACAATGGAATATATATCGGGAGCCAATTCGATCAAATTTGAAAGATAATATTCGAATCGAATATTTAAATTTAAAATTCACTCAAACCGATTTCAGTGCGTTTTAGCTTGCCTCGGACAAACCGTAAATCCGATTGACACGAAATTTGAAACCATCCAATAATATAACATTACGGATCCGATGAAACTGGTTTCGTCGTAATCCGAGACTGTTTGAAAAATGACTTTTTTACTCGTCAATTAAATATTAAAATATTCAATTTCCACAAATTAACTTTTAATTCAATTTTAAAGTTCTATAACATCATTCTAACTCCAATATGATCAAATACAACTTTACAAATCAATTTTAATCACATTAAACCCAATTTCCAATTATTTCCATAATTTCAAATATTAAATTATCGATTTAATTATCTAATTAAATCTAGATATTCGAAATAAAATTTATTCGACTTACAAATTTTACTAGTTACTATTAAAAATCAATTAAATATATGAATTTCAAATGACAGAAATTCTGGGTCGTTACAAAAATGGAATAATTAATTGATTTTATGTATTTGAAAGTTAATTTTAACTTGAATTCCAAATATTCATATTTACTTGATAATTAAATTATTGAATTATATAACTTGAAATTGGGTAAAATGTTTAATATAGAATTTTAAGCCGGTTGAAAGTAATTTGAAGGCTTATAAAATTTATTTCGATAGCACTGAAGGTAGTGAAAGTGTTGAAATTGAATTTGGAAATGTTTTGTTAAGTATTGAAAATTTTATAGTTTAAATCGATATTTAAAAATAGCCTTCCGAGGCACAGTCTCGGAATTCGATGAAACTGGTTCGATTGGATCCATATTAACTAGTTATTATCGTACTTCAATTGTCGTAGCGTTTGGATTTACCGTTTGCTCATACGGGTGAGAAACGCGTTGAAATTAAAACCGATAATTTAATTTTTAAATCGATTTAAAAGCTAACTTACACATACGATCGAATTAGCTTCCGAAACACGTTCCATTGTGTTCGGAATACGGGTAAAACCTTATAATCACCTTACGCCATTCCTTAAGAGGAGTTCAAAATTTTAAATGGCAATTAACGAGACGTTTTGAAAATTTTATAATATAATAAATTTATGGTCAATCAGTCAAAGATATTTTCATTTACAACGCATACTCAAGAAGCCTTCCACCAACCTATATCTCATCCTCGTCCCCCTCTTTATTCTCGAAAGCAGATCGAATTCATCTAAAAAAATGGTCGAAGCCGACCCTTCCTAATTCCCAGATCATTTCGTCTTCGGTTAAACAAAAAAATATATAAATGAAATCAATGGCCGAAAGGGGGAAAGAGAGTCGCGTGGATGTGGCAGTGTGTGGCGATTCGATGAGGGGTGCTCACGATCTCTGGCATGGGGTTCTCGTGCTCGAGCTCGCGTGCGTGAGGGAGACGTCACGGTGAGGCTGGTTGGGAAATTGACAGTAGCCACGATTGAATCGCGAAAGGGAGAAGCTGTGTTCGATTGAATCGCGAAAAGGGGGAAACCGTGTTCGATTGAATCGCAGCATCGATCAAGGAGCGGTCGCGTTCGTGGTCGGCTACGATCTAGGGTTCCATGCTTACGAGGCTCACGGTGGCATCCAGGAGGTGGAGTGGCGGACTCGTGATAGTTTGGGTGAGCAGTTTTTGTTTTATTTCAAATTTTTCCTAAGTTTATATAATATATGTACATGAAAAAAAAGAAATTATTTTGTTGTTTACTGCAGTTTTGAAAATTTGAAATTTAGGTATGAACTATTATTAGTTTCCGGATTGGGAAATATATGTAAGGATTTAAAAGAAAAAAGGGGGAAATTAGTTTAAGAAAATTTAATTATTTGTTTAAATAAAGATTTGGTTAAATTAAATTTACAAAATGGTAGTTAACTTATATAATTATTTGATAACTAGAATTTATTTTACAAACAAAAAATTAGTTTGAAATTAACTTATTAGGTAAATGAAATTTATTAAATAGAAATTGATTTGTTCAAATTGTTCGAATATTAATAAGATCATTTAATGTTTATACAAGGTTATAACCCAAGAAACCAAGTCGAGAATGAGGTGAATTGCAAATTTAAGGGGCAAAGGTAAGTAAATCTCACTCTATTCGATTTATATTTAAATTTAAATGGTTAAATTTAGATAATTGGTTGGATGAATAAATTGATTGGATGTATAATGATGATGATGTGACTTTGGTTTTGGTTGGATCTCGAGTTAATTGTGGGTTGACTCGAAGTATTAGGGTTTTTAAATTGTTTTAGATTTAAAGTTATAAATAAGAAAACGTGTTCATGCTAATGTTGTTAAGGGCTTAATGATTTCTGATTCATCAAGTTAGTAGGGTAATTAAAATAGATAATTAATTAATGATTTGGGTTGATTAATTTAGTAATTAAGGGTTTGAATTAATTAATTAATTAATTAAGGTTTATGTTCATTTATTAAGTTTAATTAATGTAGAATTATCAATGGATGGTTTGATAGGTTATTACTTAATGTAACTAATAAAATATAATTACTTCGTTAAATTAATTATGAGATTAATTAAGTTAATTAATTAAGGAGTAATTAATTTATATAATGAAGTAAATAACAAGGTAGAGAATTACAGGTTGAGGTAAATCAAAAGTGATTAATATGTGCGGTTTAATAAATGATTAATTATTTAATATAATTAAATTAGATTAGGACAAATTGAATTGTAAATGGAAAACCATTAATTTATATAATCAATGACATAATAAAAGATTGATTAATTAAGATTAATAAATCAAAAATAGGTGACTTATGAGAAATTAATCAATATAAGTAATTAAGGATAAATGAAATTAATATAGTTAATTAATTTATGAGGTAATTAAAGATTACTTATTGAGTTTGGTTAAGGATAATTAATATCGTGAAATTAACTAAAGATAATTACTTAAATGTAATTGAAAGATAATTAATCAAAGGTGATTGATTAAGATAAATAATGAAGGGATGATTGATTAATTGATTTGAAATTAATTAATGTTAACAAAGAAATCTAAGTGGTTGAGGTTAGTAATTCAATCAGGATTAGTTAAATTAAATTTATATGTGATTAAGCTTTGCTTATGGATGATTAAATGGTATTGGATGCTTTGAAATGACTTGATATCTCTAATATGAAATGTGTATTTCATTTGGATAACTTGGGTTAGGATGGCATGAGACTCGAAGAGACCAGGTTCGGGTATTAGGAAATAGCCGAAAACCACTTCGAATTTTTATAGATTGATATGTAAAATCTATATGCTAGAGTGAAGTGATTTGGAGGAATTGGACTATATTAAATCTAAATCTTTGGTATTTAGAAACTTATATGTGAAATAAGTGATGTCCATAATAAATTGTGGCTTTGTGAATTGATATGAGTTACTTGGGTTTTATATAAGTTATATGCTTTGTATTCCATGTTAGATGGGTTTGCTCACGTTGGTTTCCAGCCTGACCCGGGTGTTACTTTGGTGTAATGCTCGAGTCAGACCGAGTATTACAGATTTTCAGGTAAGGACGTTTTGGAGCTCAGGAGTCGAGCTGGATGGCAGAAACGTATAGAGTATTTCCGTTGTATTATATTATTGTATATCCGAGGCATGTAAATGGTGTATATTCGGTGTCTATATATATGCCTAACTCTGATGTATTAAAATGTAATCGACAGATATAGTATTCTTTTGTAATATGTTATTATTTATTATTATATTTTATCCGCTGCGAATATGAGATGTTGTTGTTTTTTGTTCTTCTTCTTCTATCTCTTCTTCTTTTCCATAACTATTTGGAATTTTCGGGTTTGGAAATTTCGGACCGTTACAGTTGGTAGCAGAGCTGAAAGATTAAGCGAGAACCTTGGCTCTTGTAATGCCCCACCTCTATACCCACGCTAGCCAAGGACACTACAAGGTAATGCCATCAACTAACACGGAGAATAAGGCTGGTTAGGAGCGACCATCTATAGCCTTGCTCTAATTATCTATTGAATACATCAATAATAGACTACCAAGCAGGTCGACATACCCAATGAATACTTAAAAAAAAACCATAGGTGGTTGGATCTATCAGAACAGAATATAATAACTCAAATGAAATATACATCACAGAACAGTAGATCATCATATACACATATACTGATACATAACAGAGTTTACAAATAATACATCTCAAGTGGTGTATCAATCCACTGTATACAAATGATTCCAGATAAATACATATCAGAGTTACTACAAAATGGGACTACACAAAAAGTTGTGACAAAAAGAAGCTAGCGGAGTAGTCCATGCGGAAGCAAAATAGGCTAAATCCAAAAGCACCTAACCTGAAACATCTCGGTCTGACCTGAGTATAAAATACACGGGTCAGTCTAGCTGAACAAATCAGTTAGATAAACTGAACCACAATAAACCTGCAAGGTTACAAAGCATAATAGATATCTCCAAAGGAGATAACACAATCATCTAACAAAAGATGAATCATATAGAACAAGCCTCATATCATCGGTAACATATAGAAACAAAGGATAAAAATATCCCAAAGCAAGGCAAAGGCAATAACAAATACCTATAAGGTATACAAGTTCCACATGGTAATCGCTACATATCGTGCGGTTCAAAAAGACCAACACCGAAGGGCGATACCTAGGGAATATACATATGAATGAAACATCAGAAAATTGCTCGAGCTCAGTACTGTATAAACAAGGACCCATGAGCCCGAAGACTCCAAACCCAATATCACTCGAGCGGTGACGAATGACCAACTCCGAAAGCGATACAATAGGGCAACAAACCCGAAGGCAACAAACCCAAGTATCTCTCGAGCGGTGACGATGGACCAACTCCAAAAGCTATACTAAAGGGTAAACCCACCTGAAGGCAACAAACCTGAAGGAGACAATCCGAAGACACTATCCTAAAGGCAACAAACCGTAGTGGTGAAGGTCAAAGACCCCGTACTGGACACCACTAACTGACGGAATGTGTCACAACTCTCGAAAAGGAATCCGAAAAGTGGTAACGTGAGTCCTATAACCACTCATTCGCACTAAACGGTTTACTATCCGTTAGTTAATTTCACACTCAAAGCAGTACAAAGTCTACCTCATATCATCGGTAAACCAACCCGAAGGTTAAGACGATCAATTGAATAGGTCGGGAATTAATCGGAAGGATAAACGCATAGATTCATGGTCCGTGTTTTGCCCAACCATTTAATCACCCTTCCACTTCGCTCGAAGTGCGAAATTGTGTGTGTTTTAAATAGAATTTATAATTTGGAGAAACGAGCTTTTAAATATGATTCGAGAGATTATTTTATAAAAACTCGTGGATGAAGTCAAGAATAAGTTATCAAAGTCAAAGATGTAATAACAACTACTAAAAAGCAACTTGAATCGATAAAATTTGGAAAACCAATCAAAATATGCAAAAATAGGCAAAACAGGCAAAACATGAGCAGGTCGGTCGACCGGTTGCAGGGCTCGGTCGGCTGGCCAGTTGCAGAAAACATAACATGGTTCGGGGTAGCAGTTCGGTCGACGGCTACAGGGCTCGGTCGGCCGAACTGCAAATTTCTGCAGTTTCTGCCCTTTTCCAATGAAATGCAAATTCTTCCAAAACGCGACCGTTCGAGCAATGGACCTAAGAAGCCTTAGCCAATAGATACCCTAGCTCCATTAGCTCTCCGATTTGCCACCAAAAACATGTTCCAATATCAAAGTTAGGATCTTTAAAGAATTGAACCCAAACACTAAAAATTCGGATATTCACCGATTCAATCCAAACCAAAAGCAAGTGCATATGAACAAGTATTAGGAATTTACACCCAACATTAATGAAATCAAGAGAAGTAGATGTGAGTTCAAAACTCACCTTTAACCCAAAACAAAGAAGTAGAAGAAGAAGCTCAATAACAAGGAGAAGACCAACTAAACTCTACTTCAACCCAACAAGCTTCAATCTAAGAATAAAACATATATTTCCCAATTTAGGTATAGGAAATTTTCTGAAATTGAAGAGGAGAAGAGTTGGAGAAGATGAAGAAGAGCTTACCTATGGATTCTCTTTGATTTTGGAGCAAGAAATCAAGTTTGCAAAGAAGAAACTAGGGCTTGCAATTCTATTTCCCTTTCCCTTCCACCATTTTCAGTTTTCTTAAGTAAAATAAATGAAATGAGGGTGAATGGATGAAGAGTTAATGAGCCAGGGGGTTAACTGGAGATTAGGGCTGAACCCAAACTCAAGCCCAAGTAGAAAAAAGAGTCAAAACTCAACTTACTCCAAACATATCAAAGCTTATACTCAAAAAGATCGCAAACGGCGTTTTGAACTCAATGGAAGTGGTCTTGAGACCCAATTCGACCGTTTGCAGAAAGTAACTTTTCGGACCATAATCCGACAAACGACGTTATATTTAAATAAAATATTTAAATATACGACCGATAAATATGCGAGTTGTTACAGCTCTGGTGAGGATTATTCATTAAATAGAGTCTGAAGTACTCTAGAATGAGTTGAGTGTGTGTGTGTGTGTGTGTGTGTGTGTGTGTATATGAGAGCGTACTTGTTATTTTCTTATATAAAGTTTTAAATGATTTAATATAAAAATACATTTTGATATATAAAGCGATATTTCCTTCTAATAAATATTAAGGTGATTGGTTGTTAAATTATTGGCATTAAACTAAGAAGTAATGTAAAATACAACCAAACTGAAATCTTGAATTGGAATTAAATTAAGTGGTAACAGAAATACAACTAAATTAAAATTTAATTAATTGAAAATTAAATTCTAGAATTTGAGCTCAGAAATTAAATTGTTTAAAAACTTTAAATAATGGTAAGTTGAAATGGATTCAAACTGAAATTTAATCTTGAATTTATAGAAGTAAGAATAATATAAAAAGAAATTGGTATCTAGATATGACTACCTTGGGTATTATCATAAATAGTTATTGTGTTTAATAATGATATATTTGTTATTAAGTAAGCCAAATGTAGTAAATTTATAAGATGAGTATAACTTCTAAATTGAAGTAGGTTTTAAAATTGTGAAGTTTTAAAACCTAAATCTAGAAAAATTCAATGGTTTCAAAGAGTTAAAGAAAATAGTAAACAATATAATTCAGACTATTTTGAATATAGGCTTATTTTAAAACAAGAAATGTTTGGAAGATTTTTAAGGGACTTGTTTTGAAATTAAAACCAAGGGTGGTTTAAAATTTAAAAGTAGCCTGGTGTGTAAAGGAAATTAAATATGAAACTAAACTCTAAGGCTGAGTTCTGAATTTTCCTTGGAATGTGATGTGAAACCCAAAGTGAAGCAAGTTTTAAACTTAAGTGGAACGGTTATTAATCTGAAGGTTTAAAATTTGAATGGGAATTGGGATTAAATTCAAGCACGAATTGAAATGATTTGAAATTGAAGTGGATTCAATTTGAAATTAGTCTAAATTTATTTGAATAATCTAAAACTGTAAATAAAGTTGAATAAGTAAGAATCAAATGGAATTTGATTTGAAGTTGGAAAGAAATTGAGAATTAATTTAACTTGAATTGGGAATAAAATCAAGTCCAATGGAAATTGGAGTTATTTAAATTGGAATTGGGTCAATTTAAATGGAAGTGGAAATTTAAATTGAATTGATGAAAATGAAGATTGGAAATTGTAAAGTTTGACTCTAGACTATTTTTTTTAAAATAAATTGTTTTGGTACAAATCTATTTTTTCAAGTTATTTATTATAAATACAACCTTTCTTATTAAACCCAAAACTATTTTATACTTATTTTATAACTACTTTTGGAGTTATTTAACTATTTTGTAACTGTTTACAAATAAATTAATGTTTTTCAACTGTTTTATAACTAATTACCATTTTAAACTATTTTGTGATTATCTAACTATTTTATAACTATTTGACTATTTTCCTACTATTTTACAATTATGTAACAATTTTATAGCTATTTTATAAACTATTAATTATTTTTCAACTACTTATCTATTTTCAAAATTTTTAAGCTATTTTCAAAAAATAAACTGGTCGGAGTCCAAACTGTTATTGATTAAATACCCAACTGAGATAAGAATTGAAGTGATAATCCAAATGGGGATAAGGCAAATGTGAATAAGTGAATAAAATTCAAAGTTAGGGTGAATAGAAAGGAAATTGATTTGGCTGATAGTCAATGAAAATAAATACGTGGGATGTACGTATATTATTCTATTCGCATAATGATTTGATCCAGATTCGAGCACAAAATTTCGAGATAGTTTATCGATCCGAGTTGAGATTTTTCACTCGATTTTAGACGGCGAACCTAGATAGGGATTGTTGATTGGTTCTGGATATTCTCTATCATAGTTATAGCTATGCAAGGAGAATGACGGTTTCTGATCAAGAAATCAGATCTGTGTCCGCACTAGGAAGTCGGCTGGACGATACTAGTTCTGAAGTAAAATTATGTGATCGAGTGAGCGATCAGATTGGTATAGCGTATGGATGATAAGTGTACATTGTACAGTTTTGAATGAAATTGATATTGAAAAGAGTATCAAATTGGAATATTTGATTCGGATAAACAAAGTTATATATCTTTGTCATATAAGATAAATCTTCCCTTGTTGTATCTATTGACGGAAAAGAAAAGAATTTTTGAAAATGTTGAAGTATAAAGGGATTTATACAAGATTGAAATGATCCAAAGTTTTTAAAAATTATATATATATCTGTATATATATAAATGATCTTATGAGGATTTTGGAAAAAGGTTTTGGGAACCTTTGGATTTGGAAAGGCTTTTGATTTTTGGGTAAAATCAATATTGAAATTTGGAAAGCCTAGTTTGAGAATTATCGATTTTGGGATAATCGATTTTGTGTAAATGAGCTTTGTATGAGATCATACTAGGTGTATGATTTGAAAGATACTATATGTGTATAGTATAAAGTGTTTTTATGATGGCTTTGGGGAAAAAGGCGCTCTCTTGAAATAAACTTCTCAGGAGTGCCACCAGGTGGTGCTGCCTTGAGCCTCAAGGGGGGGTTCTAAAGTTGATCATGTGAGGAGTCCGGACAAAACTAGTTCCTGAGGATAATGAGTAGAGTATACCATAGCGAAAGTCCTATGTGCCGCTAAGATCCAATGGTCTACGTTTGATTTTATATCGGTAGACTGCGACCTATGGTAACATAGCGAAAGTCGTGTGTGCCGTTGAGAGCCAACAGTCTGCGTTTGATTTTATATCGGTAGACTGCGACCTATGTAGGAGCGGAGAAGTTTCATTTTGACAGCGAAAGTCGTGTGTGCCGCTGAGAGCAACAGTTACATGGACTTTTGCTGTGATGGCAACGTAACCCTGGAATGTAACTGCGATCTGTTGTTGGTTCCATGGCGTAATCGAGGGGCACGGAGTGCCTACAGTTACATGGACTTTTGCTGCGATGGCAACGTAACCCTGGAATGTAACTATGACCATGGATGGGAGTGATGATTTCCAGAGCATTCTCACCACAAATATATCCTCTATTTTCAAAACTTTTTTCTATATTTTCAATAAAATTATTTTCTAAGTATTTTCACTGGATGTTGAAAACGGGTTTACCAAGTACTTATAGATTTTCAGTCCTACGCCTGATCAACATATGGCTGAATTTCTATGAGAAGAAGGATGGACTGATTGAGACATCGAGTTATAAGAAATATTTTTATAAAGAGCTATTTTATTAGTATGATGTGAATTTAAAAGCATTTCTAAAAATTTTAAATAAAGGTGTTGGAATTTTGAAAGATGAAAGAAAATCCAAAACTGGAATTATAAATAAGATTTAACTCGGGAGATTTAATGAAGTGATTTTTGTAATAAAAGTTGGAAGTAAGCTAATTAGCTAAATAATTATTTGATAGAGTATGTCAATAAAATTTAACTCGGTTAAACAAATGGCTTGTAAGTTAATAATGGAATTTGGAAATGAACTCGAATTATAAATGGAATTCAATATAGAATGGGTTGAAAATTAATTTAAAGCAGTTATAGACTAAAAATAAATACTCTATTAAGCGAATATTGTCAAATTTGCATAGAATGAATTGTAGTTTGATGTAAATAAAAGAAATTAAAATTCTATGGGTTGAGAGAAGTTAAATAACTTGAGTTTGAAATCAATTGAATTGAATATGAGCTTGTTTGGATTAAAAATAAATTGAGTGTAAGAAATTGAGTTGTAAACCATTAAAATTGAATGAAATGGCATATAAATTTGGTTGGAAGCAATTGGATTAGCTTTAAATCATATGAATTGCTTATGGGAAGCGTTTGGTGCTTGTTGTTTATGTAATGCTTGTGTTTAGCTATTGAAAGTAAGTGAAATGCTAACAGATTTTCTATATATGGAATTTACATATTTAAATTGAGTAAGCACAGGTACCTGAAGGCCGTTTGGCTGGATTTGGTTGCACTAATTGCTAAAATTAATAAGCCGCTTGCTTAAAATGCTAAATAAACGTACGCCTACGCAATAAAAATAGGAAATATGAACTGTTTTTGCTTTTTCCGACCGTGTGGGTCGATGTATATATATTTATATCTCTTGTCAAATTGCAAAAGCTCCTCCATACAAAGAAGACTCTGCCAAAAAATTTCGAAAATTTTGGCAGTTAGAAAGTTTTTGGGAAAATTTTTTGTTAGCATCAAAACGATTTTAAATATGAAACTGAAATAAATTAGTAGATGAAACTAATATGAATCGGTTATAAATGGAAGATAAAATTCAATATTAAAAATGGAAAATAAATTAAATTCATATGAAAACGGGGAAAACTAATTTGAATAGAAATAATATGAAACCTATATAAGGAAAGGTATAAAATGATTTGAAAGGTTACGGTTGGATATTATTGTTAGGTAAGATATGCAGGTATTATAGAAAGAAAGAAAATTGGATTTGATATCAGAAGATAAATTTGAATTGCCTGACAAAAATGTATGCATTTAAATTTCTGCATGAAATTGGATTGGATTTTTGATCTAGCCACTTGGCTTTTGTTTTCTTTTGAAATTTAGGAGCTCGTAGAGGCATTTTGTAGTTGTACCGAGCTAGCCGCGCAAAGGAAACGCTGGCTAAAATTTTTGAAAATTTAGAGAGTTAGAAAATTTATGAAATTTTTTTGATAATTCAAAATTTGGTTTTAAATTGAAATTTGAACGATTGAGAAAAAGGGTATTGTTTGAAACTGTGGGAGAGATTGGGAAGTTAGTATGAATGATAAGGGGTCTTTTATAAAAAAATATAGTTGGTAGGATGTTGAATTGTGAGTTTGGAAAAAGGTAAACGGGTATTGGACCATTCTTCCTAACTAGTAATTTCGGGGACGAAATTCTTTTAAGGGGGAGGAATGTGACGACCCAGAATTTTAAACAATTTAAAATGGAATAATTAATTAATTTT
Source organism: Allium cepa (assembly GCA_030765085.1). NCBI lineage: Eukaryota > Viridiplantae > Streptophyta > Magnoliopsida > Asparagales > Amaryllidaceae > Allium > Allium cepa. The sequence continues at coordinate 602,781,200 of CM060932.1, read as the reverse complement.
AAGTATTTAAAAGTTAATTTTAACTTGAATTCCAAATATTTATATTTACTTGATAATTAATTATTGAATTATATAACTTGAAATTGGGTAAAATGTTGAATATGGAATTTTAAGCCGGTTAAAAATAATTTGAAGGCTTATAAAATTTATATTGATAGCACTGAAGGTAGTGAAAGTGTTGAAATTGAATTTGGAAATGTTTTGTTAAGTATTGGTAATTTTATAGTTTAAATCGATATTTAAAAATAGCATTCCGAGGCACAGTCTCGGTGGATCCGTAATAACTAGTTATTATTGGATTTCAATTGTCGTAGTGTTTGGATTTACCGTTTGCCCGTACGGGTGAGAAACGCGTTGAAATTAAAACCAATAATTTAATATTTTAAATCGATTTAAAAGCTAACTTTCACATACGATCAAATTAGCTTCCGAAATACGTTCCATTGTGTTCGGAATACGGGTAAAACCTTATAATCACCTAGCGGCATTCCTTAAGAGAAGTTCAAAATTTTAAATGGTAATTAACGAGACGTTTTGAAAATTTTATAATATAATAATTTTATGGTCAATCAGTCAAAGATATTTTCATTTACAACGCGTACTCAAGTAGTCTTCCACCAACCTATATCTCATCCCCGTCCCCCTCTTTATTCTCAAAAGAAGATCGAATTCATCTAAAAAAATGGCCGAAGCCGACCCGGCCTAATTCCCAGATCATTTCGTCTTCAGTTAAACAAAAAAAAAATGAAATCAATGGCCGAAAGGGGGAAAGAGAGTCGCGTGGATGTGGCGGTGTGTGGTGATTCGATGAGGGGTGCTCGCGATCTCTGGCATAGGGTTCTCGCACTCCAGCTCGCGCGTGTGAGGGAGACGTCACGGTGAGGCTGGTTGGGAAATCGACAGTAGTCGCGATTGAATCGCGAAAGGGGGAAGCTGTGTTCGATTGAATCGCAAAAAGGGGGATACCGTGTTCGATTGAATTGCAGCATCGATCAAGGAGCGGTCGCATTCGTGCTCGGCTACGATATAGGGTTCCATGCTCGTGAGGCTGACGGCGGCATCCAGGAGGTGGAGTGGTGGACTCGCGACAGTTTGGGTGAGCAGTTTTTGTTTTATTTTAATTTTTTCCTAAGTTTATATAATATATGTACATGAAAAAAAATATTTTGTTGTTTACCGCAATGTTGAAAATTTGAAATTTAGGTATGAAGTATTATTAGTTTTCGGATTGGGAAATATATGTAAGGATTTAAAAGAAAAAAAGGGAGGAAATTAGTTTAGGAAAATTAATTATTTGTTTAAATAAAGATTCAGTTAAATTAAATTTACAAAATGGTAGTTAACTTATATAATTATTTGATAACTAGAAAATATTTTACAAACAAAAAATTAGTTTGAAATTAAATTATAAGGTAAAATGAAATTTATTAAATAGAAATTGATTTGTTCAAATTGTTCGAATATTAATAAGATCATTTAATGTTTATACAAGGTTATAACCCGGGAAACCAAGTCGAGAATGAGGTGAATTGCAAATTTAAGGGGCAAAGGTGAGTAAATCTCACTCTGTTGGATTTATATTTAAATTTAAATGGTTAAATTTATATAATTGGTTGGATCAATAAATTGATTGGATGTGTACTGATGATGATGTGACTTTGGTTTTGGTTGGATTTCGAGTTAATTGTGGGTTGACTCGAAGTATTCGGGTTTTTAAATTGTTTTAGATTTAAAGTTATAAATAAGAAAATGTTTTCATTCTAATGTTGTTAAGGGCTTAATGATTTCTGATTCATCAAGTTAGTAGGGTAATTAAAATAGATAATTAATTAATTCAATTAATTAATGATTTGGGTTGATTAATTTAGTAATTAAGGGTTTGAATTAATTAATTAATTAATTAATGAAGGTTTAAGTTCATTTATTAAGTTTAATTAATGTAGAATAATCAATGGATGGTTTGATAGGTTATTACTTAATGTAATTAATAAAATATAATTACTTTGTGAAATTAATCAAGAGATTAATTAAGATAATTAATTAAGGAGTAATTAATTTATTTAATGAAGTAAATAACAAGGTAGATAATTACAGGTTGAGGTAAATCAGAAGTGATTAATATGTGTGGTTTAATAAATGATTAATTATTTAATATAATTAAATTAGATTAGGATAAATTGAAATGTAAATGGAAAATCATTAATTTACATAATCAATGACGTAATAAAAGATTGATTGATTAAGATTAATAAATCAAAAATAAGCGACTTATGAGGAATTAATCAATATAAGTAATTAAGGATAAATGAAATTAATAATTAATTAATTTATGAAGTAATTAAAGATTACTTATTGATTTTGGTTAAGGATAATTAATATCGTGAAATTAATTTAAGATAATTACTTGAATGTAATTGAAAGATAATTAATCCAAGGTGATTGATTAAGATAAATAATGAAGGGATGATTGATTAATTGATTTGGAATTAATTAATGTTAACAAAGAAATCTAAGTGGTTGAGGTTAGTAATTCAAGCAGGATTAATTAAATTAAATTTATATGTGATTAAGCTTTGCTTATGGATGATTAAATGGTATTGGATGCTTTGAAATGAGTTGATATCTCTGATATGAAATGTTGTGTATTTCATTTGGATAACTTGGGTTAGGATGACATGAGACTCGAAGAGACCGGGTTCGGGTATTAGGAAATAGCCGAAAACCACTTTGAATTTTTATAGATTGATATGTAAAATCTATATGCTGGAGTTAAGTGATTTGGAGGAATTGGACTATATTAAATCTAAATCTTTGGTATTTAGAAACTTATATGTGAAATAAGTGATGTCTATAATAAATTATGGCTTTGTGAATTGACATGAGTTACCCGGGTTTTATATAAGTTGTATGCTTTGTATTCCATGTTAGATGGGTTTACTCACGCTCGTTTCCAGCCTGACCCTGGTGTTACTTTGGTGTAATGCTCGGGTCAGATCGAGTACTAGAGATTTTCAGGTAAGGACGTTCTGGAGCTCAGGAGTCGAGCTGGATGGCAGAAACGTATAGAGTATTTCCGCTGTATTATATTATTGTATATCTGAGGCATATAAATGGTGTATATTCAGTGTCTGTATATACGCGTAACTCTAATGTATTAAAATGCAATCGACAGATATAGTATTCTTTTGTAAACGGTTATTATTTATTGTTATATTTTATCCGCTGCGAATGTGAGATGTTGTTTTTTTTTTGTTCTTCTTCTTCTATCTCTTCTTCTTTTCCATAACTATCTGGAATTTTTGGATTTGGAAATTTCGGGTCGTTACACACATTCACTTATTTACATTTGTTTAAAACAAATTTCTCTTACGTTCAATGATTAAAGTTATTACATTCAATTTCACTTTACAACTTAAGTTCATTTTCATTTTGAATCAATTATGTATTATTTGACTCATTTTGTTAATTTATTCCCCTAACGTATTTTGTTTATTCATTACCATTAACTTATTCCATATTAAATTAGTTAATATTCAATTTATTAAACTTATTCCATTTGTATTTATTTTATTTATATCCTCGTTTATTTTTATTCAACTTCTTTCACACCTAAATTGCATTTTATTTTATAATTCAAGTTCATACTCAAACTAATCATTCATTTTACTAATTCATCTAGTCATATTCAAAAATAATTTAATCTTTATTAACTTAAACTTTATTTCATTTGATTCATGTAACGATCCATACAATTTTAGTGGTTTTATTTATTTAATTAACTAAATTTTTTTGAAATTTTAAATAATAAAATTTAGAAATAAAAATTTAATATTTGTAATACGTCTAATTAAATATAGAATTTGGTAAATTTTCATTATAAAATATGGAAGTTTATTTTCTTATGTAAATTCTATATTTATTCAAATCAGTTAAAATTGATGATAATAAAATATTTTCGAAAGCTGGATTTTTTATATAATAAATTTGTAAATAATCTTCTCAGTGAGACGTCATAATTCGTTTCTCCAAAGTTGGACTGCTATTGCTCCGTTTATCTTATTTTCTACGTATTAGCAGCATTTCGGTACCGATATCGACTTTTGATCGGATGACCGTACCACTAATATCTATATACCATTTTGATCGTCTCGTCATGCCGATCTCTGCGGTATATTCAATTCTATGTTTGAAGCCCGATACGCAGTGGAGTCCGCGAAAAAGGGTAACCGTACCAGCATCGGTTTTGTGACTTTTGGTTTTTGGGTTTGAATTTATTTTATATGTAGCTTATTTATTTTAATGGGTAGACTAATGGGATAGAATGGTAATGGTCACTTGAATTGATGTTAGGAATTGAAAATCCATCCTTTAATATTAAATTATATGTTCATTTTGACAATGCGCATTCATTTTATTTTGCCAGACTTCTAACTCTTTCCATTCCTCTCTTATTTCTTCTTTATGCACGTTTATTTCTATTTATTTCACCTAACTTCTCTCTCATTTTCATTTCTCACATTCTTCTTCTGCAAACACAATTTTACTGTAAGTTTTAAATTTTCTTCTCCATTCTAATTTTTTTCTCCAAACCCTTCTCACCGTTCATGCTTGTCTCTCCCCACGTGAATCACCCAGACCCGACCACCGAAACAAGCAACAGCCGACCCTTGTTCCTCCTATCATCCTTACGCCAAGCAGCAAGCCAAAGCCAATCTCCCTATGGTCGCGCAGCCTTCCCTTCGGCCTCTACAGCGGCCTCTCACCCATTCACCCTCCCAATCGCCTCCGAGCCCTTCCAGTTGCCTAGCCTCACGCAACACCCAAGCCAAAGTTTCCTTACCAAGTACTTCATCTCATCTACTCCTTATTATCCTTCTTTTAAGGTAAATATATATGTCATTCTAATATATTTTGTATATATATAAAGTTAAACATAAAATATTGTTTTGTATGTATATATTTGTAGTTATTTTATATGTGTCAGTTATAACAGTGTGATATCATATCTTGGTTACAGTGGTATATATATTAGCCTAGCTATTTTGTTCATATATGTACTTATATATATTACTGTATACTGGACTCAAAATGTAGTATTGTATTTGCATATATATATATATATATATATATATATATATATATATATTTGTACATTTTTGGTCGGCGTGTTTATACGCGAAGTGTTATATATATTGTTGTATATATAATCTATGAGATGGGTAAATATATATTAATATATGTACATTAGTTTATATATAGTGTGTGTAAAGTATATATGTATAAGATGCAAGTAATATATGTTTTATATATCATTTTTTTGAAAGGCAAGCGGGGTTAACTGGTCCCCTACCAGATTATTATAAAAATGGGAAAAGAGAAGCGACTATGAACAAGCTCACATTCGCAAACGGAAAACAAACACACGAATAAGAGGAGAGGATTACAACACAACGGAAAAATAAGAAGAAAGATAAGAGAAAAGAGAACACTGAGAGGAGAACAGCACTATAGCCAATCAGACGAGACAAAGGATGTGAAATCAAATTCACAATCCTTTATTCCTATCTTAATGTTGGCGTGTAAAGCATTCAAAAGTTGGTCACTATTCCTTAACTTGTTTTCAAAGCACCTCAAATTTCTTTCTTCCCAAACGAAGTTAAGATATCTTTTGATCAAAAAAAAATACACAAAGCTTTCATTTTTCTTCCACCTAGTAGCCTTCCCTATGAGAGCCCACTCAACACTGGATATGCCATGGATATGATTAACACTCATCGCAGTCATGAGATGACTCCACAAGCCCAAAAGATTACTGCATTCAAAGAATAGGTGACTCACAGTCTCAGGAAGCATATTGCAGAAGAAGCAAAGAGGATCAACAGGCAACCCATAGTTGAACAATCTGTCTTTGGTTAGTAGTGCACTGTTTATGACCTTCCATAACATTAGGTTGTCTCTGTGAGTAGATTTTCTGGTCCATAGAACTTTGTGCCATTTTATGTCAGTTGTTGCAGGATAGATCACAAGCATTTTATAAACAGAAGAGATAGAGTGAGATTTTCCTTTCCAAAGTATCTCATCAGTCGGAGTGGGAATGAAAGTTATAGATTGATACTTATTCCAAATAGCTCTAATGTCTTGGTTACTGGTATATGGTAGTGAAAACTTGCCATCAATTATGAAATCAGTTGCTTTAGCATCACTATTAATACCAGATTGCATGATCTGCTGAGGATTGAAGATTTTGCTTAAGATCAGACCATCATCCATCCAAGGTGTATTCCAGAAGTTAGCAGTACTGGAAGCAGAAAGGTTAACTTTGATAAATGGTAGAAGAGATGTTCTCAACATCAGAAGGCTTCTCCATGTCCAACTAGAATTTTGTGGCACAGTCATTGTCAAAAAATTCTTTCTACCCAAGTTATGGGTTTTAGTCCATTGTACCCACAAGTTGTCAGCATTGTTTAGCAAGGCATTCATGAGTGTACTGATAGCAGCTCTATTCCAAGTTTGTAAATTAAGAATGCCAAGACCACCTTTGTTCTTATGTAGCTCCATAATGCCAAAAGAGCAGGGAATTAATTTCCTAGTATGGATGGATCCAGTCCAGAAGAACCTTAACATTGCTTTTCTTACCATTTTAATGAGTTTGATGGAGAGTATGAATGCCCTAGACCAGTACACTATCATAGAGGAAATGACAAATCTGATAAGCACAAGCCTGCCTGCTTGAGAAAGAAATTTATTGGCCCAACAATTCATAGTGCTATATATTTTGTCATACAGAGGCAAGCAGTTAGCAGTGGTTATTCTGGAAGAGCAAAGAGGAAGACCCAAATAGCACATGCTGTTATTAATAGCTTGGAGACCAGAAATTGACAATAATTGGATTTCATGTTCAGTAGAGATTCCAGAGGTGATCATGTGTGATTTGCTTAAGTTGAGTTCAAGACCAGTCATAAGGTATAAGTTGTGTAATGTAATTTTAATGTTTTCCAGAGAATTCTGATCAGGTTTAGTGAATAACAATATGTCATCAGCAAAGAATAAAGAGGTAATTTGTGGTGATCTGCATTTAGAGTGATACAAAATTTTCTTCTGTTCATAGTTATTTGTCAACAGTACGTTTAAAACTTCCATTACAAGAATGAAAATGTATGATGATATGGGGTCTCCTTGCCTGATCCCTTGCTTGCTGTTGAAGAATCCAGTATTGCAACCATTATGAGAGATGGAGAAAGAAGGGGTAGATAAGCAGTTGTATATCCAAGCCACCTAGACTTTAGGAAATTTCATGAGTGCCATAATTCTGACAATTGAACTCCAATGAATGCTATCAAAGGCCTTCTTTAAGTCCATTTTCAGCATTGCATTCTTTGAAGCTTGGGTATGACCATACCCTTTAATCAATTCATGAGTTAGTAGAATATTATCAATTATATTCCTCTTAGGCAGGAAGGCAGATTGATTCTTGGAAATAAGCCTACTGAGAACAACAACAAGCCTAGAGGCTAAGATTTTTGAGATGCATTTGTATATGACGTTGCAACAAGATATAGGTCTGAATGATTCAACAGAAGTTGGATGTTGATTTTTAGGGATAAGCACCAGATTGGTGGCATTAACTTCCAATAACAGTTTGGACTTGTTGAAAAAATTGTGAACTGCCTTTAAGAAGTCCTCCTTGATTGTATCCCGACTGTGGGTAAAGAATTCAAGATTGAATCCATCAGGACCACCACTGGAATTTTTGTTCATAGAAAACAGAGTGTCTTTTATTTCTTTGTCAGTAACTTTAGCAACAAGATTGATTGCTTCCTCCGTTTGGACTAATGGAACCTTCACATTGTCAAGTTTTTCAAGATCAGGTTTGAAATTGTCTTTATTACCAAGCAAAGACTTGAAGTAGTTGAGCAAGGCTTGGTCAACATCAGCAGGGTCAGAATGAAGCACTCCAAATTCATCATATATGTGGAAGATATTTTCCTTTGCTTGTTTGATTTTGATGGCGGCATGGAAGTAAGCAGTATTGTTGTCCCTATCTTGTGCCCACTTAAGTCTCAGTTGCTGTCTCCTCATCTTTCCTTCAACTTTCAATGCTTCATGGAGCTGGTCATGAATGCTTCTCTCATTTATAGCAGCATCAGCATTATCAGGGTAACTCACCATATAATCTTGAGCTTCAATGAGTTTCTGCCTCAGCAAAGTTGACTTTAAAGTACCATTTCCAAAGTTCTTCCTTGCCCATACCCTCAGCGCTTCCTTAGTTGCTTTTAATTTCATGCAAAGAATAAACATGGGATTGCCATAGTATTTTTCAGAAAATACTTTACCAATTATACTAGTATACCCAGGTTCATGGACCCAAGTACTATAGAATTTGAAGCCTTATTGTTTTTTTAATAACATCTATCCCGTAGAGAAAATTATAGGTGAGTGATCAGATAGCACAGGGTGAGGAATTAAGGAAGACATGGTTGGCCAGGTGGTTAAGGCAAAAAGATTGGCAAAAGAATGGTCAATATTTGTGAAAGTCCTGGTGCCAGACCGACTACTATTGTTCCATGTATATTCAGCTCCAAAGGTTGGAATTGGGAGGAGACAAGCATCATCAATTGCTTTATTAAGAGGGAAAATGTCCTTTTGCAACAGAGGGGATCCACCAAGCTTATCTTGCAATCTGTAACAACAGTTGAAATCCCCAAGAACAATCCAGGGGTGGGAGTTTTTTCTAAAGGCAGGAAGTAGATTGAGGAGGGTTTGCTGTGAGTTGGCTGAGTTATGAGCATAAACTATGGAAATGAAGAAGGTAGAAGAGGAGTTGTTAAGTTTGGCTTGAAGGTGCATGACTTGATCAGTGCGGAGGATAAGGGAGAGAGAGATGACTAAAGTATTATGAATGATCATGATGCGACCATAGGAAGCTTGATCCAGATTATGGTGCAGGTTCCAAGATGGATTGATATATCTAGCAGCTTTAACAGTTAGAGGCTCATTAAGTTTGGTTTCTAGAATGGCAACAAAGGAGAGATTATGATGTTTAATAAGATACTTGACTTGATCAAGTTTGTTGGAGGAGTGGGCTCCTCTTATATTCCAACTAGCAAGGTTGTGCGTCATTAAGTATACTTCAGAGATTGATGAGTGATATTTTTCATGCTCCTGGTTGCAGGAGATCCCCTGAGATCTGATGATTTATCAATCTTATGTTGTTTGTTTTGTTTCAGTCTTGTATCACTAAATTTCCTTGTTCCTTGATGTGATTGTGCTTTTGGTGAGGTGGGCAGAGATTTCCACCCTGGCAGATCACCAGTGAAAGAATAGGGTTGTGCATTTTCTGTTGGCAATGCCATCAACGAAGCAAGGATATCTTTTTCTAGAGAATTTCCGAATTGAGTTTCAACATTGTCAGTGATGGGAATAAAACTGCAGTTTAAAGCATTTTGAATGAGAGTGTTTGTGCAATTTAGGGTTTGGCTTGGTGAAGAGATGGCAATATCCAATGTGTTGTTAACCTTTTGCATTGTTTCATGTTTATTCATAGAGTCTGCTGAGGTCATATTACTTTCAAGACCATGTGTTTCTGGTTGCATAATGTTTGTTACGTGCACAAGTTCAGTTTCAGCTAGTACTTCATCAATGCTGTTTTCCACTATTTCTCCTTCCTCCAAATGTGAAGTATTGACACAGTAATCTTTCCCTGATACATTGTCCCCATTTCGATGCATGCATCAGACAACTTGTCTTCCATTAAAACTTTGAATCTATTGTTATTTCTTTTTCCTTCCTCATTATTTCTTTTTGTCATGTTCTTCAAGACATTGTTGTTCAGTAAAGTAGCATTCTCACCTCCCCGTTCGTTTGCAGCGTAGAGTTCTGTTTCATCAGGTTCATTTCTTTTTTCATTTTCTCTATTTAAGTTAGTTGCCTTCTTTTCAACCCTTCTCCAAACTTGTTTTTGTTTGGTGATTTTGGAAACCATCTCATTTTCATAATCACGTCCCTCCCTTTTTTTATTATCATCATCCTTAACTACTGCCTCCTCTTTATTTTCCTTTGTCGTTACCAAGCACTGTTGAGTTCCATGGCCAAATACTTTACAGTTGGTGCATATTTCTGGTCTCCATAAATAATTAACTTTCACAATTTGATCTGAACCATCCATGAGTCGCATAGGAAACTCATCAATCAACTCCTCATCCGATGTAACTTCCACCATACATTTTGCATATCCTATTCTCTCCAACTTCTCAGTTTGTGCATCCATACACATGAATTTACCAATTCGAGAAGCAAGCCAATTAATTCCCATATGAGACCAGGCATAAAGGGGGTATTGGATAACCTGATCCAAACTGGAACAGAACGAATCGTACTACGACTATTGCCTACTGTGGGATCCCATTGCTTTACAATGGATATTTTGTTCCTCATAATTATCGGGTCTGAAGCAATAATATTCCTTCTGTCTTCGTCACAAGACAGATTGAATAGGAACAAATATCCATCGGATTTAACTTTGATTGAGCCTTTTAGTTTCCATGCTTTTTTGAGATGAGCAATGACAGTAAGGTAAGAAAGTGGCTTATCAAGAAAAAATCCAACCAGATAATCACCCCAAACTTCGTTACCTGTTGTGATTACATTATCCGATGGAACCAGAACATTGCCATCATAGATCAGAGGAACAGATACAGGCGCGTGCAGACCCGCATTGCGTGGTTTGGATTTGAAAAGGGAGTTCCATTGCGCAGGGATGACAGGAAGGGGAGAACTAGGTAGGTGAGATGGGATTGGAATGGGAAGGGCAGCAGAACCAAGATGAGGAAGGGGGTGGATAACCGATGAGGGATAAGTTGGTGGAGGTTGCGGGGGAAGAAACGGAGGGTCCGGCGGGAGGGGGACAGGTGGGACAAGAAGTGACTGGTTGCAAACAGTGGAAGGTAAGGAGGGAAGGACGTTGGGTACGATTGAAAGTAAGGGATGAGAGGGTGGGACAGTCGCCATTAAAAAGTAATAAGTTAATACATGTATGTAGTCATATAAGTTTAGATGAGTCCGATATATATAAGTAATAAGTTATCTTGTTTATATATTAATTTAATATATATATATAGGTTTATATGCGATATATATATGATCTACTATAATATATATATATATATAAACTAGTATAATTTTTTTGTGAAGGTAGAGAAGATTGTATAACAGTTATATAGATATGTTAGTTACATGTTAGTTTTATATGTTAGTTTATTTTATATATGACCTGCTTTAGTAGTATATATACATAATTTTTATAAAGTTATATTTGCATGTAAGTTTGGGTATGAATAGGTTACTGTATTATTTGTTATATGTTTATACAAATTTTATTATATATGTTAGTAAGTACATGAGGTCAGTTGGCCTATGCATACATTTGTTTTGATTTTCCTGTTGAAAAGAAAGTTTATACAGGTTATAGGTTATAAGTTATTGATTATATATGTTTATAAACCTGTATATATTAATATATATATATCATGTTTGATATAAAATAAAATGTTATATATAGCAGTTTATAAAAAGAGATTGGATGGTGCAATTTGCTGAGGTTTTATATGTGTAGTAATAAAGCAATTATATAGATGTATGATTGGTAATTATAAAATTTTGCATTGTTTGCATACCTTTCGTTCAAAGTCTGAGATGCATAATAGAATAGTTACATATATATTTCATATATATTTTAGTGTATATACATAGGATCATATGTATATTTAAACTGGTAGATATTTCGGGATTTTGGGTTTATAAGTACATTAGTTTGGTTTTAGGTTTATATATATATATAAACTTTTAAATGAACATACCATATATGTAAGTATTATGCATTTTATTAAGTATATATATGTATTTATTTCAAATTATATTATACAAATACGTTTGTTTATGTGTTTTATGTAAACAATGATTTTGAATTTACATATATATTTACTTTAATAGATGTTTGGATTTAGAATATGATTTTATATACACACACATATATATACAGTTATGTATAGTTATATATACATATATATATACATATAAGTTCACTTACATCAATTATCTTCATCGATCCAGTTCTTATTTGAATTTGTCTATTCCTAATTATCAGCTTTGGTCGTCGATTCGTGCCAATCTAGCTTTGATTTGGAAGTCATGCTTGCATTTCGTAACTCGATTTCATTGTCTATTCTCTCTAGCCTCGAAAGGTGAGAAACCACTCATGATTAACGTTCTTAGATTTATTAAATTAGATTTCAATTGAAACGACAATTGAAGTATGCTGCTGTTAGTTATTTACATTGCTATATATATGTTATTATATGTATCTGTTCACCTGTGACATCTACCATTATATGTTATTTACTTTGATGATATATGCCTGTTATATTATGATCATATATGTTATCACTTGCAAGTTCCCTATTAGTATAGAATTCCTTACGGTTTGAAATGATAAACCCAAGCGATTTTCATTGAATTGAATTTGGGATTGCGGGTTGAAATGATATATACCTGTATAAATATTTAAATTACGGATTGAAATGATAAATATCTATATCACTTCACCATAGGATATAAAATTATATACAGACACCGTTGGTCTATATATAAATATTTTGAAAATGATTGCTATGGTTTTGGGAAAAGAAATTTATGGTTAATAAATATTGATTTTAAGATATTATATATAAATCTGTTTTTATAAAGTTTTAAAAATTAGATTTTTAAATTTATATGTTTTGAAATTATAATTTTTAAGACTTTATTTATAATTTTACTATTTTTAGAACATATAAATAGATTTAGTATAAAAATTAATTTAATAAGATGTTTAAGTATTTATTTAAAATTATGTTGTAAAATAGATTTTATAATGATTTTATAAGTTAAGGTTGGGAAGATAAATTTGAATTTATTTTAAATTGTATTCTATTAAGAATTTTATGTAATTAAAACGATTTAAAACTTATTGAATTTGAGATTTTTGAAAGGATATGACTTTATAACTTGATTTTGGTTTAAGGTGATAAATTGGATATTTCAAGTTTAAATAAATTGAAGGAATAACTAATTTATTTAAATGTAATGATATTGGATTTGATTAAGTGAATATTTCAAAACTAAATAATATTGATGTTAAATTTGAGATATAAATGGAATTACCAAATTTAGTTTTGAATTATTGAATAATTAATGCTTTGAAATATATTGGCATTGAAATGGGATATTTGTGGTTCAAATCTGTATTTGAAATCGATATGATTTGAAATGATTTATTAAGAAACTAAATTGAGTTGAAGTTGATGAATTGAGATTGAATTAAATTGAACTTTAGTTATCGAGTTGATTTGAATCGATATGTGAAATTTGAGGAAACTATTTTATTATATAAAGTATTTTTAAATTATATTTAAATACTATTTATATACTTTAATATAAATTATTTTAATATAAACTATTTTAATATAAATCATTTTTAATATAAACTATTTTTGATATAAACAATTTTTAATATAACCTATCTTAATATACTAATTATTTTAATATAAACTATTTTAACTTAACTATTTTATATAAATTATTTTATTTTATAAACTATTTTATTATATATACTATTATTAATATCTAAACCGTTTAAAGGAAAATATTATGGTTTTCCAAAGTGTTATGATTTCAAAGTGTTATGACTTCGAAATGTTATGATTTCAAGTGTTTTGATTTAGAAAGTGTTATAATTTTAAAGTTTTATGATTTCAAAAACTAATATTATCTAAAGTAAGTAATGATATCGAATTGATATGGTTTCGAAAAGTTATGATATTTGGTTTTGAAGTATGAACTATTTGAAATGAAATAACAATGATATTATAATAACGTTTGGTTGTTAAAGAGATTGGGATCGGATATTGTCATACTCTCTGCCAATATCGAAATTCAGTCTAACATCTGTGTACGCGGTGGAGATTCCAGAATGAAGTAGGATGGTTTGGTGATAATTCTATATGGTATTTACATATCCCTGACTCCCGTGAGTCAGTTTGATGCGGCTAAAACAGGAGCAATACCAGGCCAAGTGAGGTCATTCCTCCTATCGGACACATTTCTTCGATACCATTCTATTGCTTTTGTGATGTGATTGGTTGCACCCTTTGATTTGGGGGTGTGTCACAAGGTAGGCGATAGTAGCTGCTATGCGTTACCACTAATCCAAGAGTGCAAATGGTATATCTGTAACAACCCAAAATTTTAGTGACTTTATTTATTAAATTAATTGAGATTTTGTGAAATTTTAAACAATAAAATTTGAAAATAAAAATTTATTATTCGAAATACATCTATTTAAACATAGAGATCGGTAAATTTTCATCTAAAATTATTGAGGTTTATTTTATTGTGTAATTATTATTTCAACTTAAATCAGTAAAAACTGATGGTGATAAAATAAATTTCAAACTTGAATATTTTTATGCAGAAAAATTGTAAATCATCTTCTGAGCAAGACGTCAAATTTCGTTTCATCTAATCGGACTTCTTTAGCTCCGTCGATCTTGTTTTCTGCGTTTTAGCTGTATTTTCCACTAGCGGAAATTCGAATTTTTATAATTCGATCGTATCACTGATATCTATATATCGTTTTGGTCGTCTCGTCGTGCTGATCTCTGTGGTACATTTATTTCTATATTTTGAGGTCCGTTACGCGACGGAAACAAAAATAACGATACCAAAATTCCCGACTTCTCTCCTTCTTTCCGTTTCGAATTGCAAACATGCTGCCCAAACAAAAATTTATTGCTTTAAACTCTCAGCTGAAATCTAGAGACTGGCCGTTGGAATTTTTATTTTATTTTATATAAGTATTTCGTCCAGTCACTTCTATTACTTTACCGTTCATTTTTAAAGCAACTTCGTACGTGTGTTCATCTCCTCCTCCCTGTAGCTCATCTTCTTCTCTCATTTTTTTTTCTTTCTTTTGTTTTGTGAGAAGAAAAGAAAAATAAATAAAAGAAAAAGGGACTTTTTTTATTTCATCAACCTTCCAGCCACTCCGCCCATGGCCGAAATGCCATAGCTACGCCCTATGCCAATCTTCCCTCTTCTCTCACTACGCTAGCCCTTCCTTTCTTCCCCGAGCATGCCGCCGCTCACCCACCTCCTCCGTGTGAGTCATCTCCACGTCCCCTCCAATCCATCAACTCGTCCCCTCCTTTATGGCCGACCGTTCGCGTCAACGTCCATCGGCCGCCTGCGCAACCTCCGCATCCAGAATACCCACTGACCTTCTCAACCCAGACCGCCACTTGGCATGCAGTAGCCACTCAAAAAAAACTATGCTCACTACTTCCCATACTAGCAAACCGAGTCACACCTCCCTGCATCCTCTCCACGTGTTGCGAACCGCAGCCATCCTACGTGTTTGCCGAAGCCATCACGGCTGTCACGTAGTTGAGCATCAATCAACCCTCCACCAACAAATCTCATTGCCGAGCTCATGTGTGCGTTACTTACGTTAGCACGTATATATTGTACGTATACATTTTATCTCCTCTGTATATATATTTTCATATTTGTTTTCTGAAAATCTGTTTGCCTTTGCCGAGGAATATACAGTGATAAGCTTTGTTGCTTTGTGATAAGATGTTAAGTTGTTTTTGTGATAAGATGTTAAGTTGTATGCTTTTATAGCAGGGTATTATATATATGCATCGCTTATATATCTGAGCATATACATATATCGATTTTATAATAGGTTCTATGGGAGGGTATAGCAAGTGTTATCAGCTATATATATATATATATATATATATATATATATATATATAATTGATTTAAGTAAGCTATGTATATTTTGTTAGTAATAAAAAGATAGGTTACTGTGACTTCTTAAAGTATGTAAACTATAGATTTGTCTATATAAATCTTATATATATGTGTATATATAGTGTTAAGTATTGAATATACATAAGTTATATGAGTTGATCTTTATACTAATCTGCTTTGTGTTAAAAGTATGAAAATGTTTAAACGTGTTATTTTAAATTTTGTTATAACATAATATATATATGCAATTTGATTTAGAGTTATACTTGAGGATTTTGAGAAAGAAATATATGCATTTTTTTTAGATATGGATGTTCGATACATAATGAAGATGTTTTATTTTACTATGTGTTTAAAATTTAAAAGTCGATTTTTAAATTTTTCGACGATTTTATTTTAATACGTGTCTGGAAGGGAATAGTGATTTTTGAAACATAATTTGTATAGTTATATATATAAGTTCATTTTACAAATTTTCTTCGTCGATCTAGTTCTGATTCGTTTTATCAATTTCTTATCTATCAGCTTTGTCCGTCGTGTCTGTTTTCTTCTTCAAATCGTGTCTATCTAGCTTTGCTTCGAAATTCGTAGCTTGTTCTGTTGTCAAACTTCTCTAACCTCGAAAGGTGAGCAATCACTCATGTAAAGTTCTTTCATTTATTAAATTTGATTTCGGTTGAAACAACAATTGAAATATGTGGCTGTAGTTATTTAAGTTGTTATATATGCTATTATCTGTAACTGTTCACCGGTGGGACATGACACCATATCCTGTTGTTATATTATATTGTTATTTATGATATATGTTTGTTGTTATATTTTATATTATCGGTTATTACTCTGCAAGTTCCCTATTAGTATATGTGACGCCCCACCTCTATACCCACGCTAGCCAAGAACACTACGGTGTAATGCTGTCAACTAGCATGGAGAATAAGGCTGTTGAGGAGCGACCATCTGTATAATTGCTTTGTGCGAGTACCGATATGCCAGATAAAAATATAACTTTTCATCTCAAGAGGAAATCCGACATACCGACACAAACTCAAAGCTACTACACAGTGGCTATAAAGGTCTTTGGAAACAAATATAGAAATAAACATAACACAAATCAGTCACAGATAATTCATATCACAAAGGCGGAAATAAATATGAATATAACACATGAAAGTGTATATCAGAGTAGTGGTCAAATAAGATCCACAATAATACAAAGGAATAGCAACACGTGCTATACAAAAGAATACAACTATGAGTCTATATCTCAAGTGTACACAACAAAATAAACTACTAATTAAATAGTTAGCCAAAAGTCAGAGTAATGATCCTGGATGAGAAGTCAAGCAGAAGCACCTGTAACATCTCAGTCTGACCCGAGTATTATTTAATAAGAAAATAATAAACGGATCAGTCTAGCTATAAATATTAGAAGAAATTGATATAGAATAAGAGATATGACTAAACGTATAATAATCACAATGCCAAGCTGTGATAAATAACTAATTGAAAAATCAATAAGAGATTAATCAATATCGCAAAGATCTTCTCAAAGATAAAAAGGAATGTCATACTCGTAATTTCATTCACCAAGCCACAATAAATGACATATATATCCATGCCAATCGTAAAAGTTGGTGAAACATAAATTCCAGAAATCAACACACGAAATCCAGAAATCACAAGAAAAGGATGGCCAAGACATTGATGTAGTGCAAACGGTACATCCAATGAATCACAAAGCAAAGACATTTATGTAGTGCAAACGATACATCCAATGTATCAAAAGCATATCATTGATGTAGTGCAAACGGTACATCCAATGAATTAAAAGCAAAGACATTGATGTAGTGCAAACGGTACATCCAATGTATCAAAGGCAAAGACATTGATGTAGTGCAAACGGTACATCCAATGTATCAAAAGCAAAGACATTGATGTAGTGCAAACGGTACATCCAATGTATCAAAAGCATATCATTGATGTAGTAAAAACGGTACATCCAATTAATCAAAAGCAAAGACATTGATGTAGTGCAAACGGTACATCCAATGTATCAAAAGCAAAGACATTGATGTAGTGCAAACGGTACATCCAATGTATCAAAAGCAAAGACATTGATGTAGTGCAAACGGTACATCCAATGTATCAAAAGCATATCATTGATATAGTGCAAACGGTACATCCAATGAATCAAAAGCAAAGACATTGATGTAGTGCAAACGGTACATCCAATGTATCAAAAGCAAAGACATTGATGTAGTGCAAACGGTACATCCAATGTATCAAAAGCAAAGACATTGATGTAGTGCAAACGGTACATCCAATGTATCAAAAGCATATAATTGATGTAGTGCAAACGGTACATCCAATGAATCAAAAGAAAAGACATTGATGTAGTGCAAACGGTACATCCAATGTATCAAAAGCAAAGAAATTGACGTAGTGCAAACGGTACATCCAATGTATCAAAAGCAAAGACATCGCACAGGCTAGTCTAAAACATAAAATGATCGTCATGATCAAAGAGAAGTGTCAATTACAGTAAGCTATTAAATATATGAGCTTAGCTTCATGTCCCATAACCACTAGCTTAACTTAAATATCTCCACTAGAAAATTGTCACAAGAGATTCAATCGAACAAGTCCAAGAATTAACCGATGAAGTAAACGCAAGTGTTTCATACCACTTGTTTTACTAAGTCGTTTAATTAGATTTCTCATACGAGTGAGGTAAAGGCTTGTATATACTAATAGATTGGAAAACGGTTTAAGAAAACGAGCTTTGTAATAAAATAGTGTTGAAATCATTTGAAGAAAGAGTTTTGATATTTACTACTAGTATAGAAAACCTTTATATTTTTAAAGTGACAAATCACAAAGAAGATTGTAGGGACAATCAATCACTAAGATTCACATTCGAAAACGTGAATAAAATCCAATGAAATCGATACCGAATCCATCGAAATGGATATTCCAAGAATTCCCAAAGAAAATAAGTCATCAAAGTCAATAACAAATGATAACAACAAATAGGGAAATAACACAAATCGATTAGAGTTGGAAATTCAGACAACTAGGCAAAATAGGCATAGTTGGCAAATAGCAGCAGGTCGGTCGACCGGACTCCCTGAGTCGGTTGACCGAACCAAAAACAGAAGTGCACGGGGTAGCAGGTCGGTCGACCGGACCCTGAGCTCGGTCGACCGAGCCCTGTAGCCTGCACTTCCAAACAGAGGCAGGAAGTGCCCGTTCTATAGGTCGGCCGGCCGGCCCAGGGGCTCGGTCGGCCGAACCTGTTGCTAGCACTCCCATGCCCTATTTCAAATGGGGGTGCAACTCTCGATCAAATTGCAATCGCACGAGCAACGGCGCTAAGGGTTTATGCCAATCGACTATCCGGCCCTATAAGCTCTTCGATGCATCACCAAAAACACATTCAAACATCAAAGTTAGGATTTTTAAAGATTTGAACCCAAACACTAAAAATTGGAATATTCACAAAAGCAATCCAAATCAAAATCAAATGCACACAAATAAGTGTTAGAAATTCATACCTAACAATCGAAGATAATTATATACTAAGATGTGAGATAAAAATCTCACCTTTGAACACAAATCAATGAATGAGAAGCTTGAAGACAAGGGAAGATTAACCACACTTCAATCTCAACACTAGAAGCTTGAATCTAAGCTCAAAAGAAGAACATTCTCTAAGTTAGGTTTGGGAAATTTCTGAAATCAAAGAGAGAATGAGTTGGAGAAGAAGAAGGAGATGCTTACTAATGGGTTCTCTTCGATTTTGGAGCAAGAACTTGAGCTAGCAAGAGGAACTAGGGCTTGGAGTTTCTAATTCCCATTCTCTTCCACCATTTTTGCTTGAGCTTGAGTGTTAGGAAATATGAAATGAAGTAATGAAGAGTTGGAGTGGGTTGGGGCTGAGTTAGTAAGTGGCTAATGGATTCAGCCCAAACCAAAGCCCTAAGTGAAAAAGGTCAAAATTCGACTTACTCCAAACATATCAAAGTTTATACTCAAAAAGGTCGCAAACGTCATTTTGAACTCAATGGGGGTGGTCTCGAGTCCCAATTCGACTGTTTGCAAAAAGTAGCTTTTTGGACCAAAATCTGACGAACGATAAAATATTTAAATATAAAATCGATAAATATGCGGGTTGTTACAGTATATAACTCACTATGGGTTGAAACGATACATACCCAAAATAACTTTAGAATAGGAGAAAATCGTTATGGGTTGAAATGATAGACCCAAGCAATTTTCATTTGATTTAAATTTAGGATTACGGGTTGAGATGATATCTACCCGTATATATTTAAATTACAGATTGAAATGATAAATATCCGTATCACTTGACCATATGATAGGAATATATACAGACACCGTTGGTCTATATATATAACTATTTTGAAAATAATTTCTATGGTTTTGAAAAGAAATATATGGTTTTAAATCAATGTTGGTTCTTAAGATATTATATATATGGAAATTTTATTTGAAGATTTAATAATAATATTATTGAGATTGATTTAATACATATATATGTGTGTGTTTGTGTGTTTAAGTATTTATTTAAATCTATATATCAAAATAATTGTTGTAATAATTTGAATAAGTTAAGGTTGAGAAAATGGATTTGAAATTAATTTGAAATTGTATTTAATTAAGAATTATAATTGATAAAAATCGATTTGAAACTTATAGAATTTGAAATTGTAAAATGATATGACTTTATAACTTGATTTTGAAAAGTGATTTAAACAGATATCTCAAGTTTGAATAAATTAAGGGAAATATTCAGTCATTTGTAATTTGAAGCTTATTTAAATGATATTGGATTTATTAAGTAAATACATCAAAACTAAATAATAGTAAATTGAATTTGATATATATATATATATATGGAATTATTAAATTTTGGTTTTGAAATCTTGGAATATTTAAATCTTTGAAATATACTAGAATTTAAATGGTTTACTTATGATTCAGATCTATATTTGAAATCAACATAATTTGAATTTGATATTTAGAAACTAGACTGAATTAAAATGGATAAGTCTAAATTGAATTAAATGTGAATTTGGAACTCGAATTGATTGGAACCTATTTGTGCAATTGAGGAAAAATATATATATATTTGATGGAAATGATATTTTGGGTTTGAAGTATAGATTAATTTGAAATGACCATGGTGTTTTAGTGTAGATTTCTGCATTGTAGATAGTTCCACGGATCCTTAGAGGATGGTTATCCCAAACATCCTTTAAGTTAATTGTAT
The DNA here is from genome assembly GCA_030765085.1 of Allium cepa. Taxonomy (NCBI): domain Eukaryota; kingdom Viridiplantae; phylum Streptophyta; class Magnoliopsida; order Asparagales; family Amaryllidaceae; genus Allium; species Allium cepa. Next base: position 602,760,055 of record CM060932.1, on the reverse strand, counting down.
TTCAGTCGATATTCACTTGAGTTGGATTTATTAATATAATAATGCTAATCCTGACTCGAGTGTTTTGTGTTTTGCTTTACCTCGAGTCAGACTGAGTGATATAACATTTGAGACTCGCCTTTGGAGTTGGGAGCTTCGCTTGGAGATCTAATTATTGATTCAGCTTTCATATTTCCTGTTGATTGTCTAGAGAAGTCATCTGTTTGTACTGGAGACTTCACTATATTTGAGATATTCTGTTGTATTTTATTTCTAACTCTGTTGTTTATATTGTAGCTCATGAACTACTATTTGTCTATTCCGCTGCGTTATTATTATATTACTCTGTGTCTGTGATTCTGTGATTTATTTATTTACTGCATATATTGAGTTTAGCCAAATTTTAAATTTACATTCTGATATTTTGAGCAATTCAAGTCCTGCATGTGCGAATGGTTGAAAATATCGGGTCGTCACAGTTGGTATCATAGCTTTGGCTCTAGGCAAACTTGGCATATATAGTAAATTTATTTGCGGAATCACTTTCGTTTGAGCCGATCTTCGAATCGGAATTCTAATTAATTAGAGTTCCTCTAATTTGAGATCTCTATCTTAATTCTGAAATTTGTGTTTGCCTCTCCATATTTATATTCTTAGATAAGTATATCCATCTTCTATTTTGAATTATATTTCCTCATCTTCGTTCGAGCCTTTTCACTTTGTTTTGAAACTTCCTTTGATTAAGTTTCCCCTTAAATTTTTGAACCTCTATCCTGTTTAATTTTGGACTCCTTGAATGATAGGAAACTATTTTATAAATGGCAAAATCGAAAGAGTAGAAAGGAGCCCATCGAGCTCGAAGAGCACTAGCCCGTAAGGAACGAGGGGAAGAAATCGAGGAGCAAGAGAGGCTATAGAGAGAAAGGGAAAAACCTGGTCCTTATGACCATGTTATTTGTTATCAGTGTCAGGAAAGGGGAATTATGCAGCCATGTGCGGAAAGAGAGATAAAGGAAAGAAGAAGGAGGGAAAGTGCTTTCGATTCGAGATTTTCTGTTTTAAGTGTCATGAGAAGGGACACTTCCCAAGTCGCTGCCTGAAAGTGAAATCGGCACCCACTGCATCAACCGGAAAGTCAACCATTTGCTACCACTATAGGCAGACTGGGCATATAGCCAGAGATTGTTTTGAGAGACAGCACGGAAGGAAAGCTGTTTTGCATCCTGCTCGAGCTGCTGCCTTCCCAAAGTTCATTAGGGAGGATGGAAGAGTAGTGTACTCGTGCCAGAAATGTTGTAGTTGAGGGAACCTTGATGTGGAGTGTACTGGACCCATGAAAGCACCACCCAGCAGAATTAATACCGATGCATTGTTCTTGTAGAAGTATGGATCGGTGGAGTCTGTTTGTTATCAGTGGTATTAGTTAAGTTGTATTAGGTGAACTCTATTATATCCTTTACCTAGTAAAAGTAGATGTGTCGAACTTAAGATATGCAATTATGCTTGAGCATTTCGCTTGATGAGAATTTGTGATTTTTCACTAATGAAAGAAATTTTTTTGAATTGATATAGAATAATACACCTCGAAATCTTGGTTAGGATTCTCATTGAGTAGGATCTCTTTTGAATTTGACTTTGACCTTATCTCGTTCCGGGATTCATTCTAGAATCATCCTTTGAAAATCCAGTTTGTTTGTATTTTGGAAATTGTTTTATAAATCAAAATTATTATTTTGATAAGTATGGTTTTATTCAATACATCCAAAAAGTGAAAATGTTTTCGACAAGGATTATATACTTTTTAAAAACAAGAATTTGAGATTTCGAAAGGATTTGAAATTTTAAACTTTTTATAAGAAATTTTATTTATCTAAAAAAATGATTTATAATCGAAGGGTTTTAAATTTGAAATTTGAGAATTTAACTTCTGTATTTTGAAATTGGTTTTAAAATTTGAAATTATATAATAATAAGATTTGAGAGTATTTTTCGAATAAGAAACATTTCAAATGATTCCAAATGAATTCCAATGATTTCGAAGAAATTTCAAAGAAGTTTTCAAGAAAATAGAAGTTCAAAACTCACTTGTGTCGCTGGAAAATAATCTCGGTGATGAGTGCACGCATCATCGATATAGATTTTCGAGTTTCAAAGTGGGGGAGAGGCCACTTTAGTAGCTTTGGAATGAGAGTGATTTTGTGAAACCAATTTTGATTTCAGATTTCGACGTATGGTTTGATATTCGAAAGATATATGTATGTATCTATGTATCTATACATATATATACTTGAAATGATTTAAAATAAGCAGGTGTTCATTCCTCGAGTTTCAGATTCGATTTGGTATAACTCTATATATTGGAAAAGATATTGAAATGATTTGGAACCGAGTACCTTATTTTACTAAATACTTGATTTGGGAGCTATCGAACTTATATAAAATTGATTTGTATAAGTATGAAGCTGATTTGATATACTATTGATTTGGAAAGTATTCGATTTGAAAATGGAATCTTATATATAATGGACTTTATATAAGTATGGTATTTGAAAGTGATTTGAAAAGGCACTATATGATACATATTTTCGAAGTAAAGATATGGAAAGTGTCTTCTGCTTGAGATCTGCTTTGTGGCCACGTTATGGATTCATTCTATCGATAATATTCTATCTGATTTTGGTTTTTCGGATATGATACTCGAGTGTCCTACCGTGGCATAAACCATGGTCGTCTATTTTGGTTAGCTTAATCCGCAATGCAGAGATTGCTTAAAGGGTATGGATGTTTCCTAGGGGATCCAGGTGTAACCATTGTTGTGTATCCTACGGTCTACCGGTTTTGTTGTCGTGTCGTAATCCGCAAGGCAGAGATTACTTAAAGGGTATGGATGTTTCCTGGGCATCTAGGCGTAACCATTGTTATGCATCCTACGGTCCACGGGTTTTGGTTATCACGACGTAATTCGCAGGGCAGTGATTGCCTAAAGGTACAGATGTTTCCTGAGGGATCCATGCGTAACCATTGTGTATCTACGATCTAGGTGATTTGTTTGGATTTTACTTTTCATATCAGTTTTGAAGGTTTTTCAAGCATTTCACTAGGTGTTGAAATAGGTCTACTAAGTACTTGAAGAATTCAAGCTTTGCGCCTGGTCAACGCATGGCCAGAGTCTGCAAGAATGAGGATAAACTTGTTGAAACATCGAGTTATAGAAGTATTTTGAAAGAAAAATTTGTTTCGATATGAAAGTATTTATTATAAAAGTATTTTTCAACAAAGTAATTTTGTATCAGTGTTTGAAAATTGAAATTCTTATGGTTTGAACTAATTATTCGTGCCCGATACTATTCTTTTACATCGACTGCTCAGCACTATTTATTCACCTATATTCCATTCTTCCGAATCTACCTTCTTTTCCTTTTTGAATATAGTGTTTAAAATATTGTTTATTTATATGCTACATGGTTTAATAGTAAATTATTAGTGTTATGAATATTGTAGAAGTTACTAATTAAATACAACATATTTAAAGAAAATGATTATTGATTTATTCATAATGTTGAAAGGTATCTTAGGATAAATTAATAAATATATGGATTATGGATTTAATGTTCTCAATAACGTCTTGTAAATATAACTAATGATGTAAACAATTGTTTCAAAGAGTTTTCATACATTTATAAAGGTGTTATTAAACATATAAATGGAAATATTTTGATTTGCAAAGTTATAAATGACTATTTATGGATATAATAAATAGGTTTAACCAAAAAGTTTTGAGCGGTTATAAAGTTTATAAATTAATCCAAATTGAAATTTATATAGTTTTAAAATTTATTATCTATCTTTATCTTTCAATCTATTTTTCTTTTTGGTTGTTCTATTCTCCTACCTCCTTCCTTTTCGGGGACGAAAAGTTTTGAGTGGGGGAGAGTGTAACGACCCAAATTTTAGTGATTTTATTTATTAAATTAATTGAGATTTTGTGAAATTTTAAACAATAAAATTTGAAAATAAAAATTTATTATTCGGAATACGTCTATTTAAACATAGCAACTGGTAAATTTTCATCTAAAATTATTGAAGTTTATTGAAGTTCGTCTAAAATAAAAATTTATTATTCGGAATACGTCTATTTTGAGGTCTGTTACGCGACAGAAATGAAAATAACGATACCAAGATTCCTTACTTCTCTCCTTCATTCCGTTTTGAATTGCAAACGTGTTGCCCAAACAAAAATTTATTGCTTTAAACTCTCAGCTGAAATCTAGAGACTGACCGTTGGAATTTTTATTTTATTTTATATAAGTATTTCGTCTAGTCACTTCTATTTCTTTACCATTCATTTTTAAAGCAACTTGGTACGTGTGTTCATCTCCTCCTCCCTATAGCTCATATTCTTCTCTCATTTTTTTTATTTCTTTTGTTCTGTGAGAAGAAAAGAAAAATAAATAAAAGAAAGCGGAACCTATTTTTTTTTGCTTTCATCCACCTTCCAGCAACTCTGCCCATAGCCGAAATGCCATAGCTTCGCCCTATGCCGATCTTCCCTCTTCTCTCACTATGCTACCCCTTCCGTTCATCCCCGAGCAGGCCGCCGCTCACCTACCTCCTTCGTGCAAGTCATCTCCGCGTCCCCTCCAATCCATCAACCCGTCCCCTCCTCTATGGCCGGCCGTTCACGTCAACGTCCATCGGCCGCCTGCACAACCTCCGCATCCTGAAAACCCACTGACCTTCTCAACCCAGACCGCCACTTAGCACGCAGCATCCAGTCAAAAAAAACTGTGCTCGCCACTTCCCATGCTAGCAAACCGAGCCGCACCTCCCTACATCCTCTCCACATGTTGCGAACCGTAGCCATCCTACATGTTTGCCGAAGCCATCACGGCTCTCACACAGCCGAGCATCAATCAACCTCCACCAACAAATCTCGTTGCCGAGCTCATATGTGCGTTACATATGTTAGTACGTATATATTGTACGTATACATTTTATCTCCTCTATATATATTTTTTCATATTTTATTTTCTGGAAATCTATTTGCCTTTGTTGAGAAATATACAGTGATAAGCTTTGTTGCTTTGTGATAAGATGTTAAGTTGTTTTTGTGATAAGACGTTAAGTTGTATACTTTTATAGTAGGGTATTATATATATGCATCGCTTATATATTTGAGTATATACATATATCGATTTTATAATTGGTTATGTAGGAGGGTATAACATGTGTTTTCAGCTATATATATAATTGATTTAAGTAAGCTATGTATATTTTGTTAGTAACATAAAGATAGGTTACTGTGGATGCTTAAAATAGGTAAATTATAGATTTGTCTATATAAATCTTATATATATATAGTGTTAAGTATTGAATATATATGAGTTATATGAGTTGATTTTTGTACTAATCTGCTTTGTGTTAAAAGTATGAAAATGTTTAAACGTATTATTTTAAATTTTCTTATAACATAATATATATGCATTTTGATTTAAAGTTATACTTGAGGATTTGGAGAAAGAAATATATGCATTTTTTTAGATATGGATATTCGATACATAATGAAGATGTTTTATTTTACTATGTGTTTAAAATTTAAAAGTCAATTTTTAATTTTTTCGATGATTTTATTCTAATACGTGTCTGGAAGCGAATAGTGATTTTTGAAACATAATTTATATAGTTATATATGGTTATTTATATAAGTTTGTTTTACAAATTTTCTTCATCGATCTAGTTCTGATTCATTTTATCAATTTCTTATCTATCAGCTTTGTCCGTCGTGCCTGTTTTCTTCTTCGAATCGTGTCCATCTAGCTTTGCTTTGGAATTTGTGGCTTGTTCTATTGTCAAACTTCTCTAGCCTCGAAAGTTGAGCAATCACTCATGATTAACGTTCTTTTACTTATTAAATTTAATTTCGATTGAAATGGCAATTGAAATATGTTGTTATAGTTATTTAAATTGTTATATATGCTATTATCTGTAACTGTTCACCTGTGGGATATGACACCATATCCTGTTGTTTATATTATATTGTTGTTTATGATATATGCCAGTTGTTATATTTTATATTATCGTTTATTACTCTGCAAGTTCCCTGTTAGTATATAACTCACTATGGATTGAAACGATACATACCCGAAAGGACTTTAGAATAGGAGAAAATCGTTTGGGGTTAAAATGATAGACCCAGGCGATTTTCATTTGATTTGAATTTGGGATTACGGGTTGAGATCATATCTACCTGTATATATTTAAATTACGGATTGAAATGATAAATATCTGTATCACTTGACCATAGGATATGAATATATACAGACACCGTTGGTCTATATATCTAAATGGTTTGAAAATAATTTCTATGGTTTTGAAAAGAAATATATGGTTTTAAATCAATATTGGTTCTTAATGTAGGATCTAGATTAACCCTAGAGGGGGGGTGAATGGGGTTATAGCAAAAATTTTCGAATTAAACACATAAACAAACTGCAGAAATAAATATGCTGAAAAATAAATCACACACAAAATTTACCCAGCTTCAGCAACCCCTGCCTACTGCTGCATTCCCAGATTTCTATTAGATTTAAACAGTTTCCCGCTTACAAACACTCTAACAGACTTGCAAACCCTGCTACCGCCTATAGAGTTTTGCAAACTCGCAAACCCTGCTAACTGGACTAACTCTAACTAGATAATCTGACAACACCTAAACCCTAGGTGATGATTTACCATGTTTTGTTTTAGAAAAAAAAATCAGACAAATAAAACAATTTTTAAAGAAAAAATTAAACAACAAATAACCCCTTAAACCCTAATTAAAAAATAAAGCCCCTTTATAAAACAAGCCGGCCCAATTTTTACTCTAGCCCGTTATCTCCTTTTGTTTGTTTTGCTAAAAAAAACGGCCTGGTTCCTTTCATGACAATGGCGGCTTCCTTCTTTTCTTTACAAATCAGGGATTTGTTCCCTTACGAAAATTAGGGCTTTGAAATGAGCAGCCGATAGTTGATCGTATGATTGATTTGGCTTCTCTCTTTGTCGATCGATTATTCCTCTGAGTTGCTCATTGCTGTTTGATTGAGTTCGTCATTTGTTTTGGTATGTATTTTCACTTTTTGCTTTTCTGGTTTTGGCTTGTTCGAACTCGATTGTTCTGTGTTCTATGATGATTTCTTGGGGTGTATTTATAGGGTTGAAACCCTAATTAACCACTGTCAGATTTGATTTCTACACGTCGTTGATTATTTTCCTGAATTTGTTCTGGATTTTGGAGTATTCCTTTCTTGATTTGATTTCGAATTATTGCTGTCCATATTTGTTTTCGAATTAATTAATTCGAAAATTTCTTCCTGTATTTGTTGTCTCGGTCCCCATTTGAATTAATACTGACCATATGTGACTTCGAGAAATTTGATGCAGAGATTTCTTTCCAAATTAGAATTCTTTGACTTAATCAAAGACTTAATCAAAAGATACGAATTTGTTCTTTAACTTCGGCTTGATTTCTGCACTGACTTGTACTTGCCATTGTCTTTGTATTCCCTACTGCACATTCACCTGTTTACTATATATGTGCATACATACAAATGTATGTGTGTATGCATATATTTTTGGGTTTGTACTTGGATTTGAACTGCTTCATGTTATGTTGATCTTGATTTTTGCAGCTGCCACTGACTTCTTTGTTGTAACTTGAAACTGTTTTGACAATTCGAATTTCACTTGCATACTCCATGTTGCATTATCACTGTGTTGCATTGTAGCTCCATCTTGACTTGGACTTTTTCACTGTATCAGATGCTACACTTGTTCATGTATTCAACTGTTGCAGTTGAGTTTGTTTCCACTGCTTCATCATGTTGTATTCATCCCTGTACATGTGCACAGAGTTTGTTGTTGCACTCGATGTTTGTAGCTTCACTGTGTTTGCTGTTGCAGTGGTTTGTCTGACCATGTATGCTTCAAGTTGCCTTGAGTTGAACCTATCTTGGGTTTGACCTTGTTTGTGACTTTTGTGCATTGTGCTATGTTGTTGTATTTGCATTGTGTTACTGATTTTGGTCGAGACTTTGTTTGTTGCAGTTTGTCACTGCATTTGGTCTTGTTGAATACCTGTAATTGCTGTTACATCACTTCACACTGTTGCATTTGTTCATGTAGCTCACTGTGTTGCATTGTACTGCCTTTGTGTTGCTCACCATGTTGCATACATGTTTTTTATGCTTTGTGACATTTGGGTTTGTTGTGTACTTGTCTACTGCAGTTTCATTGTGACTTGACTGTGTTGTTTTGTCTCTGCCCAGTTGATGTTCTGTTCATGTGTGTCTGGTCGTGTTCATTCAATTCATTGATCCTCGTACACGCTGTGCTGTCTGGTCTTTGTTTGCTTGGTAGCAGCTATGTAGTTGCTATGCATCACTATATATATATATATTCTCTGTTTGGTATTGGTGCAGTTTCCATTACTGTTGTGTCTTCGAGAGTTTGCACTGCTTCATGTTGAATTCATTGAAGTATTGATTGCTCTTGTTGATAACGCACACGAGTTGGCGAGGCAGTGCACACGTGTATACATGTACACGTGTGTATTGCAGCCACTCACGATTATCTGTAAGAACACTGATATGCACAGATATTACACAATCAAAGATGATGACAATAACCCATGTATCTGAGACACAAACAAATTTTTATTTTTGCAAATTCAAATTTGTTTGTTTTCAGATTACTGTTGTAGTTGCTAATTATACAGGTACACAGGAGACAGGACAAGAAGTGGAGCTGGATAATGCAGATAGATGTAGATGTGCAGACAGAGTAAAAAAAACTGAGTGTTGAGTGCTGTAGTGTAAAATGTATGAACTGATATATGTATATATAGAGAGAGCTGAAAACTTTGTATTGTTTAAGTGTTGTAATAAAATATTATATTGAATAAAAAATACTGGTTGAATTATATAAATTCTGTGCAATAGTATAATTATTCAATATGAATATTTCTTCCTTTCTGTATATAGTCCAAACTGCAAACACATATATAGATTGATATATATTTTGTTATCATCAAACAAAAAATCACATCAAACAATCTCCCCCTTTTGATGATGACAAACATATATATTAAAGATTTTGAAATGCTAATACATGTGTTTGAGCATGAACTGTTTTAGCTCCCCCTATTTGAATGCTCCCCCTTCAACCAAGACCACTCCCTATTTAGAAGATAACAAAAATTACTGATGAATAAACGAACTAAGGAAAATTATCTAACAACATTAAACAAATATTGTTGAAGTATTCCAAAAAATATTTACTTCCTTATCAAAATCTAGTTCTTTTCTCCCCCTTTTGGCATTATCAAAAGACTGACAAACAACAATGGAACATTAGGAACAAAAAATAATATATCATAACGAGATAACAACTTCCACATTGTAGAGAATGGATCGATGATCGGTTTAAGAAGAGAGATATTTTAACATTAATTTGACATTTTAAGCACAAAAAAAAAATAAGCACTGCATAACCACGCATAACCATAAGGACTTTTAAATGGAGTTAGCAGTTACTTATTAGTCTAAGCATCCGGACTTTTAAGTGAGACCAGAATACTTAGTTACCATACTCCATCCATGCATAACCATAAGGACTTTTAAATGAGAATGGAGTAATGATAAAAATAATTCACTCACATGCTCCATCCATGCATAACCATAAGGACGTTTAAATGAGAATGGATGCATGAGAGTTATTATTATTTATTATTATAATTGTATATATATATATATATTTTAATAATTCACTCTTCTTATTTTACAAAACCATTATGAACGATAGAAAGATGGTAGAAATAGAAATGATCGTGGAATAAGTTACCAAGTTAATTATATTATGTAATATCCAGTACTGAATACCATATTCGAATCAATCTTTGGATAATATCCAAAACTGGTTTGAATCCTAGAAATTTAAGTTGAAAGTATATATCCAAGAATATTTCAGCAAAGAAAATGAAAAATGGTTAATCAATTTCTATAATCCCCAAACCCAAACGTAATCTGGAAAATCTTTCTTCTGGGAGGGGTTTTGTGAAAATATCAGCAAGTTGAGTCTCAGTTGAAATATATTCAATGCAAATGTCTTCCCTAGCAATGTGATCTCTAAGAAAGTGGTGTCTCACATCAATGTGTTTTGTGCGTGAATGATGAACAGGATTATTTGATAAGTCTATTGCACTTTTACTGTCACATTTTAATGGAACTTGTTTATAAACTAAGCCAAAATCAGAAAGAGTTTGCATCATCCATAAAATTTGAGCACAACAACTCCCCAAAGCAATATATTCTGCTTCAGTGGTGGATAATGCAACACAGTTTTGTTTTCGACTTGACCATGAAACTAACGAGTGTCCTAGCATAAAGCATGTTCCACTAGTGCTTTTCCTGTCAACCAATGAACCAGCATAATCAGCATCAGAATAGCCAACTAAATCAAAATTTTCACAAGAAGGATACCATAACCCAAGTTTGTTTGTGTGTGAAAGATATCTCAAAATTCATTTAGTGGCTTTCAAATGAGATTCTTTAGGATTAGATTGAAAACGTGCACACAGACACACAGAAAACATAATATCAGGTCTAGAAGCAGTAAGATAGAGAAGTGAACCGATTATCCCTCGATATTTCTTTTGATCAACATCACTTCCTTTCTCGTCTTTGTCCAACTTTGTTGATGGGCTCATACGAGTTCTCAATGGTTTGGAGTTCTCAACTCCAAATTTCTTCAACAGTTCCAACATATACTTGGATTGTGAAATGAAAATGCCATCACTGCTTTGCTTGATTTGAAATCCAAGAAAATATTTCAATTCTCCAACCAAGCTCATCTCAAATTTAGCCTGCATGACTTATTCAAATTTCTCGCACAAGAGTTCATTAGTAGCGCCATAAATGATATCATCTACATAAATTTGAACAATCAAAAAATCACTTCCTTTATGTAATAGAAACAATGTCGTGTCAGCACTCCCCTTTTTAAAGCCATTTTCCAAAAGATATGTACAAAGGCAGTCATACCAAGCTCTAGGAGCTTGCTTAAGACCATATAATGCTTTTTCAAGTTTATACACATGATTTGGAAAATCGTGATTTTCAAAACCGGGGGGTTGTTCAACAAAAACCTCTTCTTTCAAATCACCATTTAGAAAAGCACTTTTTACATCCATTTGTTTAAGTTTGAAACCTTTATAACAAGCAAAGCTTAGCAAAATCCTAATGGCTTCTAACCTAGCAACTGGAGCAAATGTTTCATCAAAATCTATGCCTTCTATTTGGTTATATCCTTTTGCGACCAACCTAGCTTTGTTTCTAATTACATTTCCTGATTCATCAAGTTTGTTTTTGAACACCCATTTAGTTCCTACAATTGGATAGTCATTTGGCCTAGGAACTAATTTCCAAACTTTATTTCTCTCAAATTGATTAAGTTCATCTTGCATTGCTAGAATCCAACTTTCATCATTAAGAGCCATTTCAACAGAATCGGGTTCAATTTCAGAAATAAAACCACTATGACAACAAAACGCACACAAATTTTTATCAAATGAAGAGCGAGTGCGTATACCTTCCGTAGGATCTCCTATAACCAATTCAGGAGGATGATTGGTTTTGAACTTCAATCTATCAGCATCAACAGTCCTACTTTCATCTTTCTCACTAGATGTCCCTTCTTTAATGCCTTCATGATCTACCCCATCATCAATCGCTTTTTCAGTCGTCCTTTCCAGATCAGATTCATCAAATTTCACATTGATTGATTCAACAATTGTCTTTGTTCGTTTGTTGTATATCCTGTAAGCCTTGCTCCTGGTTGAATAGCCCATGAAAATTCCCTCATCGGCCTTTGATTCAAATTTTACAAGTTGATCACCTGTGTTAAGAATGAAACAAGGGCATCCAAAAACACGAAAGTAAGAGATGTTAGGTTTTCTTTCATGCCACACTTCATAAGACATTTTGCCAAGTATTGGTCTAATCATTACTCTATTCATTACGTAGCACGAAGTATTCACCGCCTCTGCCCAAAAAGTTAGAGGTAGTTTATACTCACTCAACATGGATCTAGCCAATTCTTGCAATGTACGATTTTTCCTTTCAACCACCCCATTTTGTTGAGGTGTTCGTGGAGCAGAAAATTCATGTTTTAAACCATTTTCTTCACAAAAGTTTTCAAATTCCGAATTTTCAAATTCGCCTCCATGATCACTTCTTAAAGTTTTAATTGAAACTCCTTTTTCATTTTGAACAAGTTTAGCAAATTTTGAAAAATAATCAAAAGATTCAGACTTTTTGGCTAAGAAATAAACCCATGTAAATCTAGAATAATCGTCAACCAATACATAACAATAACGTTTTCCATTCAAGCTTGCAATTTCATTTGGTCCAAATAAGTCCATATGAATTAATTCGAGGACCCTTGATGTGCTAACAATGTTTTTAGGGCGAAATGATGATCGACTAAGCTTGCCCAAGGAACATGCTTTACACACTTTGTTACTTTAAATTTCTGATGTGGTAACCCTCTGACTAATTCTTTCATTTCAAGATTTTTTAAGAGACTCATGCTAGCATGTCCAAGTCTCCTATGCCATAAAGATGCTTCTTCGTCAGTGGCTACCAAACATCTGGAAAGATTTAGATTGTCAAACGAAAGCGAGTAGACATTTCCTTTTCTTTTGCCCATAAAAACTATGTTATTAGAAGTTTTATCAATGATCTTGCAAGTATCACTATCAAAAACCACATTCATACCTTTGTCACATAGTTGGCTAATAGAAATGAGATTGTGATGCAAATTATCAACGTATAAAACATTAGTCAATGAAAAAGTACCATTACTTACTTCACCTTTCCCAATAATCTTACACTTGCTATTGTCTCCCATGATCACATTTCCACCTCTAAAATTCTCTAGGCTAAGGAACTTAGATTTATCACCTGTCATATGTCTAGAACAACCTGAGTCTAGAAACCATTCTTGTTGCTCCTTAGCCCGCCAACAGACCTACATAAAGAGAGAGAAGGATGACCTAGAGAAACTCTTAGGTCCAATGATATTAGTAACTGAAGCATTGTGAATAAACAATCCCTTTGGAACCCAAACTTGTTTTGTCCTTTCATTTTTGTTCCTATAGACATGAAATTTGTTTGTAGAATTCTTAGGAACCCAAACTTGTATAAATTTTGTGTTCTTGTTCCTATGACTACAATTTTCAACACGATGTCCAATTTCACTTCTAACAAAGACACTCTTACCTTTTGCACAATCATCAACCTGTGTTTTCCCAAAACCTATTCCTTTTCTGTTATTAGCAAAGAGTTGATTTCCCAATAACATGTTAAATGATTTTTCTCCTCTTGAAAAGTTATTCAGAGATTTCTCAAGATTTTGCACTTTGGTTTTTAATGTTGTGTTTTCAGTTACAAGTGTGGTGCATCTATTTATAAAATCCTTTTTCCTAGTGTCAATGGTTTCCTTAAGACTTGAGTTTTCTTTTTCAAGATTGTCGAAGCTATTCTTAAGTCTTGATATCTCTGAATCTAAAATTTTACATTTTTTAGAGTCTAGGTTTTGAATATTTTCAAGTTCAGTTTCTAACCTAGTATTCTCATGAACAAGTTCTCTCCTATCAGACTTCAATTTTTCAATTTTAGTTTCAAGAGTATCAATTGTATTAGTAAGATCATAACACATCAAAACAAGTTCTTTATAAGAATAGTCACGTACCTCACTGGATTCCTCTGAACTTGTTTCTGAATCTGATTTTGCCATAAGGCATAAGTTAGCCTCTTCTGAGCTATTATCCGAAACTTCTTCTCCTTCTTCATCATCCCAAGTTGCTGCAAAGGCCTTCTTCTTCTTTTTCTTTCCTTTGTTGTTTTTGAGAAGTGGACATTTTTGTTTGAAGTGTCCAGGCTTTTTGCAGTTAAAGCATGTCAATTCATTATCGGAATTGTCAGAATCTTTTGACCTATTACCACTTGTTTTCTTCTTGCGTGGCCTGAATTTTGACCATTTTCTAAGATTATTGACAGCCATCGCAAGCCCTTCAATTGGATCTTCTTCTTCTTCATCGCTTTCTTCTTTGCTCTTCAAGGCAATTGTCTTCTTTTTTGATTCGGAGTTGTTACGTTCCTCCTTTGCCTTTAGCTCAAGCTCATATGTCATCAAGTTTCTGATCAACTCCTCCATGCTTAGTTTACTCAGATCTTTCGATTCTTGTATTGCCGTGACTTTTGCCTCAAAGTTCATTGGTAAGACTCGCAGTATCTTCCGCACAAGCTCTACTTCAGTGAAGACCTTCCCAAGCGCTCTAGCATTGTACACCAAAGTTGAAAATCGTCCAAACATATCCTTTATGCTCTCGCCCTTTTCCATCACAAAGTTTTCGTATTCATTGCTAAATAGAGCTAGACGTGACTCCTTGACTTGAGAAGTTCCTTCGTGTGTCACCTCCAAAGTGTGCCAAATTTCCTGCGCTGTTGTACAATGGGAAATTCTATTAAACTCATTTTTATCAAGAGCACAGATCAAAGCGTTCATTGCTTTGGCATTTGTAGTTTTTAGTTTCTTATCGTTAGCATCCCACCTATCCTTAGGTTTAGGAATCTCAGTATCACCAATAACTATAGTGGGAGATTTATAGCCAGTTTCAATAATATCCCAAACATCATAATCGACAGAACTAAGATAAATACTCATCCTAACTTTCCAATAAGCATAATCATTCCCATTAAACATGGGTGGCCTAGCAATAGATTGCCCCTCAGAAAAAGCATTATTTGGTGGATTCATGACTCTAGAGTTAAAGTAAAATACCTAGCTCTGATACCACTTGTAGGATCTAGATTAACCCTAGAGGGGGGTGAATAGGGTTATAGCAAATTTTTCCGAATTAAACACAGAAACAAACTGCAGAAATAAATATGCTGAAAAATAAATCACACACAAAATTTACCTAGCTTCGGCAACCCCTGCCTACTGCTGCATTCCCAGATTTCTATTAGATTTAAACAGTTTCTCGCTTACAAACACTCTAACAGACTTGCAAACCCTGCTACCGCCTATAGAGTTTTGCAAACTCGCAAACCCTGCTAACTGGACTAACTCTAACTAGATAATCTGACAACACCTAAACCCTAGGTGATGATTTACCATGTTTTGTTTTAGAAAAAAAAATCAGACAAATAAAACAATTTTTAAAGAAAAAATTAAACAACAAATAACCCCTTAAACCCTAATTAAAAAATAAAGCCCCTTTATAAAACAAGCCGGCCCAATTTTTACTCTAGCCCGTTATCTCCTTTTGTTTGTTTTGCTAAAAAAAACGGCCTGGTTCCTTTCATGACAATGGCGGCTTCCTTCTTTTCTTTACAAATCAGGGATTTGTTCCCTTACGAAAATTAGGGCTTTGAAATGAGCAGCCGATAGTTGATCGTATGATTGATTTGGCTTCTCTCTTTGTCGATCGATTATTCCTCTGAGTTGCTCATTGCTGTTTGATTGAGTTCGTCATTTGTTTTGGTATGTATTTTCTCTTTTTTCTTTTCTGGTTTTGGCTTGTTCGAACTCGATTGTTCTGTGTTCTATGATGATTTCTTGGGGTGTATTTATAGGGTTGAAACCCTAATTAACCACTGTCAGATTTGATTTCTACACGTCGTTGATTATTTTCCTGAATTTGTTCTGGATTTTGGAGTATTCCTTTCTTGATTTGATTTCGAATTATTGCTGTCCATATTTGTTTTCGAATTAATTAATTCGAAAATTTCTTCCTGTATTTGTTGTCTCGGTCCCCATTTGAATTAATACTGACCATATGTGACTTCGAGAAATTTGATGCAGAGATTTCTTTCCAAATTAGAATTCTTTGACTTAATCAAAGACTTAATCAAAAGATACGAATTTGTTCTTTAACTTCGGCTTGATTTCTGCACTGACTTGTACTTGCCATTGTCTTTGTATTCCCTACTGCACATTCACCTGTTTACTATATATGTGCATACATACAAATGTATGTGTGTATGCATATATTTTTGGGTTTGTACTTGGATTTGAACTGCTTCATGTTATGTTGATCTTGATTTTTGCAGCTGCCACTGACTTCTTTGTTGTAACTTGAAACTGTTTTGACAATTCGAATTTCACTTGCATACTCCATGTTGCATTATCACTGTGTTGCATTGTAGCTCCATCTTGACTTGGACTTTTTCACTGTATCAGATGCTACACTTGTTCATGTATTCAACTGTTGCACTTGAGTTTGTTTCCACTGCTTCATCATGTTGTATTCATCCCTGTACATGTGCACAGAGTTTGTTGTTGCACTCGATGTTTGTAGCTTCACTGTGTTTGCTGTTGCAGTGGTTTGTCTGACCTTGTATGCTTCAAGTTGCCTTGAGTTGAACCTATCTTGGGTTTGACCTTGTTTGTGACTTTTGTGCATTGTGCTATGTTGTTGTATTTGCATTGTGTTACTGATTTTGGTCGAGACTTTGTTTGTTGCAGTTTGTCACTGCATTTGGTCTTGTTGAATACCTGTAATTGCTGTTACATCACTTCACACTGTTGCATTTGTTCATGTAGCTCACTGTGTTGCATTGTACTGCCTTTGTGTTGCTCACCATGTTGCATACATGTTTTTTATGCTTTGTGACATTTGGGTTTGTTGTGTACTTGTCTACTGCAGTTTCATTGTGACTTGACTGTGTTGTTTTGTCTCTGCCCAGTTGATGTTCTGTTCATGTGTGTCTGGTCGTGTTCATTCAATTCATTGATCCTCGTACACGCTGTGCTGTCTGGTCTTTGTTTGCTTGGTAGCAGCTATGTAGTTGCTATGCATCACTATATATATATATTCTCTGTTTGGTATTGGTGCAGTTTCCATTACTGTTGTGTCTTCGAGAGTTTGCACTGCTTCATGTTGAATTCATTGAAGTATTGATTGCTCTTGTTGATAACGCACACGAGTTGGCGAGGCAGTGCACACGTGTATACATGTACACGTGTGTATTGCAGCCACTCACGATTATCTGTAAGAACACTGATATGCACAGATATTACACAATCAAAGATGATGACAATAACCCATGTATCTGAGACACAAACAAATTTTTATTTTTGCAAATTCAAATTTGTTTGTTTTCAGATTACTGTTGTAGTTGCTAATTATACAGGTACACAGGAGACAGGACAAGAAGTGGAGCTGGATAATGCAGATAGATGTAGATGTGCAGACAGAGTAAAAAAAACTGAGTGTTGAGTGTTGTAGTGTAAAATGTATGAACTGATATATGTATATATAGAGAGAGCTGAAAACTTTGTATTGTTTAAGTGTTGTAATAAAATATTATATTGAATAAAAAATACTGGTTGAATTATATAAATTCTGTGCAATAGTATAATTATTCAATATGAATATTTCTTCCTTTCTGTATATAGTCCAAACACATATATAGATTGATATATATTTTGTTATCATCAAACAAAAAATCACATCAAACACTTAAGATATTATATATATGGAAATTTTATATAAAGATTTAATAATATTATTATTGAGATTGATTTAATACATATATATGTTAAAGTATTTATTTAAATCTATATATCAAAATAGATTGTTGTAATAATTTGAATAAGTTAAGGTTGAGAAGATGGATCTAAAATTAATTTTCAATTGTATTTAATTAAGAATTATAATTGATAAAAATAGATTTGAAACTTATGGAATTTGAAATTGTAAAAGGATATGACTTTATAAATTGATTTTGAAAAGTGATTTAAACATATATCTCAGGTTTGAATAAATTAAGGGAAATATTCAGTCATTTGTAATTTGAAGTTCATTTAAATGATATTGGAATTATTAAGTAAATACTTCAAAACTAAATAATAGTAAATTGAATTTGATATATATATATATATATATATATATATATATGGAATTATAAAATTTTGGTTTTGAAATCTTGGAATATTTAAAGCTTTGAAATATATTGGAATTTAAATGGTTTATTTACGATTTAGATCTGTATTTGAAATTAATATAATTTGAATTTGATATTTAGAAACGAATTGAATTAAAATGGATAAATCTAAATTGAATTAAATGTGAATTTGGAACTCGAATTGATTGGAGTCTATTTGTGAAATTAAGGAAAAATACATATATTTGATGGAAATGATATTTCGGTTTTGAAGTATAAATTAATTTGAACTAACCATGGTGTTTTAGTGTAGATTTCTGCATTGTAGATAGTTCCACGGATCCTTAGAGGGTGGTTATCCCAAACATCCTTTAAGTTAATTGTATTTCAGTCGATTTCACTTGAGTTGGATTTATTAATAAAATTATGTTAATCCTGACTCGAGTGCTTTGTGTTTTGCTTTACGCTCTGGTCAGACTGAGTGATACAGCATTTGATACTCGCCTTTGGAGTTGTGAGCTTCGCTTGGAGATCCAATTATTGATTCAGCTTTCATCTTTCCTGTTGATTGTCCAGAGAAGTCATATGTTTGCACTGGAGACTTCACTGTATTAGAGATATTCTGTTGTATTTTATTTCTAACTCTGTTGTTTATATAGTAGCTTCATGAACTACAATTTATCTTTTCCGCTGCATTATTATTATATTACTCTGTGTCTGTGATTCTGTGATTGATTTATTTGCTGCATATACTGAGTTTTGCCAAATTTTAAATTAACAATCTGATATTTTGAGCAATTCAAGTCCGGCATATGCGGATGCGAATGGTTGAAAATATCGAGTCGTTACAATATCTATCCTGACATTGCCTCGAGTGCCTTGTCATATGCCCTAGCACACCTTCTACGAGTTTGTTTTGTACCATACCTATGTGGTGTCCTCTATGTAAACCTCCAATATACGAAGGAGCGTACAACATTGTATAGACTATAGGAATATATAAAATGTGTTAAGGGGGATATGGGTAACACCTTAACGCTATTTTGATAAATTTACTTTATTATAGACATTATTATAATAGCGTATATTACTACAGAGTAGATAGTTCCACGGATCCTTAGAGGATGGTTATCCCAAACATCCTTTAAGTCACTTGTATTTTAGTTGATATTTCACTTGAGTTGGATTTATTGATATAAGAATGTTAATCCCGACTCGAGTGTTTTGTGTTTTGCTTTACGCTCGGGTCAGACCGAGTATCACAATATTTGAGACTCACCTTTGGAGTTGGAGCTTCACTTAGAGATCCATCTGTATCTATTCACTTTTCCAGTTGATTTGTTCAAAGATGTCATTTGTTTGTATTCGAGACCTCACTGTATTTGAGATATCCTGTTGTATTTATTTCAAAATCTATTGTTTATATATTAGCTTAATGAACTACTATTTATCTTTTCCACTGCTTATTGTTATATTACTCCGTGCCTGTAATCTTGTGATTGATTTATTTACGATATATGCTGAGTTTTGCCAAATATAAATTGACAATATGATATTTTGAGCAATTCAAGTCCGACATGTGCGGATGCGAATGCACGAAATACTGAGTCGTTACAATTCATTTCTTGGTTTATTCAACTTTATATAAGTCAAACTTTTGTCCTCTTACCTATCATTCACATTTAACAAATTTAAAATTTATTCTTAGCTTAATATTTCTCAAATCTATAAGTTATATCTTCACTTAAAATTTCATTTCATTATTTTATCTAATTCATTTCAAATACGTTTCATTTTATTTAAGCTTTTTTGAGTTAGACTACATTTTATTTACTTCGTTTCACTAACTCCGTTTAATTAACATTTCTTAGGTTAATTTTTTCATATCTTAAGTTCGAATCTTCTTTTATTAGCTTAACAAAAATATTTAACAGTTTTAAAATTTAATTTTACTTTCATGTTCAAATCTATAAGTTATAACTAATTTTATCTATAATGTTTTCAATTATAAGTTCAAAGCTATTTTCATATATTTATCAAATCATACTTAGAATATTTTTCACAACAAAACTTGTTTTAATCGAAAATAGATTCCTTTTGGTAGAAATTCTCACTCAGAAACTCGAAATGATTACTTGCGATGCTGCAGTCGTCCCTAGAATTATTTCCCAGCGACTAAAGTGAGTTCAATGCTTTTATTTCTTTCAAAAGTCCTTTCAAAATATTTTTCTAGTCAAAACACTTCCAAATAATATTATTATTAATTTTGAAGGCTTTGAAAATAAATTTGAAAACAACAGGTTTTAAATTCAAAAATTCTCGACTTTTAAATCCTTTCTAATTATAAGCCATTTTATAGATATATTTATACAAATTTTATTACTTTATTGCCAACATTTCATTAATTTACAACTTTTTCATTTAAATAATTTTATTGTAATTAGTTTAATTTAATTTAATTATCGAATGCTTCATAAAATAAAATTTACAAAGTATTCGTTTATTTTAACACAACCAAAAATCGATGATAATTAAATATTATCATCACCTAGCAATATTATTCAATAAAATTATCATTTTCTATATATAATATACTTTAGGTAAAATTATTTCATTTGCCCTATTTTAAAATAGTATTATGTCGACTTGTCTCATTTAAGTGTTTAGAATCTCCTATTGATAACACGGCATCCCACATATCGATAGAATTCATAAACAACTCAACGGATAAGTAAACATAGTATAAAACAATTTATAACACTAACAAGTACGCTCTCTCATACACACACACACACTCTCAAACAGACTCATTCTAGGGTATTACTACCCAATCTCTAATGAGTCAAACCCAACAAAGCTTATGATATCGCTAAACCAAAGCTCTGGTACCAACTGTGACGATCCATATTTCGGAAGGTTTAAATCGACAATAATCCACGCATATCCAACTTAAACAATCTAGAATATAGATAATCAATGGGGTTGATTAAGAAAAGAAGAAGAAAACAAACATAAAATCTCGCAGCGGAACGATAAAATATAATAATCAAATAAATAGTTCATGAAGCAGTTTACTATACATTTGATAATAATTTATACAACATTTATCAGAGTTATATATACAATAGGGATAAATAAAATAATGCAGCAGACAACATGATGCAGGAATAATAATAGTAATAATATACCAAATCTTCGTCTTCGTCCTCCAGAAAATGATCTTCAAAGGGCTGAAAAACTCAGGGCTGACCCGAGCGTAATGAAAAGAAAAAAACACTCGAGTCAGAACTAAAATATTCTTATGCAAGTCAAATCGATATCGCATATAACATGAGTGCCATGGCATCAAAGATGTTTATGGGGTTTCACATCTCCTATCCAACATATAACATGCATGCAATAACTCAAGAGATGTTATGAGATTTTCCATCTCTTAAGGATCCGTCAAAATATTTATATGTGGTAGAATGCGCTACATATAATCAGTAAAATAAATATTTTTCTTAGCGTTAAGGCTTTACATTGATCCCCCTTAACGTGTTTTTAAGCATTGGCATACAATTTGCATTAGGCACAACCAGTAGCACGTCGGTAGTCAGTGATGAGCCGTGATACGACAATACAAAACCAAAATCTTAGGGGTCTCGTAAAGGGATAAAAGTATGACAAGAAATGTGAAGCAATGCCCAAGGTAGGATACTACAAATTCGGGTCATAGGGCTGGTCGTAAGCATCATAGCCAAGACTGCCAATTGCGTCCATCCATCCCATATCGAGTCAGGGAGGCTATCCCAAATCAAGGTGCACCAATCGAAACCAACAACAAGAGTAATAATATGGACCAAGTACAAGAAAATCAAAGAATGGATGCCCGCTAGGGGTAATTAGCCCACTTGGCCCTGTCAAGCCGTCCTGTTTTAGTCATTTCCAATTGGAATAAGTGTCAGGGTCTATCCATTATCGTTATCTTTCTTCAAATCCAGCAAATGACACCAAATCCAACCACTTTGTTCTGGAGTCTCCTCCACATACACAGTTATTAAAGTAGATCAAATATTGACAGGGAGTATGCCAATAAGATGCCCTGGTCTCTTTAACAACCAAACGTCGTTTTACACACCGGTTGGTTCTTTTAAATTTCGAAAACAATTCATACTTAATATCAAAATATTATATTCGCTTCAAAATCAATTTCATTCCGAAATCATTATATTTACTTCAAAATATATCAATTTAGTCGACATGTCAATTTCATTTCGAAATTCAATTCAAATTTCAATTCAGGTTATAACTTCATTTTAACCCAATTCGTATTTAAGTCCACAATTTAAATATAAATGATTCACACTTTGACCAGTTTGAATTTTTGAAAATAGTTTGAATTTTTTTAAATAGTTTAATAGTTTAAATAGTTTAATATAAAATAGTTTGAGCATTGAAAATGGTTTATATAATAAAATAACTTGGAAAATCAAAAAATTTAAATATTTAAGAAGATAGATTTTAACAGATTATATCAAAATAATTTATTTGAAATTAGTTTCAAAGTCAAAATGATTCAATTCCAAATATTCCAATTCAAATCAACTTCCATTCCATTTCAATTTAAATCGATTCAATTCTGATTTAAGTCAAATTAACTTCGTTCCTAATTTTAATCCAATCGATTTCAATTTCGATTCCAAATTTATTCGATTTCGATTTCAAATCCAATTAATTTCGATTCAATTCTCAATTTAACCATCTCGATTTATATAAATTCGAGTTCGATTTCAGGATATCTATTTAAATCATCGAATTCAAATTAGACTTTCCATATTAAATTTAAAATCCACATCTTCAAATATAATTCAATTCCTAACTCAATTTTGAAATATTGTTTTATATTACTTTTGCTTAGCAATATCCAAAGTTCAAATAATAGTCCAATCTTTTAAAACAAATAAATTTCTAAAATTCAAATCATATCTCGATTATAACTTCAAAATCTCAACTTCGATTATTTAAAGCAATTCCTATTACCAAATTAAAATTTCTACCTTTTGAGCTCTAGTTCGAAAATAATTTGATTTTCATAAATTTGATTTTGTTTCTTAAGAATCAGAATCAATTTAAATAATTTCAAATCAAAATTTTTAATTTTTTTAATTTAGCCAATCAGGTGTCCATATATAATTTTCTATCCTATGGCTAAGTGACTGGTTATTTCAATTTCATTTCGGGGATCGATATTTATATATCATTTCAATCCAAATCACAAGGTCATATGTATACATCATTTCAAGCAATTTCTCAATTTATTCGAAATAATTCGATTTATAGTTTCATAAACTGTAAATAATATATAGGATGATAGCAGGGTATATCAAAATAAATAAACATCCAGATCATTCAAAATATCAATCAATAGCATCCATCACAATGAACACCCAAACCAATCAAAATATCTTAACGAGTTACTAGTTATCAATAATAGAAAATTTAACTAGCAATTTAATTTCCATTTCAAATTTGAACTATCAATTCAAATTCCTAATATTTTAATTCATATCAATTTAAATGTTAGTTAAATTTACCAAACAACGGTCAATAAATTTGAATCACTTCACGACATAAGTTTAATAAACATAAAATATTTAGTTCGTTGTGAGCGTATAAAACACTCAACTTAATTTGAAACTGAAAATATTTTAAGCTTGTGAATTCCAGATCCATTCCACGCTATGGAGGACAACGATATGGTTCCTACGCAATTTTTCTCGTCCGAATCGGACTGCATATGGAAGATTTACGATTTTATTAAACATTTGAAGTAATTAAAATTTGATTAACATAATAATTAACTGAAATAATAATTAAACTACCCTTATCTTCTTCCTCAACGTGAAAAGCTACCAGGCACGAATGAAACAAGGCACGTGAGTGACCCAAAGTCGCTACCAACTTCCTTATGTGTGCGTGCCTTCGCAAGCCGCCAGGTGCCGATCCACCTTCACCAAGCTCTGCCACGCTCACTCCTTCACTCATGCCAGTGTCCAGCCGTTCGAACAAAAATCATGAAACCCTAAATCGCGACTCCATTCGACTGCGGCTCTATGAGCTTCGACCACCAAACAAACGAGGCCTCAGGCCGCCGCTTGCTCTCCCCCAGCCACTCGACTTCCACTGCTATTTTTTTCAATTTCTTCTTCGTCTTCTTCTTTTAATATCTACCGAGATTTTGATTTTGTTCTGTTCTTTCTTCTATTCTTTTTTTCGAGACGTTGTTTTTTTTCTTGTTTCGATCTAAGAAATTTGACAAAAAGAAAGAGGGAGAAGGAGTACGGTGGTAGGGAAATAGGTCGGCGTGGGCTTGCCTTGTACGAGATGATGGAGAAAAGCAATACATAATATTATATTAGAAAATATCTCAATAATAGCCCATGAAAATTCAAAACTTTAAACGAAGCGTGCCGCTTGGTGTTTCTAATGTTTTACCCCCATTCTAAACACAATAGAACTAGTTTCGAGGCCTAATTCGATCGTATTCAGAAGATAGCTTTTCAAATCAATTTATTTTTAATTAAATTCTACGTGTTCTAAGCTCGCAAAACCAAACGACCAGTCTGATCGCTACAAAATATGAAATCCTATAATAATACACTATTACGGATCCGATGGAACCAATTTTGTCGAAATCCAAGACAGTGGCCAAAATGGCTATTTTACTCATTAATTGTAACATAAATTTCCAATTTCTAATTATTCACTTTTGAGTTCAATTTTAAATGTAAACGATATTCATTCTTATTTAAATAAAATTTAAATCAACTTCGATGTCATTTTCATTCACATTAAATTCAGAATGCTATTATTTAAATAATTTCTAATATTAAATTTAAACAATTTAATTATTCAAAAAATCGATATTAATAAATCTTTGAATTTCAAATAAATTTTAGTTACCAAAAATGACTTTATTTTCATCTGAATAATTCACATTTATTATTCAAGTCTAGTTATCGATTATAAACACCGTCAATACATAGAATTCACTTTACTTGTTATTTCTAAAATTTCAAAATTCGGTTATTTTAAAATCTTATTAAAGTTCATATCCACTAAATTACATTAATACATTATTAAATTTTAATTTTAACCATTTTTACTCTATAATTACGTTAAATTTAATAATTTAAAATAGCTAAAAATATGGGTCGTTAGAGTAATCTTAGACTCCAATGTTATTTTATAGTAGCATTTTACGAGTTGTAATAATATTTCTAATTAAATTAAATTAGAATAAAATAATACTATATAGTATCAGTTTTGTTCCAAGTTGCTTGCTGTATTTTACTTGTAATAAAAATTACAATTGTAGTACCACTTTATTTCATTCCTTAATTATTATTATGCTTGTAATAGGAGTTTTTGAATTGTAGTTGTTTTTTATTCAAATTTAATAATATTTATGAATTATAGTAGCAGTTTATGAATTACATATGAATTATAGTAGCAGTTTATGAATATTTATTTGCTCTTTTTGAACAAATGTATCATTTTATAGATGAAGTGTGCATTTATCATGTTTGTAGTACCAGTTTGTGAATTTTAATGTTTTTTTGAATTATAATAGCAGTTTATACAAATTTAATAGTATTTATGAATTATAGCAGCAGTTTATACACGTCTATTAGTATTTATAAATTATAGTAGCAGTTTTATACATTTTATGTTTTTTGATAGAAGCGGTGTGTAACGACCCGTAAATTTAACTGGTTTTAATAGCGTTATTAATTAAAATTTTGTGAAATTTTAAACGATTAAATTTTAAAATAAAAATTTGATATCTGGAATGCGTCCTGTTAAACATAGCAACCGGTAAATTTTCGTCCGAAAATATGAAAATTTATTTCGCGCGTAAATTTACTTCAATCTAATTAGTTAAAAAGCGATGAAAATAAAACGTTCTCAAAACCAAAATATTTTTACATAGAAAAATTCTAAACCATCTTTTGAGCAAGTTGTCAGTTTGTCGTTTTTCCAAATTCGGACATCTTTGGCTCCGTCGATCTTATTTTTCTGCAATTTTTATGCATTTTCCGTAGTATAAAATTTCGAATTTTTATAATTCAATCATACAACCGATACCCGTATACCGTTTTGTCCGTCTCATCGTGCCGATCTCAGCGGTATATTCGTTTATCTACTTCGAAGCCCGGTGTGCGGTGCAAGTCCATAAAACATTTTCCTTTTCGGTATCCATATGTGTGCTGTTTGATATCCGTCCTTTCATTTCATCCGTGAGAAAACTGTTAGCAAGTAGCAATTAATGATTGTTGAATTCAACATCTACTCCTACTATTCCCGATTAATATAACATGGTCCATATTCTTTTGTTTTGCTTCATACTTTAATTTTGTCTACTTTATTTATGAGACACGTCCTTTCCCTTTCCTCTTTTCTCTTGGCTTCTCTTCTTCCACCAAATGCTTTGTCCATATTATGAATGCATGTGGATCTGAGATTTTTCATTTGAATATATTCCTCTCCTCTGTTCACTTGAGCTTGCACCAGGCAGCCTTACATCCTCTTCCACCGTGTGTGCAACCTCCACATGGTCCACCTGAACCATCACCGCCTTCAAATCTTCCATCTCCAGACCTTAGACCCCATGCAAGTCCACCTTCCAATAACCGAACATCCCACCTTAACTGACACGTGAACTACCCTGCGGACCGCCTCCCCCTCTCATACCCATACGCCCTCCGCCTATTGCCGTGAATCCGCCACACATCATCAACCCGCGCCGGCCTTACCCATAACAGCTACTCGGCCATGGCAGCCAGCGCGTGGACACGCTCCACCTCCGCCTATCACCCTCCAGCCCACGTCGGTGTCGGCAACGCACCAATAGTCTTCCACCTCACAGTACTAGCAGCCTACGTCCGGCAAGCCGAATACGTTCCCTCGCCATAACTTGCTCCGCCTCTCTCTCGGCCTACACCATTACGCCAAGCACCACCACGCAATAACTCCTCCAGCCTCCTCTCCTTTAAAAGGTAGATTTATATGTACGTGTGTCAGTTTGCAAGACATCTGCATGCAAACGTTTTCAAATGTTTAGTGTCTGCATGCGAACTTGTGTATTATTTCAGCTACAGCGTATATATTATATGTTTATATACCGTGTTTAAAAAAAAAAACGTTGTATGCGTACAACAGTTTTGGGTTTTATTTGTAGTTACATGCTAGATTTTGAGAGTTATTATTTGTTATAAACTAGAAGTATTATATAATATGTTACAAAATGTATGGGTAAATTTGTAGTGTTTAAATGTCTTTCGTATGTATGACTTCTACGCTTTAAAGATTGGTATAGTGTTTAATTTATGAAGTGAATAGACCTTTGCAACATGCTGCATAGTTATATTGATTTATTTTATTACATATAAGCATAGTATTGTAACTTGCTGAATAGTTTATTTTGATTGCATTGCAACTTGCTGAATCAGTACTTGATTTTTTTGAGCAGTATAAAGGACTGCGTACTATATCATATGGTAATATATATTTATCTATATAAGTTGTGTTAGTTATTATTGTTTACAAGATAGATATACATGCACATACCAGATTTTTCATGGGTACTTTATATTGTGTACGGTGAATCAAAATGATGTCTTACTTCTTCCTTTTTATAAGAAAATAAATATTATTTTCTTCGGTTATGTAAATATAATTGTATTAGTTATATATTATATGTTGAATTGTGCGCACATATATATTAGTCTATGTATAAGTGATAGGTTGAGTCTTAAATTTGTAAGTTATAGATATAAAAAGAAAAACCTGCCGTGTATATACTTATGTATGTTTTTCCACCTTTTCCAAATTGTGAACTATATGTATATTATATATTACATTATATTATGGTATTTTAAAATATATAAATATACAGTTATATATGTAAGAGTTCAGTTATATAAATTGTCTTCATCGATCCAGTTCTAATTCGATTTTGTAAATTCCTTGTCATCAGCTTTGATCGTCAACTCGTGTCCATCGAGCTTTGCTTCAAAAATTCATCTTTGGATTTGTGATTCGATTTAGTGTCCGTATCAGTGTACGTATCCGTGTCATCTCCTGTTCTCTGTTCTCTCTAGCCTCGAAAGGTGAGCAATCACTCACGATTAATATTCTTTTATTTATTAAATTTGATTTCAATTGAAACGACAATTGAAATATACTGCTATTATTTATTGCACTGTTATTCATGTATCAGTTCACCTTTGACATCTGACACCGTTATCTGTTATATATGCAATAATAATCCAGTCTGGTTGATAATTGATTGTTTGTTTGTTGTTTATATTGGATGTAAAATTGTAATGTATAAAGTGATGAATATTATGCAATTGAATTTGACGTAGGATAGCTTAAATTTGTGAATTGACGTATGTATTGAATTTGATTAGTTAATTTGAATAATATGACCCCTTTTAATTGTTAAGTTAATCGACATGTAGAATTTGATAAATTACACTTTGAACCTTGAACGTATATTGGATAAATTGTTGTAGAATTGAAATTGAACGACAAGTGAAAAACCGTAATGTAGTAATCTTTAATCTACATGAAATGATAGTGTAGATTCTAGAAATAATTATATTAATTCGCACAAACAACAATGTGAATTAATACGATTATTTCGGGATTATTTGCATTGATTATTGGATTGCTATTGATGTTTGCTATTGCTTGTTTATTTACTTTGACACCATCCCTGTTATCACACCGCAAGTTCCCTTTGCTATGCTTTGATTTTGAATTAAATTGGAATCGGGTTGAAATGATAAATACCCAAATGAACTTGACTTAGGATAGAGAATTAAATAAAAACCCGATTGGTCAATAATTTGATTTAGAAATAAAATAATGATTTTATTCGAATAAAAGAATAAGTTTTGAAATGAAATTGGAATTTGAATTTTTGAAAGGAAAATGCAAAGATTGAATTCTGAAACAAATATTAACGTAGTAATTGATGAAAGAACGTTGTTTGAAATTTAATTATTTAATAATTAAATTTGGAATTATTAATAAATAATTTGGAATTAGTAATAATTGAGTTTTGAAATTAGTGAGTTTGAAATCATTTAATAATTAAATTTGAAATTATAATTAAGTTTGAAATTATTAAGTTGAAGTTATAATTAAGTTGAAATGATTTGATGATTAAGTTGAATTCATAATTAAGTGAAAATGATTTAATAGTTAAGTTTGAATTAAAAATCAAGTTTGTAATTATTAAATTTTGAAATTATTAATAATTAAGATTGAAATTATTTAATAATTGAATAAGATTGAATTATTTGATAATTGAATTCTTTAATAAGAGAAAGTCGAACCTTCGATTAAGTGAATTGATCTTCGTTAACAAACGAAATGGGGTTTCTTTATTTATGAAGTTTGGAAAAATATTTAAATAAGTAAATAAGTGAAATTGAACTTCTCGAATATGTGAAAGTTAGTTTTATTAATCGAGTTTGGAATTTGTGACTAAGTAAATAAATAAACGGAATTGAATTTCTTTAACAAGAGATAAATGCGTTTATTGAAACAAATGTAAGGCTTGTAGTTTAAGAATTTGATTGACGAATTTAACTTAATTACGTTTGTAAGCTTTGACATAATGAAGTTGAACGTAAATAATTGGTTTAATGAATTGGAAATTAAATGAAAATTGTTTTGAATGATAAATTTACTTAACGAATATTGAATGAAATCGATAAATGAATTTAAAATTGATTTGAATGTTAAATTGAATTTATTTAAATAATTACGGAATGAAATTTATATTTGAACTTGAATCAATATTTGAATTGTTAAATAAAATTCGAAATTGAATTATAAGATTTTGTAACGGTAATTTGGAAGTTTTGAAACGTAAATTATGAGATTGATTTTGGAAGACAAATGAAATGTTGATTTATAAATTTTAATTGGAATTGAATCTGGTTTGGTTTGAAATATATTAAACGACCAATCGGTGTAATAATTACGAAAGTTATTAAAGAGACCGGAATCGGTTATGGATATACTCTCTATCTAAACCGAAAACCACTTTAATAACTATACGCGGAGTGATGATCCAGTACGAAGTGGTTGGAATGATGTACGTGATGACTGAAGAAAGAGAACGATAATGGATAGCCTTGACACTTGTGTCAAATTTGAAATGACTAAAATCAGGAGCCGTGCCGGGCCAAATGGGGTTAGCCACCTCGAGCGGACACACTTCTTCGTAACTACTACTCATTACTTGTGATTGATTGGTGCACCCTCGGAATTTCAGGAGTGTTGTTTCGCGGTGTTGCGATCGCTGCGGCGATGCGTTCTCACCAGTCCGGATCAGGCAAACGGTAGTTTCACTACCTTGGGTATTGCCTCATGTGCCTTGTCATACTTGTATCCCTATATGCGCGACCACTACGAATTTGTTTTGTGTTATACCTATGGAGTACTCCCTGATATCCCACCAGTTTACGGTGGAGTTTACAGTGCTGTATAGACTATGACATTTATATAAAAACGTGTTAAGGGGGATAATGGTAACGCCTTAACACTATTTTGATATTTTATATTACTGATAGACATTATCTATTTAGCGTACACTACTACATAGTAGATAGTTTAACGGATCCTTAGAGGATGGTGATTCCAACATCCTTTGAGTTACTTGTATTTCGATTGCTATTTCACTTGAGTTGGATTTATTGATATGAGAATATTAATCCTGACTCGAGTGTTTTGTATTTTCTTTACGCTCGGGTCAGATTGAGTTGTTCAGCTTTTGAGACTCACCTTTGGAGTTGGAGCTTTGCTTGAAGATCCAGCCATCTACTCTGCTTTCAGTATTCGATGATTCCAGTGATGTATTCTGATTTGTATTTGTTGTATCGTATTTCTCTTCTGTTGTAAACTATGATGTATCTTATATATTTATATAGTAGCTTCATGAACTACTATCTCTTTTACTTCCGCTGCATATTATTACTCTGTGTCTGTGATTCTGTGATTATTTATTTACTGTATATCTGAGTTTGCCAAATTTTAAATTAACAATTCAGTATTTTGAATTATTCAAGTCCGACATGTGCGGATGCGAATAGTCCAAAATAGCGGGTCGTTATAGTTGGTATCAGAGCTTTTGGTAGCTCTAGGCAAAACTTAGCATATATGGTAAATATATTTACAGAATCACTATCATTCGAGTTTCAATCTTTTCCTTTTAACTCAATTCCTTTGAATTTTGGAACGTTCTCTGCGGTTTCAAAATTCATTCATATCCCTCACTATTTATCTTCTTTTGATTCTGGAGTACCCCATAACTCCACTTCGAATGATCTTTATAATGAATCGGCGGTCTCGCCAATCCCAAATTTATTTGTAAATGGGTGAAACTCCTTTACAATAGACATTGATTTACCGGAGATTTCTGTATCCTCGGTTTAAGATGTTATCTATTCCCTAATATACTTGAATTCCATCTCTTGAGATCGAATGTTGATTTACCTTGGAATTCTGCATCGATCTTATTCTTGAAGTCACGGTCGACCCGGTTAAGGTTGACCGTAAATTAAATAAGCTTACCCATTCCCCGATTCGGTTAATTGAATCATCTTATCTTTTCTTTCGAACTTGTATTTGAATAAAAAAATTCTCTTTGATTTGAGTCTATAAATTTGAATCTCTATCCTTATTTTGAAGTCCGTTCTTGTATCGTCGAACGACGAAATGTATTTGTAAATTAATTTTAAATGTTTTGTATTGTGTTGTTTGAGTTGTTGATGTTGATTTGGGTTTTCGATCGATTCGTCTGATCAACGCTATTGATAGAATTTCTAAAAAAACTTGAACAGAGCAAGCTGACACAATATTGTTTTCAAATTTGGTAAATCAGGAATTTGAGAATTTGATTTTCGGTGATTTCAAACTTTGACTTTAAAATTTTAAAGCGTATAGTATTTAAATTATTTTCAAATAGAAGCCGTTTCAAAGAATTTTAATTGGCTAAATCCGTGCTCTCCTATTTTGTCGCTGGAAAATAATTTCGGTGATGACGGCCGTATCATCGACATTCATTTTCGAGTTTCGAAGTGGAAAGACTATCCTGTAGCTTTGCTACGGTTTGTTGTGAAAAATAAACTGATTAGAATTTCTAAACTTGACTTGACTTATAATATATATTAAAATTTAAATTTGTTTTGATATATTATGTATGAATGCATATATATTTATTTTAACTCTAAATTATTGAAGTTAATCGGAAATTAATTCTTAAAATGTGTTAAAAGATGATTTTCAATTATAAATGAAACCAAAATTCTTTTATATAAATACTTAACTTGAAATAACTGGATTATAAAATTTTATTTGATAATACTCAATTGCATTATATATAACTTACCTAAATTTTCAAAGTTAATTATGTAATTGAATATTATACAATATAAATGATATCAAAGGAATTTTTAAATGAATTTGAGTAGTTATAATAAATGTAATTATACTTATTATATATGTGACAAGATATATTAAGTAGAATAAATTTAATAATAATTTGGAATAAAAAGAATTAAATTTGTCGAATAAAGTATGATTGTAATAAATGACTATTCAAATTTATGATCTTTGAAATTGTTAATTTAAGAAAATTGGATAATATACAAATCTAAATTGTCTGTATAAATAAAATTTGAGTGCATATAAAAAGGTTATACACTTAAAGTTTAATAATAAATTGGTTAATATGGATAAATAGAAAACTAGGTTAGTTGAGTAACAAATGGATTAATAAAATAAGTTGTTGTTTGAAATAAATTTTGTAATAAACAATGATAAATTGAAAATAAACCAAGTTAAGGAAATTCCTTGAGTTTAAAGACAATTGTAGAATATAAACAAAATATAAATTGGAATTTATATGGTTTAAATTAATTGTTTATAATGTAATTCAAGTTTATTTTCTTTTGGATGTTTATATTCTCCTACTTCCTTCCTTTTCGGGGACGAAAAGTTTTGAGTGGGGGAGAATGTAACGACCCGTAAATTTAACTGGTTTTAATAGCGTTATTAATTAAAATTCTGTGAAATTTTAAACGATTAAATTTTAAAATAAAAATTTGATATCTGGAATGCGTCCTGTTAAACATAGCAACCGGTAAATTTTCGTCCGAAAATATGAAAATTTATTTCGCGCGTAAATTTACTTCAATCTAATTAGTTAAAAAGCGATGAAAATAAAACGTTCTCAAAACCAAAATATTTTTACATAGAAAAATTCTAAACCATCTTTTGAGCAAGTTGTCAGTTTGTCGTTTTTCCAACTTCGGACATCTTTGGCTCCGTCGATCTTATTTTTCTGCAATTTTTATGCATTTTCCGTAGTATAAAATTTCGAATTTTTATAATTCAATCATACAACCGATACCCGTATACCGTTTTGTCCGTCTCATCGTGCCGATCTCAGCGGTATATTCGTTTATCTACTTCGAAGCCCGGTGTGCGGTGCAAGTCCATAAAACATTTTCCTTTTCGGTATCCATATGTGTGCTGTTTGATATCCGTCCTTTCATTTCATCCGTGAGAAAACTGTTAGCAAGTAGCAATTAATGATTGTTGAATTCAACATCTACTCCTACTATTCCCGATTAATATAACATGGTCCATATTCTTTTGTTTTGCTTCATACTTTAATTTTGTCTACTTTATTTATGAGACACGTCCTTTCCCTTTCCTCTTTTCTCTTGGCTTCTCTTCTTCCACCAAATGCTTTGTCCATATTATGAATGCATGTGGATCTGAGATTTTTCATTTGAATATATTCCTCTCCTCTGTTCACTTGAGCTTGCACCAGGCAGCCTTACATCCTCTTCCACCGTGTGTGCAACCTCCACATGGTCCACCTGAACCATCACCGCCTTCAAATCTTCCATCTCCAGACCTTAGACCCCATGCAAGTCCACCTTCCAATAACCGAACATCCCACCTTAACTGACACGTGAACTACCCTGCGGACCGCCTCCCCCTCTCATACCCATACGCCCTCCGCCTATTGCCGTGAATCCGCCACACATCATCAACCCGCGCCGGCCTTACCCATAACAGCTACTCGGCCATGGCAGCCAGCGCGTGGACACGCTCCACCTCCGCCTATCACCCTCCAGCCCACGTCGGTGTCGGCAACGCACCAATAGTCTTCCACCTCACAGTACTAGCAGCCTACGTCCGGCAAGCCGAATACGTTCCCTCGCCATAACTTGCTCCGCCTCTCTCTCGGCCTACACCATTACGCCAAGCACCACCACGCAATAACTCCTCCAGCCTCCTCTCCTTTAAAAGGTAGATTTATATGTACGTGTGTCAGTTTGCAAGACATCTGCATGCAAACGTTTTCAAATGTTTAGTGTCTGCATGCGAACTTGTGTATTATTTCAGCTACAGCGTATATATTATATGTTTATATACCGTGTTTAAAAAAAAAACGTTGTATGCGTACAACAGTTTTGGGTTTTATTTGTAGTTACATGCTAGATTTTGAGAGTTATTATTTGTTATAAACTAGAAGTATTATATAATATGTTACAAAATGTATGGGTAAATTTGTAGTGTTTAAATGTCTTTCGTATGTATGACTTCTACGCTTTAAAGATTGGTATAGTGTTTAATTTATGAAGTGAATAGACCTTTGCAACATGCTGCATAGTTATATTGATTTATTTTATTACATATAAGCATAGTATTGTAACTTGCTGAATAGTTTATTTTGATTGCATTGCAACTTGCTGAATCAGTACTTGATTTTTTTGAGCAGTATAAAGGACTGCGTACTATATCATATGGTAATATATATTTATCTATATAAGTTGTGTTAGTTATTATTGTTTACAAGATAGATATACATGCACATACCAGATTTTTCATGGGTACTTTATATTGTGTACGGTGAATCAAAATGATGTCTTACTTCTTCCTTTTTATAAGAAAATAAATATTATTTTCTTCGGTTATGTAAATATAATTGTATTAGTTATATATTATATGTTGAATTGTGCGCACATATATATTAGTCTATGTATAAGTGATAGGTTGAGTCTTAAATTTGTAAGTTATAGATATAAAAAGAAAAACCTGCCGTGTATATACTTATGTATGTTTTTCCACCTTTTCCAAATTGTGAACTATATGTATATTATATATTACATTATATTATGGTATTTTAAAATATATAAATATACAGTTATATATGTAAGAGTTCAGTTATATAAATTGTCTTCATCGATCCAGTTCTAATTCGATTTTGTAAATTCCTTGTCATCAGCTTTGATCGTCAACTCGTGTCCATCGAGCTTTGCTTCAAAAATTCATCTTTGGATTTGTGATTCGATTTAGTGTCCGTATCAGTGTACGTATCCGTGTCATCTCCTGTTCTCTGTTCTCTCTAGCCTCGAAAGGTGAGCAATCACTCACGATTAATATTCTTTTATTTATTAAATTTGATTTCAATTGAAACGACAATTGAAATATACTGCTATTATTTATTGCACTGTTATTCATGTATCAGTTCACCTTTGACATCTGACACCGTTATCTGTTATATATGCAATAATAATCCAGTCTGGTTGATAATTGATTGTTTGTTTGTTGTTTATATTGGATGTAAAATTGTAATGTATAAAGTGATGAATATTATGCAATTGAATTTGACGTAGGATAGCTTAAATTTGTGAATTGACGTATGTATTGAATTTGATTAGTTAATTTGAATAATATGACCCCTTTTAATTGTTAAGTTAATCGACATGTAGAATTTGATAAATTACACTTTGAACCTTGAACGTATATTGGATAAATTGTTGTAGAATTGAAATTGAACGACAAGTGAAAAACCGTAATGTAGTAATCTTTAATCTACATGAAATGATAGTGTAGATTCTAGAAATAATTATATTAATTCGCACAAACAACAATGTGAATTAATACGATTATTTCGGGATTATTTGCATTGATTATTGGATTGCTATTGATGTTTGCTATTGCTTGTTTATTTACTTTGACACCATCCCTGTTATCACACCGCAAGTTCCCTTTGCTATGCTTTGATTTTGAATTAAATTGGAATCGGGTTGAAATGATAAATACCCAAATGAACTTGACTTAGGATAGAGAATTAAATAAAAACCCGATTGGTCAATAATTTGATTTAGAAATAAAATAATGATTTTATTCGAATAAAAGAATAAGTTTTGAAATGAAATTGGAATTTGAATTTTTGAAAGGAAAATGCAAAGATTGAATTCTGAAACAAATATTAACGTAGTAATTGATGAAAGAACGTTGTTTGAAATTTAATTATTTAATAATTAAATTTGGAATTATTAATAAATAATTTGGAATTAGTAATAATTGAGTTTTGAAATTAGTGAGTTTGAAATCATTTAATAATTAAATTTGAAATTATAATTAAGTTTGAAATTATTAAGTTGAAGTTATAATTAAGTTGAAATGATTTGATGATTAAGTTGAATTCATAATTAAGTGAAAATGATTTAATAGTTAAGTTTGAATTAAAAATCAAGTTTGTAATTATTAAATTTTGAAATTATTAATAATTAAGATTGAAATTATTTAATAATTGAATAAGATTGAATTATTTGATAATTGAATTCTTTAATAAGAGAAAGTCGAACCTTCGATTAAGTGAATTGATCTTCGTTAACAAACGAAATGGGGTTTCTTTATTTATGAAGTTTGGAAAAATATTTAAATAAGTAAATAAGTGAAATTGAACTTCTCGAATATGTGAAAGTTAGTTTTATTAATCGAGTTTGGAATTTGTGACTAAGTAAATAAATAAACGGAATTGAATTTCTTTAACAAGAGATAAATGCGTTTATTGAAACAAATGTAAGGCTTGTAGTTTAAGAATTTGATTGACGAATTTAACTTAATTACGTTTGTAAGCTTTGACATAATGAAGTTGAACGTAAATAATTGGTTTAATGAATTGGAAATTAAATGAAAATTGTTTTGAATGATAAATTTACTTAACGAATATTGAATGAAATCGATAAATGAATTTAAAATTGATTTGAATGTTAAATTGAATTTATTTAAATAATTACGGAATGAAATTTATATTTGAACTTGAATCAATATTTGAATTGTTAAATAAAATTCGAAATTGAATTATAAGATTTTGTAACGGTAATTTGGAAGTTTTGAAACGTAAATTATGAGATTGATTTTGGAAGACAAATGAAATGTTGATTTATAAATTTTAATTGGAATTGAATCTGGTTTGGTTTGAAATATATTAAACGACCAATCGGTGTAATAATTACGAAAGTTATTAAAGAGACCGGAATCGGTTATGGATATACTCTCTATCTAAACCGAAAACCACTTTAATAACTATACGCGGAGTGATGATCCAGTACGAAGTGGTTGGAATGATGTACGTGATGACTGAAGAAAGAGAACGATAATGGATAGCCTTGACACTTGTGTCAAATTTGAAATGACTAAAATCAGGAGCCGTGCCGGGCCAAATGGGGTTAGCCACCTCGAGCGGACACACTTCTTCGTAACTACTACTCATTACTTGTGATTGATTGGTGCACCCTCGGAATTTCAGGAGTGTTGTTTCGCGGTGTTGCGATCGCTGCGGCGATGCGTTCTCACCAGTCCGGATCAGGCAAACGGTAGTTTCACTACCTTGGGTATTGCCTCATGTGCCTTGTCATACTTGTATCCCTATATGCGCGACCACTACGAATTTGTTTTGTGTTATACCTATGGAGTACTCCCTGATATCCCACCAGTTTACGGTGGAGTTTACAGTGCTGTATAGACTATGACATTTATATAAAAACGTGTTAAGGGGGATAATGGTAACGCCTTAACACTATTTTGATATTTTATATTACTGATAGACATTATCTATTTAGCGTACACTACTACATAGTAGATAGTTTAACGGATCCTTAGAGGATGGTGATTCCAACATCCTTTGAGTTACTTGTATTTCGATTGCTATTTCACTTGAGTTGGATTTATTGATATGAGAATATTAATCCTGACTCGAGTGTTTTGTATTTTCTTTACGCTCGGGTCAGATTGAGTTGTTCAGCTTTTGAGACTCACCTTTGGAGTTGGAGCTTTGCTTGAAGATCCAGCCATCTACTCTGCTTTCAGTATTCGATGATTCCAGTGATGTATTCTGATTTGTATTTGTTGTATCGTATTTCTCTTCTGTTGTAAACTATGATGTATCTTATATATTTATATAGTAGCTTCATGAACTACTATCTCTTTTACTTCCGCTGCATATTATTACTCTGTGTCTGTGATTCTGTGATTATTTATTTACTGTATATCTGAGTTTGCCAAATTTTAAATTAACAATTCAGTATTTTGAATTATTCAAGTCCGACATGTGCGGATGCGAATAGTCCAAAATAGCGGGTCGTTACACGGTGAATGATATTGTATACACATTTTATGTTTTTTGATAGAAGCGGCGAATGATACTGTATACACATTTTAATTGTAGTGGTTTTATACACATTTATTAGTAGCAGTTTTATACACATTTGATAGTACCAGTTTTTTTATTGTAGATATACATGTGATAGTAGCAGTTTTATACACATTTGATAGTAGCAGTTTTTTGATAGCAGATATAAGTGATAATGTGCAATATCAGTTTTTCTATTTAAAAAAATAACGATGGACCTTTTCTTTATGTATAGTAGCATATGCATTGATGGTAATTATGAAGTAGTAAATGTAGATTAGAAAAGTAGAAATATATGTATATTTCAGCTTATAATGACATTAATAATACATCGCGGTATCATTTTATTAAATAATGTCAAGCCTACTAATAAAATTTCAAATTTTGGTGATTGTTATGGTGTTGGGAGCGGCGAGGCTGGTGGTGCAGGTGATGGTGGCGGGTGATGGTGCATGGAGTGGTGGTTGTTAATTTTGGCGGTTTGTCCTCATGACTAATTTTTGAAGAATGTTTGTCCTTGTGGCTGAAATATGGAGGTTATGTCTTGGGATATAAAATACAAATTCTTGTCCTTTAAACTAATTCCTCTTAAATAAAATATTGCACAAACTGTTTTCATAAATATACACTTGCTTTGCTACATCCAATAATCCTTTAAATCACTTATGTACATTTCAAATCTCCATTAAAACACTTTAATCAAAGTTTAAATTTCCATTCAAATCATAACTTAGAATCATCACCCTTTTTTAAAAAGAATACGACTTTGAAAAGTAAAGAGATTTCCCTTATATAACCACTCATTTAAATATCTCAAATTATATCCTTTAAATCTCAAATCCTTTTTAAACACTCTACTTTTAAAAGTACAATTTTAAAATATTTAAATTGTAATTCAAACTCTTATACAAAACATTACCTGAGGGTCTTTAAATAAAACCCAACTTTGAAAATATAAGGTTTTCTTTTATAAAATTTAAACCTCTTATTTAAAAAATTAAAGTAAATTCTTAAAAATATATTTGAGATTTCAGACTCCTTTTTAGATACTTATACACTTTTATAAAAACATTTTAAAATACTTTCAAAATATCTAAAGTATATAACCGTTTATACTTTACTAAAAAAATGTTTTATATTGTGTCGATTTATCGGTTTAGAGATTATGAATTCTTGTCGACACAGAAGTAATAACTATATCGATAGGGGTTTCTAAACTTTTGGACAAGGAAAACCGATACAGTATTGTTTTGAATTTGGTAAATGAAATAATTTTGCCTAAATTATATTTTATTTATAAAAAATAATTTTCAGGAATTGATATAGAAAATTATGATGTGTTGGTTCATTAAGGAATGATAATATTCAATTATTAACAATTATTTTTTGATTAGTCATGCTCAACTAGTTTAGAAGCATTGACTATTGTTTAGGGATTGACTATCTATGCTGATGGTAATGAGCATTTATTCCTTTGGTTGAATGAAATATGAACAACTTATGAATTTAGTTTCACGGTTTGACTATAAGGTGTTTGATATTAAAGTTGAATTAAAATTTAATTTTAATCAAAGTTGTTTATTATAACCTAAATAGGGATAAACTGTAACGAACTACTACTTTTCAGTATAGTTTAAGCGGACAATCAACCAAACATGACCCACCCAAACTGAATGGAAAGGTAGATAGTTGGGGGAAGAGAAATAAGAAAGAAGACAAGAAAAAACTAAATAATACATAATCTCACAGCGGAACGAATAATATATAATATGAGAAAGATCTTTACAAAAAAACTATAATATATACATATATAGAGACATCAATTAGAGTATACCAACCTATTTTATCTCGGACAGTTATAACAACATGTCCTCATAATTGCAGATAAATACAACGATGAATGCAGTGGAAAAATAACCACATATGTAAATACATCTCTGGGCCTCCAACTCGTCCCATTAGCTCCAATGCATCCAAAGAAATCTAGATATATGCTCGGTCTGACCGTAGCATTGTAATAAAATAACTCTGGAGTCAGTCTGGTAAACAATGGTGAGAAAAACGCACATGGTAGGATTTTAATGTTCAAAAAATCTTTTGAAAATAAAGGTATCTCATAAGACCACAATTCATATAAACATGGATGGGTTTTTACTGTACAATAACCAAACCATTTCATATGAAATTCTCAAATGTTATAACAGTGTCTAAGATACAAATACTTATTAATCATAGCCAAAATTGTTACATTAATTAAATTCCAAAATAATAAGTATACAACAAAAATCGTTAAGGCATGTATTGGAAAATGGATTCCATACTATGACAAGGTAAGGAACTACCTTTCGATGGTACATTTCTAGATAAAATGCACTGGGGTCTGACAAGAACGTCTTGTACCCTTGCCACACAGGATTGGCCTACCACTTGATTAGTTATACCAAATATGATCACCACTTTTTGCTAATGGCCCTGAATCATACATGAGTAAATAGAAATCGACCTAGATTTGGAATAACCATACCATGATGGGAGCAATCCATATGGCCCTGATGCATACTGGATTTTTGTCATTCCCTGATCGATGAGGCTTGAGGCTACGTTTGACCTTTTATATAGCACTTCCCACTTGGAACGCTAACACTGCCCTCTAGGCAGCAATGCAATGTCAGCATTCATCCATACAAGTATGTTATGGGACTGAATGAAACCGAAGGCACTACTTCTACTACATCCACTGTAATTCCCATATTTTATTGACAGTTAAATTAAAATAAATTTAATTGATAACTATAAAAAGGATGAAAAATGAATTTTTGTTAATGTTGGAATTTGACCACGAAAATTATACCATTGTGTTCGTGGAAATTTTCTGATCAACTTTCATATACAATGTTTTCTGAATGGTCTTCAAACAGAGAAGTTATAGTTGTTTGAAGTTTTAGCGTCAGAAACAATTACATAGGCAAATATGGAAATTTTATCAATTATAAACATTTGCAATTAATTCATAGGATATTTATAAAAGTAGTAACAAATTTATTATGTTTGTAACGAATGTAAATTATTAAGTGAATTAGATGTAAGAGGAAAAAAGGGGAATAATTAACGTTGCAAGCAGTATTAGCTAAAAAGTGCAATTAATTAATATGTGAATTAATATTAGAAATTAATATGTAACGTGCGTGTGTGTATATTAGATCCCTCAATTTAAAGAGTTTTACATATAAATGTAACAAATAAATGTTCAAATTCAAATCTGGATCAAAAAATATATGCATATTAAATATATATGTTAATTGAATAGTGGAATTAATTGACATGCCAATTAATGAAACGTTACAATGTGTAAAATATTAATTAAGGAAATTAACTAATAGAGGTGACATGTTAATCTATTAATAGGGCTATTAATTAGGATTGTAACATAAGCAGGTAAAATGTCAATTAAAAAGGAAAAGAAATAATAGTTGACCTAGATTTGAATGTGTACATAGTGGCAGTATATTGATGCACATAAAAATTAATTGAAGGATCAATAAAGAAGAAGATTAATTAGATAATTGGTAGGTTGCATCTATATACGAGAGAACGTAATGTGATTCATTCATTAGCTATCACTTTCTTCATTCCTCTCTTACGGCAAATAATGGCTTCTTTCTTCATTCTTTTCTCCTATTTCTCACAAATCTTCACCAAATAAATCCAAAAAAAATATATGTAGACATAGAGAAATTGCAACAAATTAAAGGGGAGAAGTTATAGAATGACATAGTAATTTTAGAAGATGAAGATTTAAAGCTAAGGACGACAGACGAGTGGATATAATTATATACCTTTAATGTTTATGATATATTATCGCTGTGCAGTTAAAGCGCTCGGCAGATTCAAAGCGGTGGAGGTGCAAAAAGCCATAGCGGGGATAAAGCGAGGATAAAGCAGGATATAGCGGATAGCTCTAAAATAGCAAATAAAACTCGTACTTAATGTTTATACAAATATATAAATGGTAATTAAATGAAAAATTATCATTCAATTGAATTATAATTAATACATAAATGATTTTAGACAAAAAACATGTGCGAATATACTTTA
Source organism: Allium cepa (assembly GCA_030765085.1). Classification (NCBI taxonomy): domain Eukaryota; kingdom Viridiplantae; phylum Streptophyta; class Magnoliopsida; order Asparagales; family Amaryllidaceae; genus Allium; species Allium cepa. The sequence continues at coordinate 602,717,428 of CM060932.1, read as the reverse complement.
AATATTTGTAAAACTGTTATATAACATAATTAAATTTAGAAGAATATTAGAGTATTTTCATTTCTGAAAATATATTGAAAATTAAATCATATAAATTAGTTTCATAATTTTTATAATGTATAAATGCAATTTTTAATTCATTTTATTAAAGAAGATATAGCGGAAATAGCAAAATATAGCGGGAATAACGGGATATAGCGGAAATAGCGGGGATTAAAGCGGAAAGGCTATATTTTGGGGCTATATGGAAAAATCGTAGCGGTAGAAATCCGCTATGAGATATTGCGGAGTTATAGCGGGGCAATAGCGGAGAATTAACTACAGAGTATTATCGTTAGATTCCCATTAAATAATTTTATTCAACATTTATTTTAGTAATTAATTTTGTTAATTAATTATGCTGAGAATGTAAATTATATAAGAAGAACTTATACTTAATTATTTATATGGAAAATGAAATAGCAATCCAATTAAATATGAATAGTATTAGGCTTGACAGTTAGAGAAAGACATAAGTCTAAAAGTAAGAAACTTACAGTTATTTACATTTATTTTGAAGTTAAAATTTAGCTTGTAAATGTTAGCTTCGTTTTATTCCTTTAAACGCGAATAAAATAGTAAAGAGTAGAATTCACAAGTACGAATTAAAATTGAAGAACACTAGATTTACAGAAATTAGATGTAAAATAAGAAAAACTGAAATAAATAGAGAAAAATACAAATCTGTAGTAAATTATGCTAAAACAGAGAAGAATAAAGAAAAAGGGAAAAACTAATAGCTTGATTGGAAGTAATAGATTAATTGGTTGGTTTAGAAAAGAGAATACATTTCTATAGTTTAGTATTTAAAAGACAACGATAAATGTAATTGCAAGAGTAAAAAGAAAGAAAAATGGAATTAGTGTAAAATAGAGAAATTATTGTATTTTGCACTATCCAATAAGTAAAAAATAATAAAAAATATCTTGCAGTTAGAATTATTCTTTATAGCATTATTTAGTATTAAAACATGAAAATGGATTTTTAGCACAGCTTTTTTGTAACCAACCAAATAGAATAGAACTACTTCCTAGAACATAAGAAAATAAAGTGAAGAATTAAAGGAATTAAAGAAGGAATCAAGTTAATTATTAGACAAGACTAGAAGCTATAGATAGAAATGTAACTAGATCTGCATTTACTACATAGATAATAGAATAAATCAAAGCAGTTATTATGATAAGTAAATTTGTGACAATCGGATGTAATCCCAAGCCAAGATTATTATATAATATAAGAGAATTAAAGAGAATTCAGTATCATAATAAAAGGAGACATACTAGAGTAGAAAAGAGATACTTCTAATTATATTTATGATATATAGATTATAAAAGAATATAGTAGTGACAATTGCAAGTAAAAAGTAGAAGGAATAGAAATGGCTTATTCTAAGACTTAAGTTAAGTTAATAAGCAAATAGATCAGAAATAACAGAAGAGGCTTATTTTAATAAACTTAGATCTTGGATTAAGTTAATAAGCAAGATAACAGAAGTGGCCCATACCAACAACATTTCCTTTCAGTCAGGAACTAATGGTCTCACAATAGATAGGTGAGGCTGAGACAAGATTATGCTAATTTGGGTAAATAAGTAGCCAACAGAATAAGAAAAGTAAACTAAACATAAAATAAAAGATTAGACTTAGGGTCTAATAAAAGAGTGAGATGCATTTGGAGTAGCCTAAAGGATGAAGAGCATAACGTAGCAGTTCATAATAGATTTCAGCACAGAAGAAGCATTTCCAACTTAGTTATTTTGGACTAGAAGGAATACGAGTGTAACAACCCGTATATTTTACGATTGTATATTCAAATATTTTATTTAAATGTAGCATCGTTAGTCGGATTAAAGTCCAAAATGCTACTTTTTACAAATAGTCGAAACAGGACTCGAGACCACTTCCATTGAGTCTAAAATGGCGTTTGCGACCTTTTTGAGTATAAACATCGATATGTTTGGAGTTGACTAGAATTTTGCTATTTGTCTATTGGCTTTGGGTTTGGGTTTGAGTTTCAGCACACTAACCCAACTCATCTAATACCCTAACTCCACCCCCTCTCCTCTTTATTCATTCTATTATTTTCCTAACACTTAAACTAAAGAAAAATAGGAGAAGGGAAAAGAAAACAAAATTCCTAAGCCCTACTTTTCTTAGCAAATTCAAGTTCTAGCTCCAAAATCAAAGAGAAACTTAGGTAAGCATCCTCTTGATCTTCTCCATCTCAATCTCTCTTCAATTTTCAGAAATTCCTAAACCCTAACTTAGGAAATATTTTTCTTATGAGCTTAGACTGAAGCTTCTTGGGTTAAAATTGAAGAATGGTTGATCTTGCCTTGTTTTATAGCTTCTCACTTGTGTTTTTGGGTTTAAAGGTGAGTTTTTGAACTCACATCCACCTCTATAACTTTCATTGTTGTTAGATATGAATTCCTAAATCCATTTATGTTCATTTGCTTTTGATTTGAACTGATTTGGCGAATTTTCCAATTTTCGGTTTTGAAGTCCAATTTTATGAAAATCCTACTATGGATGTTTGGACATGATATTTGGGATGTATCGAAGAGCCTATAAGGCTGGGTTGCCGCTTGGCATAAATCCCTAGTCTCTATTGCTTGTCTGATCGCTTCCCAATCGTTTTGGCTATCATTGGTCTAGGCAAATTGTTTCCCATAACAGGCAACCACACGTATGGTTGTAAGGTCCAGACGTCTGGTTATGGTTGCTGGAGAAAAAAATATACGGCAGAAGAAAAATATGCAGAAAATAGAATCAGACGTTTGAAACACCTTGTCGGACGTCTGATACCACCTTTCAAACGTCTGATACAACATGTCAGACGTTTGAAGCCATCTTTCAAACGTCTGTAAGGTTTTTGAATTTCGAGAACCTAAATCCAGACATCTTGATTGACCCCCAAACGTCTGGAACTGTTCATTTTGCCTATTTTTGCTGTTTTTGAGTGGATTTCCAATTTTAATCGATTTTTGTTGATCCGGTTAGTTTTTATCACTTATTATCGACTTTGATGACTTCTTGCTTTGGATTTTTAGGAATATCCATTTTGATGGATTTGGTATCGATTTCTTTGGATTTAATTCACGTCTTCGTATATGAATTTTTGGTGATTGATTGTTTCTACAATCATTTCTATGGTTTGTCACTTTAAAATGCAAAGGTTTCAGGTTTCTATACTAGTAGTAAATATTCAAACCCTTTCATCAAAACGGTTTCAACATTTACTTTCAATGTCAAACTCGCTTTTAAAACAATTTTCTAATCTATTAGTATATACAAACCTTTACCTCATTCATTCAAGAAACTAGCAAAATAAGTGGTATGAAACGCTTGCGTTTACTTTGTTGGTTAATTCTTATACTTGTTCAATTGAAACTCTTGTGACAATTTTCGAGTGGAAATCTACAATTTGTTCATAAATATTTAAGTTAAGCCAGTGGTTATGGGACATGAAGCTAAACTCATTTATTTACTAGCTTAGTGTAATTCACACTTTTTTATTGATCAATGATGATCATTTTATGGTTTAGACTAGTGGTGTGCGATGTCTCTTTGTCCATGAGGGGGATTGTACCTCGTTTTATTGAGCTTCGTATCTTTTCTTTTATAGGCTAACGATCTATGGGTTCTTTGGAGTTTCGTCTCATTTTTATGGGCTAGCAACCCATGTTCTTTTATGGTGTTCGGTTCATCGGATGTACCGTTATTGTACTACGTCGATGTTCCGGCTTATCTGGATCAACTGATGTACCGTTATTGTACTACATCGTTGTTCCGGTTTATCAGGTTCATCGAGCGCACCGTTATTGTACTACGCCGTTGTTTCGAATTATTGGAGTTTCAGGTCCATCGGGCGTACTGTTACTGTACTACGTCGATGTTCTGAATTATTCGAGTTTTAGGTTCCTCATGCATACTGTTAATATACTACGTCGTTACACCGGCGCTATGGTTAGCGACTATGGGATAGTGACCCATTTGTGATGCACGTGTTGGTGAGTTTTCATGCTCCCGTTTGTGATAGTCCTCCCCCTTTGTGATTTCTTGATTGCTAGTTGATAATTTCTAGAATTTGTGTTTCGCCAATTTTTGTGATTGTCATTGATATGTTTGTCAATATTTGTGGTTTGGTGAATAAATTAAAGAATATGACATTCTTTTGTGTGTTTGAGATCCCTTGAGATATTGTATGATTTTTGTGGTTGTTAAACGTATACTGGTCACCGTATAGCATTATTGTTATCATACATTTATGTTATATCTTTTATTCTATCTCATTTTATCTGATATTTATAGCTAGACTGATCCGTTTATTATTTTCTTATTAAATAATACTCGGGTCAGACCGAGTATTTCAGGTGCTTCTGCTTGACTTCTTAGCAGGGTCTGTCATCCGACTTTTGGCTAACTACTTAGTTCGGTAGTTTTTGCTTTTATACATTTGAGATAGAGACTCCTTGATGTATACATATTCTTTTGTCTAGCACTTATACCTATTCTTTTGTGATGTAGTGGATCTTGTATGACCACTACTTTGTTGTACACGTTTATGTGATATATTCATATCTATTTCGCATTAGTGATATGAATATTTTTGATTGATTTGTGCTATGCTTATTTTACATTTGTTTCCGAAGACCACATAAACACTGTGCAGTAGCTTTGAGTTTGTATTTGATATGTCGGATTTTCTCTTGAAATGAAATGCATGTTATACTATTTGACATATCGGTACTCGCACAAAGCAATTACACAGAGGGTCGCTCCTCGATAGCCTTATTCTTCATACTAGTTGACGGCATTACCCAATAGTGTTCTTGGCTAGTGTGAGTATAGAGGTGGAGCGTCATAGCTTAGTATCAGTGCCAAACTTCGGAACAATATAGAATATTATAGCAACGATCATCGTCCTAAGTCTTTCCTAGGAATCGTGCCTTAGGATTTAATCCGAGTCTTCAGACCCGTTCTATCCAATTTTCTTTTATGATGCCTTATTCTATCAATCATGACTTTTTGATATTCATTTTAAGAATAACCTTTTTCTTCTTTCTTTCTTTCTTTCTTAATGAAGAGAAATGGTTAGATCAGGTCGTCCTAGCACCGGTCAATCCAGTGCTACTCCCCAAGATGGAGTATTTATGTCTGCCCAGCAGCTTTTAGATCTTGTAAAGAATGCTCAAGCTATCGGACCAATTCCAAAGCCTACTCATCCAAGATCTGGGTTTGCACGCTTGTGCGGAGACTATACTGATTTGGGTGGAAGGCCATTCAAGGGATCCGAAAGTGTTATAAAAATCGAAGCTTGGCTTAAATCATGCGACCGCATCTTTTCTTGCATGAATCTCGTTGATCTCCATCAAGTCCAAGTGGCTTCTAGTATGCTCCAAGCGAGAGCATATAGATTGGTGGGAGCTTTTCGTTTCTGAGATTATCGAAGAGGAACTTACTTGGGAGCAATTCCGAGAAAATTCGAATTAAAGTTTGTGCCGATGGCTGAGAAGGTAACTCTAGCCCGATGATTTATTGACCTTGTTCAAGGTGAATCTTCTGTGAAGGATTACGTCGCATCTTTTGAATCTCTCTCTAAATATGGGGTCGAGTATATTAATATTACATTGAATAAAAATCAGTGGTTTGTCTATGGGTTGAATAAGAACCTCAAAAATCCTTTACTTATGAAACTAGAAGTTTCTTTTGATCAGCTTATTGATATCGCTCTTCGACTTGAAGAGGCCGATAAAGAAGGTGATGTTGAAGTTGTGAGTGCCAAATAGAACTTCAACAACAACAACAAGAGGCATATTAAGTTCAAAGAACAAGAAAGGGAAGCAAGAAACTTCGGTAGCAAAGACTCCTACCTCTAGTCGTGGGCAATGCTACAATTGTGATTCAAAGGACCATTATGCTAATAGATGCACGAAACCTCTCTTTTGTCGTTATTGCAAAAGTTTGGGTCATCTTTTATCTTCACGCCCCAAACTTCCAAGCAAGAAAGAGGGAAAGCTAAATGTTGTGCACGCGCCTAGTAACACTTCTCTTGGTCAAGGTATTTCTCATTCTATCCTTGATGGCATTATTATGTTTCGTGATCATCCTATTCGAGTTCTTTTTGATACGTGTGCATCCCATTATTTTATATCAAAAGAACTTGTTGATATTTTTTCTTTAAGTGTTATGGCTTTGATGACTTCATTGAGAATTGCGAATCAGGTTAGTGGATCTACAACACTCAATTTGCTTTGTAAAGATGTTAAGATTATTTTATGTGGTTATTCTTTCCCAGCCGATTTTCATGTTATGCGTTACTTAGGCTTCGGAATGATTATGGAAATGGATTGTCTTAACCATTATGAAGCTCATATCCTATGTCTTGAGAGGACTATTCATTTTCGACATCCTCAGTCTGTTAAGCAGATTTCTATTGTTCTTAAAGATTCAGATTTTAATTCGATGGCATCCTTATATTCTCTAAACCCTCATGATGACGATAATGATGATGAGGAAGTTGTCATTCCCCTCATTCACGTTGTTCGTGAATTTTTCGACATATTTCAGCCTGTTTTAGAATTACCCTCTAAGCGAGCAATTGAGTTCAGAATTAATTTAATCCCTGGAGCTCTACCTATCACTCGTCCTCCTTATCGTACATTCAATTAGAAAAATGAGGAGATGCATAAACAATTATCCGAATTGGAAACAAAGCAATTTATTCATTCAAGTTCCTCTCTCTAGGGAGCTTCAGCTATTTTTGTGAAGAAATCTGATGGTACACTTAGGCTTTGCATTGACTATCGCAAGCTTAATGATCTCACTATCAAGAATAAATATCATTTACCTCTGATTGATGATCTATTTGATTAACTTAGCGGTGCTAGATTCTTTTCACAATTAGACTTAGCAACCGGTTTTCATCAGCTTCGTATTGCAGAGGATAGCATTCCTTTGACATCGTTCCGTACTCGTTATGGATCTTATGAATGGCTTGTTATGATATTTGGTTTAACGAATGCTCCAGCTTATTTCTTTGACCTTATGAATCAAGTTTTTAAAGACTTTCTCGACCGATTTGTTCTCATCTGTATAGATGATATTCTTGTTTATTCTAAAACCAAGGAAGAGCATGAAAAGCATCTTCGGATTGTATTGGAAACTCTTAGGAGCAATCAATTGAAAGCAAAATTTTCTAAGTGCCATTTTTTGCAATCTCATGTGAAATTTTTAGGACATATCATTTCTGTATCCGAAATTTCCATGGATCCTTCAAAGATTGAAGCGATTCAAAATTGAAAGAGACCGGAGAGTGTGACGGAAATTCATAGCTTCCTCGGATTAGCGGGTTTTTACCGTTGGTTCATTAAAGACTTTTCTAAAATTTCTGTTCCTCTTACTAATTTGACAAAGAAGGGAGTTAAGTACATTTGTTCAAACAAATATGAAGCTTTTTTTCAAAAATTAAAGGAACTCCTTTCTGATGCCCCTATTCTTGTGATTTCTAAAGGGAACCAAGACTTTATTGTTTATACTGATGCTAGTTGTGTTGGTTTGGGTGTCGTTCTCATGCAAAGGGAATGTGTTATTGCTTATGCTTCTAGGAAATTAAAGCTTGCCGAGACTAGATATGCCACTCATGATTTAGAGCTCGCGCTATTGTTTTCGCCCTTAGAATTTGATGTCATTATCTTTTGGGAGAGAAATTTGTTATCTACACCGATCATAAATCTTTGAAGTATTTATTTTCTCAAAAGGAACTTAATTTGAACAACGTTGGCTCGAGTTCCTTGCATCTTATGATCTTGATATTCTTTATACTCCTGGAAAGGGAAATCATATTTCCGATGCCCTTAGCCAAAAGCAACAAGTGGTTGTTTCTATGATGATATCCGAATAGAGGGATCTTGAGACTTTGTCCACTTGTGAGATTCGAGATCGTGAATCCAATTCATGTTCATCTCTTGTTTTATATAGCCTTGAGGCTCATCCATCTATTTTAGACCGTATTCTTGGTGCTCAAAGGCATGATCCCGAATTGGCTCATCTTAGCCAAATTTGTCGGGATAGTAATATTGATGGTTTGAAAGACTTTGAAATTGATGCTTGTGGCGGCATTCGAAAATTTGGTAGACTTATCGTGCCAAATATTGGTAATCTTCGTAAAGACATTTTAGAAGATTTCCATCATTCTAAATATACCATTCATACCAGTAGTAGTGAAATGTACGCGGATAAGAAGTGACTTTATTATTGGGATGGAATGAAATCCAATATTGCTAACTTCATTAAGCATTGCATGACTTGTCAACTCATAAAGGCTGAGCATCAAAGGCCCGGTGGGTTATTGCAACCTTTGGATATTCCAGTTTGAAAGTGGGATCAAGTCTCTATGGACTTTGTTGACGGTCTTCCCCGTTCCCGTTCAGGTCATGATAGTTTATGGGTGATTGTGGATAGACTTATAAAATCCACCCATTTTATTCCCGTTCGATCTAATCGGACCGTAGCTCTTTTGGTCAAGCTCTACGTTAGAGAAATTGTTAAATTGCATGGAGTTCCTACTTCAATTGTTAGTGATCGTGATCCATTGTTTACTGGTGGATTTTGGAAGAGTCTTCAGAAAGCTTTGGGAACGAAGCTTAATTTTAGCACCGCTTATCATCCTCAGTCCGGTGGACAAACCTAGCGTGTGAATCAAACTCTTGAAGATCTTCTTCGTGCATGTGTTCTTGATTTTGGTGGAAGTTGGGAAGATCATATTTCTCTTGTTGAGTTTTCCCATAATTATAGCTTCCAATCCAGTATTGGTATGGCACCTTTCGAGGAACTCGATGGATGGCCATGCTGATCTCCTTCTTGTTGGCTTGAGGCCGATGAGAAGCTAGTTTTAGGTACAGATTTCACTCGTGATTCCACAGAAAAGATTGACCTTATCCGTCATAGGATGAAAGAAGCTCAAAGTAGAAAAAATCCTACGTTGATAATTGAAGAAGGAAATTAGAATTTTCTACGGGAGATTTGGTGTTTGTTCGTGTTTCACCTATGAAGGGTGTTGTGCATTTCAGTCGATCGGGAAAATTTTATTGGTCCATTTCCCATCACCGAACGCATTGGTTGCGTGGCTTATCACCTTTTATACCGGCTCAATTTTCTGTTATTCATGATGTTTTCCACGTCTCTCAACTACGGAAATGCCTTAGGGATTTCGATTCTATTCTTGAACCCGGTGTTATTGAAGAAATTGAAGTTTCACCAAATTTGACTTATGAGAAACATCATATTTGTATCATTTCATCGGAGGTTAAACGCCTTCGAAATAAATATGTCCCGCTTGTGAAAGTTCAATGGTCCTCAAATCCTAAGGATTGCTCATGGGAATTCAGAGAATTCATCGACCGAACACATCCGGACTTACTCTCTCGAGCTTTTTAAGGTGAACTTCTTATTTCAAATTTTCTTTTGTGTTGATATGCTTTTATGGTTGTTACTCTTTATTTTCTTCTTAAGTATTGCGAGGACGCAATTCCTTTAAGGAGGGGAGTCTATAACAACCCGCATATTTTACGATTGTATATTTAAATATTTTATTTAAATATAGCATCGTTAGTCGGACTAAAGTCCGAAATGCTAATTTTTACAAACAATTGAATTAGGACTCGAGACCACTTCCATTGAGTCCAAAATGGCGTTTGCGATCTTTTTGAGTATAAACATCGATATGTTTGGAGTTGACTAGAATTTTTCTATTTTTCTATTGGGCTTTGGGTTTGGGTTTGAGTTTCAGCCCACTAACCCAACTCATCTAATACCCTAACTCTACCCACTCTTCTCTTCATTAATTCTATTATTTTCCTAACACTTAAACTAAAGAAAAATGGAGGAAAAGAAAAGAAAACAAAATTCCTAAGCCCTAGTTTTCTTAGCAAATTCAAGTTCTAGCTCCAAAATCAAAGAGAAGCTTAGGTAAGCATCCTCTTCATCTTCTCCATCTCAATCTCTCTTCAATTTTCAGAAATTCCTAAACCCTAACTTAGGAAATATTTTTCTTATGAGCTTAGATTGAAGCTTCTTGGGTTAAAATTGAAGAGTGGTTGATCTTGCCTTGTTTTATAGCTTCTCACTTGTGTTTTTGGATTTAAAGGTAAGTTTTTGAACTTACATCTACGTCCACAGCTTTCGTTGTCGTTGGGTATGAATTCCTAACATCCATTCATGTTCATTTTCTTTTGATTTGAATTGATTTGGCAAACTTTTCAATTTTTGGTTTTGAAGTCTAATTTTATGAAAATCCTACTACGGATGTTTGGACATGATATTTGGGGTGTATCGAAGAGCCTATAAGGCTGGGCTGCCGCTTGGCATAAATCCCTAGTCTCTATTGCTTGTCTGATCGCTTCCGGATCGTTTTGGCCATCATTGGTATAGGAAAACTGTTGCCCAAAACAGGCAACCAGACGTCTAGTGGTAAGGTCCAGACGTCTGGTTGTAAGGTCTAGATGTTTGGTTATGGTTGCTGGAAGAAAAAATACACGGCAGAAGAAAAAAAATGCAGAAAACAGAATCAGACGTCTGAAACACCTTGTCAGACATCTGATACTACCTTTCAGACGTCTGATACAACATATCAGACGTCTGAAGCCATCTTTCAGACGTCTGGAAGGTTTCTGAATTTCCATAACCTAAATCCAAACGTCTAGATTGACCCACAGACGTCTGGAACTGTTCATTTTGCCTATTTTTGCCGTTGTTGAGTGCATTTCCAATTTCAATCGATTTTTTTTGATCCGATTAATTGTTATCACTTATTATCGACTTTGATGACTTCTTTCTTCGGATTTTTGAGAATATCCATTTTGATGGATTTGGTATCGATTTCTTTGGATTTAATTCACGTCTTCGTATGTGATTTTTTTGGCGACTGATTGTTTCTACAATCATTTCTATGGTTTATCACTTTAAAATGCAAAGGTTTCTATACTAGTAGTAAATATTCAAACTCTTTCATCAAAATGATTTCAACATTTACTTTCAATATCAAACTCGCTTTTAAAACCATTTTTTAATCTATTAGTATATACAAACCTTTACCTCATTCTTTCGAGAAATCCAATTAAATGACTTAGCAAAACAAGTGGTATGAAATGCTTGCGTTTACTTTGTTTGTTAATTCTTAAACTTGTTCGATTAAAACTCTTGTGATAATTTTCAAGTGGAAATCTACAATTTGTTTGTAAGTATTTAAGTTAAGCCAGTAGTTATGGACATGAAGCTAAACTCGTTTATTTACTAGCTTAGTGTAATTCACACTTTTTATTGATCAATAGTGATCATTTTATGGTTTAGACTAGTGGCGTGCGATGTCTCTTTGTCCACGTAGGGGACTGTACCTCCTTTTATTAAGCTTCGTCTCATTTCTTTTATAGGCTAACGACCTATGGGTTCTTTGGAGTTTCGTCTCATTTTTATGGGCTAGCACCCCATGTTCCTTTATGGTGTTTGGTTTATCGGATGTACTGTTATTGTACTATGTCGATGTTCCAGCTTATTTGGATCAACAGATGTACTGTTATTGTACTACATCGTTGTTCCGGTTTATCAGGTTCATCGGGCGCACCGTTATTGTACTATGCTGTTGTTTCGAATTATTGGAGTTTCAGGTCCATCGGGCATACCGTTACTGTACTACGTCAATGTTCTGGGTTATTCGAGTTTTAGGTTCCTCCGGCGTACTATTAATATACTACGTCGTTGCACCGGCTCTATGGTTAGCAACCATAGGATAGCGACCCATTTGTGATGCACGTGTTGGTGAGTTTTCATGCTCCCGTTTGTGATAGGCCTCCTCCCTTTGTGATTTTTGGATTACTAGTTGATAATTTCTAGAATTTGTGTTTCACCAATTTTTGTGGTTGGCATTGATATGTTTGTCAATATTTGTAGCTTGGTGAATAAAATAAAGAATATGACATTCTTTTATGTGTTTAAGATTTCTTGAGATATTGTATGATTTTTATGGTTGTTAGATGTATACTTGTCACAGTATGTATTATTGTTATCATACATTTTTGTTATATCTCTTATCCTATCTCATTTTATCTGATATTTATAGCTAGATCGATCCGTTTATTATTTTCTTGTTAAATAATATTCGGGTTAGACCAAGGTATTTCAGGTGCTTCTGCTTGACTTCTTATCAGGGTCTGTCATCCGACTTTTGGCTAACTACTTAGTTTAGTAGTTTTTGCTTTTATACATTCGAGATAGAGACTCCTTGATGTATACATATTCTTTTGTATAGCACTTGTGCCTATTCTTTTGTGATGTAGTGGATCTTTTATAACCACTACTTTGTTGTACACATTTATGTGATATATTCATATCTGTTTTCGCCTTAATGATATGAATATTTGTGACTGATTTGTGTTATGCTTATTTTATATTTGTTTTCGAAGACCACATAGCCACTGTGTAGTAGCTTTGAGTTTGTATTTGATATGTCGGATTTCCTCTTGAAATGAAATGCATGTTATACTATCTGACATATCGGTACTCCCACAAAGCAATTACACAGAGCGTCGCTCCTCAACAGCCTTATTCTTCGTGCTAGTTGACGGCATTACTCAGTAGTGTCCTTGGCTAATGTGACTATAGAGGTGGGGCGTCACAACGAGACTTCAATGGGATGTGAGGGTACTCTAGGATGACCCTTTGGGGTAAGCACAGTGAAGTAGTCCTCCAAAGGCAGGTTTGTAGGTGTTCCATCAAAAGAGTATGCCTTGATTGATTTTTTCATGGTGAGACCATTGTAGGCAGTCAAAAAGGGTTGATGTTTGGAGTAGGATATTCATATGTCCCAGTGCTTGCAAGTAAGTTTTAGTGGGCAGGACCCAAAAGGATAGTCGCATGCGGATATCGGGCTAACATCAAAACTAAGAAGTGAGTTCGGTAAAGGCTAGAGTTAAACCAATAGTCCAATAAACCTTTCCTATAGAGATATTGGATGAGGGGTGCAGCCAATTAGATGTTTAGATTGTTTGCAGTAAGGCACGACCACTTAGCTCTTTAGAGGTCTTTCGATTAGTTGAGGGGAGGATGTGTGGGACCATAGCCACAATAAGAAAAGAGACCGACCAAATAAAATATTTGTATTGTAGGCCTAATAAGGCAGTCCTTTACACACATAGAATATCCCCGACTGAGTTTCGTACAAGGTAGACCTTGTTAAGCGGGATTCAGGGAGTAGACAGAACAATTACATATAGTCCTCAAGGTACGCACCGGGTGGTAAATTACGGATGTCCGAGCATTAGTACAGACTAGTGCGGATGCAGTTTTATGTTTTCATAGTTGACGACAGGACATTTTTATTGTAGGCCTTACGAAGGAATCCTTTATAGATTTAGTCACATAACACCATAGAAGCAAGACAATGGAGTCCTTTGCGAGGAGGATATGAAAGGTACTATGGATGTACCGAAGACCAAAGCGGTCATTGGGCATATAGCTACATATATATATATATATAGCTACATATATATATATATCAGTTATTAGGTTTTAATCTACTATGGATTAGGTGGGCACGATTCGCGCATGGAGGCGAGAGTATTATAAACCCAATGAACCTAATATAAAAGTAAATGGAAATAAAATGGTATATGTAGAATTAAGCTTAGAAGTGTATAATTTATCCATTCACCATAACTTAGTTCTGACCCCCTCCTCATAACATCCTACGGGTTAGGTAGATGGCAGAAACTTTCTAGCTTTGAGACACTTGTTTAGAAAGTGTTATTATATTGGTGGGGGTTTACTTATTAGTATATTTTAGTCAGTTCCACTATGAGATGTTTATCTAAGCTTTGATATATTTGTCTTTGCATATTTGCAGGATACCAGAAACCCAACTCGGGCTTCAATGGGCTTGGATTTTGGCATTTTTGTGGAAATCCGGACCATTGGAATTCGGGTTATTACATCCATTTTGGAATCATCCTTAGGATTAGTAGAAGGCAACCCTTACCCTTCAAAGAGCTTTGTCTTCAGATCTGTCATCTTCAAGATGTCTTCACTTTGAAATGCTTGAGTTGGATCGAAGTGATTTTCAGATAACATATCTGATCCCGGTCGCTTCGAAACATCTTTCGATAATTTTTGGTAAACTCAAACCCAGTTCTTTAGGAAATAAACAGTAAAAAATAAGAGCGGAGATCACATTCTAATCGTTAGTGGATGGAGTTCCTTATCATTTGTCCTAGGGGAATGAAACAAGATTTATACGCACAATACAGCATCATCGAAGATGGTTGTGCTATATAACTCACGTGTTTCTTCTAGATATTTCCAAATTTACATTTGAGGCAATATTTTGATAGTCGGTTATTTAATTATAAATAAACAATCAGTTCAAGTAGAAATTTAATTCTCTAAAGGAACATAACACTAGTAAGCACAAAGCACACGTTAGCCTCTTTAATTAATCCCTTTCATTAATTAAATCTGCTTTGCAAAAATCTGTGCATCAATATACTTTTATAAAGACGCGTTTTCAAATCCTTTATACTCTTTCCAGTTTTGAAAATTTTAACATACTTATCTCAGTAGTATAGTATACTCACAAAACATTTGCATTTTACTTAGAAAACATTTCCGTATGCATATATTGACAATATAAGTATATTCACAAATATTACATTTCAATACCTAGAAAATTTACTCATAACTTATCTTAACGGTTAGTTATATTATATAAATCTTAAGAAAAATTTTCATTTTCAAAAATCACACTTAAATGGTTTAAAACAAATGTTAATTTAAAAAATTTATGCCAATAAACCTCACATTTTCCCTTTTATGAAACTCTTTCATATTTACAACCTTATTTGTAAATTCTTTTATCACGGTTTTACTTATAAATCTCTTTTGGGAATAAATCATTTATAAGTGCCCACTATACAATATCATTTATAAACTCCTGTTATAAATTCACGTATAATTATAAACTCTTAATTCAGTTATAAACTCTGTTATAAAACACATCTACATTTATAACTCTTTTATAACTCCAAATCCATTTATAAAATCCTCTTTATAAACTTTCTAAATAAAATTGCTAGCCTTATTTATACTTACTTTTAAATTCCAATCCCAAATACAACCTCCAAACTCCAAAATGGCTGAATTTCAAATATCATTTAGAACTCGACTATTCCTGATAATGTGGTCATTTCATATATTTCAATAAATTCCTAAAAATGGAATTTATTTCTCCAATTTATTAAAATGATAATGATTTCCTTTTTATAAGATATACTTATAAAACCGTTCCTTTATTTTATAAAATCCTTCTTTTGTGATTTTATTCTCAACTTATAACTTAATATTTATAAACCTACAACATTTACACAAACAATTCATACATATTATTTCGAATATTTCTATCTTCTTTGAACCTGTAAAATCCCTTTTAAATAAAAGATAACCTTTTTAAATTTTCTTTAAAAATAAATATTTATAATTATAATAATTTCCTTAAAACCAACAATTCTAAATAATTATTTAAAAACAATTATTTATATAAATATGAGTTTAAAAAGAATAATAAGAAGCTGAAAATAAAATTGAAAGTTTAAAAACTTGTTTAAATTATGAATATCACGGAAATTCAAAAACAGTCAGACCAAAAATCAATTTCCAAACCAAAAAATTTCTAAACCTAATCGACACCTAATCGTTTTTTAAAATACCATATCGGGGTCAATAGTTGTTATAATACTTTAACAAATGACATTACTAATCTTTTACTCTAAAAGATTTAATCTTACATATGTCGATGCCACATCCAATATAGCCAAACAGTCCAATTTCAGCATTTAACCAACATATAACTGAAATAAAACAACAGGTAAATATCTGGAATTTTTAAAACAACAATATCGAGAGATCTAGACTTTTATCATTTTTTCCTGTATTTCAAATTTAATTGTCATCGCTTTCAAAGATAGATGTTTTAACCAAACCAGCCACTATTTTCAACCAAACCCAGATAGTAAATTTTATCTATTAAAAAGATTACTAGTTGACCAAAAGAGTGAGTTTAACTCACAGTTATTATAGTTGTTGCTTGCATGTTTTGGTTCCGTCGAAATCGAATCACGTTCGAATTCAGCATAAAATTCCACTAGCTCCAGTCTCCACCAAACTAATTCCAAAATGTAATTCATCTTAGCACGATCCTTGCACATAAATACGCGTTTAAGCCCGACCTAGTATCATCAAGTTATTGCAATTATAAGATTCAAGAATTAAGTAATTTTATTTATTCACTAATTACAATCTTAATTTACTAATTATCCACTGTAAATTTTAATCCTTCTTCCCAAAAGTTTCCCACTACTGCCGGCTTCCAATTTTAACCATGACCAAACCTTCCCTTCCCCCTTACTCATTCGTTCCACCATTAAATCGACTTTCCACCTCACCGGCGACCCGCATTATGCCTCCTCTATGCATCGTCACCATCAAACGATGCTCCACCCAAAAAATCAAAATGCGACATCACCTCATTCCTCTACTGTAGCATGACATCGCGGCCCCCATTGATAACCAGACCTCTCCTAAAAATCAGCGCCGAAGCTCTAAGCCATTGAGAATCCCAATCCAGGCTCCGATCGAGCTAATTCTTCCTTGATTTTCAAAAAATATCAACCCTAGTTTACCCAAACTCCTCTACCTCACTGTCAAAATCCAAAAACTTGATGTCGCAGCCATATTGACTAAAATACAAGTAGATCTCAACATTATTCGAACAAAGATTCAAGCTTTCATTTACATTTTATCTTTAAACATTTTTTATTAAGAGGATCGACCATTTTCTTAGATCGGAACTTAAGCAAAGGAAAGAGTACGGTGGGAGATAAGAAAGTGGCTGATTTGAGAAATGTGTGCTTGTATATACGTTTAGTCTAGTCGACTGTATTTATTTCTAGTTGACTGTATTTATTTAGAGTTTTCCAATATCTCACCGCACAGATTTTTATTTACATACGGACCCTGAATCTACAAAATCAAAATACGGTTCCACTCAGAACAATGACGCGATTCCAAAACAATAATAATATACATTAGTTATTGGATTCAAAAAATCATAAAACATCGCTATTTGACAAAAATCATCAAATGAATAATTTAAAATTTTGTCAAACTAAAAATTATGGAAAAATCAAATAAATAAAATGAAAATACATCAATAGAAATCGTGTCATAAAAATAAATATAAATTTTCTGATTATTTATTTGAACTGTTTATTACTATAAATGAATTTATAATTGAATTCACCGTTATTATTTATTACATTGAAGTGAGTTAAATAAGCCCGTTAAATTAATTGAATTAATATCCAAATTAAAATCCATTTATTTGAAAGGCTATTCAAATATAAATTTACCAATTCATAGATTTTGAATAATCACTATATTTGAATCTAAATATTAACTTGCATTTACTCCTTATATTTGAATTTTTGAGTTATCACACTTTTTAAACTAATAAATTTATATTTAAATCATTTAAATATTCAAAATCAAATGATCAAAATTCCGGGTACATTCTTTTCCCCTTAGAAGAATTTCATTTTCGAAATTGCCACTGGTAAGACAAACGCCTCCAAACCCCTTGAACTTTTCAAAATCAATCATCTTAAACATATAATCAAAATTTTCTACGTCTCTAAATTCGTATGCAGATTCCAACTAATATCATTCCAAGTTATAACATAAAAATCAAATTTCAATTATCAAAAATTTCTTTAAAAATTTTCAAAAATTTTCTAGCTCTTTAATTTAAAGAAAATTTCGACAGCATCTTCTTTGCGCGGCTAGATCGAAACAACTACAAATCGCCACTATGGGCCTAACCAACAAAAGCCAAGCAGCTCAATCATAAAACCATCAAATTCAAACAACAATACAAACATGTACCTATTTGTCAGGCAACCAAATTCTATTCGTGAAACCAAAGGCATCAAAATAGCTTTTGCTTCCATGAACCTCCATAATATTTACAAATAATATCCAACCATATAATTTATAACCATATTATATATATATGTATATATTTCGAATGTCAATATTTTACTAATTAAAGCCCATACAATGTACATATATCATCCGTATGCAATATCAAATCTGATCGCTCGCTCGATTGCACAATTTCACTTCCAAACATGTGTCTTTCCCACGACCACTCTAGTGCGAACTCGGATCCAGAGCTATGTGGATCGCACCCATTAGGGTATTGTCAACACCTTTCTAGATATATATTTATGGATTTGGTTATGCATGAGAGCTCTTGGGAAAAGGTTTAAAAGCGACTTAGGTGAAGAAATAATCAGTACTACCCAGTAAGGGGTAGGCCGGTCCTAATTTGCAAGGTGTCCATGTGAGACCCTCAGTACATTTTTTAGAGGTGTACTATGGTAGACGGTACCCCAGTGCCTTGTCATTGTATGGAATTAATTCTCTAATTAGTGCCCTTCGCACTATACCTACTATATTAGAATTTAATTAACGTTAAATTTTTTTCTATGATTCAATATTATCTTAAACCCTAGACATTATTATAATATCAGAAGATTTCCTATGAAATGCTTTGGTTGTCGTAATGTAAAAACCCATCCGTATTTCAGTGCGGCGTGGTCTTATGGGATACCTTTATTTTTGAAAGGTTTTATAACATTAAAATCCATTTGAGGTGTGTTTCTCATGCTGGTTTACAAGACTGATCCAGGTGTTATTTTCTTATAATGCTTGTGTCAGACCGAGCATATTTTCAGATATAGTTTTGGATGCTTTGGGGATTTAGGAGATGAGCTGGATGCGGCAAGAGGTATTTGTGTATATTTTATTTCTACTACATTGGCTGTCTATATTAATCAGCTTTTGTAAGCACACGTTGTTACAACTGTCCAAGCTGATGGTCAGTTAGTTTACCCTGATTAACACTACACCAAAACAGTCAAATCCTAACATTTATAAGTGTTACAAATAATTTTAGTAACACTTTTTAAGTGTTACTAATGGACTGTGAGGAATGAATCAGCCAAATTTGTGACACTTATAAGTGTTACGAACATACGTATTACTAACACTTATAAGTGTTGGTACCTAAATATACGGTAATACTTATAAGTGTTGGTACAGAAATATACGGTAACGCTTATAAGTGTTGGTACAGAAATATGCGGTAACACTTATAAGTGTTAGTACAGAATCAAACGGTAACACTTATAAGTGTTGGTACAGAAATATCCAGTAAAACTTATAAGTGTTGGTACAGAAATATCCGGTAACGCTTATAACTGTTGGTACAGAAATATCCGGTAACGCTTATAAGTGTTGGAAAATGATTAATATCGGTAACACTTATATGCGTTACTAATTGAAATTATGTTTTTACACTATTTTACACACAATTAATATTAAATTCTTAAAACAAATGAATATAATATCTCATAAATGATGATGTCCATACGTATATAATTCATCATATCAATTCAATATGAAGTCTAAAATGCTTCCATATCTCAAATGCAACAATATCATATTTAGATAATACTATAATATGAGCTACAAACTTTCCAATTTCAAAATACCACAATATCATATCCAAATTACAAAAAAGCAATTTCATATCTAATTTTAAATATGCAATATAATACGAGCTACTAATAAATAGAATTTTAGATACTGCGAAGAAGAAACACAGGCCATATCACAATGCCCCCATCTGAAAATTCACAAAGCTTGTGGTGCCCGTTTTGAGGACCATCGTAAATTGGTGCTTCCGGTTCTAAAACTTCTGTTATCCAAACAACTTTCTCAATATTTGGAACTATCTCTCTGAAATAACACATAGTTTGTGTTCCAATATAAGCTTTTGCTACATCCTTCTTCCTATCCTGTGATAATAGCATTACCAATTGTTTACCTCTTGTAGATGATCCAATATCATTTGACGGAATACTAGCAACTCCAATATTCGAAGGAGATTTATTCAAGTTAGAAGCGGTTTCAGTCACTGGCGTCACATTACCATCATTAAGATTATGTTGTAACCCTGGTACCATAGTTAAGAAAGATGAAGCAAATGATTTAAGAGCCTCATTGATTTGGTTCGACACTTGATTTGCCACTTGATTTGCAACTTGATTTGCCACTTGGTTTTGTAATTCCGATGACCATTGACGAAAATCTTCCTTTTTATTCTTATCGGCAATTTCTTTTGAAGCTTGCATCAACTTTACTTGTTTTGCAGAGGAAGTGGTGCTAATTGCACGACAATAATTTTTCTTTCTATCGGACCCAAAAACTTTAGAGATGGGATCATTGTCAAGGTCGTATGTGTTTGCTTCCTCGTTACCGCTACATTCCAACTTCTGTTTTTCTTCTTCTTCCTCCACAAGTGCCTGCATTCAATACGTACAGAAGATTAGCCGTTGAGAAGCAATAAGATAAATAATAAACAATTGGACACGTTGGGATTATATCAAATGACATAAAAGTTTGTATTAATTTGAGGTGGGCAGATAAAACATCAACTAGCATATGTATTGTTGTAGTTATTTTTGGTATATCCTAATCAAGGTACACTTAATATTTATGTTTCACAATATGCAATAAAATATTATACATCAAACGTTCTACAGTAAGACTGTGTTCTACAGTAAGACTATCATACAGTTGTTTATATTGTTACTTCGGTTGTTGTATATATTATGGGCGCTTTATTTTTATTTACAGTCAAGCAATTGCCTTTAACCGCCCTTATCATTCACCTGCCACTCAACAAAGCACTACACTCAACCACCTTGCCAAAATTGAACTCATATCCCCTCTGGCCATCCATAACATCAAAACAGCAGTTACCATCTTGTCTCACTGCCCATTGCCTCACCCTTCCTTCCACTGTTGTGTACTACACAACTCATCCGAACCACCCTGCTCCGAAGACCTACTTGCAACCATGCACACAGTTAATTGCCACCAAACAACAATAAGCATTGCTGTACTCCTTACAACTTCCCTGACCCACACTAACATATCACCACTGTTGACGACCATTTCTACAAAACTGCTCATTTCACAAAACCCATAACACAAAACTTCCTCTGCTTTCATTTCACTTCTACAACATTTCACTTCTACACCATGACACTTAAAAATTTTCAAAATAACTAAACTTCCTCTGCATTGCATATCACAAATACCACACTGCATTCTCAAATACCACAGTTTCGCATCCCTCTGCTTTCATCAATCAACCACCCTGTTGCGAGCAAATAAACAGATATTCACCAAATCAAAATCAACAGCCGATTGCATTAATCTTACCCAAATCATGTTTTAGGCATCCTGTTGTGGATCGTAACCTTCATCGACGATTAGTAGAACTCAACCCTGTACAACTTGCAACTACTTCCACCAACCCTCCATCAAAATATCAACTGCACAATCATACCAACTACGGAACTACCACATTCCTGCAACACATAATCATCACTTGCTACATCAGTGCAACTTCAACTTTCAACACACTTTGGCCATACACATTACAGCGCACACTTACACTTCCAGTTTCAACACACTTTGGCCATACAACTTTACCACTGCTGCACACCAAACTCACACACAAGCCTCCACCACCTTTCTATCGTCCACCGATCAACCAACTACTTCTTCCATTCACTCCAACAAGCTACCAACAGTGCATTCAACCCACCTCACATCTACCACATTCAAACAACTCACTGTGCCAGTTCCATACTTAAATCATCACACTGCCATCTCAGTACAAGTACACAGCACTTCACAGTTCACCACTATCAATTACTGCTACCCTCTATACATACTCCCCTATCCCCTCTGCCAACAACAACCTCATTTCAACTTACAACATCATACCCACAACATTGTTCATACCCCACTACCCCTACTAGTAAACTTCACTTCACTCATCCTCTCACCACTGCAACAGTTTTACCAAACCAACCACTCCTCCCATTCAAACAACGGCTGCTAACCACTTAACAACATAACCACTACACTGACCACAAACCCACAGTCCAAAACAACACTCCAGCCCACAATATAACCACCTGTCACACTGCCCCTATCACATACTTACTGCATATCCACACTGCGACATACCCACCGTATCAACCATCCTTACTGCTTTTAAACTTCCTCGCCCATCATCAAATACCCCCACATTGCGTAACTGTTGCACACTGCATAACTGCTGCACTATCACCACATTACATAACTAGGTTCTGTTACCTCGCCATTACTGCACTGCATTACCAAGTCCCACCTCATAGAACTGCTGCAAATTTAAATACTAACCATTGCCTTTTGTCAGCAATTCCACTTCTGCGACCACATATACAACTGCTTCAGCCTCATTGCATACAACACTTCATCACATTCCTTCGACCATCAAACCATTACCTGTTTGCACACCTCATACTTCAACCAAAGCTTCATCACGAAATCTCAACCCTCGAAAATCGAAAACAAATCGCGACTGTAGCAGTTCTGCCACTACATCATCACTGCCACTACATCATCACTGCCACAACATTTACAAATACATAATATATTCATATGTTTTCTGCTGTAGGATACTCCATCAACCGAACAGAGTACGACCCAACTGGAAATTATGACCAACGTACCATCTTAACCACTATAACTAAAGTCAGTGTCTAAAGAAAAAACTTTTGTTATAACCAAACTTATTTTACCAGGATGACAACGACAATGTTAGCAATAGTAAACCTAATACTTGAGCTCCAATAACAAGTAGACGAAGGGGAGGATATGAAATTCACTTTGATTACTTAACTAATGTACAAATACTTACATAGGCTTTTGCCGCAGATGGAAGAACTTGTCCAGATTTCTTATTTATATGTCCCGCCTTCCAAACCATTGTCCGCGTAACTTTCTCTTTCGGATTTTCCTTGACCTGCAAGAACAAATATTTTTAAACTAATTAACTATTCATTATTAATATTTACAAGAAATATTTTTTATACTATTTCTTACCATTTCGTCGTAAACTCTACGGTATGATTTTCTTCCTAGTGTATGAGTGATAGTATTTTTAGCTTTGGCTTCGGCGTTTTTCCTACATTGCTCTTTTTTTATCTGAATATTCATTATCTATAAACTTTTCCCACCATACTCTGTCAATGTCCGCGGGACATTTAGTAATAGCAATATTCTTGGGTATGGTGGTTCCTCCGACTCTGAGCAATATATTCCGCAAAGTAGACTTTACCGTATGATAATATCGTGGAAAAGTTTTTTCTAGAATTGGCCGAGCTAGATCGGGATCTATATCCACGTCAAATTCATTCTGTTTAACAAAGAAATTTTAGTACTAAGAATAAATCTTGTGCAAAACATAAATGACTAAATAAGATGAATTAGTGACATACCAATAGCTCTTGCCACAAAATATTCTTGTAATAATCATCTACATATCTCCACTCATCATAGCCAATCAGTATATGACAACGAATTAAGGCTCCGCATCTGGAGCTCCATTTAGCTTCATCTTTACCTTTAACACCCTCAAGATCAACACTTATTAAGTATTTTTTATCACTTGTATGAGGATGATTATATGCTTCAAGCTCTGCATTTGTATCTTTAGATGCACTAGCATTGCAATTGTTCGACATTTAGACCTGCATAAAAAAGATTTTAGTATACAACGAAACTTAAAATGTCATTTCAAAGTACAGGCATGACATCTTCGCTGAATTCATTCAAAAAACATGCTTCAAGCTCTGCATTTGTACCTTTAGAGGATTTTTATTTTTTTTAACCATGCAATTATACATTCAAAATCTAGTAAAGTGAATAAATTCAATTTAAGGAATGAAAAATAAAATGTAAATGAATGCTACAATAAACAGGAACTAGTTGAAAAATCATCACACAAATATATCACACAACCAAGTACCAAGTATATCAAACAACACAGATATTCATTTCAAAATGATATCTATTTCATTTCAACACATTTCAATAATGGTCCTAAGTTGGCTTGCTCTTTCATAACAGACTGAAAATCGGTCGGTATTGTGTAGTCATCTATGTTGTCTGTCATGCGCTTCGGAGAACGTCGAATAACGGACCAATCAGGATTTTGAGTGTCTTTTACATAGAAAACTTGACCTGCTTCGGTTGCTAGAATAACTGGCTCATCATACTCTCCATTATAATTTTTGAGCTTTTTCAAGTTCACCATCAACAAATGTGAATCGGTACAAATCTTACAACCATTTGTCTTATCCGCGATGTTTATCCAATCACAATAGAATACTACATGTTGAGAATCATAATAATCGACTTCTATGATATCTTTAATGATACCATACCAAGTAGTGTCATCGTCTGTAGGATTTATATCTTTTGCACTTGCAACAAATGTGGTGATTGCATCCATGCAAACACCGCTATCTTGGGTCAAAAGAGTATCGTCGTAATGTTGAGGAGAGAATATATATCCATTCACTCTATACTTGAGATAGCTTTTGGCTTCCCACTTTGGGCCACTAACATATTGCCACAACATTGTGTTCATGCATTTTTCTTCTAGTAGCTGTCAGGAACAAACAAATTTGCATGACTAACATAAAAGGAACAAAATCTACAATTTTCATATTGAAATAACTTACTTTTTTGTGCAACCAATCAATAAATTCAGTTTGTACAACTACTTCTGCCATTGTGGTAACTTTTCTTTTACCACGAGACACACCTTCTAAAGAGGAGCGATATGCACTACAAAATAGATATTATAATGTGAATACATTCTCTATTTTATGTCATCGGTATTTATCATAATATGGAGAAAATTCATACCTATAATATTCATCTCTCTCGGGAACATCGATTCTAAAAAGTATCCACCTTCGAATTTGAATACGTTGCATCCTAGTTAGCTTAATATATTTGCCTTCAATGATGGGGCGTTCATATATATCATCACCATCATCTAAAAAGGATGCTTGTGTAGAACTATGATTTCCATCACGTGGGTTCGGCATATATTCCATTGCATATCTAACTGATTCTGAAACAAGATATGCTTCAGCGATTGATCCTTCTATATAACGTTTATTACTAGGTATATTTTTGCATTCTTTCATAGCCCTACACACATGTAAACATGCACATATATTTAGAAATTGTCATTTTGAAATAATGTTTACAAACCTTGTAAAAATAATATCTCACCTTTCAAATGGATACATCCATATATAGTTTGTAGGTCCGCATAGCAAAGCTTGGTCAGCTAGATGCACCATAAGATGAACACTTATATCAAAGAAGTCTGTAGGAAAATAATGTGCTAGCACACACAATGCCTCGGAAATCATATCTTTGGCGGCTTGAACATGTTCTCGAACTAAAATTTTCGAGCATATTATGTTAAAATACAAAATCACTTGTAAAATAGCTCGTCGTAACTCACGAAGCTTTGGATATGCATGTTGAACCATTATAGGAAGCAAGTATTGCATAAAAATATGATACTCATATGTTTTTTTTATGTGCAAAGTAGGTGGTTGAATGGTAACAAGGCTACCAAATCTTGTCCCAAGACACGATGGAAGTTTGGAATCTTTTAGAACTTGACAACATTTCATTTTATGAATCTTGTCCCATGCAAACTTAGATGATTGATTTCCCTTGTCAAACATTAAGTTGATAAGATGTTCTGCAACATTCTTCTCCGTATGCATCACATCAATAGTATGTCGCACTTTATAACTACTCCAATAAATTAAGTCATAGAAAATTGACTTCTTATACCAAGACAATTTTTCTATCTCACCATCTCCAACTGTAGAGAAACTTTTATCGGTAGCTTCATATATCGTTCGCTTCTTATTCTTTGGTAATTTTCCAGGAAAATATTTTATACAATTAAGCTTTTCCAAAAGGGATGGTCCACTTAACCTTGTTGGCGGTTCTTTATCTTCGGTATCCTTATACCATCCATGTTTTATTAATCTATATGGATGGTTATCCTTCAAAAATCTTCTATACTTTGGATAAACAACCTTGTTACCAATGTACTCTGACTCAGTCTCCATAACACAAACTGGACATGCTTTATAACCATGTGTCACGCAACCAGATAAATTTCCAAATGCTGGTAAGTCATGGATTCCCCATAATAGTATTGCCTTCATCGTAAACATTTCTCCCCTGTCCATGTCAAAAGAAGCCACTCCTTCCGTCCAAAGTTTCTTCAACTCATCAACAAGAGGTTCTAAGTATACATCAATGTCTTGACTTGGTGCTTTCGGTCCAGGAATTAATAAACTTAGCATTTGAAATTGTGATTTCATGCATAACGAAGGGGGTACGTTATAAGGAATCATATATACGGGCCAACAACTGTAACTATTGGAGAGAACCCCATTCGGATTAAATCCATCACTAGCGATACCAAGCCATATATTACGTCCTTCATTTGCAAATTTTGGCCACTTACATTTGATTGATCTCCATTCGGCCGAGTCAACGGGATGGCGCATGAAATTCCAAGAAGGATCGGCATGCTTATGCCACTGCATTTTACGAGCTATCCATGGTATAGTATACAATCTAGTCAGCCTTGGAATTATAGGGAAATGTCTTAGAACTTTCCTCGGTTGGGTTGTCATTTTTTTTATGCCTAACGCATTTGCCTTATCTTTAAATCTTGGTGTATGACAATGAGGACATTCTACTATGTTAGCGTTCTCTTTCCAAAATAACAAGCACTCGTTTTCGCATGCATGAATGCTTTTTACCTTCATTCCCAAATCTTTTAACATTTTTTTCAAGGTGGGATACTTGTCGGGTAATGTATTTTCTTTTGGAAGACATTTTTTAAATAATTTCAACAATTCCGTCATGCTATTTCCTGACCAGTTAAATTCTTTTTTCAAGTTCTGAAGCTCAATCATTACACTTAAAGTTGTAAGTACATCTTCACAAGAAGGATATATTTTCTCATTTGCTTTGCTTCTGTATTCATGGTACATTTTCTGAACATGTATCTCTTCAAAGTTCACTTCACCGCTAGCATGTGGCATATCATGCACTCTAAATGCATCATTAACGAGATTTCCAAGAGCGCCCTCAATAGGCTCTTCTACTTGCATTTGGTCTTGAATAGGTAACTCTTTGACGGAATCTGATGCACGATTCATTTGTACTATAGCATTGTTTCTCTCTCCATGAAAGAACCACACATCATATGTCGAAAGCATACCAAAAACTATCAAGTGTTTCTCAACTGTTTCTATTGAGATTTTTTTGGAGTTTTTACACTTCTTACAGGGACACACACATAACTGGATATCTTGTGGTGAGTGTTGCTTTACAAAGTTGATGAAGTTCTGAACACCTTGCTTATATTCATCCTCATTTCTACGTGGATTTTTAATCCATCCTCTTGACGTTTGTTCTGTCATAACTAAAATAATATATAATATTACATTAGTTCCATATAGATTTGCAAAGAAAAATAATATATAATATTACGTTAGATAATCTAATAACATATCGGTTTGTACATAAATGATCTTAAATATCATTCATATACAGATTATGGAATTATGGAATTATGGAATAATCGTAGATACAACAGTTTGTGATTTTCTTGAATTTATACAATTATTGAAATCCTAAATAATCAGATGCTAGAACCATGTTGTTCTCGCTCTATAAGACCAATCTACATTTCCAAAACTTGAGTACTCAGTTTTTCAAAACAGAGTAAAACTCAATTTTGTAAAACTGAGTAATCCCAAGCTCAAAAACTGAGTAAATCTCAGTTTGGAAAACTGACGGTTTTGCTAAAGTAATCTCAATTTTTTTAAACTAAGCATCTTAGTTATCCAAACCGAGCAAATCTCAGTTTTGCTAAACTGGGTACTCTCAGTTTTGAAAAAACCGAGTTATCTCCCAGTTTGGAAAAAACAGATGCTAAACAAAGCAAAACTCAGCTTTGAATAAATGGAGTTAAACTCAGGTTTGCAACACTGAGTAAACTAAAGTTTTGCAAAAGTGAGTAAACTCAGTTTTGCAAATATAACAAATTCAAGCCATACACTTAGTAAATTGAGTTGAATAGAAAGGCGCTTCTCAAACCCAAAAGTCTATTAGCATCCTAACTTTAATCAGATGCTATTATTTACTTTCAACAATGATAAAATTAACACCGATAATTAAAATCCTAAATAATCATACAAGCATCATCAAATGAATGGGGTGGGAGAGGTTTGAACTCTCCTCTGTATTGGGTCCTGGACCATCGCCCTGGTAACCCATGCCCAAGACTGGTCCTAGGTTTTGCCCAATAGAAATAATTAATGGGTAGTGTCCGCATAAATTAATTAGAACACAGGTAAAGGTTTGATTTTCCAAACCATAAATTGAATGATTACAGAACTATGTTTTATCCCTCAAGCATGTTGAATATTATTTGGTATTGTAAGAAAACTGGGTGTAGTGAGGTTATTGAATTTTGCTTTAACTTTGTTTCACTTTATTGAATTTAAGGGTTTTTATTATCCATTTTTGCTTGGCATTAAAATGTAGTTTATGATTATATAACTAAATTATATTTGATTAATAGCTAAGGTTTGTTGAATGACAGTGATTAGTTCAAAATCCAATAGCAACCAATTTAGTATCCAAACATCAAATGAATTCAGAAGTGGCTCAAATTCTAAGCATTTTACATTGGAATCTGTCAAATCACGAGATGTTGGGAAGATCATTATTCCAAGGTACAAATGAATTTAGTATACTGTTTTATTTAATGTGCAGTAATTAATTACGTAGCTGCAATAATCAAGGTGAATGTCTGTTAAAATCACCCTATGCTGAAGCATAAGTGCAACAAGTATGGTCTACATCAGTTTATATTGGGTTGCAAAAATGAATGGGGTGGGAGAGGTTTGAACTCTCAAGCTTAGGATTGCTCAATCTAAGCCTGCGCAAATGTCGGGTTGCACAAATGAGGTTGAATCGGGTAGGGTTAAACAATTACACGTCATAGTTAGCACATCACAGTAATACATCATACAAACTTGATACACTGCAGTTTGCACATATTTTATAAGGGTTTTGTTACATAATTTACTGCCATTATTCAACAATGTAAGTGAAGCTATATGTATGATGTTAGAAAGGTGAAAGTGGTAGCGATGACACTTCAATGTGTTTGGATAAAAATATGTGTTTGGATAAAAATGATTCCATGAAAGATTCAACCATCAATCAAAC
This sequence comes from Allium cepa, assembly GCA_030765085.1. Lineage (NCBI taxonomy): Eukaryota > Viridiplantae > Streptophyta > Magnoliopsida > Asparagales > Amaryllidaceae > Allium > Allium cepa. The sequence continues at coordinate 602,688,017 of CM060932.1, read as the reverse complement.
ACTTCAATAATTCAATTGGAAGAAGAAACAAGTTATAATAATCATAAATCTCTTATTGTGAATTTCTATTGCATCGATGTGTGATAAACATGCCGGGAATCAATATGTTCCCAGTCTGTGTTCAAAAGGATCTAGTAAACAGTATGGGCCACAAAAGAAAGGTTAAACCACTCATTAACTCAGAAGGTTAAGTTATAACAAGAAAACCTTACGGAAAATCATCCAACTTGTGCAAAATTTCGAGCTAACATTGTTTTCGGAGGATACTGCAAATGAAGCTTTACGAACAGAACAAAGAAACATGCAGATTGTGTCAACAAAAACCCAATGGTACTAACAAAGTAAACAATTCTTTTGTATTGGATGCAGAATTCATCTAGTTAAAGAGCAGAACAGCTTTTGTAAGTTATTCTGTTTGTGTTTACTGTTATTCTTTTTGTCAGCAAAGCATTTTGCAAATAGGTTATACTTTGCACTTCGATAGATGAATGGAATGATGTTATTTCCTGGAGTACGATGTTTTAAGTCTTTAGATGCTAGTCATTGCTAAATTCAGTGAAGTTTGTTTATTAGTTTTACATGCATATAACAGCTCTTGCATCAAAAAACCATACCACATAAATACAAATTATGATATGGTTATGCTTTTAGTCATCTGTGACGAAGTTATAAGAATATTATTTACTCCAGTTCTACAAAATAAGTATAACATGTCATTCAAGCATTCCAACAAACACATACACTATACATATAAACATAATCATTCTAACACGTCTAGATTCAATTCAAATAGTTAAAACTTCATTTGGAACTCGTTTTCAAACCAGGTAAGAAATCAGACGGTAGAAAAACAAAAAACTCATGAAATCTGACAAGAAAAAGATATTCAGCTACTTTATCAGATTTTAAAAAACCTCTTCAGTTGAGTTTAATCCAATTTTCCATTCATAAAATACCTCTTTCATGTACAAAATAACCGATTCAATGTTAAATCGAAGAAGAGAGTTGAGTTAAATCGAACAATCATAAAATACCTGATTCAATGTTTGAAATTGAAGAAGAGAGTTGCTTGCGAGAAGAAATGAGCTGCGTGGAGAGTTGCTTGCGAGAACTGGCTGCGTGGAGAGTTGCTTGCTTGCGAGAACTGGCTGTGTGGAGAGTTTGTTGCGGGAAGAACTGAATGTGGGAACGCGGGAATTAAAAATTAGGCGGCCAACAAGGGAGATAGAAGGGAAAGCGTTAGAAAAACCCTACATGTACAAAATTACAAAAGAAGTCAATTTTTAGTGAGTTATTTACAAATTTACCAACTGTTGTAACACTTTTTTGTGTTGTAAATTGTAACTGATGTGTTGGAAAGTCTATAAAAAACATTATTTATATTTCCCAACACTTTTTCAGGTATCCTAACACTTTTTTATTGTCACTAGGCTATAACACTTATAAGTGTTAGAAATTAACAAATATAAAATGTTGCAAAATCACTGTTTTGGTGTAGTGTAATCTATGTATATTACAGTTTTTTTTATAAAAGATCTGTCGTATATTATATATTACTCATCATAATGTGAGATGTTGTTTTGGCTTTTCTTTCTTCTTCCCCGATAAACCATCTTTCCGGCACTCGGATGCTCGGCACGTGAATACCGTGGATGTAATAGTGATAAATTTTAATGGTCGAAAAGGCGGGTTGTTACACTATAGGTTATAACTTTTCAAATTATGGAAAGAGGCTTAGCGACTACTCTAGCACATTATCAGGTGAAAATTACTTCTTCATAAAAATAAGTCAACTTTCAAGTCATAACAAATCTTACAAGTAATATGGCCATGCTACCAAGCTTTCGGCATACATGCATTTCCCATGGACATCTATAAATGAGATGTAAATCAACGGTTGCGAGGAATCCCACCGGATCCCTCTACAAAATCAAATCTTTGAAGTGTTCTCATAGCGACCTATTCACCATGAAATAGTTCGATTTCCATTTCTTTGCTTTTGTCTCCTACAAAACAATGGTTATGTAAGACATCCACTTTCAAGCGTGAATTTTTTTTCTAAACACAACGTAAGAAAGTCACGCACATATATGCACAAAAATATACACAATAATTATTACACAATTTTAAAATCATTTCAAAATGAGATATCTCACTTTTAATTTCGACCAAACCTTTACTAAAAGCTACCATACCTAACTCAACCTAGCAACCTACACTACAATATCACAACCCCTTGCTTTTCCCTTGAAAAGTCCACCCTACTCCCCAATTTATCGTGTCAAAGCCCCTCCCAAAGACCCTAAATACTTCCAACTACTAAAACAGATAGCTCAACACTTCCACTTCGTTGCAAAACCATGTTCAAGACCCCAGGACAATTCGTTTGCTCATGACATGGGGTTAATTGAGTATGTGGCATGCAATTTTACACCTTTAGGTAAGTAAAGGTATGGCTATGGTGTTTTAGGATTTTGTGAGTTTGGAGGAGATACGAGGTTAATTTGGAGTGCTTGAAACTTACATTTGAATGAAGAAAATGGATACAAGTAGAAGCTAAAGTGAAGAGTGAAATGTAAAGTGAAAAATGAAGTGAAGGTGCACTTTTATAAGAAAGAAAATGTTGAAAAAGATACCACTTACCCCTTCACCAAATTACCTAACTATCTCTTCACTACTCTTCTATAATAAGCATCCTCCATGTGCCAAAGTACATGTCATAATAACATGTACTACCCATCACATCACACAAAAAGTCTTCTCTTTACTGTATTACTAAATGACATCATTAGCCACTAATTAATTTTCTAATTATACTTTTATGCTAACCACTTTATTATATGTTAAATGTATGTTCATATGTATACCAGTGTGTGCACAAAAAATTGCAACAACTTCTGTTTAATAAAAAGCCAAAAATTCGAAATGAATTTTGATCGCATTTTCAGTTCTTCATTGAACTATTTATTTTTGTAAAAATATATTCAAAAGGAGTTTACTATCATTTTTATATAATAAAAACGATTTTTTCAAGAATATTAAATCAAATATTTAAAATTAATTAAATATTTTCAATCAAAGTGATAAAATTTTGGGTGGTTACATAATATAATTGCCATAAACTATAAGAAGATTAGAAGCCATTGGAGAAAGAGACAAAATATATTTTACTCATCGTAGGTATAAACATATAATACAATGGAACTCTATTTATAGGTATGTGATGGAAAATGAAAATTACGATGATGCCCATATAACATTTAGACCTAATTTACATATATTATAACACTCCCCCTTGAATATGCGTCTTCGAAATCTTAGATGATTATTTGTTAACTGGAAGTTGTCCCTTTTGAAATATATATGATGATTGATCCTCATCGTTATTATCTTTCTTACATATATCTATTCAGTCTATATAGGTATTTTTTGTTGTCTCATTAAAAACCTCTGTTAGGGAAACTCAAAGGGAAAAACCTTGAATAAGGAAAATAGTGCAACTTGTAAAATCATAGATATCATATTAAAAATTATATTCCTTCAAAAGAGTTTGATACTTCAGGATCAAAATAATGCCTCATTGGAATCTTCTAAAAAACCCATTAGGAAAAATCTTAGTGAAGGAAAAAGAGTATAATGATATATTTTTAATATGTTATTTCATCAAAAGAAGTTTGATACTTTGGAATCAAGATAATGTCTTATTAAAATCTTACTAAGAAAAGAACCTAGTGGAAAAAAATCTTAGCGAAGGAAAAGGAAACAATACAGTATGACATATTTTAGTATCTTATTACATCAAAGGAAGTTTGATACTTCTAAATCAATGTAATGCCTTATTAAAACCTTACTAATAAAAAATCAATGGGAGAAACATTAGTGAATGAAAAAGAGTATATTATAATATACTTTTGAATGCTACACATGATTTAACATTTTTTCTTTGAATTTGAATACATGTCTTGATAATTCACATTAGTTACGGATACTTCTGGATTTATAAATATGTTTAACATTGCTAAGACAAGTGTTAAGAAAACTGAAATAAAAAGACAATGTTTTTACTTCTCCTCATGTTCATCATTTATGAATAATTGCCTTTGATACAATTGATTTTTCCAAGATTGCTTCTTCAAAATATGATTTGCATTTCATGCACTTCATGTGCTATTTTTATGAAAAACACTTCATGTGCTTACATTTTGGTACTTCAAATCAGTTTTGCATATTGCAACTACATCTTCGATGGATTTAAGAGTTTCATTACAATAATGCTTAAAGGAAGGTTGTAATCTACGCTCCATGTGCTTTGCATTCTTTAAACCAGTAAAGCTATGTATATTCTTCAAGAACCTATATACTTTCATCGTTTAGTATGATTTAACAAATATTTATATCTTTGTGTATTTTAAGTGTTTCAAACACTTTCACTACTTTAAACAATTCAATTATTTATATGAACATCATGCCTAGGTACTTGCATGTTGTTGACACCGTACGTACTTCGGTAATTTTAGTGTGCTTTTGTCACTTTGTATATACATTTCTAATTATACTTTGCAGACAACAAGTCAACATTTTTCATTTAGGAAAGGATTCATGATGGTCAATCATGTTTTTCTCTAATTTAAGATCTTTAATTTGTTCATGGACATAAGCATAATATTATTTACGAATTTATCGTCGATGTTTATTTCTTGTTAGTTCTAGACTTAATGTAACGACCCAGAATTTCGAACACTTCGTATTTAAATATCTAAATTATTTAAATATGTGTATCTTCATTAAATGTGATTAGATTGATTTAATAATTGGGTAACCCCCTTCAATTGATAACAAATGATGGTAAACTTGTTTTTGAAGTTTGTTTACAAAAATAAATATTTTGAAGAAATATCGATAATGCAACCGTGTAAAGACCCAAAATTTTACCACTTTGATATGTGAATATTAATTAATATTAAATATTTAATTAATGGATTTAATAACTAAATAACCCTCTTTTAATTTATAACACATGATGGAAAATTCATTTTTAAATTTGGTTTGCAAAAATTATTTGTTAAAAGGAAAATAGAAAATGCGACTGAAAAACATTTTCAAAAATCTTGATTTTTGATCATCTAAAAGTTGTTAAAAAAGTTGTAAGTTCCTTAATACACTTTAAAACATACTTATATAACTAATAAGGGTTTAATTAAGTGTGTCAAGAAGTACAGATATAAGTGTACTTAAAGAAAGGAGTGAAAAGACCATTTTTCATAAAAATAAAATAAAAAGAAAAGGAAAAATAAGAGAAAAGGAATTTACAACTCATATTTCTACTAAGGAAGTGATGGAGTTTCGAAAAATGTGTGGTAGAGGGGGGTAATGTGTTTAAGGGGGTAAGGAAGGGAAGTGATGATGTGCCTTCATTTGGATGGAAGGTATTTACATAAGGGTATTTTAGTAATTTTCTTAACTCGTTTACATAAATATAAATCCACTTCTTTCCTTCTTCTTCATTTTCATTTTTTATCCTTTTAAAAAACTTTATTCTTCTTCCTTAAGCTCCATACCACTTTAATGGCTTCTAAAATATTTTCTAAACTTGAAAAAAAATCTCCTTTTCTGCTTTTAAATGCTTAAACATACCTTTACTCTTCCTTTACCTCCTTTTAGCCAAACAAGCCCATATCCACCTTTGTCTACTCCTACCCATGCCTAATAACTCCATGGCCGAGCCATGTTGCACTATGGCCGAGCCCACTGACCCGTGGCCAAGCTTATTATTTTCTTTTAGCCTCCAAAAATCAAGTTTTGGTTACGAAAATGCAAGTTCTGGGGATAAATTCAAGTTTAAAGTAATTTTATTAAAGTTTAGTGGGTAAAATTCAAATCCATTTGGTAAAAATTACATCTTTTATTTATGTTGAGGTTATTATGCGGCATTGCTTGGTTATTGGTTATTTACATGATTTATATGTGATTATATATGTGTTGTACTTGATATTGTCTTAGACATCGCGATTAAGTTTAATTGTGTTATGTTTGTGATATTATGTGTATTTGTAGTTGTTGTTATGTTTTATGGACAAGTGTATGTAAGAGTTTGTTAAGAAAAGTTAGCACATTTGTATGGTTTGACAACTTGAAACCATTGTGTGTAAAACTATGGTTATTAATTTTAAAAGTCAATTTGTTTTCAAGTTTCAAACTTGTTTTACTTTTAAAAAACTCTTATCTTGTGTTTTTAAAAGTAAAAAGTTCTCCAAGGGGTGAGATTTCAAAAGAAAACCTAGAAAAACAATTTCAAGTTATGGTATCTATAGCGATAGTCGCTATGGGTGCAATTTCGGTAAAAATTCAACTTTTTACAAAATAGTGTTTTTAAACTTAAGTAAACTTTAGAAATATTTTCTAAACTTAATAATAAGTTTAATATAGTTAATTAAGTAGTTATTTATTTAATAATTAATTAATTAAGTTTGGTTATTAATAATTAATTAAGTAAGATTTATCAATTATAACTAAGTGGAGATTAGTTACTAACTAAATTTTTTTAAAGTAAGATGAATTTTAATTAATTATTGATTAAGTAAGATTAATTTTTAATAAATTATGAGTTAAGTATAAAAAAATTAATTAATTATTAATCAAGTATAAGGTAAATTATAATTAATTAATTATTAAATAAGCGTTTAATTATTCTAATTATATATTAATTAAGGGTTTAATTTATAAATAAATTATTTATTAGAGATTAATTATTTCTTAATTAATAATTAAGCTAAGCTAAGACTTAATTATGTTTTTGAAAAGGATTTAGCTTATAATTAATTATTTGAAAAGAGGTTTAAGTTCTTAGTAACTTTATTTTCCAAGGATCAATTTTTTTAAAGGCAACTTTATTTTATAAAGAATAGTTTTGAAAACAAGGGATTCTATTGCCAATACCATTAAGTAACCATATAAATGCGATTAGGTTATAATAAACTCGACATCTATTTAGCAGAATAAACCTCTATTCTACTATAACTCAGTTGTTTGATTATATAGACATCTGTTAGCAGAATAAATCCTCGTTCTACTATATTAAACTTAATAGATTGTGTGGACATCTATTTAGCATAACAAACACCATCCTGGTATTATGTCATTTGGATATTATCTACCATTTCATTTGTATTAATGTGATATTCCCTTGGTTATGGATTTTGTCTGCCTGAGACCCACATTAACAAAGAGAATTACTGGGTAATTTTGTTTGATAATGCGAAGAATAGGGCTAGTTAGGAGCGACCATCTATAGCATTGTCTTAAATAACTATTGTATACGTCGACAATCGCTATCTATTTTTTTTACTCAAGTGGATCGACATATCCAATAAATACTTAATATAAAACTATAGGCGGCTAATGGATCTATCAGTACAAAATACAATAACAAAATGCATATCATATCACAGAACAGTAATCGTCATATATATAAATACATATACACTGATACATCTCAGTACAATACAAAATGATATACTAAAGTGGTTCAGAAACCACACTATCTACATCGAATCAAAATACACATCCAGAGCCAAGCGGAAAGAAATGTATACTACACAAAAATGCTAGGCTGATATCCAAGCAGATGCATCAAAGCAATGTCCTGAAACTGATATCTAACCTGAAACAACTCGGTCTGACCCAAGCATAAAATATACGGGTCAGTCTAGCTACAACAATCAGTTAGCAAGGATAGGCGATAACATGAAGCATAAGATACAAGGTGATAATTCTTCTCAAATCAGAAGAGGCAACAGAAAGAACACATACTCATGACTTAACTGAAACAATGTCACTTTGGTATACAAAGCCTCAAAAGAGGTAAACTCAACAATAATACTCAAATAATATAAACATTCGGCTCATATCATCGGCGACATCCCAAAATGTATACATGGTTTCCATGAACCAAATCTCTTCAATAGGAGAAACTTCGATACAAACTCTCGCCAAAATGGCAAACATAAAATGTTCTCATTTAGGATGATTCAAAACTCAAATATAGAAGAATCTCCAAATTCAATTATACCTCACCTCCTCGGTATAAATGTATATAAATCTAAATCTCAACTCGACAAAATGGCAAAACCCATAATATCCTATAAAATCATGAAATCGTCTAAAATCATAACTCAAGGAACTCGATAAGAGTTCAAAACATCATAAATGAAATCACCATATACATAACATCTCATATAGCGCTAGGCTATCGATGTAATAAAACATCTTAAAATAGTGAATCACAATAAAACAGAAAACTTTGAAAACCCGGATTGGCCAAACCCCCGATTGCAATGCCGAAGCAATGCTGCACGTGCTAAATTCAGACGGCCGATGCCTCAGACAAGGTCGCTAACACCTCTCAAAGCAGTTCATCCTCATGACAAGGTCGCTGATACCTTTCCAAGCCGTTTAGTTAGTCCTAACAAGGTCGCCAATACCTCCCAAAGCAGTTCGTCCTCATGACAAGGTCGCCGACACCTCTCGAAGCAGTTCTGTTAGGTAAACATCGTGAATGTGTCACAAACTCATGGATAAGAACCCGAAAAGCGTTAACATGTGTCCCATACCACACGTTCACACCTAGCGGTTTACTAACCGCTAGTCGATGCCCACTTGGAACACCATAAAACTCAGAAATCATGTCTCGCCGCATCTCATTGGCGAGTGATAAAGAGACATCATACTCGTCTCATCCCATCGAAAAGTATTAAGTGGCATTGTAACTCGTCTAATCTCAACAAAAAGTGAAAACTTCCTGATGGTTCCTCATAAACCATAAATCTCAAAGTAGAAATCTCAAACCATAAAACTCGTAAAATATTGGCCTTCCCAGATAATTCCTAAATATAGGAATTATGATCTCAAAAACTCGCCATAAATTGGCTAAGTAACTCAGAAATCATAACTCGGATATTTTCGATCGTACAAGTCTGGAATTAACCGAAATAGTAAACGCACATGTCCCATACCATGTGTTTTTACTAAATCGTTTAATTCTCTTTCTCATACATTCGAATAGTGCAAAAGTGTGTGTTTTATATTTAAAATAGTTCACTAGAGAAAACAAGCTTTTAAAACTTTTTCCCGAAAAGATTAATAAATCCAATATTTGAAATTCCTTTATTATAGGAAATAAATAGATTTTATATTAGAAAATTAAATTTTAAAATACTATATATACAATTTGAAATTTCCATTTATTTCAAAAAAAAACACTTCAAAATTGTTTAGTGAAAACCGTGCTCGAAAACAATGAAAAACAAGAAAGATAACTCAAGATCGATAACTTGAATTCAATATGAATTCAATTCAAATTCTTTTTAAAATTTGAAATTCAAATTCTCTAGATATAGCTAGCCTATTGATAGGCATCATATCTCTCAAAATATGTCAAAAACAACATCAAAATCAAATAAGAATGAGAGCAAAATAAACTAATAAATTCTCAGGTCAATGATTGTTATTACTGCGTTTTGCTCTTAGGACAGCAACAAACAAACATAGTTTTGACCAAGCTAACTTCGAGTTTAAAAAACTCAAATACGAAACTTTAAGCACCAAGTCTATGTTTTCTGAAACATCTAAAATTATTGAATTTTGATTAAAAAAGCGAAAGATATGGTCAATATAATTCTTAGATTTTAAATTCACCATCGCTGTCGTTTATTCACAGGGCAGCAGCAAAGAAATAACGTTTCGACTATCTTAGCCTCAAAATTTTGCAAAAATCTAAACAAGAAAGTTCTAGACAATAGTCTAATCTTTCCAATACATCAAGAATTATCTAAATCTAACCAGAAACATGAAAGATACGTCTAATTTACTAACTGTATTAGGTTTAGATTGTGTAATTATTTAAGTGACGGAGCTGGAAGTTTGTGATAGAATTTCGATCAACCTATGCTCAAAATTTGTAAATATGTTCAACATTAAAGTTTTCATATTTAAAATAAGCTTTCCAAAAAATTAAAAATTATGGAATTTCGTTAAACAATGAAAAAGTTATGACTAAAACAATTTTCAGATTTGAAGTTCACCTCTGCTGTCGTTTTAGTCTCGAGACAGCGTCACTAGAAGTAATTTTCGACCACCCAAACCTCAAAATTTAATAAAACCCAAAAGATGAAAGTTATGGCAGACAATATATGCTTTCTAGAACAGTAAGAATTGTTAAATTTGGGCATTAAATGAGAAAGATGTGCTTAAATTATCAACAACATTAAGCACAGAAATTGACAATTTTACAATTACAGGACAGCGAATTTGTATTGGGTTTTTCGACCATCTATGCTCGGAATATGTGAAAGTGTTTAAAATGAAAGTTATCACACTCTCTTCATTCTTTCCATAACTTCTAACAAAATACAATTCGGAGTTAAAACGAAAAAGTTATACTCAATTTACTGACAGTGATTTACAAATTAACATGCAATAAAAAATAAAATTAAGATTTCTAACCTTGAAATCTCAATCTATGCTAGAAAATGTGAATTTTCTATGAATTTTCTACTCACCTTGCTATATCAAAACTACAATCCAGATTATTCGCTGAAAGGAAGAAGTTTGGCATGAATTTAAGCTTCAACAACCTGTAAAACTAAGAAACAGGGACATGCAAGAAAGAGCAAAACAATTAACAGGCCATCATCACAAAATTTGGATTTTTGATGAAATATTAGGTCTTAGATTCGATTACGTGTAGATTTGGATTCAATTTGATTTTAAAAACACAAGATTTGAGTTTTAATTTGAAGATTTTGGCTAGGGTTTGAAGAGGGAATAGATTTCTCTTCTCTGAAGCCTTCTGGAATATACAGCAAGAAGAAAATGAATGTAAGTACCTTATTTTTTTCTTTCTCTTTGCTAGTTTACTAACAAGTTGGGATAAGAACTAATGAGTTTGGACCTAAATTGAATAATTAGCCTATGTTAATTATTTTGACACTTAATACATATGAACACTAATGCAATGGATCCAACCAACCAATGTTTTCAAGTTTTCACTCAAATAAAATATGTAGATTTATATACATACAAAATAGAATATTTTCTATCATATAAAAAGATTAATCTTTATTTTAAAGGCATAATATTATCATAAACTTTAATTTACAAAAATACACCATTTTCACCAATAAATGCAAAAGTTCACATTTTTAACTTCTAAAATAAATAAAGAATTGTTTTCTTACTTAGAAAAATATGGCAAACCACTTTAAACTCCAATTCATAATCAAAACATTTTTAAACCCAATTTCACCTTTTTGTTAAATATAACATCTTTTAAGAATTAACTGCTTCTTTTAAAATTTACTAAAAGAGGCAATGACAATAATTAATAAAGTTATTCCTTTATCACCCAACAAAGACCATCTTCCACTATTATTAACTCAAATTATTATAAAAAAGTTCCCAAAACTTTATTTTCTCATTTATTCCCAAAATTTATTGTTTATTCCAAATAAACAATATAAATTTTCAATTTACTATCAATTCACAATATTAAATTATAACTATCGTTATAATTTAATATTTACAGGTAATCGCTAGAATCAGGGTTGTTACAGACTACCCCTCTTATAAAAATTGCGTCCTCGTAATTTCAGAGAAGATTTTGTATTAACTCATTTATTTCATCAATCAAAGCAAGATAGGTAAGCTCGAGTGTAAAATTTTCTCACCCTAAACACAAAATGATAGAAAATTAAGATAAGATTGCTCGATTAATTCTAAGGTTTTCCAAGTGGAATTACTGGGATTTACAAACCATTGAATTTCTACGAGCAATACATTCCTATTTCGTAGGCGTTTCACCTTTGAAGCAAAACACGAATAGGATGTTATGAAACCGATAAATCGAGGGAGATTGATTCCTAAGAATCTTTACGAACAGAGTCTGGATTTAGTCATAACTTTATTCCGAACTACAGCCTGCAAGATGATAATCAATACGACTTTCCTTATAACACAATGAATGGAGTCATACCGATATTATATTGGCCACTATTACAAAAAGAAAACACAATAAAATGTAGGTGGTTTTCCCCCAGTACCACCATACTCAAAGAATTGCATAATTGCAAATCATAAAATTATTGCACAAATGCAAGTTAAGACTCAAGGAATAGATTTTTAAACTCTCTCTTACTAATCAAATATTCTTAAAGTTTCCCAACCCATTATCTTCAAGATTTAAAATTCTAAATTTTCAACACTTGAAAATTTCCGAAGCTTCTTACTTTGATTTTTAAATTTAAGTTCGTTACTCTTCATTAGAGTAAATAAAGTTTAAGTTGTTTATCCTTTAATTTGCAACATAAATTATTACTATTTTCAATTTATTTCTCAAATTTTTTTAAGTTTTAGAAATTTCTAAAAAAATCATCGGAGTCTCCTTTATATGGAGGCCGTATACAATATTATAAAAATTATTTATATAATACACATCGGCCATTGGGTCGGAAACACAACATATAACATCATTTAACACTTTGAATATTTAATCCGAAAACATACCTTCCTCTTAGCATTTTAAAGCAAGTTTGCATAAACTTATATATATGTTCTTTTTTCTTAAAATATATTTCAACTATCCTCTTTTCACCTGTACCTAACTCAAATAGATGATATTAGTTCATGATCATAAATAAGAAATGCTACACTTAACTATTGAGGGAAATAGAACAATTTTATTTCAAACCTGCGGTAAAGAAGTCCTGTTTTAACCTAGAAAACAACAAAATATGAAAAACATAAAAAATAAAAGTTTTTGTATTTAGTCTATTCTTTCCAGCAATATAAAAATTATCAAAATCGGATTTATGATTTGAAAGTTATGTCAAATTTACTTTCAGCTTAATCTTAGAGAATTTTGTAATAGGGCAGAACTGCCTATCCATATTCCAACCCATTTTAGGCTTAGTAAAAAGAAAAATATTTATAAGTGGTAAAAAGAAACTTTATAGCTTACTGATATCTCTTTCATTTTCAAAAAAATTGAGCTCATTTGGATTTATAAATCTCTAGTTATTGCTGTTTTAGTACAACACTTTTCTAAATGAAATTCCAGCTTTTAAAATCAATTTGAAATTTGTGATTCTCCCAAACCAATTTAATTTCAAACTAAAATTTCAAACAAACTTTTTGCTAAATCATTTATTAAATGACCCTCTTTTCCCAAAAAAGCTAAGACATATAAAATTATGATCAACTTTATGTAATCATCGTAAACCATTTTGTTAAGTGGAAATATTTTTATTACTTTCCAAAATCTAGCTATAAAAACAATTAATTATGAAAACTCATTTTGGAAGAGATAACTAATTTCTTCCATTATCAAGAGATGATTATTGATTATCCATCAAAATAGATTTTTATATACATCATTAATAACTTGTACTAAAATATTCAATTAATATTCTAATTTTCAAACCAGATTATTCTTTTACCTTAAATTCGTCACTTTATTAATCAGATCATCAAATGATATTTTCTTCTAATTAAGACATTCCCTTAATTAAAATTATTCACCTTACTTATCCAAATACCATATTCAATTTCATAAATTTCGGATAATTTAAAGGTATTGTCTCGGCATTGATTTATAGTGAATGATACCATCGATTAGCTGTAGAGTTGATTGAATGATCAAAACTACCCCACCACTCCTCCAACACTAACTATGGTTCAATGGTTTCATTAAACATTCTAAAAAAACTAATACTCCACTATATCAATTATTTTCAAACTTTACTTATCGAAACTAATTTTACCGTGTCTGATTATCTCATCACAGCGTTTAGGAAATCCTTATCGATAACGTTGGTCAAACGCATCGACCAGAATTCTTAAAGCACTAGACGGACAAACCAACACAAAAATTTATTTTCTTTAAAAATAAATACCTTATATATAATACTTAAAATATTCTTTATTTTCCCAAAAACATAGTCCAATTTCTCTTTGAAACATATCTTTAATTTTTTTTTGAAAATTTGAAAACACAACTTATTACTTATTCTCAAAATCGAAAACACAAGAGGAACTCACGAGGTATTCCCAGAATACTCGATCTTCAAGATTAATGGAATAGACTGGTGTGCCCACTATTCCGAATGGTATAACGAACCATTCACAAGACTAATAACGAGTGCGGAATGCGGTAAGAGTAACGCTATCCTCCACGACTCGTAACTCATGAACAAACGATGTAAGGTCAAGCTAAGGAATGACCCTAGCACCACTTAGCGATTAGAAGGAGATCAATGAGATATAAGAGTAGGATATGATATCTTCTCGAATTAGAAGAAGAACACTAACAACATATCGTTACTTCGAGTGAAGTTATCTCACAAGTATATCTACTCGAGTATTCAAAGAGGATTATGTCAAAAAGGAGTAGAATGGCAATAACAAATAAATTCAATGAATCGCCTCATTTCCTTAGTGGACATTCTCGTGGGAGGATAACCGAAAGGCTAAGAGCAAGGAATGAAGTCAATACAATATTTGATTGCCCGATTGGGTGCCATACTCGAAGCGGACTCACAAAAAACAATAGAGTCACAATGATAGGAATTCGAGATATATCATCAACATCTCTAAACTCAAGAGCAAATATAGATATTTCAGAATCATCATTAACATTCCGAAGAGAAAGAAACAACAAATCAACCAAAATTAGGATACCTAAATATAGGATCCTTCGGATCATAGAATGCGACTAGAAAATACCCAAGCTAACCCATCTCAAATCATTCCAAAATCTAGATAGAAAAAGCATGCTAATTCGCATGAAAAGATAAGCTACAAGGAAAATTCCTAAAGTCCTCAATCATCGTACAAAATATTGCGAATCCCCTCAATAGTATTCGCAATCCTCAAAGAAATCACAAGATAAGAACATCAAAAATCATCAACAAATTTCTTCGATATGGATAGGTGTCAAGCACTCGTATTGAAGAGGACTCGAATAAAATAATCACGATTAGGATCACTCCTAAGATAAGATGTCATCAATTAAATTTAAGAATATTACGGAATAAAATATATTCCTAGACATATCCCAAATTATCTATTCCAAAAGAAAGGATAAGGTAAAGGACGCGATGATTAAGGTATTGGTAATATTTATACTATACTTGGATATACCGTAATATATGCATATGTTCCGTGTTTATCCTATTTTGTTCTGAATTCAGCTCTGATACCAAGCTGTGACGCCCCACCCTGAGACCCACATTAACAAAGAGAATTACTAGGTAATACTGTCTGCTAATGCGGAGAATAGGGCTAGTTAGGATCGACCATCTATAGCATTATCTTAAATAACTATTGAATACGTCGACAATAGCTATCTATATTCTTTTACTCAAGTGGATCGACATATCCAATAACTACTTAATACAAAACTATAGGTGGCCAATGGATCTATCAGAACAAAATACAATAACAAAATGCATATCATATCACAGAACAGTAATCGTCATATATATATAAATACATATACACTGATACATCCCAGTACAATACAAAACGATATACAAAAGTGGTTCAGAGACCACACTATCTACATCGAATCAAAATACACATCAGAGCAAAGCGGAAAGAAATGTATACTACACAAAAATTCTAGGCTGATATCCAAGCAAATGCATCAAAGCTATGTCTTGAAACTGATATTTAACCTGAAACAACTCGGTCTGACCCAAGTATAAAATACACGGGTCGGCCTAGCTAAAACAATCAGTTAGCAAGGATAGTCGATAATATGACGCATAAGATACAAGGTGATAATTCTTCTCAAATGAGAAGAGGCAATAGAATGAACACATACTCATGACTTAAGTGAAACAATGTCAATTTAGTATACAAAGGCCTCAAAAGAGGTAAACTCAACAATAATACTCAAATAATATAAACATTCGCCTCATACCATCGGGCGACATCCGAAAATGTATGCATGGTTTCCATGAACCAAATCTCTTCAAAAGGAGAAATATCACTACAAACTCTCGCCGAAATGGAAAACATAAAATATTTTCATTTAGGATGATTCAAAACTCAAATATAGAAGAATCACCAAATTCAATTACACCTCACCTCCTCGGTATAAATGTATATAAATCTAAATCTCAACTCGCCAAAATGGCAAAACCCATAATATCCTATAAAATCATGAAATCGTCCAAAATCATAACTCAAGGAACTCGATAAGAGTTCAAAACATCATAAATGAAATCAACATATACATAACATCTCATATAGCACTAGACTATCGATGTAATAAAACATCTTAAAATGGTGAAATCACAATAAAACAGAAAACTCTGAAAACCCGGATTGGCCAAACCTTTGATTGCAATGCCGAAGCAATGCTTCACGTGCTAAAATCAAACGGCCGAAGCCTCAGACAAGGTCGCTAACACCTCTCAAAGCAGTTCATCCTCATGACAAGGTCGCTGACACCTTTCCAAGCCGTTTTGTCAATCCTAACAAGGTCTCTAACACTGAATTTTCAACTCACAAACTGGCTTGAATAAGTATGATGCTTCTTTTATGATTGGTTTTTATATTTCCTTGAATGATCCTTGGGATGTTCCAATGAGATGAGGTACATCCATATGCGTTTTATTCTATGTATGAAGGATATGTACCTTTGATGTATTGTTATATTAATGACCACTTCTAAGAAGATAGTTGAATCATTTGAAGTCGTTATCCATATTTTTTTATACTCTGATGATATAAGGCGAAAGCGATGTTTATGGAGTCTTATCTTTAAAAATTTGCTCATCGATGTTCCATATGCTTAAGTGTCAGTTATGCCACTTAAGTATGACTTTATCATCATTATCACTTCTACTTGTCAAGAGGAGATGAGTCCTTTCTTAAGATGTTGAAATGTGATATACGTACTGTTTTGTGTTTATTCTACTTTGTTCTGACCATAGCTCTGATACCAAGCTGTGACGCCCTACCCTGAGATCCATATTAACAAAGAGAATTACAGGGTAATTCTGTCTGCTAATGTGGAGAATAGGGCTAGTTTGGAGCGACCATCTATAGCATTGTCTTAAATAACTATTGAATACGTCGACAATTGCTATCAATTTTTCTACTCAAGTGGATCGACATATCCAATAAATACTTAATACAAAACTATAGGTGGCCAATGGATCTATCAGAACAAAATACAACAACAAAATGCATATCATATCACAGAACAGTAATCGTCATATATATAAATACATATACACTGATACATCCCAGTACAATAAAAAACGATATACAAAAGTGGTTCAGAGACCACACTATCTACATCGAATCAAAATACACATCAGAGCCAAGCGGAAAGAAATGTATACTACACAAAAATGCTAGGTTGATATCCAAGTAGATGCATCAAAGCTATGTCCTAAAACTGATATCTAACCTGAAACAACTCGGTCTGACCCGAGTATAAAATACACGGGTCAGTCTAGCTAAAACAATCAGTTAATAAGGATAGACGATAATATGAAGCATAAGATACAAGGTGACAATCCTTATCAAATGAGAAGAGGCAATAGAAAGAATAAATACTCATAACTTAAGTGAAACAATGTCACTTAAGTATACAAAGGTCTCAAAAGAGGTAAACTCAACAATAATACTCAAATAATATAAACATTCGCCTCATATCATTGACGAAATCCCAAAATGTATACATGGTTTCCATGAACCAAATCTCTTTAAAAGAAGAAACATCAATACAAACTCTCACAAAAATGGCAAAAAAAAAAAATCTCATATAGGATGATTCAAAACTCAAATATAGAAGAATCTTCAAGTTCAATTATACCTCTTCTCCTTGGTATAAATTTATATAAATCTAAATCTCAACTCACCAAACTAGCAAAACCCAGAATATCCTATAAAATCATGAAATCATTCAAACTCATAACTCGAGGAACTCGATAAGAGTTCAAAACATCATAAATGAAATCACCATATACACAAATTCTCATATAGCACTAAGCTATTGTTGTAATAAAATATCTTAAAATGGTGAAATCACAATATAACAGAAAACTCAGAAAACTCGGATTGGCCAAATCCCCGATTGCAATGCCGAAGCAATGCTTCACGTGCTAAACTCAAACGGTCGAAGCCTCAGACAAGGTCGATAACACCTCTCAAAGCAGTTTGTACTCATGACAAAGCCGCTGACACCTTTCCGAGCCGTTTGTCAGTCCCAATAAGGTCGCTAACACCTCCCAAAGCAGTTTGTCCTCATGACAAGGTCGCTGACACCTCTCAAAGAAATTCTATTAGGTAAACATCGCTAATGTGTCACAAACTCATGGATAAGAACCCGAAAAGTGTAACGTGTGTCCCATACCACACGTTCGCACTTAGCAGTTTACTAACCGCTAGTCGATGCCACACTAAAACAACATACAACTTAGAAAATCATATCTCGCCTCATCTCATTGGCGAGTGATAAAGAGACATCACACTCGTCTCGTCTCATCGACAAGTATTAGATGGCATCGTAATTCATCTCATCGAAAAGTGAAAACATCGTGATGGTTCCTCATAAACCATAAATCTCATAATAGAAATCTCAAACCATAAAACTCCAAATATTGGCCTTCCTAAATAATTCCTGAATATAGGAATTATAATCTCAAATACCCGCCATAAATTGGCTAAGTAACTTAGAAATCATAACCCGGATAGTTTCGATCGTACAAGTCCAGAATTAACGGAAATAGTAAACACACATGTCCTATACCACGTGTTTTACCAAATCATTTAATTCTCTTTCTCATACGTTCGAATGGTGAAAAATTGTGTGTTTTATATTTAAAATAGTTTACTAGAGAAAACAAGCTTTTAAAACTTTTTCCCGAAAAGATTAATAAATCCACTATTTGAGATTCCTTTATTATAGGAAATAAATAGATTTTATATTAGAAAAATAATTTTAAAATACTATATAATAATAATTTAAATTTTCCATTTATTTCAAAAAATCACTTCAAAATTGTTTAGTGAAAATCATGCTCGAAAACAATTAAAAACAAGAAGATAACTCAAGACCGATAACTTGAATCAATACGAATTCAATTCAAATTTAACCCAAAATCAATTTAAATTTTATTTAAATTTGGGTTTCAAATTCTTCAAATACAGCTAGCCTATTGATAGGCATCATAGCTCTCAAAATATCTCAAAACAACATTAAAATCGAATAAAAATAGGAGCAAAATAAGCTAATACAATTCTAAGTTCAATGAATGTTTGTTGTTGTCATCTTGCTCTCCGGACAGCAACATACAACCATAATTTCGACCAAGAAAACTTTAAAATTATAGAAAACACAAAGAATGAAACTTATAGCATATGATCTAAGCTTTTTGGAACATCCAAAATTATCAAATTCGGTTAAGAAACGAAGAAGTTATAGCTAATTTTGTTTTAGCTTCAAACACAGAGCAAATATATATTTTGCTCTCGGAATAGCTGATAGAAAATTCAATTTTTACATAGCTAACTTCAAAATTACAGAAAACTCAATACATGAAAGTTGTAGATAAATGATTTAGATTTTAAACAAAAAAAGCTCATTTAATTTGGACATATGATTCAAAAGTTACGATTGAAATAATTTCTTAGATTTGAGTTTGTTAACTCTGTCATTGAGTCAACAGGCTAGCGACAAAAAACAAGTTTTTGAACATTTAAACTTCAAAATTATGCAGAACTCAAACCTTGTGTTTTTAAAATCAAATTGAAGCTAAATCTATAGTTTTACAGGTTGTAGAAGCTTAAATTCAAGCCAAACTTCTTCCTTTCAGCGAATAATCCGGGTTGTTGTTTCGACATAGCAAGGTGAGTTGAAAACTCACAATCTCTAGCATAGATTGAGATTTCCAGGTTAGAAATCACAATTTTATTTTTATTGCATGTTCATTTGTAAACGGCTGTTAGTAAATTGGGTATAACTTTTTCATTTTAAATCAGAATTTGATTTTTTTTGAAGTTCAGGAAAGCATGAAGAGAATGTGATAACTTTCGTGCTAAATACTTTTGCAAATTTTAAGCACAGACGGTTGAAAAATCCAACACAAATTCGTTGTCCCGTCATTGTAAAATTGTGACTTTCTGTGCTACGTGTTGTTGGTAATTTGATCATAACTTTTTCGTTTGATGTCCGAATATGATGATTCTTGAAGTCCTGGAAATCCTGGACCATGTTCTAAAACTTTCATGTTATATGTTTTGGAAAATTCTATGATTTAAAGGATCAAAATTGGGTTTGAAACTGATACATGCTTTGTTGTGTAAATTTTATAAATTGAAATCTGTAATAAAATTGATCATAACTTTTGATTGGTAAGTCGTAATTGAGTGAGCTTTTTTTCAGTTGAAAGGAGTATTTATAAGGAACAACTTTTATGTTTTCCATAACAACCCTATTTTTGGTGATTACCTGTAAATATTAAATTATAACGATAGTTATAATTCAATATTTTGAATTAAAATTAAATTGGATATTAATTTTTTTTATTTGGAATAAACAATGGATTTTGGAAATAAAATATGTAAATAAAGTTTTGAAAACTTTATCTTGGGTGTTTGTGAGAATAATGAGTAAAATATGATTTGATTTAGTAAATGCAATAATTCTTGTATTTATTGCCAATTGCCACTTTTAGTAATATTTAAAGGAAGTATTTGATTTTAAAATGTGTTTATTTTAAATAAAAAGGTGAAATTTGATTTAAAAATAAGTTTTGATCATAAAATTGATGGAGAATGGTTTGTTGTATTTTATCACAAGGAAATTATTTTTGTGCAGTTTTTGGAACAAAAAAAATAATAGTGTTATATGTAAATATTTGTGTTAAGTTGGGTATTTAATTAAAATAAGAGTTATTAATAATGAAAATAATTTTTAGAGCTAAATTATCTTTTATTTTGTTGAAAAAATATTTGTTAAAACATAAGAATGTAGTTGTGAGATTTTATTGTGTTGAAATCTTGTAAGAATAAATTGTTTTGATTTAAATAAAAAAAGCTTTAGTTTAATTGGTGAAATTAGTATCTTAGGAAAATTAATTGTTATTGGGTCTAAGCCCATTTTTATCTCTAACCTGAAGTAAAGAGGAAGCTTCTCTTCCTTAAACAGAGTACGTTCAGTAGAAACTTCACCTAACTAGAAACAATGAAGAAAATTAAGAAAACCCTTTCCCTCTTCAAACCCTAAGCCAAAATCTTCAAATTATTCAATTCCTTGGCTGAAGTTAATCAAATTAAAGACAATAAAATCAGGTCATCACTCTAAAATCGAAGATGTTTTCATCGATTTTTGATTTTGTGAATTTGAACCGGCTGTAACTTATGTTTTTTTATGCATGTCTGTAAACTATCAATTCTATGTTCTTAAAGCATATACAAGGCCAAAGCTCAAACTTACTTAAGATTTCGCCAAGTTTGATCTGCATTTTGTTAAGGTGAGTTGAAAACTCACATTTTCTAGCATATATTGAGATTTCAAGGTTAGAAATCTCAATTTTATTTTTATTGCATGTTTATTTGTAAACTACTGTCAGTAAATATGGCATAACTTTTCCATTCTAAATCAGAATTCGATTTTGTTTGAAGTTATGGAAACCATGAAGAGAGTGTGATAACTTTTATGTTAAACACTTTTGCAAATTCTAAGCATAGATAGTGGATAAACCTAATACAAACTCGTTGTCCTGTCACTGTAAAATTATCGATTTCTGTGCTTAATGTCGTTGATAATTTGAGCATATCTTTCTCATTTTTTTTTCCGAATTTAACAATTCTTAATGTTCCAGAAAGCTTAGATTGTCTTCCATAACTTTATTGTTTTGGGTTTTATTAAATTTTGGGGTTTGGATGGTCGAAAATTACTTCTAGTGACGCTGTCCCGAGACTAAAACGACAGCAGATGTGAACTTCAAATCTGAAAATTGTTTTAGTTGTAACTTTTTCGTTATTTAACGGATTTCGATAATTCTTAATGTTTTGGAAAGCTTACTTTAAATATGAAATTTTTTTTATTGAACGTATTTGCAAATTTTGAGCATAGTTTGATTGAAATTCTATCACAAACTTCCAGCTCCGTCACTTTAATAATTACATTATCTAAACTAAATATAGTTAGTAAATTAGGCGTATCTTTCATGTTTCTGGTCAGATTTAGATCATTATTGATGTTTTTGAAAGACTAGACTATTATCTAAAGCTTTATTGTTTTGAGTTTTGCAAAATTTTGAGGCTAAGATAGTCGAAACATTATTTATTTGCTGTTGCCCTGTGAATAAACGACAGCGACGGTGAATGTAAAATCTAAGAATTATATTGACCATATCTTTCACGTTCTAACCAGTTTCAATAATTTTAGATGTTTCTAAAAGCATAGACTTTGTGCTTAAAGTTTCATGTTTTGATTTTTCTGAAATTTCGAAGTTAGTTTGGTCAAAACTACGTTTGTTTGTTGCTGTCCCGAGAGCAAAACGACAACAATAACAATCATTGACCTGAGAATTGTATTAGCTTATTTTGCTCTCATTCTTGTTCGAATTTGATGTTGTTTTTAAGATGTTTGGAGAGCTATGATGACTATCAATAGGCTAGCTATATCTAGAGAATTTGTAGAATTTGAATTGATTTTTGGAATAAATTTGAATTGAATTCGCATTGAATTCAAATTATCAGGTCTTGTGTTATCTTTCTTGTTTTTCATTATTTTTTAGAACAGTTTCACTAAACCATTTTGAAATGTTTTTTTTGAAATAAATGGAAAATTCAAATTATATTATATAGTATTTTAAAATTATTTTTCTAATACAAAATCTATTTATTTCCTATAATAAAGGAATTTCAAATATTTGATTTATTAATCTTTTTGGGAAAAAATTTTAAAAGCTTGTTTTCTCTAGTAAACTATTTTAAATATAAAATACACACTTTTCTACTATTCAAACGTTTGAGAAAGAGAATTAAACGATTTCGTAAAACACGTGGTATGGGACATGTGCGTTTACTATTTCGGTTAATTCCGGACTTGTACGGTCGAAACTATCCGGGTTATGATTTATGAGTTATTTAGCCAATTTATGGTGGGTTTTTGAGATTAAAATTCCTATATTTAGGAATTATCTGGAAAGGCCAATATTTGGAGAGTTTTATACTTTGAGATTTCTACGTCGAGATTTATGGTTTATGTGGAACCATTACGATGTTTTCACTTGTCGATGAGATGAGACGAGTTACAATACCATTTAATACTTGTCGATGAGAAGAGACGAATATGGTGTCTCTTTATTCACTCGCTAATGAGACGAGGTGAGACATGATTTTCTAAGTTTCATGATGTTCCTAATTTGGCATCGACTAGCGGTTAGTAAATCGCCAAGTGCGAACGTGTGGTATGGGACACACGTTAACACTTTTTGAGTTCCTATCCATGGGTTTGTGACACATTCACGATGTTTACCTAACAGAATTGCTTTGAGAGGTGTTAGCGACCTTGTCATGAGGAGGAACTTCTTTGGGAGGTGTTAGTGACCTTGTTAGGGCTGACAAAACGGCTTGGAGATGTGTTAGCGACCTTGTCATGAGGATGAACTGCTTTGGGAGGTGTTAGCGACCTTGTTTAAGGCTTTGGCCGTCTGAGTTTAGCACATGCAGCATCGATTCGGCATTGCAATCGAGGATTTGGCCAATCTGGGTTTTCTATTTTATTGTGATTTCACCATTTTAATATGTTTTATTACGTCGATACCCAAGTGCTATATGAGATATTATATATGTGGTGATTTTATTTATGATGTCTTGAACTCTTATTTAGTTCCTTAAGTCATGAGTTAGGATGATTTCATGATTTTATAGGATATTCTGAGTTTTGCCATTTTGGCGAGTTGAAATTGAGATTTATATACATTTATACCAATGAGATGAGGTATAATTGAATTTGGAGATTCTTCTATATTTGAGTTTTGGATCATCCTATTCGAGAATGTTTTATGTTTGCCATTTTGGCGAGAGTTTGTATTGATATTTCTCCTTTTGAGGAGATATGGTTCATGGAAACCATGTAGACATTTTGGGATGTCGCCGATGATATGAGAATGTTTATATTATTTGAGTATTATTATTGAATTTACCTCTTTGGAGGTCTTTGTATACTTAAGTGACATTAGTTCACTTAAGTCATGGGTTGTATTCTTCTGTTGCCTTTTCTCATTCGAAAAGAATTATCATCTTGTGTCTTATGCTTCATATTATTGTCTATCCTTATTAACTGGTTGTTTTAGCTAGACTGACCCGTGTATTTTGTACTCGGGTCAGACCGAGTTGTTTCAGGTTAGCTATCAATTACGGGACTTAGCTTTAATGCATCTGCTTGGATATCAGCCTAGCACTTTTGTGTAGTTTATATTTCTTTCTGCTTGACTCTGATATGTATTTGATTAGATGTATATAGTGTGGTCTCTGTACCACTTTTGTGTATCAGTTTGTATCATACTGGGATGTATCTGTGTATATGTATTTATATATATGATGATTATTGTTCTGTGATGTGATATGTATTATGTTATTGTATTTTGTTCTAATAGATCCACTAGCCACCTATAATTTTGTATTAAGCATTTATTGGATATGTCGATTCACTTGAGTAGGAAAAAAATATATAGAGCATTTATCGACGTATGCATTAGATGTTTAAGACAAGATTATAGATGGTCGCTCCTAACCAGCCCTATTCTCTACATTAGCAGACAAAATTACCCAGTAATTCTCTTTGTTAATGTGGGTCTCGGGGTGGGGCATCACAGCTTGGTATCAGAGCTTGGTTCAGAACAAAATAGGATAAACACATAACATAAGCATATATTACGGTATGTCCAAGTATAGTACAAATATTACCAATAACTTAATCATCGTGTCCTTTACCTTATCGTGTCTTTTGGAATAGATAATTTGGGATATGTCTAGGAATATATTTTATTCCATAATATTCCCAAATTAAATTGATGACATCTTATCTTAGGAGTGATCCTAATCGTGATTGTTTTATTCGAGTCCTCTTCAATACAGGTGCTTGACACCAATCCATATCGGAGGAGTTTGTTGGCGATCTTTAATGTTCTTATCTTGTTATTTCTTTAAGGATACGAATCCTATTGAGGGGATTCATAATATTTTGTATGATGTTTGAGGATTTTGGGATTTTTCCTTTTAGCTTATCTTTTCATGCAAATTAGTACGTTTTTTCTATCTAGATTTTAGAATGATTTGAGATGGGGTAGCTTAGGTATTTTCTAGTCGCATTCCGTGATCCAAAGGATCCTATATTTAGGTATCCTAATTTTGCATGATTTGTTATTTCTTGCTCTTCGGAATGTTAATGATGATTCTGAAGAATCTGTATTCGCTCTTGAGTTTCGGGATGTTGATGATATATCTCAAATTCCTGTCATTATGACTCTATTGATTTTTGTGAGTCCGCTTCGAGTATGGCACCCAAGCGGGTAATCGAATATTGTATTGACTTCATTCCTAGCTCTTAGCCTTTCGATTATCCTCCCACGAGGATATCCACTAGGGAAATGAGGTGACTCATTGAATTTATTTGTTATTTCCATTCTTAATCCATTTTGAGATAATCCTCTTTGGATACTCAATTGTAGATATACTTGTGAGATTACTTCACTCGAAGTAATGATATGTTGTTAGTGTTCTTCTTCTATTCGAGAAGATATCATAACCTTACTCTTATATCTCGTCGATCTCCTTTTAATCGCTAAGTGGTGCTACGGTCATTCCTCGGCTTGACCTTACATCGATTTTTCATGAGTTACAAGTCGCGGAGGATAGCATTACTCTTACCTCATTCTGCACTCGTTATTAGTCTTGTGAGTGGTTCATTATACCGTTCGGAATAATGGACACACCAATCTATTCCATCAATCTTGAGGATCGAGTATTCTGGGAATACCTCGTGAGTTCTTCTTATGTTTTTGATTTTCAGAATAAGCAATAAGTCGTGTTTTCAAATTTTCAAAAAAAAAATCGAAGATATGTTTCTAAGAGAAGTTGGACTATGTTTTTGGAAAAAATAAATAATATTTTAAGTATTATGTATAAGGTATTTCTTTTAAAGAAAACAAATTTTTGTGTTGGGTTGTCTGTCTAGTGCTTTAAGAATTCTGGTCGATGTGTTTGGCCAACGTTATCGATAGGGATTTCCTAAACGCTGTGATGAGACAATCAGACACGGTAAATTGAGTTTCAATAAGTAAAGTTTGAAAATAATTGATATGGAGGAGTATTAATTTTATTTTAAATATTTAATGAAATCATTGAACCATAGTGAGTGTTGGAGGAGTGACGAGGCAGTTTTAATTATTCGATCAACTTTGCAGCCAATCGATGGTGCCATTCAATATAAATCAATGGTGAAATTTATGAAATTGAATATGGTAATTTGGATAAGTAGAATGAATAATTCTAATTAAGTGGATGTCTTAATTAAAAGAAAATATCATTTGATGCTTTGATTAATAAAATGATGTATTTAAGGTAAAAGAATACTTTGGTTAAAAATTAAAATATTAATTGAATATTTTAGTGCAAGTAATTAATGATGACTAAAAAATTATTTTGATGAATAATTAATAATCAAAGCTTGATAATGGAAGAAATTAGTTATCTCTTCAAAAATGAGCTTTCATAATTAATTGTTTTTAAAGCTAGATTTAGGAAAGTAATGAAAATATTTCCACTTAATAAAATGTTTTATGATGATTACATAAGGTTAATCATAATTTTATGTGTCTTTGCTTTTTAGGGAATAGGAGAATTGTTTAGTAAATGATTTCGCTAAAACTAGTTTGGATTTGTAGTTTGAAATTAATATGGTTTGGTAGAATTTCAAATTTCAAATTGATTTTAAAAGCTGAAATTTCATTTAGAAAAGTGTTGTACTAAAACAACGATAACTAGAGATTTATATTCCAAATGAGCTCAGTCTTTTTGTAGATGAAAGAGATTTCAGTAAGCTATAAAATTCTCTTTACCACTTTTAAATATTTTGCTATTTACTGAGTCTAAAATGGGTTTGAATCGGAATAGGCAATTCTACCCTATTACAAAATTCTCTAAGATTAAGCTGAAAATAAATTTAACATAACTTTCAAACCGTAAATCCGATTTTGATGATCTTTATGCAAGAACCCAGTATTTTCAACCATTCGCATCCGCACATGTCAGACTTGAATTGCTCAAAATACCGCTTTGTAAATAAAATTTGGCAAATGTCAAAATATACAGTAAATAAAATCACAGATCACAAACACAGAGTAATAATAGTGCAACGGAAGTAAAGTAAATAGTAGTTCATGAAGCTACTATGTAATATATCAGAGTTACATGCGATACAATAGAAGAAATAAAGTAGAAAAACGGTCTCAAGATAATAACCAAGTACAAAATGAATACAACACTGGGATCAACAGGATAACTGGAAGTGAAACAGATAAAACTGGACAAGCAGATAATCTACAGCGATTCCAATCTCCAGAATGTGGAAGTCCAAATCTGTCAATAACTCAGGCTGACCCGAGCGTAAATGAAAATACAAACACTCGAATCAGGACATACATACTTATACAATATAAACCAACTTAAGTGAACTGTAGTAAAAGTGCAAGTAACTTAAAGGATGCTTGGGACCGCCCATCCTCTAAGGATCCATTAAACTATTTACTATGCAGTAATATTGCGCTATTATAATAATGTCATTAGTAAAATAAACTTACTTTAAAATAGCGTTAAGGAGTGACCCAATATTCCCCTTAACACAGATAATGCCAATAGTCTATACAGTACCTGCATATCCCCTAATCGAGAGACTATGAGAAGATACTGCATATGTACGACACAAATAGAAACTCGTAGTAAAGGTTCGATATGGTAGGTGACACGGCACACAAGGCAATGCCAGGGTAGATATATCAATTACGACACTCAGGCTGGTGGTAAAGCAGCAGCCACATACGCCCACCTCGGAACACATTCCCAAAAATCAAAGGGGCGCTCAAACAATCAAAAAAGCAATAGAATGGTATCGAAGAAATGCGTCCGACCAGAGGAGCTACCCCTTTTTGCCCGAGACCGCTCCTGTTTCTGCCACCTTATGCCAACTCACAAGAGTTGGGTCCACGTAATATACCTCAAGAACGTCACCACCATCCTACTTTATTCTGGAATCTCCATCGCGTACAAGCATGTCAAAGTGGTTTTCGATATCGACAGTGAGTATGCCCATATCCGATCCCGGTCTCTTTGCCAACCAATCGTTATTATAACCCGTGGTTATAACTTTAAAATAATATTTTATACTTCAAATTAAAATATCTTTTCAAATCCAAATCTTTATCAAAATAAAGACTAAATCATTTCCAAACCATTTCAATATACCAACATACCATATCTTTCAAATACAAATATTTATCAAAACAAATATCATGTCATTTCCAACCATTTCAATGTATTAAATTATCATATCCTTTCAAAACTTCATTTCAAATCATTTTAATACATTGAAATATCATATCGTTCCAAACTTCATTTGCAAATCATTTTAATATCAAAATATCATATCTTTCAAAACTTTATTTTTAAATCATTTTAATATCAAAATATCATATGTTTCAAAACTTCATTTCAAATCATTTTTATATCAAAATATCATATCTTTCAAAACTTCATTTTCAAATCATCATATAAGTTCAAATCCAAATATTCAACTTTAAATATGTTCTAAATTCAAGATAAAATTCATTTATTATCCTTTCAAATCACCTTTAAATAGTTTATATTCCAATTAAATTAACTCATTCAAACCATTTAAAAGTGGAGTTATTATACTTTCAAATTAAGTATCAATTTCCAAAAATAATAAACTTCAATTTAAACAATTTAAACATTATAAAAATTATATTTTAACATTCAAACATGTTTATTAGCGTACCTTTAACATATGATTTTTATAAAGTTACCTTTACAAAAAAATCCAATTTTTTCAATAATTTCACATAACAAATTCAAGTGTATAATTTCCTTTTCTTCACTTTTCAACAAATAAACTTAACACTTAAACTTTATATTACCATTTCTCAAATTTAAATAAATTTTCAATTTATTTAATTAACTTAAATCTTTAATTAAAAACTAAATTTCAAATTTCCAAGTCAAGTTATATTTTAAAATTTTACCTTTAAGCATTCATTTATTTAACCATTTTAATTCATAGAAAAACCAATAATACTTTATTAAATCATTTAAATTCAAATATAAATCAAATTATCATATTTACCATTTTCGAAATAAGAATAAATTTCCATTTTATTTATATAACTTAAATATCATTTTTAACCAAAACTCTAAATTTCCAAACTTAAGTTATATTTCAATAATTCAATCTAATCGTTTATTTATTTAACATTTCCACTTATAGAAAAATCATAAATCCTTTATTTAAAACACTTTAAAATCTGTTTAAATAAAATTATCATAAATTTACATTTAAATCACTTAAAAGTTTTATTTATATAACTTAAATGTCATTTTAAAAGCCAAAGCACAAATTTCTAGATTTAAGTTATATTTCAAAAATTCAGTTTAATCATTTAATTACATTTTTAACTCAGAGAGAAAAATTATAATTTCTTTATTTTAAAACATTTCAAAACTATTTAAATCAAATTTCATAAATTTATATTTTAATATACTAAAAAAAATATCCAAAACACTTTATACAATAACCACGGGATTGTATATAGTTTTCTAACCTAGGTCAAGTGATACATATATATATATATATATATATATATATATATATATATATATCATTTCAATCCGCAGTTTAAAAAGAAAAATCCGGGTTCTATCATTTCTAACCCACAATCCCAAATTAAAAAAAAAACTGTACATGCATATCATTTCAGCCCATAATGATTTTTCCTTATTCTAAAGTCCGTTCGGGTATGTATCACTTCAACCCATAATAAACCTAATCTACACGAACTTGCAGTGTGATAAATAGATATAAACGAACAGTTAACAACATATATAAAAAACATATGATATTACATGAAATTTAACAGGTTGAACATCATATATAAATAATCACATGGCAGTTATAATATCATTTTTTTTTTACACATTCAGTTGTTGTTGTTTCACAACTGCATAATTATAAATGTCATGTGAGATTTACTCACCTTTATAGCTGGAGATTGCAATACAAATGACACAACAGAATCAAAAGCACAATGATAAGGCTATGGATTTGAGTGGAGAGTGAGATCCAAGCTATAGATCTTGTGTCACAACCCAAAAAAAATCAAAATAAATTCATAAATTTCAACACAACAGTGAAATGAAATAACTTTGGAATGAAAACAAATATGAATGCAACGACTTTTGCCTTGCTTCCCACAACTCTTTGCTTATCCTAGGGGTGATATGGAACATCCATAACATGGTTTTGGTTCAGGTTTGGACCTAAAAGTCATGGCTACAAGGAATAGGAAGTGATGGAGGAGTTATAATACAAGAAGGTAAGGAGGCAAGGCTTTAATGTGGATTTTGGTGAACTTTTTGGGCTCGGCCATGGGTAGTTGGCTCGGCCAAGTGGTGCTACAGGTCTGGACAGAGGAGTTGGTGATGTGTAGTGGTGTTATCAAGGTAGTTGTGGCGGCTAGAGGTGGTGGCCAAGGTGATGGGTGAAGGTATGTTGCAACTAGTGGTGGCCATGCATGTTTAAAGGCATTTAGCAATTGTTTTGTGGAGTTTCATCATATGATGATGCCCAGCCTGATCAAATCAGAGGTGTAGATGGTTGATGGTGAAGAGGTGGAGGTGGTGGAGGTGATGGCCAAGGCTAGCCAGTGGTGGCCGAGCAAACAAGT
This sequence comes from Allium cepa, assembly GCA_030765085.1. Taxonomy (NCBI): domain Eukaryota; kingdom Viridiplantae; phylum Streptophyta; class Magnoliopsida; order Asparagales; family Amaryllidaceae; genus Allium; species Allium cepa. The sequence goes on along the minus strand of CM060932.1, from coordinate 602,656,974 downwards.
TAGAGAAATCATGGCAAAACATAAGAAAACAATGAAAAAAGAAGAGAAAAAGAAGAGGAAAAGAGGAGCCATTACCCAAACCTTTCTTGCCATGAAAAAATAAGTGGAGAGGAAATGTTTCACGTGAAATGAATTGATAAACTCACGGCTAAGCATAAGGTAGTGTACGGCCAAGCAAAGCAAGTGAAAAGACAAGAAAATGAAAGGACTAGCAAATGAAAGGTCTTAAGTTAAAAGCTTTTTTAAACTCTTCACATTTCCTTTTCTTTAATTCAAATAAAATAAATAAAATTTCAGTAAGTTAATTTTAAAACTGAAACAAAGTAAAAATTAAATAAAAATAAATAATTAAATTTAAAGAAAATAGAAAAAGAATAAAAGAAATTGCTTAAAAATTCGAACAGGGTTCAAAATTTACAATTAAAACATCATTAGCTTTATAAAAATATATAATTCATTATACAAATATTATAAAGCAAAATTTTGAAATAAAATAATTTATTTATCATATTCAAAGTGAAATAAATAATTTAATTTTGATAAAATAGAAAAAAACTAAAAAATTATTTAAAATTTGGAAACAGGACATGAAAATTTACAAATAAAATATCCTAGCCTTATAAAATTTCTATATCACTTTAAAAAAAATAAGAAGTCAAATAAATAAATAAAAGAGGAACAAAATGAAGTGGGAATGAGAAGAAAATAAGTTCTTAAGAAAATAGAAATAAATAAGGAATTTCTTTAATAAATTAAAACTAGAAATTAAAAATTATAAATAGAATACAACTGACATTAGAAAATGTCAATTACACTTTTAAAATGTTTGAAAACCAAAATAAATACATAACATGTTATTTTACCCATATAAATATAAGTTAGAACATTACATGACCAAATAAAGCATTGTTTATATAATTTAAAATAAACAAATTTGTTAAATACAGCAAATTACCCTCAATAGTAAAAAAGGCATAACTTTCACATTATAAATCAGATTTCAACGAAACAAAAAAGCAGTGTTCTTAAAATTTTATTTACTTTCATAATAAAAGAAAAAAAAACAATTTTTAAAACTTTCAAATTTTTAAATTTATAAGTCAAAGTTGACCATGTTGACCAAAATACAATTTTTTTGTAAAATATTCTTTTTAATCATATTTGTAATTCTAGTTCACATCAAAATCAAAGTTTATATTTAAAGTAACAAAATTTAATCATTCCAAATAAATAAAATAAGTTTTTAAATCAAAATTTAATTAAAATAATTAAAATATACAATTAAAATAATCACAAAATACATGGTTGTTACACTCTCCCCCACTCAAAACTTTTCATCCCCGACAAGGAATGAGGTACGGGAAAGCATAGAAAAAAGATAGAGTGAAATAAGATTAGGACAAGATGATAAGAAGATTGAGATTATACCTGATAATTGTTGTTATAGGTAAGTTTAACAAGGTGGAGATGATCTTTCCAAGATCCTCCAAAATCAAGAACACGACCACGAAAAAGGTGATTCAAAATGAGTACCAAAGATTATTAAAGATTATAAAAAGATTTCTAAATAGAAAGATTATAGACGGTCTGTAGCAAGATAAGGATAATAAGGACAACCAAAAGATAGTGTGAAAAACAAAATAAGGAAATAAATTTGAAACAATGGAAATTTCAAATCAAATAGAAAATAAATTTTTTTACACAAGTTAAATAAATCTTAACTATCTCAAATTTCATTATCTTATCATCCAATCGTCTTGTATTAAAATTTTTTAAAACCATGGGTTTTGAAAAATAATCATTTATTATACTCATAATGTACTTAATAAATTTAATTCTTCTTTATTCCTAATTAAAATTAAATTTATTCCTCTCAATATTTATCACTTATGTTAAATATACTTACACTTATTATAACTGCTTTATTTTATTCTTAATTCTTTTAACATCATTTTATTGTAAGTTATTCAATTACCCTTTATTATATTTACCTCTATTAATTGTTTTATAACTAGAATTTAAGTGTATAACATTTATTATAACCACTCAAATTTTTATTTATAAAATCTTTCTATATTGTATATTATCCAATTACATTGTTAACTTCTGTATAATTTGGGTAAGTTATATTTGGATGCAATTGTATTATACAAATGAAACTTTCTGATTCCCTCATCTCAAGTTTGAACTATTTATCTAAAATTTTGATTTTCTTTTTATAATTAAAATGATTCTTTAAAATAAAATTTAATAATTAAATTTTCGATTTCTTCAAACGATTTAAAGATAAATAAATGTATGCATATAATTTATCAAATCAAATTTATATCATACATCTATATATATTATAAATCAAGTCATATTTTAGAAATTAAAATCAATTTGATTTCCCAAAACAAAGCTGTAGCAAGACTACAGAGCGGTCTCTTCACTTCGAAACTCGAAAATGAATGTCGATGATGCCGCGGTCATCACCGAAGTTGTTTTCCAGTGACAAAGAGAAGAGCACTAATTTTAAGCTTTAAAATTCCTTGGAAACAAATTTCTATTAGAAAATACTTTAAAACTTAAACATGAGGTTTGAAACCATTGAAAATTAAATTCTCAAATTGCTTGTTTTAAATTCATTTCAGTTCCCAAATCAATTTAAAAACAACTAGTTATAAATTCATTTATATAACAGTAAATGATAAATCAAGTATTATCATTTCAAACAATCAATTTAAATCAATTTATTAAGTTCCATAAATTTACTTATATATCAAGATTTATTTCACTAACCAAATTTTAAAATAATACCGTGTCAGTTTGTTCTGTCAAAGTGTTTTAGAAATTCTATCGATAGCCTTGATCAGATGAATCGATCAAAGACCCAAATCAACATCAATAACACAAACAACACAATATATAAAAAAAACATAGATATACAAGTACAATTCAAAATGTTTGGAAGAATAGATTGGAAACAAAAGACAAGATGATTAGGGAGATGGGTAAGCTTAAGTAAATCGCGGGCAACCTTAACCGGGTCAACCGTGACTTAAAGAATAGGATCAATGTGGATTTTTTTCTGGGATAAATCTACATTCGATCTCAAGAGATAGAGTTTGGAATAAAAAAAGATATTAGCATCTAAACCAAGGATAGATATAAATCTCTGGTGAATCGATGCTAATTGTAAAGGAGTTTTCCCCCTTTTACAATTCAATTTGAAATTGGCAAGACCGCCGACTCACTAAGAAGATCATTCGAAGCAGAGTTATGGGATACTCCAGAATCAAAAGAAGATGAATAGTGAGGCACACGAACGGATTTTGGAACCGCAGGGAACGTTCCAAAATTCAAAGGAATCAAGTCAAAAAGGAAGAGATACGAACTCGAATGAAAGTGATTCTGTAAATACATTCACTCCATATGCTGAGTTTTGCCTAGAGCTACCAAAGCTCTGATACCAAATGTAACAACCCAGTATTTTCAACCATTCGCATCCGCACATGTTGGACTTGAATTGCTCAAAATACCGTGTTGTAAATAAAATTTGGCAAATGTCAGAATATACAGTAAATAAAATCACAGACACAGAGTAATAATAGTGCAGTGGAAGTTAAGGAAACAGTAGTTCATGAAGCTACTATGTAATATATCGGAGTTACATAAGATACAACAGAAGAAATAAAGTACAAAAGAGGTCTCAAGATAATAACCAAGTACAAAATGAATACAACACTGGGATCAACATGATAACTGGAAGTGAAACAGATAAAACTGGGCAAGCAGATAATCTCCAACAATTCCAATCTCAAAAATGTGAAAATCCGAATCTGTGAATACTCACGCTGACCCGAACGTAAATAAAAATACAAATACTCAAGTCAGGACATACATACTTATACAATGTAAACCAACTCAAGTGAACTGTAGTAAAAGTGCAAGTAACTTAAAGGATGCTTGGGACCACCCATCCTCTAAGGATCATATTGCGCTATTATAATAACGTCTATCAGTAAAATAAACTTACTTTAAAATAGCGTTAAGGAGTGAGACCCAATATTCGCCTTAACACAAATAATGCCAATGGTCTATACAGTACCTGCATATCTCATGATCGGGAGACTATGAGAAGATACTGCATAGGCACAACACAAATAGAAACTCGTAGTAAAGGTTCGATATGGTAGGTGACACGGCACATAAGGCAATGCCAGGGTAGATATACCAATTACGACACTCGGGCTGGTGGTAACGCAGCAGCCACATACGCCCACCTCGTAACACATTTCCAAAAATCGAAGGGGCGCCCAAACAATCAAAAAAGCAATAGAATGGTACCGAAGAAATGCGTCCGACCAGAGGAGCTACCCCTTTTGGCCTGAGACCGCTCCTATTTCTGCCACCTTATGCCAACTCACGGGAGTTGGGTCCACGTAACATACCTCAAGAACATCGCCACCATCCTACTTCATTCTGGAATCTCCACTGCATACACGGTTGTCAAAGTGGTTTTTGGTATCGACAGAGAGTATGTCCATATCCAATCCCAGTCTCTTTGCCAACCAATCGTTATTATAACCCGTGGTTACAACTTTAAAATTATATTTTATACTTCAAAACAAAATATCATTTCAAATCCAAATCTTTATCAAAATAAAGATTAAATCATTTCCAAACCATTTCAATATACCAACATACCATATCTTTCAAATACAAATATTTATCAAAATAAATATTAAGTCATTGTCAACCATTTCAATATATTAAATTATCATATCCTTTCAAAACTTCCTTTAAAATCATTTTAATACATTGGAATATCATATCGCTCAGAACTTCATTTTCAAATCATTTTAATATCAAAATATCATATCTCTCAAAACTTTGTTTTCAAATCATTTTAATATCAAAATATCATATATCTTTCAAAACTTCATTTCAAATCATTTTAATATCAAATATCATATCTTTCAAAACTTCATTTTCAAATCATCATATAAGTTCAAATCCAAATATTCAACTTTAAATATCTTCTAAATTCAAGATAACATTCATTTATTATCCTTTCAAATCACCTTTAACTAGTTTATATTCCAATTAAATTAACTCATTTAAACCATTTAAAAGTGGAGTTACTATACTTTCAAATTAAGTATTCAATTTTCAAAAATAATAAACTTCAATTTAAACCATTTAAAGATTATAAAAATTATATTTTAACATTCAAACATGTTTATTAACATACCTTTAACATTTTATTTTTATAAAGTAACCTTTACAGAAAAATCTAATTTTTTCAATAATTTCACTTAACAAATTCAAGTGTATAATTTCCTTTTCCTCACTTTTCAACAAATAAACTTAACACTTAAACTTTATATTACCATTTCACAAATTTAAATAAAATTTCAATTTATTTAATTAACTTAAATATTTAATTAAAACCCAAATTTCACATTTCCAAGTCTAGTTATATTCTAAAATTTTACCTTTAAGCATTCATTTGTTTGACCATTTTAATTCATAGAAAAATCAATAACGCTTTATTAAATCATTTAAATTCAAATTTAAATCAAATTATCATATTTACCATTTTCCAATTAAGTATAAATTTCCATTTTATTTATATAACTTAAATATCATTTTTAACCAAAACTACAAATTTCCAAACTTAAGTTATATTTCAATAATTCAACCTAACCATTTATTTATTTAACATTTCCACTTATAGAAAAATCATAAATCCTTTATTTAAAACACTTTAAAATCTATTTAAATCAAATTATCATAAATTTACATTTAAATCAAAGTTTTATTTATATAACTTAAATGTCATTTTAAAAGCCAAAGTACAAATTTCCAGATTTAAGTTATGTTTCAAAATTTTAGTTTAATCATTTAATTACACTTTTAACTTAGAGAGAAAAACCATAATTTATTTATTTTAAAACATTTCAAAATCTATTTAAATCAAATTTCAAAAATTTATATTTTAATATACTAAAAAAATATCCAAAACAATTTATACAGTAACCGCGGGCTTGTACATAGTTTCTAACTTAGGTCAAGTGATATAGATATATATCATTTCAATCCGTAGTTTAAAAAGAAAAATTCGGGTTCTTTCATTTCATACCCGCAATCCCAAGTTAAAACAAAATAAATTAAAACCGTTCAAGCCTATCATTTTAGCCCATAACGATTTTTCCCTATTCTAAAGTCCGTTCGGGTATGTATCATTTCAACCCATAGTGAACCTAATCTACAGGGAACTTGCAGTGTGATAAACAGATATAAATGAACAGTTAACAACATATATAAAAAACATATGATATGACATGAAATTTAACAGGTTGAACATCATATATAAATAATCACATGGCAGTTATAACATCATATTTTTTTCTACACATTCAGTTGTTGTTGTTTCACAACTACGTAAGTATAAATGTCATGTGAGCTTTACTCACCTTTGTAGCTGAGATAGCAGTACAAATGACACAAAAGAATCGAAAGCACAATGACAAGGCTATGGATTTGAGTGGAGAACGAGATCCAAGCTATAGATCTTGTGTTACAACCCAAAACAAAACAAAATAAATTCATAAATTTCAACCCAACATTGAAATGAAATAACTTTGGAATGAAAACTAATATGAATGCAACGACTTTTGCCTTGCTTTCCACAACTCTTTGCCCAGCCTAGGGGTGATATGGCTCAACCATAACATGGTTTTGGTTTAGGTTTGGACCTAAAAGTCATGGCTACAAGGAATAAGAAGTGGTGGAGGAGTTATAATACAAGAAGGTAAGGAGGCAAGGCTTTAAAGTGGAGTTTGGTGAACTTTTAGGGCTCGACCATGGGTAGTTTGGCTCGGCCAAGTGGTGCTACAGGTCTGAACATAGGAGATGGTGATGTGTAGTGGTGGTAGCAAGGCGGCGGCGGCGGCTAGAGGTGGTGGCCAAGGTGATGGGTGAAGGTATGTTGCAACTAGTGGTGGCTATGCATGTTTAAAGGCATTTAACAATTGTTTTGTGGAGTTTCATCATATGGTGGTGCACGGCCTGGTCAAATCAGAAGTGTAGATGGTTGATGGTGAAGAGGAGGTGGTGGAGGTGATGGCCAAGGCTAGCTAGTGGTGGTCGAGCAAACAAGCTAGAGAAATCATGGCAAAACATAAGAAAACAATGGAAAAAGAAGAGGAAAAGAAGAGGAAAAGAGGAGCCATTACCCAAACCTTTCTAGCCGTGAAAAATGAAGTAGGGAGGAAATGTTTCACGTGAAATGAATTGAGAAACTCACGGCTAAGCATAAGGTAGTGTACGGCCAAGCAAAGCAAGTGAAAAGACAAGAAAATGAAAGGACTAGCAAATGAAAGGTCTTAAGTTAAAAGCTTTTTTTAACTCTTCACATTTCATGCATTTTAAAACTGAAACAAAGTAAAAATTAAATAAAAATAAATAATTAAATTTAAAGAAAATAGAAAAAGAATAAAAGAAATTGCTTAAAAATTCAAACAGGGTTCAAAATTTACAATTAAAACATCACTAGCTTTATAAAAATATCTACTTCATTTTAAAAATATTATAAAGCAAAATTTTGAAATAAAATAATTTATTTTTCATATTCAAAGTGAAACAAATAATTTATTTTAGAGAAAATAGAAAAAGAACTAAAGAAATTATTTAAAATTTGGAAATAGGACATGAAAATTTACAAATAAAATATCACTAGCCTTATAAAATTTCTATATCACTTTAAAACAAATAAGAAGTCAAATAAATAAATAAACGAGGAACAAAATAAAGTGTGAATGAGAAGAACTAATTTCTTGAGAAAATAGAAATAAATAAGGAATTTCTTTAATAAATTAAAACTGGAAATTAAAAATTATAAACAGAATACAACTGACATTAGAAAATGTCAATTACGCTTTTAAAATGTTTGAAAACCAAAATAAATACATAACATGTTATTTTACCCATATAAGTATGAATTAGAACATTACATGACAAATAAAATATTATTTATATAATTTAAATTAAACAAACTTGTTAAATACAGCAAATTACCCTCAATAGTTAAAAGGCATAACTTTCACATTATAAATTAGATTTCAACGAAACAAAAAGCATTTTCTTAAAATTTTATTTACTTTCATAATAAAAGAAAAAAATTCAATTTTTCAAACTTTCAAAATTTTAAATTAAAAAGTCAAAGTTGACCATATTGACCAAAATACATTTTTTTTTGTAAAATATTCTTTTTATTCATATTTGGAATTCTAATTCTCATCAAAATCAAATTTTATATTTAAAGTAACAAAATTTAATCATTCAAAATAAATAAAATAAGTTTTGAAATCAAAATTTAATTAAAATAATTAAAATATACAATTAAAATAATCACAAAATACAGGGTTGTTACACTTTATATTGCCAAAAAGACCAGACTGATTAGAACAACTTTCATATTATAAAGTTCTTCAGATTTTGTTGTTTTCACGGTTAAAACAGGTCTTTGTTACAGCAGGTCTGAAATGAATTGATTTATTATCCCTTAATAATAAAGTGTAGCATTCTTATTTATGGTCATAAACTAATATCACCTATTTGAGTTAAGTATAGGTGAAAAGAGGATAGATGGGATATATTTTGAGCAAAAAGATTATAGATATAAGATTGTGAAAAACCGCTTTAAAATGCTAATAGAGAAAGGTATGTTTTTGAATTAATTTTAAGAGTTAAATGATGATATATATTGTGTTTCCGACCTAATGATCGATGTATATCATATAAATCACTTTTATAATATTGTATATGGCCCTCCGTACAAAGGAGACTTCGTCGATTTTTCTGAAAACTTCTAGTACTTAGAAAATTTGAGAAACAAATTGAAAAATATATATGTTGCAAACTAGAGAATACCTATGGAAGGATTAGAGAATAAACCACCTTTTGGTTGACCTATCTTGTATCAGTGTGATTCCTTCCGTAGTGTCATATAGAAATCATATCGATAATCATTTTGTTGGTTAGAGTTCGGGTTAGAGTAGTGCTAAATCCCAACTCTACTCAAGGAGCTTTTGAGAAATGAATTTCATTCGAGTAATCTTTTATGTGTAGCATCTTGTTGAGTTTCTATTTCGAAGGCGAGATGCCTTCGAAATTTTATGTGTTGCTCAGAAAATTCAATGGTTTTCTAGTCTCAATATTAGCGCTTTAGAAACCATAGAATTAATCTAGCAATCTTATCTTGGTCTGCTTTCATCTTGACTTGAAATGAGGAATTTTGATATTGTGCTTCTCTATCCTTCTTTGATTGATGAAATAATTGTGTTGAATACAAACTCTTCTCTAGAAATTGCGAGGACGCAATTTTGATAAGGGGAGGAGTCAATACCATGTTGTAACGCCCCACCCCGAGACCTACCTTAGCAAAGAGAATCAACGAGTAATTCTGTCTACTAAAGTGGAGAATAGGGCTGGTTAAGGACGACCGTCTATAAGTTTGTCTTAAACATCTACTGAATACGTCAATAAATGCAATATTATTTTTCTTTTCTATCTCAAGTGGATCGACATACCCAGTAAATGCTTAATCCAAACTATAGGTGGCTAACAGATCTATCAGAACAAAATACAATAACTAAATGAAAAGCACATCACAGAACAGTAATCAATATCATATATATACATATACACTGATACATGTTTAGTACAATACAATACGAATACAATAAAGGTGGTACTTGACCACACTATATACATTGAATCAAATATAACTACATCAGAGTATGCGAAAGAACAAAAACTACTCAAGAGAAAGAAAATCTTTTATCCAACATCAACTTCAAGCTAAGCCCAATAGAAGATACCTGAAACAACTCGGTCTGAACCGAGTGAAAACACATGGGTCAGGCTAGCTATAATCATCAGTTAAACTGAATAATCGATAAGTATAAGTAGATGAAAGCCATGGTATCCTTTTTCTTAAAGGATACCATGCCCTAAACAGGGTTTCAACATCATAAGAAAGGACAACATCTCTTCTTGGAAAGTAGAAGAGATAATGACGGTAAAGTCATACTTAAGTGGCATAACTAACAGTTAAGCAAATGGGACATCGGCGAGTAAAGTTTTAAAGATAAGATTCAATAAACATTGCTTTCGCCTCATATAATCGATGGTATAAAGGAATATGGATAATGACTTCAAATGATTCAACTATCCTCTTAGAAGTGGTTGTCAATATAACAATACATCAAAGGTACATATCCATCATACATAGAATAAAACGCATATGGATGTGCCTCATCTCATTGGCACATCCTAAGAATCATTCAAGGGAATATAAAACCCAATCATAAAAGAAGTATTATACTTATTCATACCTCATCTCATCGGTATGAATATCGATACATCTCAAATCCATTACTAAAACTCATAATAAAAGATTCTTCATAATCATTTATACATCATCTTATCGGTATAAATATATAAATACATCTCAACTCCATCTTAACATCAAGTAGTCTATAAAATCATCAATCCATAATGCAAATAACTCAATCAAAGAGTAACATCGTAAATGATTTCACCATATATGTATACATCTCATCTGGCACTAGGCTATCAATGTAATAATCATCTAAAGACGGTGAAGTCTAAAACATCAAAACTTAAGAAATCCGGGATTGGCCATATCCCCGATTGCATGCCGAAGCAATGCTACACGCGTACTACTATTTGATACCGTAAACATTATGATGACTGGAGTCAAATAACATCTTAACATCATGAACATCATGAATGACTATAGTCTATAACATCATAATAACTCGCAGTCACAAAGACCCGAGTTAATAACATCGTGATGATCGGAGTAGCAACTACATCGTGATGACTCCAATCGAGTACTCGTGGTCTTTAGTACTAGTAAACATCGTGAATGTGTCTCAATTTCTCGGATAGGAACCCAATAGGTGTTAACGTATGTCCCATACCATACGTTCGCACCTAAAGGTTTACTAGTCGTTAGTTGGTACCACACTAGTAAAACATCATAAACGTCATGAAAGTATACTCAGCCTTATCTCATTGACGAGTAAATACAATACCCTACTCATCTCGTCTTGACGAGTACTAGTGGCATCGTGACTTGTCTCATCTCATCGACAAGTAAAAATTATCATAATACATCTCAACATCATAAAATCATCATAAAGAAGCTTACCTCGTAACATCGAAAAATGCAAATAAATATCATAATGGTTTCTCATAAACCATAATCCCCGAAAAGGGAAATCTCATCTCAAGACCCACCTCATCTCATCGACAAGTAAAACAAATCTTTAAGTGGTTCTGATCGATTTTTACTCCTATAATAGGAGATCTCGAACATCTCAACTCGCCAAATATTGGCTACTCGGATAATTCCTATAATAGGAACTGAAAATCTTAAATATTAACTCAAGATACAATACTCAAGAGGTTTCGATCGTACAAGTCCGGAATTAACCGAAAAAGCAAACTCATATGTCACATACCACATGTTTTACTAAATCGTTTGATTCTCTTTTTCATACGTTCAAAAAGTGCAAAAACGTGTATCTTTATATAGAAAATATATTTTTGCCAAATCGGGTTTTGAAATAAATTTCAGAAAATATTTAAGAAATCGATTTTGAAAGTCTCTTTATAATTTAGAAATATTAATTGTATCATTTTTTATATGAAATCACTTTGTAAAATATATTTCTTAGAACAATAGCTAGAATATGAACACTGTTGGAAAAATTGTTTGAAAATACGTGCACATGCGCTTGGAATCACAATGAAAACATTACATAATGAATCATTAAAATCCTTTAAAATTCCAATGACGGATTCATGAAAATTCGTGCTTCTATATAGTAGAAGCAACCCAAAAATAATCACAAGAAGCATGGTTTATCCCTTGAATAAGATAATACAACACTCAAGATCTATATTAAAATATATCATCAAAGACTTGCTCGAACAATCTAAGAAAATACATGATTCAATACTAGAGCATATGTAATATAAAGCTCTCAATATTTGCACTGAAAAGAGCATCAAAACCATGTTCGGAAAACATATGAGAAAGCACCAAAAGCTGGTGCAACAATTCAAAATACACGGGAATAAACTTTGGCGTTTTGCCCAGGCCTGTGTTTTGTTTTTCCAGTTTGCCTCTTTTAAGCATATAATTTGAGAAAACACAAAACATAAAAGTTGTAGACGACGTCCTAAGCTTTCCAAAACATTAAAAATTACCGAATTCCAATAAGAAATGTAAAAGTTACGATAAAAAAGTTCTGAGATTTGAATTTCACAACTTCTATCATTTTGTCTCGAGACAGTGACAAACAATCACATTTTTGGCCAAGATAATTTCGAAAATTCAGAAAAATCAAAATATAAAAGTTTTAGAACAAAGTCTAAGCTTTCTGGAATATCTAAAATTATTAAATTTGAGTAAAAAACGAGAAAGATATGGCCATTCAAAGGGGAAGCAGAAAAAAAAGAATTCAAATAAGCAACTAACAGGTATAATTTATTTTACAGTAAACGATTTTGCAAGTTGATTTCACATAAACTTCAATTTTAGCTAGCAATTCGTAAGCTTCTACTCACCTTGATGATTTAGAAGGAGTTTGATGGCAAGCAACGAGTTTTCAGGAAGGAATGGAGCTTCGAAGACTTGTTTTAGCTGTAACAAGAACATGCAGAGCAAACCAAACAATTATAGACAAATTGATATCTAAATTCTAAGATTTTTGATGAAATCTTTGAGTATTAGATTTGATTACCTTCTATTCTCATAATTTGATGATTTTCTTCTTGAATTAGCAGCAAATTGGGTGAAATTTTTGTTTTAGTTGAAGGTGGCCATGAATATTGGCCTTCCCAGATAATTCCTAAATATAGGAATTATAATTTCAAAAACTCGCCATAAATTGGCTAAGTAACTCAGAAATCATAATCTGGATATTTTCGATCGTACAAGTCTGGATTTAAGTGAAATAGTAAACGCACATGTCCCATACAATGTGTTTTACTAAATCGTTTAATTCTCTTTCTCATACATTCGAATAGTGCAAAAGTGTGTGTTTTATATTTAAAATAGTTTACTAGAGAAAACAAGCTTTTAAAATTTTTTCCCGAAAAGATTAATAAAACCAATATTTGAAATTCCTTTATTATAGGAAATAAATAGATTTTATATTTGAAAAATAAAATACTATATAATAATAATTTTAAATTTCCATTTATTTCAAAAAAAATACTTCAAAATTGTTTAGTGAAAACCATGCTCGAAAACAATGAAAAACAAGAAAGATAACTCAAGACCGATAACTTGAATTCAATACGAATTCAATTAAAATTTAACTCAAAATCAATTCAAATTCTTTTTAAAATTTGAATTTCAAATTCTATAGATATAGCTAGCCTATTGATAGGCATCATAGCTCTCAAAACATGTCAAAAACAACATCAAAATCAAACAAGAATGAGAGCAAAATAAACTAATAAAATTCTCAGGCCAATGATTGTTATTGCTGCGTTTTGCTCTCAGGACAGCAACAAACAAACATAGTTTTGACCAAGCTAACTTCTAAATTCTAGAAAACTCAAAACAAATTTTAAATTCACCGTCGCTGTCGTTTATTCACAGGGCAGCAGCAAAGAAATAACGTTTAGACTATCTTAGCCTCAAAATTTTGCAAAAATCAAAAAAATAAAGTTTTAGACAATAGTCTATCTTTCCAATACATTAACAATTATCTAAATCTAACCAAAAACATGAAAGATACATCTAATTTACTAACTGTATTAAGTTTAGATAGTGTAATTATTAAAGTGACGGAGCTGGAAGTTTGTGATAGAATTTCAATCAACCTATGCTCAAAATTTGCAAATATGTTCAACATAAAATTTTTCATATTTAAAATAAGCTTTCCAAAACATTAAAAATTATCGAATTCCGTTAAACAATGAAAAAGTTATGACTAAAACTATTTTCAGATTTGAAGTTTACCTCTGCCGTCATTTTAGCCTCGGGATAGCGTCACTAGAAGTAATTTCGACCATCCAAACCGCAAAATTTAATAAAACCCAAAAGATGAAAGTTATGCCAGACAATCCAAGCTTTCCATAGCATTAAGAATTGTTAAATTTGGACATCAAATGAGAAAGATATGCTTAAATTATCAACAACATTAAGCATAGAAATTGACAATTTTACAATTACAGGACAGCGAATTTGTATTGGGTTTTTTGACCATCTATGCTCGGAATTTGCGAAAGTGTTTAGAATGAAAATTGTTACACTCTCTTCATGCTTTTCATAACTTCAAACAAAATCAAATTCGAAGTTAAAACAAAAAAGTTATACCCAATTTACTGACAGCAGTTTACAAATTAACATGCAATAAAAAATAAAATTAAGATTTCTAACCTTGAAATCTCAATCTATTCTAGAAAATGTGAATTTTCGACTCACCTTGCTATATCAAAACTACAATCCGGATTATTCGCTGAAAGGAAGGAGTTTGGCTTGAATTTAAGCTTCTACAACCTGTAAAACTAAGAAACAGGGACATGCAACAAAGAGCAAAACAATTAACAGGCCATCATCACAAAATTTGGATTTTTGATGACATATTAGGTCTTAGATTCGATTACCTGTAGATTTAGCTTCAATTTGATTTTAAAAACACAAGGTTTGAGTTTTAATTTGAAGATTTTGGCTAGGGTTTGAAAAGGGAATGGATTTCTCTTCTCTGAAGCCTTCTGGAATATACAGCAAGAAGAAAATGAATGTAAGTACCTTATTTTTTCTTTCTCTTTGCTAGTTTACTAACAAGTTGGGCTAAGAACTAATGAGTTTGGACCCAAATTGAATAATTAGCCTATGTTAATTATTTTAACACTTAAAACATATGAACACTAATGCAATGGATCCAACCAACCAATATTTTCAAGTTTTCACTCAAATAAAATATGTAGATTTATATACATACAAAATAGAATATTTTC
The DNA here is from genome assembly GCA_030765085.1 of Allium cepa. Lineage (NCBI taxonomy): Eukaryota > Viridiplantae > Streptophyta > Magnoliopsida > Asparagales > Amaryllidaceae > Allium > Allium cepa. The sequence continues at coordinate 602,641,917 of CM060932.1, read as the reverse complement.
TATCATATAAAAAGATTAATCTTTTTTTAAAGACATTATATTATCATAAACCTTAATTTACAAAAATACACCATTTTCACCATTAAATGCAAAAGTTCACATTTTTAACTTCTAAAATAAATAAAAAATTGTTTTCTTACTTAGAAAAATATGGCAAACCACTTTAAACTCCAATTCATAATCAAAACATATTTTTAAACCCAATTTCACCTTTTTGTTAAATATAACATCTTTTAAGAATTAACTACTTCTTTTAAAATTTATTAAAAGAGGCAATGACAATAATTAATAAAATTATTACTTTATCACCCAATAAAGACCATCTTCCACTTATTATTAACTCAAATTATTATATAAAAGCTCCCAAAACATTATTTTCTCATTTATTCCCAAAATTTATTGTTTATTCCAAATAAACAATATAAAATTTCAATTTATTATCAATTCACAATATTAAATTATAACTATCGTTATAATTTAATATTTACAGGTAATCGCTAAAACCAGGGTTGTTACAACGCCCGGCTCCAACAATTCTTTCCTCCCTCCCCGCGATCCCTTCCGGTGGTCTCTCGACGACAAAAATGTCAGGTAACCGACCCTGTTCCAAAACCCTTCAAAACCCTAACTTCACCTTAATCGGCCACCACCGTCATAACAAAAATGCATCTCCATTTTCCCCAAAATACATGACCTCCAGACCTGCTTCGACCAAAATCTCACTTCCCCAAAACCTTCCGATCAACCTACTGTTCTTCTTCCTCTTCTTTTTTAAAACTAGCTTCAAATTTTACTTTGAAACATTTAAAATTTATTTGTTGATATATCAAATACAACGAACTCTAAAGAAATTCAGAGGAAGAGCAGTTAATTTTTATTTATTTAGCAACCTGTAGTTGAAAAGCATAGCAAAAACACTTAAAACACAGACAGGCACACCAAAAATATCCATACGTATAATCATAAATTCGACCCTGCAAACTATTATCACCAAATTTTACTCCATATTCCTTTATCATGCAACAGGATTTCAACAAGAATATAAGTTTGTTTACTCACTGTTCAATTTGAATAGAGAAGAGATGACAACATCTTGTACAGGAAACTACATTACATATCCAGGCATGAAAATACTTCCATTTCCAGGCAATCATATAAAATGTTTTGTTACTTTTATAATGTTTTATCTATCTATAGATTTGATAAAAGATTTTTGGATTTTAAAAGATGTAGCTTACTCACCTTATTGATGAAGAATAGAGAAGTAGACTTTGAAATTTTTTAAGACTGGAAACTGTTTTTGATATGTACTTGATTTTAGTTACTTGACGTTCTGAGATGATCTGCATTTTGTTTCTCTGATTTGAATCTAATCTGAAGCTTGAATTTTCATCTGCTTCTAGATTTTGATTTGCTAAGCTTAATAAACTTGAAGATGCTTCAGGTTTGAAAAGAAATTGAAATCTGCACTTGAATTTGATTTGCTTGAGGTTGAAAACTTGAATACCAATCAGTTTTGATTTTATTTGTCTTGCTTTAATTCTTTTGGTTTAATTTTTCATTTTCAGTTTGAGAGAATGAAAATATTTGAACTGTTTAAAGCCTGGTTATTTCTTTGGTATTGTTTTACATTAAAAAATTTATAAAAGAAAATAAAAGTGCCACATGTTACATTGCATGCTAACTCAAGTTACAATTGTTAATTCATGTATTATAAGGCTTACAAACGTCTTAATAAAAAATTTAAATTATATTTGCTATTTATTTTTATATGTGTTTTTATATCATACTTATATTTTATGTTTAATACATATATTAAAGAAAGTATAAACCTTATTAAGTCCTATTTTAAATATTAGTCTTTTTTGTGCTTTATGTTTTATTTAATTTATGTTTACATTTTTACAATAATACTTTTCTCCTAACTTATTTATTAAATCTTTTAAAGAAAATAATATAGAACTACTTATATACACATTAAAAAAATCGATCATACATTTAAAAAAAAGCCAATTTACTTTAAGATATTTATCTTTGGATTTCAATCTCAAATTCAAATTTAATTTAAATTGACTCATATATATTTTAAACAAACACATATAAATTTAGTAAATAATCATTATAATTCAAAATCTATTTACATCTATATTTAAAACCACACATTATTATATATATGTATATTTGAAAATAACAATTTTACAAATTTTTAAATAATAAATGAAGGAGATTATTGCATTTAAATTGTTTGAATTATATTAATATCTTTACTATTTCTCAATGACCATATATATACACACTTAAGATTTCCAACATTATGGAATTTTGAATATATCTATTATACATTAATTTACGGTAAAATTTATTATGTCTAGATATTATATTTCAAAATTTATTATAGATTCAAATCTATTTATATTTCCAAATATCAGATTTTTATCTGTTTGACAGAATAAACCAGTTAATTATCCACTTATCAGATGTCCAGAAATCCAGGTTATCACATTCCTCCCTCCTTAGAATCTTTTCGTCCTCGAAAAGGAACGAAACCAGAATTTATTCAATACTTAAATTATGATAAATTTATTCTTTGATCGTTTTTAAAACACTTTAAAAAATCTATATAATATTGCAAAATGGTTTTTATGAAAATACTTTTTGTAACTCGACGTTTCCACAAGTCCATCCTTGTTCATATAGAAATTCGGTCATACATTGATCAGGCGTAGGACTGAAAATCTATAAGTACTTAGCAGACCCATTTTCAACACCCAGTGAAAATACTTTAAAAAATAATTTTATTGAAAACCTTGTGAAAATATAGAAAACATTTTGAAAATAGAGGAAATATCTTTGGTGAGAATGCTTTGGAAATCATCACCCCCATCTATGGTCGCAGTAAACCCGATGGTTAAATTTCCGTCCCAGCAAAATCCATAGATAATTATAGGCCTCTGCTCCCCTCGATTACGCCTAGAACCCGCTACAGATCGCAGCTACAACTGGGGTTACGTTGCTGTCACAGCAAAAATCCATATAACTGTAGGCCCCAGCCCCCTCGAATTCGACTGCCAAAAGAATGAAACTCCTCCACTCCACTCGACCATAGATCGTAGTCTACCGATGTTACGTTGCCTTCCCAGCAAAATCAAGTGTAGACCGTTGACATTCACCTCCATACGATTTTCACTATGGTCCACGGTAGATCGCAGCGACGTCGAGTTACACTGTCATCACAGCATAACCCTAATGCCTCTGTAGGCATCAGCGCCCTCGACTTTCGCTACCCAATAATCCTCAGGAACTAGTTTGTCCGGACTCCTCACAGGATCAACTTTATAACCTCCCCCACTTTGAGGCTCAAGGCAGTACCAACCTATGGTACTCCTGAGAAGTTCATTCAAGGGATGCCTTTTTCCCCAGAGCCATTTTCAAAACACTTTATACTATACACATATAGTATCTTCCAAATCATACACCTAGTATGAATCCCATATAAATCTCCTTTCTCAAAATCGATTATCCCAAAATCGATAATTCTCAAATTTGGCTTTCCAAATTCCAATGTTGATTTTCTCCAAAAATCAAAAGCCGTTCCAAAATCCATAGGTTCCAAAAACCTTTTCTCAAAATCATTCTCACAAGATCCTTCACATATATATATATATATATATATATATATAACTTTAAAAATCTTTGGATCACTTCAAACCTGTATAAATTCCCTTTTATACTTCAAATACTTTCAAAAACCCTTTTCTTCTGCCAAAAGATTCAAAAAGGGGAGTTTTATCATATGTATAACAAAATACATAACTTGTTCATTCAAAATCAAATATTCAAATTTGATTATTCTTTTACAAAGTTATTAACCATATTATTTTCATTTCTAAAACATTCTACAGTTCTCATCCATGAATTTCAATATCAATTTCATTCAAACCCGTACAATGTACACATATCATCCGTACGCTATGTCAATCGATCGCTCACTCGATCACACAAATTTTCTTCCGAACTAGTATCGTCCACCCGACTTCCTAGTGTGGACTTAGATCTGGTTTCTTGATCAGAAACTGTGACATCCCGGAAATTTGGGGCAATATCAATTTAATAATATACATTAAAAATTAAATTGATTTGATAATATTTGTTAATAATATTTGAATTGATTTGATAATCTTCTTTTAAATAAATATTTAACTGATAATTTATCTTTTAAAAGCTAATTTAAATTGTTTCTATTTATAATGTATATATGTATACATTGGTATATGTAATAAATAGATAAGATTTGTTTTTAAATTTAACTGATAAGGCTATGTTTTCTAATTCTACTATTTTTGATAATTTGGGAATTTAATATTGAATAAATAATAATATGATACTCAAGATAAATTTAATTTGTTTAAAAATAAATTCTAGCCTAGGTTTAAATTTAAATAAAAGATTGTTTTGTTCTTTTTACTTTAGCTTTATAAAATAAGTAATTTATTTATGTAGTGATTTCATTTATGAATCATTTTAAATTAATAATGAGTTATTTTTAAAAAGAAAACAATAATAATGATGTAATATCTTTAAAATGGATTTTTAAATGAATCGAAACTTGTTATTTTAAACTTATGTATATACATATATACACATACTTTGGGAAGCTATGATTTGGGATATAAAATAAATTCTTTCAAGAATGTTTAAGATAAAATAAACTTTATAAAATATTTAAACAAAGCAAAGTAAAGTAAGAAATAAAAAGGACATATGTGTAGTTGTAAATAAGTATGCAAGCAAGTATGGTAACAAAGTAAAATAAGTATTCTATCAAATATAAAAGAAAGATAAATATCTATGTATCTAAAAATGAAAGAAAACCAGGTTTGTATTTGCATGTTATCTGTAAAATTAGTAATGTTGCCAGGTAAAAAAAGAAATTAAAAAAAAAATGAAGATAGCCTGTAAAAGTAGTAATGCTAGAACAAGGAAACAAAGGAAAAATAAAATAGTAATAAAAGTAGCTTGTAAATTAAGATTCAGACAAATATGAACATCAAGTATAAAACAAAGTAAAAATATCTGAACATAAGATTTATGGGAAACATAAAGTACAACAAAATATACAGGCAAATGAATAAGATAGGTGTAGCTGCTATGTAGTATGCAGGAAAGGAAACAATGCAAGAATAAATGAACAAAGCAAAGTATAAATAGAGAGATGCAAAATATCTAAACATAAAAATGAGGATTAGTAGATACATAAAGTACATTGGCAATAAATGCTTTCATCTCTTAGTAGCTAATATTGTCATTTCGAATTTGTATAAAATCATTCTAGCCACCCCAATACAAAAGATCTTGCCTGATAAAACAAAGTATGGTACCTGCAAATGTTGCTTGTCTCAGATGCCACCTTCCCTTGAAACTCCTTTATATTCATGCCATCTTCTTTAGTTCGTTTAACACAACATAACAAGCTTTTGCTTTTTATAACTAAAGCATCATACAACAACAAAAAGGCAAGAAGAATCACAGGAAAATCAAGCAAATCATTCCCAGTTTTTAAAGTTCAAATTGTTTCAGAGAAAGAAAAAAAAAGAGAATGCTCTGTCTCTTTCCAAAAGCATGGTAAGTAACACTCTTAAATTTCTTAAGTTTTAAAATATGATGCATGCTAATATTTGAATGCTTGAATATATTGAATGAATATTGATATATTTTTTCTCTCTGGATAATTGTGAGATGGAAATTACTGTATCTTTCAAGCCTGCAAATCCAAACTGTTTCATCATAAACTTGCTTTGTTTTCCATTGCTGTGAGTAACTTATATCTTAAAATAACCTAAGTTAATTTAGTTGTATGATGAATAGCAGAGATGTTTGTTTGTTATGCATTGCATTATATTATGATGAGATGAAACCTGTATATTATCTGGATGTTGCCTCTGTTTAAAATTTCAAAGCCTGGGTTAATTCAAAAATTATTATAGCTCAACCTATTGATTGTTAGGACAAAGCATCTAAATAAAATATGTTTTGTTGATTATAAAGTAAATTTTAAAATTAATTTATGCTTAACAAAGTGGATTTGCTCTCTAAAACTTTAGGAACAGTCTAAATCTAATACAGGTGACAATTTCGAATGTCTTAAATTACCAATTCAAGTTTATGAACTGATTACTAAATCAAAATTAGGATTTTTAGAACTCAAATCACAATTTTTAATGACAAGTTGAGTTAGCTTTGCTGGATTGATCAATTTGGGGAGTTTGGGTTGCCTTGGGCAAATACACTTGGTCGGAGAGTTTGGGATTCGCTCGGGAGGAAGATGGGGGATCGGAGAGGCCATGAAAAATGACCGGAGGCTCTATCAATCATTGTGGCGATGGTGGTTTTCGATTTCACTGAGGAAACCTAATTTTTGAACTGGGTTGAAGTTCGGAACTGTTTGTTTCCCTTGGTGCATCGAGTTCAACAAAGGATTGGGGATGGGTAGAGGGGTGAAAGTCAAAGCCATTGCCGGTGGTGGTGGTCCTCTGGAGGTCGGAGGAGGAGGGGCGAAGTGTTGACAGGTTTCGAGAGGGGGATATGCTCGTGGTTCCAGGTTTGAGAGTGTGGGCTTGTTTTTGTCACGAGCAAGTGGTGTAGCTTTGGGCGGTCGTGATCGTATCTAGTGATGCTCGGCGGCGTGTTGGAGCGCAGGTGAGTGGCCAGCGTTGGCTGGGGCTACGGTGCACGTGCACCGTGCCATTTAGGTGCTGGGGTGTTTTTTTTTCTGTGTGCAGTTTTCTTTTCCTCGGGTAGTACGCCAGCCACTCTAGTATGCGACTCGAAGAAAGGTAAGGGAAGACTCGAAGTGCATCTGGGTTGGTTCGAGACAGGGGTTGGTTTCAGGTTTTGACAAAACTTGATTTGTTTCAGTTTTAAATTTAGTTCAAAATATAAACTAAGATTGAAACAGTGTTTGAATTCAGTGTTTAAAGTAATTTTAGATGATACTTTTGAATCTGAAGCTTTCAAAATGAATTTGGGCTTTTAAATCAAGATTTAAATCAAGGCTTAAAAACAAAGTTTGGAATCAAAGTTAACTAATGAATTCAAGTATCTCTTGAATTCAAATCTGAAGTTTTAAATCAGTTTTTAAAACTAAATATATACGATAAGTTCACATAAAATAATTTTGAAAAGTAAATTTGTTTCAAATTAATATTTGAATTGATTATGGGTATAGTTCTTTATAAAGGAATTTTTTTTGAATGGGAAGTAAATAAAGGGGTTTTAACTTAAACTTGCAAGTTAAAACATTAATATATTTCGGGAATTTAAATTTAAATGAAAGTTAGGTAGTTGAATTTAAAAAGGGGTTTCCTTATATAAGTTTCATATGTACGTAATTAATGTTATTTACCAGATTTTAAATTGAACTTAATTTTAATAATGTTTAATAATTAATCCTTTGAATCTCAAATTCAGAAGGGAATTTGAATGTAAATTTAAACTGTAACGTTCTAATATACATTTATATTATTAAGCCATTAAATAAGAAATAAACTATCTTAAGAATAATTAAGGCATTAAATGATTTAATTAATAAGATAATAAAAGAATGGTGTATTTATTAATTTAGATTAATTTATAAATAAAGATAAAATAAGAAGTAAATTAAGAGATGATACTAGATAATTAACTAAAGATCACTAATTAATTAATGTGATTAATTTTGATAATTAATCAGATTAATTAGATAATCTATTGTAAATGGTTAAGTGTAATTACTTGAAAAAAGTAATTAAGAGATTAATTACTTTTTGTAATTAATTTTGACTAAATGATTAATTTAAGTTAATTAATTTAGTTTAATTAATTTAAGAAAATCATTTGATGAATTGATAAGTATAATTACTTAGTGTATGCAATGGAGCATAATTACTTAAGGAAGTAATTAACGTTAATTACTGGATGTAATTAATGAAAGATGATGTGTTAATAAAGTAATTTGAATAATTACTTTTGTAATTAATCAAGGGATTAATTAATGGAGATAATTAATTATGGGATAATTAATTTATTAATATGAGTAATTAAGGGTAGGTAATTACAGGTTGATATTAATCAAGGATGATTAATAATTGTGTTTAATTAAAGATTAATTACTGAATGTAATTAATTAAATCAAAGTAATTTAATTTAAATATAAATTAAAGATCATGAATTAATATAATTAATGATGAAATTAAGAATTGGTTAATTAAGAAATAATTAATAATATGGGGATTAATTAAGGATAAATGTATTAATTATATTTAATTAATATAAATGAAGTAATTAAATGTTAAATACTATAAATAATTTAGAATAATTAATTTGTAAAATTAATCAAAGACTAATTACCTATTGTAATTAGTGAATGATTAATCAAAAGGTGTTTAATCAAGATGGATATTTAGAAGATGATTAATTAATTTGATTTATAATTAATTAATGGTTGTATAAGCAGGATTTATAGATAAAGAATTAATTTAATTTACTAGAGATAGTAGTAGTTAATTTAATTCATTTTAAATTAATTACAAATGGTAAGATTATAAATCATTGCTTATGGATGAATGATATTGATATTTCATTTGATGGTTGTGATCTGACATGAATAATATCTATGTGTCATGGATGCTTGGTTTAAATATGATAATATTAGTTATCTGTTTAGATGATAATATTGGTTATCTGTTTATGAGATTATCTGTGATTATCTATTGTGATATTGTGAATTATCCATCTGTGTGTATGTTGATTATATTGAATTAATCTGTTAAGACTAAATAGACAACTTGGCCTTAAAAGACACGTTTTGGAATTCGATGAGACCGGGATCGGGTTTCCACATTTGGAACATCCGAAAACCACATCGATTCCAAATTAACGATAGGTCGTGAATATGAAGTAAAGATGGAGATTCAGAATGCAAAGGTTATCGTCGTTAACTCTGAGGGTGATTCCAAAATGAGTGTAACGAGATAATGCCTTCGGTTTTGTTCGAACCCGGAACGAACTTGTATAGACTGAATGCTTTCAACACATCGTCAGGTGGGCGATGAGCATTCTAAGAAATGTATTCTCTAAAGGTAATCGTAGCCTCAAGCCTCATCAACCGGGAATGGCTAAAAGAGGAGAGGTGCAGCAAGGTTAGGTGGGTCATGCCCAAGCAGGACAAGGATATTCCCCTGTCTAGATGTCCCTTATTTTCGGCTGTGTGGGCGGTTGATCATGACAACTGCCAGGGTTTATCTTGTTCGGGACTGTTCAGTAAGGAATGATTCCGGCCTTGTGTTGCAGGGGGTCGGGAGTGATCCTCGGCACGTTGATCTAGGCCACGTACTGTGACGGGCGGTACCCCAGTAGCCCTGCCATTGAATGGAATCCACAATCCAATAAGTGCCAACGGTTTTGATTGTATTACCCACTTTTGTGGCTAGTAGCTGGAATTTAATAGATGTAACAATTTCAGCTATTTTCTATTTACTTGAAAACCCTAGACCTATTATAATATCACAGAATTTCCTATCAAATGTTTTGGTTAGCGTAAGGTAAAAACTTTCCCATGTTTATGTGTGGGGAATCTTACGTGATACCTTTGATTTTCAAAAGATTTTCATTTTAAGCAACTTTAACCTGTTACTCATACCAGACCCATGTCTGACCCGGAGTTTATTTTTGTTTTTCATAAACTCTCGGGTACCCAAATTTTTACGGGTAGCCAAGGGATTCAGGTTAGCCTTGACGAATTCTGGAGAAGCAATGGAGCAGGAGGCTTCAGCGTTGTAGATATATATATATAGTTCCGCTGTGTTGGTATCTCTGAGTCGTATTGTTTGAGTTGTTTTGTGTATTGAGTTGTATAACTAGACAGGTGTTTATAACTTTCTAGTATGTGATGTATTATCTGTAAGATTCCGATTGATGTTGTATATTATGTAAATACTTATGTGAATATTATAATTTATTCGTTCCGCTGAGAGATTCTGATGTTGTTGTTCTTTCTTCTCTATCTTTTCTACTTTCTCATCCCTTTCTTTCTTCAAGAACGATACGTCTTCCTGGGCGTAGGAAGTCAGGTCGTTACAGTGGTATCAGAGCACTAGGATGAGTGAATACCTAGGCTCTTGAGTGATTTCTTCTTGAGAGAGCGTATTTGTAATTTTGATATATATGTATATATTTATTTATTGCTACCTATTGTTGGGTTACCTGTTCGGGTTTTCCAATAAGCTATAAAGGTAGATAGGGTGGTGGTGTGTGTAACACAACTACCAATGGTTGGAGTTTGAATGATTGAGGTTGGAAGAGTACTTCTCGAGACTGTAGACCTAATATCGTCTCGAGTGAGCTTTGGGCGGTGTAAGGATTTCATCGATCTCTAAAGGAAATCTATTAAGATTTGGAGTTCATCTTTGAGGTGTAATTTGGTTAAGCTAGAGTTTGGATCTGTCGGTTGGGCAGAAGCAAGTCATGATATCTTGATACATCAAGGTGTAGTAGCTGTGTGATGAGACGCAGTGACTATGGATGTCTCCGAAGATGTTTCTTTGGAACAAGTAAGGAAGAGTGACTGTTTCGATATTGTAGCTGAGTTCAGTAGAATGTTTCTGTTAGTTTGAGGTCCGAGTTTCTCGAAGAGCTTGGAATCAAGAAGTCTTATGGCTTAGCAGTATTTTTGGAATTAGGATAAATTGATCGCAAAAGTGACTTGCGATAGTTTGAGTGTTATCTTATGTTTCAGAGATATTTTCTGGATGTCATCAAGAAGTCAGAGATTTGCTAGCATCTGAAGATTGAGTTTGGTATCGACTGGATTTCAGAAGTGGTACCGATGGTTCAGCTCAGTAATAAGATGGTTTCTAGACAATGAGTTTGTAGAAACAGCTCAGATTTTGAAGAAACTTCTGAGTTTTATTTTTGGATATGTGAACTTTATTATTGGAATGTGTTGTCCAGTCTGTGTTCGACTTCTGCATTTTCATCTGTTCAATCAGAGTTGCGCAGTGGAAGCATGGTGGCAGCTGTTTGGATGGGAAGAAATGTGATGATTGCAATGTTTGGATTGGAGAGTTCTACAGGAAATTTTTCAGGATCGGAGGCCAGATTGGAGTGCACCTGTTTAATCTTTTCCAGATAAGATAAATGAGTTCTGTTTTCTGTTTTGGAATAGAGTTTGTATTCAGAGTTTTGAGTTGATCTTGGAAAGATCATTTTGTTGGATTGTCTTTGGTCCAGTTTATTTCTAGGACATCAGCAAGAGTTGAGCTAATCAGTAAGGATGTAGACGGTCCAGGATCGTCCATAAAGTTTTGTGGATAGGAGACGGAGGAATTTAAATTTTGAAGTCCGGGATTTGATTTTGCATAAGTGTTTGGTCTTCAGGATTGAATTGTCAGTTTGGATAACTGGAATTCGTTGTGTTTCACGTATCTCTGAGGGAATACGTGTGAGATTTATCTCCGGTTGTAGAATCAGCAGTTCAGGGAGTTTTGGTTGTTGATTCAGACTTGTCTTTAGTCTGATACCCTGACTTGTTTTGTAAATCTAGATGAGTGGAAGCTCTGTAGCTTAGTAGTATTGGTTGTTGGACTCTGTAGAGCGAGTATCCCGGTATTTATATTTGGGAAACTCGAGAAAATTCTATCCGGAATTTTGTCTAGTTAGATTTGTTTGTTTGGATGAATTGGTTGCTATGGTTGTTAACTTATAATTGATACATGCTTGTGTTTTAAAATTAAAAATTAAATTGGATTATTAAATTACCTTTGTTTTAAATTTCGGGGACGAAATTCTTTTAGGGGGGAGGAATGTGACATCCCGGAAATTTTGGGGCAATATCAATTTAATAATCTACATTAAAAATTAAATTGATTTGATAATATTTGTTAATAATATTTGAATTGATTTGATAATCTTCTTTTAAATAAATATTTAACTGATAATTTATCTTTTAAAAGCTAATTTAAATTGTTTCTATTTATAATAATATATGTATACATTGGTATATGTTATAAATAGATAAGATTTGTTTTTAAATTTAATTGATAAGGCTGTGTTTTCTAATTCTCTATTTTTGATAATTTGGGAATTTAATATTGAATAAATAATAATATGATACTCAAGATAAATTTAATTTGTTTAAAAATAAATTCTAGCCTAGGTTTAAATTTAAATAAAAGATTGTTTTGTTCTTTTTACTTTAGCTTTATAAAATAAGAAATTTATTTATGTAGTGATTTCATTTATGAATCATTTTAAATTAATAATGAGTTATTTTAAAAAAAACAATAATAATAATGTAATATCTTTAAAACAGATTTTTAAATGAATCGAAACTTGTTATTTTAAAGTTATGTGTATACATATATACACATACTTTGGGAAGCTATGATTTGGGATATAAAATAAATTCTTTCAAGAATGTTTAAGATAAAATAAACTTTATAAAATATTTAAACAAAGCAAAGTAAAGTAAGAAATAAAAAGGACATATGTGTAGTTGTAAATAAGTATGCAAGCAAGTATGGTAACAAAGTAAAATAAGTATTCTATCAAATATAAAAGAAAGATAAATATCTATGTATCTAAAAATGAAAGAAAACCAGGTTTGTATTTGCATGTCATCTGTAAAATTAGTAATGTTGCCAGGTAAAAAAAGAAATTAAAAAAAAAATTGAAGATAGCCTGTAAAAGTAGTAATGCTAGAACAAGGAAACAAAGGAAAAATAAAATAGTAATAAAAGTAGCTTGTAAATTAAGATTCAGACAAATATGAACATCAAGTATAAAACAAAGTAAAAATATCTGAACATAAGATTTATGGGAAACATAAAGTACAACAAAATATACAGGCAAATGAATAAGATAGGTGTAGCTGCTATGTAGTATGCAGGAGAGGAAACAATGCAAGAATAAATGAACAAAGCACATTATAAATAGAGAGATGCAAAATATCTAAACATAAAAATGAGGATTAGTAGAGACATAAAGTACATTGGCAATAAATGCTTTCATCTCTTAGCAGCTAATATTGTCATTTCGAATTTGTATAAAATCATTCTAGCCACCATAATACAAAATATCTTGCCTGATAAAACAAAGTATGGTACCTGCAAATGTTGCTTGTCTCAGATGCCACCTTCCCTTGAAACTCTTTTATATTCATGCCATCTTCTTTAGTTCGTTTAACACAACATAGCAAGCTTTTCCTTTTTATAACTAAAGCATCATACATCAACAACAAAAAGGCAAGAAGAATCATAGGAAAATCAAGCAAATCATTCCCAGTTTTTAAAGTTCAAATTGTTTCAGAGAAAGAAAAAAAAAAGAGAATGCTCTGTCTCTTTCCAAAAGCAAGGTGAGTAACACTCTTAAATTTCTTAAGTTTTAAAATATGATGCATGCTAATATTTGAATGCTTGAATATATTGAATGAATATTGATATATTTTTTTTCTCTGGATAATTGTGAGATGGAAATTACTGTATGTTTCAAGCCTGCAAATCCAAACTGTTTCATCATAAACTTGCTTTGTTTTCCATTGCTGTGAGTAACTTATATCTTAAAATAACCTAAGTTAATTTAGTTGTATGATGAATAGCAGAGATGTTTGTTTGTTATGCATTGCATTATATTATGATGAGATGAAGCCTGTATATTATCTGGATGTTGCCTCTGTTTAAAATTTCAAAGCCTGGGTTAATTCAAAAATTATTATTGCTCAACCTATTGATTGTTAGGACAAAGCTTCTAAATAAAATATGTTTTGTTGATTATAAAGTAAATTTTAAAATTTAATTCATGCTAAACAAAGTGGATTTGCTCTGTAAAACTTTAGGAACAGTCTAAATCTAATACAGGTGACAATTTCGAATGTCTTAAATTACCAGTTCAAGTTTATGAACTGATTACTAAATCAAAATTAGGATTTTTAGAACTCAAATCATAATTTTTAATGACAAGTTGAGTTGGCATTTCTGGGTTGATCAATTTGGGGAGTTTGGGTTGCCTTGGGCAAATACACTTGGTCGGAGAGTTTGGGATTCACTCGGGAGGAAGATGGGGATCGGAGAGGCCATGAAAAATGACCGGAGGCTCTATCAATCATTGTGGCGATGGTGGTTTTCGATTTCACTGAGGATACATAATTTTTGAACTGGGTTGAAGTTCGGACCTGTTTGTTTCCCTTGGTGCATCGAGTTCAACAGGGGATTGGGGATGGGTAGAGGGGTGAAAGTCAAAGCCGTTGCCGGTGGTGGTGGTCCTCTAGAGGTCGGAGGAGGAGGGGCGAAGTGTTGACAGGTTTTGAGAGGGGGATATGCTCGTGGTTCCAGGTTTGAGAGTGTGGGCTTGTTTTTGTCACGAGCAAGTGGTGTAGCTTTGGGCGGTCGTGATCGTATCTAGTGATGCTCGGCGGCGTGTTGGAGCGCAGGTGAGTGGCCGGCGTTGGCTGGGGCTACGGTGCACGTGCACTGTTCCATTTAGGTGCTGGGGTTTTTTTTTTCTGTGTGCAGTTTTCTTTTCCTCGGGTAGTACGCGAGTCACTCTAGTATGCGACTCGAAGAAATGTAAGGGAAGACTCGAAGTGAATCTGGGTTGGTTCGAGACAGGGGATGGTTTCAGGTTTTGACAAAACCTAATTTGTTTCAGTTTTAAATTTAGTTCAAAATATAAACTAAGATTGAAACAGTGTTTGAATTCAGTGTTTAAAGTAATTTTAGATGATACTTTTGAATCTGAAGCTTTCAAAATGAATTTGGGCTTTTAAATCAAGATTTAAATCAAGGCTTAAAAACAAAGTTTGGAATCAAAGTTAACTAATGAATTCAAGTATCTCTTGAATTCAAATCTGAAGTTTTAAATCAGTTTTTAAAACTAAATATATACGATAAGTTCACATAAAATAATTTTGAAAAGTAAATTTGTTTCAAATTAATATTTGAATTGATTATGGGTATAGTTCTTTATAAAGGAATTTTTTTTGAATGGGAAGTAAATAAAGGAGTTTTAACTTAAACTTGCAAGTTAAAACATTAATGTATTTCGGGAATTTAAATTTAAATGAAAGTTAGGTAGTTGAATTTAAAAAAGGGTTTCCTTATATAAGTTTCATATGTACGTAATTAATGTTATTTACCAGATTTTAAATTGAACCTAAATTTGATTAATGTTTAATAATTAATCCTTTGAATCTCAAATTCAGAAGGGAATTTGAATGTAAATTTAAACTGTAATGTTCTAATATACATTTATATTATTAAGTCATTAAATAAGAAATAAATTATCTTAAGAATAATTAAGGCATGAAATGATTTAATTAATAAGATAATAAAAGAATGGTGTATTTATTAATTTAGATTAATTTATGAATAAAGATAAAATAAGAAGTAAATTAAGAGATGATACTAGATAATTAACTAAAGATCACTAATTAATTAATGTGATTAATTTTGATAATTAATCAGATTAATTAGATAATCTATTGTTAATGGTTAAGTGTAATTACTTGACAAAAGTAATTAAGAGATTAATTACCTTTTGTAATTAATTTTGATTAAATGATTAATTTAAGTTAATTATTTTAGTTTAATTAATTTAAGAAAATCATTTGATGAATTGATAAGTATAATTACTTAGTGTATGCAATGGAGCATAATTACTTAAGGAAGTAATTAACGTTAATTACTGGATGTAATTAATGAAAGATGATGTGTTAATAAAGTAATTTGAACAATTACTTTTGTAATTAATCAAGGGATTAATTAATGGAGATAATTAATTATGGGATAATTAATTTATTAATATGAGTAATTAAGGGTAGGTAATTACAGGTTGATATTAATCAAGGATGATTAATAATTGTGTTTAATTAAAGATTAATTACTGAATGTAATTAATTAAATCAAAGTAATTTAATTTAAATATAAATTAAAGATCATGAATTAATATAATTAATGATGAAATTAAGAATTGGTTAATTAAGAAATAATTAATAATATGGGGATTAATTAAGGATAAATGTATTAATTATATCTAATTAATATAAATGAAGTAATTAAATGTTAAATACTATAAATAATTTAGAATAATTAATTTGTAAAATTAATCAAAGACTAATTACCTATTGTAATTAGTGAATGATTAATCAAAAGGTGTTTAATCAAGATGGATATTTAGAAGATGATTAATTAATTTGATTTATAATTAATTAATGGTTGTATAAGCAGGATTTATAGATAAAGAATTAATTTAATTTACTAGAGATAGTAGTAGTTAATTTAATTCATTTTAAATTAATTACAAATGGTAAGATTATAAATCATTGCTTATGGATGAATGATATTGATATTTCATTTGATGATTGTGATCTGACATGAATAATATCTATGTGTCATGGATGCTTGGTTTAAATATGATAATATTAGTTATCTGTTTAGATGATAATATTGGTTATCTGTTTATGAGATTATCTGTGATTATCTATTGTGATATTATGAATTATCCATCTGTGTGTATGTTGATTATATTGAATTAATCTGTTAAGACTAAATAGACAACTTGGCCTTAAAAGACACGTTTTGGAATTCGATGAGACCGGGATCGGGTTTCCACATTTGGAACATCCGAAAACCACATCGATTCCAAATTAACGATAGGTCGTGAATCTGAAGTAAAGATAGAGATTCAGAATGCAAGGGTTATCGTCGTTAACTCTGAGGGTGATTCCAAAATGAGTGTAACGAGATAATGCCTTCGGTTTCATTCGAACCTGGAACGAACTTGTATAGATTGAATGCTTTCAACACATCGTCAGGTGGGCGATGAGCATTCTAAGAAATGTATTCTCTAAAGGTAATCGCAGCCTCAAGCCTCATCATCTGGGAATGGCTAAAACAGGGGAGGTGCAGCAAGGTTAGGTGGGTCATGCCCAAGCAGGACAAGGATATTCCCCTGTCTAGATGTCCCTTATTTTCGGCTGTGTGGGCGGTTGATTATGACAACTGCCGGGGTTTATCTTGTTCGGGACTGTTCAGTAAGGAATGGTTTCGGCCTTGTGTTGCAGGGGGTCAGGAGTGACCCTCGGTACGTTGATCTAGGCCACGTACTGTGACGGGCGGTACCCCAGTAGCCCTGCCATTGAATGGAATCCACAATCCAATAAGTGCCAACGGTTTTGATTGTATTACCCACTTTTGTGGCTAGTAGCTGGAATTTAATAGATGTAACAATTTCGGCTATTTTCTATTTACTTGAAAACCATAGACCTATTATAATATCACAGAATTTCCTATCAAATGTTTTGGTTAGCGTAAGGTAAAAACTTTCCCATGTTTATGTGTGGGGAGTCTTACGTGATACCTTTGATTTTCAAAAGATTTTCATGTTAAGCAACTTTAACCTGTTACTCATACCAGATCCATGTCTGACCCGGAGTTTATTTTTGTTTTTCATAAACTCTCGGGTACCCAAATTTTTACGGGTAGCCAAGGGATTCAGGTTAGCCTTGACGAATTCTGGAGAAGCAATGGAGCAGGAGGCTTCAGCGTTGTAGATATATATATATATAGTTCCGCTGTGTTGGTATCTCTGAGTCGTATTGTTTGAGTTGTTTTGTGTATTGAGTTGTATAACTAGACAGGTGTTTATAACTGTCTAGTATGTGATGTATTATCTGTATGATTTCGATTGATGTTGTATATTATGTAAATACTTATGTGAATATTATAATTTATTCGTTCCGCTGAGAGATTCTGATGTTGTTGTTCTTTCTTCTCTATCTTTTCTATTTTCTCATCCCTTTCTTTCTTCAAGAACGATACGTCTTCCTGGGCGTAGGAAGTCGGGTCGTTACAGAAACCGTCATTCTCCTTACATAGCCGTAACTATGATAGAGAATATCCAGAACCAATCGACAATCCATATCCAGGCTCGCCGTCGAAAATCGAGTGAAAAATTGCAACTCGGATCGATATACTATCTCAAAATTATGTGCTCGAATCTGGACCAAATCACTATGCGAATAGAATAATATACGTACGTCCAACGTATCTAACTTCATTGATTATTAACCAAATCAATTCTCTTTTCAATTCACATTCCCTTTGGTTCTTATTCATTTATTCACAGTTGTTTCAATCTATTTGGATTATCACCCCAATTCTTATCTTAATTGGGTATTTAATCATAAACAGTTACACTTTGACCAGCTTAAATGTTGAAAATAGCTTGAAGAATTTAAAAATAGATAAGTAGTTGAAAAATAATTATTAGTTTGTAAAATAGCTGTAAAATGGTTTAGTAATTGTAAAATAGTTGGAAAATAGTAAATAGTTATTGAAATTTAAACAATTGTAAAATAGTTGTAAAATAGTAATTAGCTATAAAGTAGTTGAAAAGTAGTAATTAGTTTATAAAACAGTTGAAAAATTGTTAAATAGTTTCAAAAATAATTGTAAAATAAGTATAAGATGGTTTAGCTTTAAAAAGGAAAGTTGTATAGTAAATAGTTTGGAAAAAACTAGATTTAAATTAAAACAATTTATTTGAAAATAGTCCAGAGCTAAATGTTCAATTCCCACTTTCCATTCCCATTAATTCAATTTAAATTTCCACTTCAATTTAAATTGACTCAATTCCAATTTAAATAACTTCAATTTCCATTGAAATTGATTTATCCCCAATTCAAGTTGAATTAATCCTCAATTCTTTCCTAAATTCAAATCAAGTTCCATTTGAATTTACTTATTCAACTTTAATCACAATTTCAGTTAATTCAAATAAATTTCAAATTGAACCAATTTCAATTCATATCAATTCCAGTTTGAATTTATCCCAATTCCCATTTGAATTTGAACTCATTCAACTTCAATTTCATTTCAGATTAATCCATTTCAAATTTAAACCATCCAGAATTATATAAATTCGAGTTAAATTTTTAAATGTTGATTTAATCCTTTAAATCAAATCAACTTATATCTTTAAACCATTTAATTCTGAATCCAAATTCCATTTCTAACTAATTTCAAAGTTCAAATAATAAGTCAATCCCTTTTTAAACAACTAAATCTTTGAAATTCAATTTATCATCAAATTTCAATTTTGAAGCCAAACCTTTGAAGTTTTACCTTAAACATTCAAATCTTAAGTCCAAAATGATTCCATTTTATCTTAATAATGGATATAATACCACACCCATTTCTTCATTCATTTAAAGAAATCAAATTTCAGCTTAAAGATTGTTAATAACAACAGGATGGTATCATTCAAATTATTTTAAAACATCCATCAATTTTCAATTTCCAGATCTCAAACCCATTTTGAGATCACACAAACTCCCAATTAAAATTAACCATTTAACTTTCCAAGTTAAATACCAATTTCATCTTGAAATTTCCAATTCAGGTTGCTTGTTAAATTACTTAACTTTACCAAAGTTAAATTCAATTTACTTAATCCAGCCAACCTTACCCAATCTGAATTCCCATTTCAAATTCTAAAGTTCACATTAATAATCTTCTCACTTATAAGTTCAAAGACTTATTTCACTATGGGTTTTACATCACATTTCTGAGAAAATCAAAACCCAATACTTCTGAGTTTATTTCAAATCATTTTTAATACTATGTATATCCACCCAGATGTACATATTTTATTTCTTAGCCCACCAGACCATACTTTAAATTTTAAACCACCTTTGGTTTTTAATTCAAAACAAATTCCTTTAAGGTTTTCTTACAACTTCCTATTTTAAAATAAGATCACATTCAAAATATTCTGAATAATACTATTTATTATTTCTCTTAACATTTTGAAAACAATTTCAAATGTTTTTAGACTTAGAATTCAAAACTTCTCAATTTACATCCTTTCTAATTTACAAGTTATTCTCATCTAATGGTCACTTCCTTAAAACATTTCATTATTTATTAGAAAACAATCATCCCATTATTAAACACAATAATCATTCTATTCTGGTTTGAAACCAATTCTAATTCATCTTATTTGTATAGTTCATTTTATCCAATTCCTATTTGGATATATATATATATATATATATATATATATTCATCATCGAATTCTTATCCAATTTCAATATCCAATAACCAATTATTGCTTTATATATAAAATATAAGATTTTATAAAAATCATTCATTAAAACCATTTTTTAAATCTTTATATAAGAAAATAACAAGTACGCTCTCATATATGCATATACACTCAACTCATTCTAGAGTACCATAGACCTATCCTTAATGAGTATTCCCTACCAGAGCCAAGGTTCTCGCTTAACCTTCTGCTCTGATACCAAATTGTAACGACCCGGAATTTTCGATTTCGAATATTCCAGATAGTTAGGAAAAGAAGAAAAAAGATAGAAGAAAAGAAGAAGCAGAAACACCAACATCTCACATGCAGCGGATATAATATAATATCAAATAATATTCTTTACACAAAAAATAGCTGAATCAGTCAATTACATCTTAATATATCAGAGTTACAATATTTCACAATCACCGAGCAATTAAAATAACTTGTCCCAGAAATACAAACAATATATCACAGCGGAATACACTCCATAGTTCCTGCCATCCAGCTCGCCCCCTGAGCTCCAGAACGTCATCACCTGAAAATCTGTGATACTCGGTCTGACCCGAGCATTACATCAAAGTAACACCCGTGCCAGAATGGAAAACAGCGTGAGTAAACCCATCTAACAAGAATACTAATGCATAAAATATACTAAAACCCAGGGTAACTCGCTCATCACTGCAAGACCACAACCTGCTATAGCCAACACTTATATTCACAATCAATTCCTAAGTATCTTTACTTAGTTTTTCAATGGCCCAGTCATTTAAGTTATCCCATTCCAGCCTATTGATTTCACAAATCAACCTTTAAAGCATTATCGAAGATTTTAAATCGAAGTGGTTTCGGGTATTTACTGATACCCGACCCCGGTCTCTTCGAATTCAATGTCCTCTTTAACCACAATTGTTTTTAGTGAATACCATTGAATTTGAATTCAGGATGTCATATTTATTGCAATTTATCATCAGATAAACAAATCATATTTTCTCAGTTTAACTATACACATCATATTCACAAAACATCACAAACTATCAAACCAGATATTAATCAAAACATCCAATACCATTCAATCATCGATAAGCAAGATTAATTAGATAATTAATCTCTAATTACTCTATTAATTGCTCTCTTAACTAATTATATTTAACGAATAATCACATTAATTAGTTACCTTTAATTAATTACATTTAGTACTTAATTATTCTTTAATCAATTAATTTCCCAAATTAATTCATCAAGTGATTATTCTATGATTACTTTCCTTAATTAGTCTTTAATCAATTAATTAATTAAATACTCCCTTAATTATCTTTTATTCAATTAATTTAATCCTTAACCACCCAGACTTAATCAAATTAAGATAACCCCTTTACCTTAATTAATTGCTTAATTATCAATAAGGATCTTTTGATAAATCTTGGGCCTAATTGTCATAACATTTGAATTATCTAAGATAAACAATTAAAAACATCTATTTTAAACACTTACCTAATTAACATCACTAAACTTTCTGAAAATCACTTAGGATTTAAATCAAATAATTTATCCTGACATACAAACTTCCAAACTCTTTCGACCCTTAAGTAAATAACCTTAAAAAACTTATATCCTTCATAATTAACTACTTAATTAATTATTAAGTTTATTTAAAATAGTTTTATCTTAAAAAACGTTTAACCAACTCCAACTTGGATCTACCATTCTATTTCAAAATTCTAGTTTTATCAAAATCACCAGACCCGAGCCAACTCAATAATTCACTAGCCAAACCCTGTGCACTTACAAACTCGTTCGTTCCTCTTTCTCGATCCGAGAAGTGCATTGTTGGAACTGGGCTGGAACGCCAAACGGCTCTAGATTCGGGGGCAACGAGTCAAACCCTCAAACATCATGCGATCGACTCGAGTTTCGTCCTTCTTCCTCGATAATCCACAAACCTAGACACGAATATGTAACGCGTGCACATGCACAGATGGTCGGCGCATCTCCGACCATCGTCACCTCCTCTGGTAAGTCGACGCCATCACTCACCTCCGATATCAACCTTCAGAACCACCTAACAAGCTCCAGAATGAAATCGAACATTTTGAAAGGAACCAGACCAATTTGAATCCAGAAAACTCCCCAGCATCGCCATCACAGACCTCCGATATTCATGTCGACCACCCGAAACCACACCACGCTCCAACAATTCTTTCCCCCCTCGCGATCCCTTCCGGTGGTCTCTCGACGACAAAAATGTCAGGTAACCGACCCTGTTCCAAAACCCTTCAAAACCCTAACTTCACCTTAATCGGCCACCACCGTAATTATAAAAATGCATCACCATTTTTCCCAAAATACATGACCTCCAGACCTGCTTCGAACAAAATCTCACTACCCCAAAACCTCTGATTAATGAAATTGCTAGAAAACCAATTTTTGATCAACATGGAAAATCTCATGATTTAAAAGTCTAAAAATCTTGGTTTTAATTTTAAAAATCCTAGATTTCGATGTCATAATATATTATACACCTGAAACAAACCATTGTTTGATCGAGATTTCAATATGTTATCAACCTATTGTTCTTCTTCCTCTTTTTTTTTTTAAAATGAGCTTCAAATTTTACTTTGAAACGTTTTAAAATTTATATGTTGATATAACAAACAAATTTTGTTTATAGAATGAAGTCTAAAGAAATTCGGAGGAAGAGAAGTTAATTTTTTTTATTTAGCAACCTGTAGTTGATAAGCAGAGCAAAAACACTTAAAACACAGACAGGCACACCAAAAATATCCATATGTATAATCATAAAATAAACCCTGCAAACTATTACCACCAAATTTTTCTCCATATTCCTTTATCATGCAACAGGATTTCAACAAGAATATAAGTTGTTTACTCACTGTTCAATTTGAATAGAGAAGAGATGACAACATCTTGTACAGGCAACTACATTACATATCTAGGCATGAAAATACTTCTATTTCTAGGCAATCATATAAAATGTTTTGTTACTTTTATAATCTTTTCCCTATCTACAGATTTGATAAAAGACTTTTGGATTTTAAGAGATGTAGCTTACTCACCGGATTGATGAAGAATAGAGAAGCAGACTTTGAAAATTTAAAAGACCGGAAACTGTTTTTGATCTGTACTTGATTTTAGTTACTTGATTTTAGTTACTTGATGTTCTTAGATGATCTGCATTTTGTTTCTCTGATTTGAATCTGATCTGAAGCTTAAATTTTCGTCTGCTTCTAGATTTTGATTTTCTAAGCTTGATAAACTTGAAGATGCTTCAGGTTTGAAAAGAAATTGAAATCTGCACTTGAATTTGATTTGCTTGAGGTTGAAAACTTGAATACTAATCGGTTTTGATTTCATTTGTCTTGCTTTAATTCTTTTGGTTCAATTTTTCAGTTTTTGTTTGAGAGAAAGAAAATACTTTGAATTGTTTAAAGCCTGGTTAATTCTTTGGTATTTGTTTTACATTAAAAAAATTATAAAAGAAAATAAAAGTGCCACATGTTACATTGCATGCTAACTCAAGTTACAATTGTTAATTCATGTATTATAAGGCTTACAAATATCTTAATAAAATTTTAAATTATATTTGCTATTTATTTTTATATGTGTTTTTATATCATACTTATACTTTATGTTTAATACTTATATTAAAGAAAGTATAAACCTTATTAAACCCTATTTTAAATATTAGTCTTTTTTTATTGTGCTTTAAGTTTTATTTAATTTTATGTTTACATTTTTACATTAATACTTTTCTCCTAACTTATTTATAAAATCTTCTAAAGAAAATAATATAGAACTACTTATATACACATAAAAAATCAAACATACATTATTTATTTTAAATCCAATTTACTTTAAGATATTTATCTTTGGATTTCAATCTCAAATTCAAATTTAATTTAAATTGACTCATATATATTTTAAACAAACACAAATAAATTTAGTAAATAATCATTATAATTCAAAATCTATTTACATATGTATTTAAAACCACACATTATTATATATATATATATATATATATATATATATATATATTTGAAAATAACAATTTTACAAATTTTTAAATAATAAATAAAGGAGATTATTGCATTTTAAATTGTTTGAATTATAGTAATATCTTTACTATTTCTCAATGACCTTATATATATACACACACTTAAGATTTCTAACATTATGGAATTTTGAATATATCTATTATAAATTAATTTACTTTAAAATTTATTATTTCTAGATATTTATATTTCAAAATTTATTACAGATTCAAATCTATTTATATTTCCAAATATCAGATTTTTATCTGTTCAACAGAATAAACCAGTTAATTATCCACTTATTAGATGTCCACAAATCCGGGTTATCACAGTGGGTGACATATTGTAACGATCCCCTTTTTTTAGCCCAATTTAAATCGGTAATTAATATAATTTTTGGGTTAATTGTGAATTAATTTGAAATTTTCCAAATTAAATTTGTTTTTTATTTATATATACATGTATATAAATTGATTTTAAATTGAATTGTGGGTTTGAAATTCAAAAAAATAAATATGTTTGAAAATAAATTGAATTTGAAAAATCTATAATATTAAACTAATAGAAATTTGTTTTCTAATTTTAATATATATATATATATCTATATCTATATTTTGGAAGTTGTGTTTTGAATTGAATATAAAAACAATTCAAAAGTTGTTTAAAACTAAATTCTATATTTTATAATATAAATATGTAAATAGATTGTAATTTGAAATTTTAATTTGAAACCAAATATATATATTTTTAAAATGAATTGGATTCAAAACTATATACTTAAAATTAATAAAGTTTGGTTTCTAATTATAACATATATGTCTATATTTGGAAGTTATGATTTGAATTTGAAGTTAAATTCTATATTTTAAAATGATTAATATATATGTGTGTATGTTTATTAATGCATCATTAGATTTTAAACTCAATTTCTTTAAAGTTATAAATATTAATGAATGAAATTTACATATGTAAGTAGTTATAAAAGGATAATGTTCTTTCTTTTAATACACATAACTAAATTTGTATAAATATATATATAAGGAAATGGATTTATTTAAAATGAAAACATGATATAAATTTTTTATTTAAACATAAATACATGTAGAGGACATGTATAAATATTTTAAAACTGTAAATGAACAAATGTAAATTATATAATGTGAAAACTAACAAGCGTAATCACCTTTGCATGCAAATTACAAATATCATGTTTTAATTTTTCTTTCATTTTTAAAAATATAAAAGAAAATCAAAGTTATAAATATCACTAACCTCTTTTTTCTCATTTTGTTCAAAACTAAGAAAATGCAAAGCAAACAAGAATCTGCAAAAAAAATTTGTGAAAAACTTAAACCAGTTAAACAAATTAAAGCAAGTTCTACCAGAGATCAAAATTCAAAACAAACAATTTTGTTCAAGTTCAAAGACCTGAAGCTCAAAGCAAATCAAAACGAATTCAACATTATCAAGCAACCTGAAGCAACTCATCAATTAAACACAATCAAGCATGAACTCAACAACAAGGAGCAGATCAAAATCAAAGCTTCAATTTCAAATTTAATACACTAGTTTCCAGATTTAAAAGCATTTTCAACTCTCTGTCTCTTTCAATTTCCAGGTGAGAAAACTAATCCAATAGACTTGAACTTGTTTAAATCTTGATATCTGAGATTAATCTTTGAAGTTAAGTTGTGAAAAATGATGTGCATGAATGTTTTTAAACTGGAAATGGTTGAAATCCCTTGTATGTATAATGTGCATGTCTGTATAAACACATATATACTTCTCTATTTATATTACAGGCTCCAGTTCACCCAATAAAAATTCATATTCCTTATCCAAAAAGATTTAGACTATGTTTTCTAAATGGAAAATGTTTATAACATTCTAAATTCATTTTTAAGAAGTGTTTCAAGTAGAATTATTTAGAAAATATTTAAAACATTGAATATTATAGTGAAATCTCTTTAAAATAGAAAAAAACAATGAACACAATTTCAAGTTTTGATTGTATATTCGTGTTGGGAAATCGTGAATTTTATTATAGATATTAAATTTTTTAAGATCGTGAGTGATGAGAATTCGTGAGATGACAAGAAAACGTGTATTCGTCGAATTCCGACAAACGACGAGAAGATGTTCATCGTGCTCAAGACTGAAGGTTGCTCAGGTGTCGATGATTATAGGAAAAATGGTGAGGGAAATTATCATTCGCCATGGAGGTGTTGCGACGATGATTTAGGTTTTTAATCCAGTTTTGAATCGGTGTTAGACAGTGGGTTGCTACAGCATCCAGGGTGCATCGGGATCGTCCGGTGGTGGTAGGATCGAAGCTCAAGTCTGTGGCACAGCTCTGGGTAGGCTTGCGTGGTTTTAGATGGACGTTGGCGGTGGCACGGGGCACTTCCAGTTGGTTGAGTTTGTGTTCCAGTTTAATCTATATGCTCGATTTTGGATTTTGGTCTTATCAATGGATCTGGGTGGTCGAGGAAACTCAGGGGAGGATCGGTGACCTGTCGATGATCGGAGCATTGATCATAGACGATCTGGTTGATCGTATACGTGCACACGTACATGTTTTTGTCTCGAAAATATTTGAGTTTAGGAAGACGAAGGTGGCTCGAGTCACAGCTTGAAGTCGAAACATGATTTTCTCGAAGAAATTGAAGAAAATGCGTAGCTCGGAGTTGAGCTTGGGTTTATCTCGGGGGTTGCTCGAATATTTGAAGTTGCAGTTTTAAATTTTAGAACAAATCAAAATTTTAATGTAAACAATTTTCTTAACCCATTGTTTTTAAATAATAAATGTCCTAATTAAGTTTTTGGGATTAGTACTGGTTTTAAACAAATTACTTTAAATTTATTAAGGTTAAAGTGTTTTTAATATATATATTTATATCCTTCATTTTAAAGTTTATTTTAAATAAATTTAATATTGTAATTATATAATTAACTAGGGAAATAAAATGACTTCAATTTTTTATTAACTTAAATGTCTTTAGTTAATCTATGTGTTAATAATAATTAATTTAAAAGTTTTATTAAATAAACTTGAATACAATTAAATAATTAAGATAAATGGTTTGTATTAACTTAATTGAGGTTTTAATTCAATTAAAGGATTATTAAGGGTAATTACTTAATGAAGGTAATTAAGTGTAATTAATTACTTAAAATTAATTTCTTGAGGAAGGTAATTAAGGGATAGTTAATTACTTAAAAGATAATTACTTAATATAAGTAATTAAAGGATAATTAAATAACTAAAGGTCAATTATTTTAATGTTTTAAGGTTAATTAATTGATTAATTAAAGTTTAATAAATGTACGATTAAAGGATAATTAATTAATGCGATTAATTATCTAAAATAATAAATTTGAGGATAATTAATTAATTAAAGGTTAATTGATCAATGAAAGTAATTAAGGGTTAATTTATTTATGTAATTAATTAAGGATAATTAATTAAAGGATAATTAAGTAATTAAAAGTTAATGATTAAAGGTTGATTGTGTAACAACCCGGGGTTTTTATGACAATTAATTATTGTCAAATGACGATTAATGGTGATAACTAATTTCTATTGGGATTTTAATTAGTTGAAATTCTTTTGAAAAAAAATTGGTTAAGTGTTGATGGACTTTGAAAATTGATTAGTGGCCCGTGTTTTATTTTGGGGCCGTGAATATTTTCAAGGTGAATACCCGTCCCCATTTCATTTTTATCCATTCGAAACCCTAAATCAAAACTAACGAAGAGAATAAAAATGGATGCTCGTCTCTTTTCTTCGTTCGAAAAAAAATCAAGGCTTGCATAAAAATCGAGGATGTCGACCTTTGGATGCTCGATCGAAGACCCTTGCTTGTCGATCGACTAGAGTGCTCATGGCTGCTTGTTTGAGCTCATCGTTGCTTCGACTAAGGTGAGTGAACTTTTTCACTCACATCTCCTTCAACTCTCACTTCGACAGTCTAATTTCGTTTGAATGTTGATGATTTTTTTAGGCTTTCAATTCGCTCGGTTGAACAGTTGATTGATTTTTGCTGCTTGACTTTACAATGTTGATGTTGTTCGACTTTTTGAGTTTTAATCTTGTTCGAATTCTTGAGTATCACAACTGTTTCAGTTTAGGTTTCGGTTGGCTGGTCTCTTGAATGGATTAAGATGATTTTGTTGTATAGCTTCGGCATTTTGAAACCCCTGATTTATGTGAAGATATTGCTCCGGCATTTAAAACCAGACTTGTTGAATTCATGATTACCATCGCTTGATTTTTTGGTTGAACCTGCATGCTATGTTATTTCCTTTGTTGGCATTGGCTTCTGCTGTTCCATGGTTCCATTTTCACCATGTCATTGCAGTGAAACTTTGAGCTGTATATTTAATTTTGCATTTCCCCTTGTACCTGATTTTTGAAACTATGCTTGCTTCGGCCTTGACTTGAATCATTTAAGTCTTGGCTGTAGTTGCATTGAGCTTGTATCACTCGAGTCTGCTGCATATATGTTTGATTGCCTCCGAGTTGTATTCGTGATGCAGTCTTCATACACTTGGTTTCTTTGTAGTTTCTGGTATGATTACTCGAGACAGTTTGCATTTCGATTGATGGTTTTGACATGGGGTGTTTGAATATGCATCCCATCTTGATTTTGTAAGTTGCTTTCATTGCATCATGTTGCAAGTAATTTTCTATTCATATCTTGATTTTTATTACTTGACTTCGAGTTGGGTAGCTCTGTTGTTTCTAGCTTCAGCGAATCCTTACTAACTTGTATTATGTACACATTGAGTTGTTGATACATCACTTGTTGTCTTTCATCTTGTTCGGCCTCGTTCCACCTGCTGTCATGTTGAACTGTACTACGTTTTGGACTTTGAGGCCTATCATATTTTATTATGACTTCATGTAGAGGCTGCATTTGGTCATACCATGTTGTAGCTTGACCTTTGATGCAGTTTGTTTTGCATCTCCTTTTACACTCGAGTTAGCCTGTAGCACGCATTGTTCATTGACATATATACCATGTCGATTGCATTATGTGGTCTGGCCATCCATGTTGGTTTGTCTGGTTGTCATGGTGTTCTTGGTCATATATTCATTTTGGAGCCTGACTTCATATATGTAAACATGCTGTTTCACACATGTATGTATCTGATTTGTTTTGAAGTGCACTGGTTGTCTTCTTTTAGCCTTGCATCATTGGTTCATCACTTGTGTCCACTGCCTACAGGTCTGCATATCAGTCACTTTGATGCAGTTTCATGTTGTCTTCGAGTTCTGTCCTCTGTTCTTCGAGGCATGTAGTTCACGTGTGTATTTGTATTTGTTGTCTTCATGTACCTGAATACATGTTGTTGCAATGCATTTGTAGTTGAATTGTGTGTGCTACTGCCATTGTTATTGATTCTGATATTTGCACTGCCAGTTTCACAGTTGCAAACATGTTGTCTCTTTGGTACACTTGGTTCGTGATTCACTGTTGCATTCCTGTATATGCACTTGAGTAATTGTGTTGCACTAAGCTCATGTGGTCTTCACTTAGGTGCAGACTGCACTTGCATCTGTTTTGGTTTCTGACTCTTTGTTCATTAGCTGGTTCCTTCATGTTGTTGTACCTGACTCATTACTGTTTTATGTAATGTTGCATTCCTTGGTGACCGCAGTTTTGTTTGGTATGCAGTCTTTCCCTTGTTGTTTTACATTGTGTTGATGCAAATGGATTGTTTTCTAACTACACTTGAGTTGAATCCAGCTTAAACGCTTGGGTTTGACCTTGTGTTCGTTTGTGAATTTTCATTGTGTACATTATCACTGTAGTGGCAAGGCAGTGCACGCAAGCGTGTACTATAGCCACACGGTATTGCTTTGATTGATATTCTAATTGCTTTTGATTTATGGATCTTTTGCGTGTTTCCATATGCCGTAGTGGCGAGGTAGTACACGCGTGCGTGTACTGCAGCCTTATCCGTGTTGATCTTTTAATAGATGTTTCAATTGTTTGAATTGATTTGTGTTTCCAAGTCAATAATTTGAATTTGTTGATTTGTTGTTTAACACCATTACGGGTTATATTTACCGTTATCCGATTTCCTTATTTAAGAATCGGATAGGTAAATTTATTGTGACTGTCGTCTAATTTTTATTTAATTATTATTGCTTCTGTGCACTAATAACTGAGTTTGAATTAGAATGACCCGTGTATTATTTTCTTTTTAATTTAATACTCGGGTCAGACCGAGTTATTACAGGTTGTAGATATCCTACTTTGGATTGCTGCTAGAGCTATGAAGTCTTTTCATATCTTTTAGAGTAGTCGTTGTCATTTTAGTAGTTAGTGTATTTGTATAGGATGTTATGTATTCATGTATATTAATCACGATAATGTACTTATGTATATAACTTCCAGTGTTGACAGTTGTAGTTGTATCATATGTACTGTATCACATGTATTGTAACTGACATCAGTTATTATATATATGAGACTTTTTGTTTTATCTGTGTTCCGCATTTATATTATCTGTGTTATTATTATATTTATTGTCCTAAACTATTATGAACCATCGTAGTTCGTTTTATACTGGAATTGGGTATGTCGATGGGAGTAAATAAATAAGAGATGAAAAATAAAAATATATACCACTCCTATCGAAATAACCAATACTAGTGTAAGGCCTAACTACGGATGGCCGCTCCTATCCAGCCTTATTCTTCGCGATAACAGACAGTATTTTCATTAATACTCTTTCTTATTGTGAGCGTAAAGGTGGGGCGTCACAGATTGATTTATCAATTAAGGTTGATTAATTAATAATTAAAGGTTAATTAATTTATTATTAAAGGATAATTAATAAATGATTAAAGGATAATTAATTAAAAATGATTTGTAATTAATTAATTAATGTTAATTAACCAGGATTAGTAATTTATTCATAAGTAATTAATTTATGTTGAATTAATTATAGTCAGGTGATTAATTGATCTTGCTTATGGTTGGTTGAATTCTATTGGCTACTTTGAATTATTTGTTATCTCTGATGTGTATTATTCTGAGATGTGAATTGTTTTGAATTAAGCTGTGAACTGTGATCTATTATCTATGATGAATTTACTTATCTATCAGTGAATGAAAGGTAAGCGTTTTAGGGTTATACCGCTTATCGATACTGTTGTGCTTGAAGTGATTTTGGTTGTGATATTCTATTATTGTGTGTAAAACCCCTGGACTACACCACACACACACAAATATGGATTTCACGAGGAATTTCTTAAGTCACGGATATTTTTGAATTTAAATATTATTTTGTTTAAAAGTTGAATTTTGAATCCAAATGGTTTGGAAGTGAAATTGAGTTAAATTTGAAAAGCTATTGGAAAGGAAGTTTTGAAATTGAAATTTAGTTTGAATATAATATATCTTATTTAAAATTTGAAATTATTTTGGACAATATGATTTGAAAGGGTTATACAAGTTATACCATTTTTAACCATTTTGAAGTATATTGAATAAATTATTTTAGGGATTTAAATTTAATTCAAATAGAATTTGCCGAGAATACGGCAGTTCGCTGATTTTCTAAGGTGTACTTTAAAAGGCTATAACTTGTGTAAATATAATTGGTTTTTCCCTAAATGAAAAGCATTTGTTTTCAAATGATAATGGCTTTCATATAACGAAAGACTTTATAGTTTTTGTTGAAAGGATTTCAAGTTGGGTGTAAATCAAATTTGAAACGGAAATTGTTTTGAAAGCTATGAATGAATCTTTGTGAAAGATTGGTGAACATTGTTTCAAATTGAAGAGGATATTAAAGGGGTGAATCTTTTTGTTTGAAAGATTAGAAGTGGAAATTTGTTTAAACCATACAAAAGAAGGGTTTTGGGAAACAAGTGTTAAAAGTTATGACTTAACTATGATCTCAATATATCCATATGGTTTTAAAATTTGCGCCCATTATTCGGTTTAGCCAGGAGAGGACTTTATGTCATAAAACCCATTCCGAATAATGATACGACGAAATGGATAACATTTGAAGACGGTGATGAAGACCGGGTATTTTCAAGAACGAAAGGATTACCGGTCGAATGTCTCTGCACTGAGTCGCGTCGGTATAGAGATCTCCATATGTGATCGGGATTGTGAATACTCGGATTTGCAAGGGCTTCTTTGAAGTGCCTGCGCTTCCGTTCGAACCCGGAACGGACTTTTATGGATGTATATCGGCCATTACACTTTGAGATGTAAAGCTAGTTTCTATCAAATACATTTCTTTTTGGTGGCAGAGAATTTATTCTCTTAGCTTAACATCCTTCTCTGAGACGTACGAGCTTAGAGGTTATGTAGTTGATGGTTACTAGTGATATATTACCAATTTGGTAATGTGGCATGCTAAGTGCTGCTGATCATTTGTTGATCAAAGCATGACTTTTGTGAAAAGCGTAGCTTTGTGGACGAGACCTCGTCGAATCTCACAATCCGAAAATGGTCGAAAGAGAAAGAATGCAGCAAGGTTATGAGGGTCGTGCCCTTTAGGGTATGTCCATTGCCTTCTGGATAAAGTGGTATCATGGTACGGAGCCCAGATAATTAACTTATGTGGTTGTTGCAATTTGTTGGTGTTGAGAGCTCTCGGATAAAGGTCGGTGATGACAAGGGGATGACATACTCGTGACAGTTAGTTATCTAGTTACAGAGGTAACCCGGCCTAGTGTTGGCAGAGAGCCGGTTAGGTTCTCGGAGCGTCCCTCCAAAGGCATACCCATATGGTAGGGAAGTTCCTTTGCCTGACCATTTATCGGAAATCCAATCAACCAATACGCGCCTGTTACGATTTCAGTTGTATAACCTGCCATTCTTAAATGGTAGCTATAACAGGCATAATATAATGGTACCTACGTTGGCTAAGATTAATATTATACTTTCAAAAAAATTTATGCACTATGCACTAATAATAATATCAAAAGGTTTTTTTTGTGTATCAAGCATGTTTGACTATCATAAGGAGAAATCTCCTCCAATTATGTGCTTGCATTGTGTGTGTGCGGGGAGGCCTTATGATAGTTTCATTTTCCAAAATGCATTGTTGATTTCTTTTTACTTATTTTGATGTTTCCTTTTGTTTTCAATAAAAATATTTTTATTTGCTCACACCAGTCTCATGACTGACCTGGAGTTTATTGCTCCCTTCCTAAACTCTGGGTGCTTACATTTTTCCACATGGGCCGCCTAGAGTCAGGTTCCAGATAATCAAATAGTAGGTGTAGCTTTTGGTAATCTTTAGAGTCTTTGGATTTTTGTGATCGCATTGTGGACCGGACTTGCTTAAGTTCAGCATGATAGGATTTTGAGATTTTGGATTGGGCTTTTACTTTGGAGATTTGGATATGGGATACAATCTATGGAGCTATTTTGGTAGTCAAGCAAGTTGAATTTATGTTCCATTATTTTGTTCCACTGTGGTATATGTATATTTGCTCGGATGTTGGATAAATTGTTGTAGAGATGTTGTATTCATGGAGTTGTATCAATGATATATTGTTCTGCTTCCGCTGTGTTGTTGTACTTAATGTGTTATAAGCTCCGACGAACCAGACTCAACGTTTGAATCTACGGCATTCGAATACGGGTGAAGTATTTGGGTGTCGATTTTTGAAGGTCGAGTCAGGGTCGTTATAAGTGGTATCAGAGCTGAAGGTTGAGTAAGAACCTTTGCTCAGGAATATAACACATTCCGTGACTCATTAGAGAAAGGGTTCGAAATACCCTAGAATGAGTATATCCCTAAGATATCTTGTCCGTATTCCTCAATAAATTCTCTTACTATTCACTGATAGTGAGTATGAGTGCATGAAGTGGACGTGGTAGGGGATAGGGAAGTACCACTATAAATGGTCGATACCCTGTAACAACAAGGAAACAACTTTTCTCATCAATCTCTTTGATCATCGTTCAATTTCACATTCCTTAATGGCTTCGTGGAAGCTCCAAGAAGAAGCTTTGGTGTGGTGGTAGCCCTGCGAATCGTTGTAGATAAGTTCCTATTTCGTATTCTCTTTATCAGTTTTCTATCAGCCTTTTGTTTTTAACTTTAATAAATTTGAAATTTTATTTGAAATGAATTGGTTAAAAAATACGAGGTTAAATTAATTTGTATCAATAAAATGATTTCGGTCAAAACCAAAATTTGGAAAATTTTGTTGTGACTTCTTGTGAGGATCCAAGTCCGAAGAGGGACAAGCTAGTGTATATTTTGGATATTCTGACCTGAGTTGAATATCCATTCGTTTATTCCTTTGGGTCCAGATATATTCTATGAATAGTTAGTTATCCCTTCGGACTAACCAATGCCCCTCCATATTTCATAGAGCTGATGACCCGAGTATTTCAATGAGTACGTTCTCATTAGGTAAGCCAAATGTAGAATTGATATTTCAGTTTGATCTAGTTATTCATTTCTCTACCTCTCTATGTGTTTATCTGTTCTTTGTTTGTCTCCCTGTCTAGCAAATTTTAGGGATGAAATTTTCTTAAGGGGGAATCTATAAAGATCCTTTTTCTAGCCCAATTTAAATTGGTAATTAATATAATTTTTGGGTTAATTGCGAATTAATTTGAAATTTTACAAATTAAATTTATTTTTATTTATTTATTTATATATATAAATTGATTTTAAATTGAGTTATGGGTTTGAATTCAAACAAATAAATATGTTGAAAAATAAATTGAATTTGAAAAATTATAATATTAAACTAACAGAAATTTGTTTTCTAATTTTAATATATATATCTATATCTACATTTTGGAAGTTGTGTTTTGAATTAAATATAAGAAAAAAATTCAAAAGTTGCTTAAAGCTTAATTCTATATTTTATAATATACATATGTAAATAGATTGTAATTTGAAATTTTAAATTGAATTGCAAATATATATATTTTTAAAATGAACTGGATTCAAAACTTTATATTTAAAATTAATAAAGTTTGGTTTCTAATTATAACATATATGTATATATTTGGAAGTTATGATTTGAATTTGAAGTTAAATTCTATATTTTAAAATGATTAATATATATGTGTGTGTGTGTGTTTATTAATGTTTAAAATCAATTTCTTTAATGTTATAAATATCTGTGAAAGAAATATACATATGTAAATAGCTATAAAAGGCTAATGTTCTTTCTTTTAATACACATAACTAAATTTGTGTGTGTGTATATATATATAAAAGGAAAAGGATTTATTTAAATTGAAAATATGATATAAATTTTTTATTTAAACATAAATACATGTAGAGGACATATGTAAATATTTTAAACTTGTAAATGAACAAATGTAAATTATATAATGTGAAAACTAACAAGCGTAATCACCTTTGCATGCAAATTACGAATGTCATGTTTTAATTTTTCTTTCATTTTTAAAAATATAAAACGAAATCAAACCTATAAATATCACTAACCTCTTTTTTCTCATTTTGTTCAAAACTAAGTAAATGCAAAGCAAACTAGAATCTAGAAACAAAATCTGTGAAAAACTTAAACCAGTTAAACAAATTAAAGCAAGTTCAACCAGAGATCAAAATTCAAAACAAGCAATTTCTGTTCAAGTTCAAAGACCTTAATCTCAAAGCAAATCAAGATAAATTCGACATTATCAAGTAAACCTGAAGCAACTCATCAACTAAACACAATCAAGCATGAACTCAACAACAAGGAAAAGATCAAAATCAAAGCTTCAGTTTCAAATTTAATACACCAGTTTCCAAATTTAAAAGCATTTGCAGTTCTCTGTCTCTTTCAATTTCCAAGTGAGCAAACAAATCCATTAGACTTGAATTTGTTTAAATCTTGATATCTGAGATTAATGTTTGAAGTTAAGTTGTGAAAAATGATGTGCATGGATGT